>JACYFF010003369.1:29432273-29499035 GCA_017589665.1 Selenicereus undatus
CAGCAAGTCTTTTCACTAGGAAAACCTCTTTTGAAATTTTGCCTTTTGGGAATGTTGTGTTTCAAGATTTCTTTTTTGCTTTCTTCCCTCTATATCTCAGTATGTGTTTCTGTATGTGTTTCTGTGAAAACGAAGCTGTTTTTAACCATAAATTCCAACGGTCAAAAACCAAGGAGAGGAAAGGAAATCACCTAAGTTTGGAAGGTGATTTTTCAAAATAAAACTCCCAACGGCTAGTGATAAAATATTTCCCAAAATCTAAGGGATTTGTTATCTTAAGAGATAACCTTTATCTCCTTATAGCCGTGGGTAAGCTTTAAGCAAGGCAACCAGAAATCTTTAGCAATTTAAAAACATTATCACATCCGAAGATATGGGCAGGGAGAATCTTCTAATTTTGGCAAATCTCCCAAAATCTATTTTCCCAAATCTCCCATAGTATAATCAAGAAATATATTTTCCAGAAGAATAACTTTTGAAAATATTCTGGAGATTTTGGCCAACCGAAATAATAATTTCAAGGATAATCAGGTATGGCCACTTTAGGTCAGAAACACCCTAGGCACCCTGTTTGCAGGGTTGTTCGCAGTCTGGTGTTCTGAAGCACTTAGCGCAAATACCGATTCAAGAGATGTTTAAAAAGCTTTTTCAATATTGGCATATTAACAAGAGTCTAAATAAATAAAGCCTATATACCCAAGACTTCTTGTTTTGAATATTTGTCCAAGATCCGTAGAGCTGCTGTGAACATCAAGGCTACCTTGTTTGCTGGGGTTGTTCTTTGCATCGCTAGAGAAGCTGCTGGGAACATGCCTTACAACCAACTGTGAGATGGCGTTCTTGACTTAATGTAGAATCACCCAAAAACTTGTTTTAGAGGCTTGTTCTCACATGTAGCAAAGCGGTTAATACAGTAAAGATTACAAACACCAGTTAGGCTTGTTTGCAGATCATGTTTGGAGCAACACTACTTGGACACATTTTTACGCTTGGATTTGTTATCATCAAAACTTGAATATAAAAACTCAACAGTGGGGGATCACTTAAGGATTCCGGATTGACTTAGAACACTAAAATTGAATATCGAGAACCAAAAGTTATAGCTTCTAGAAGTTGAACTCAAAAACTGGCTAGCCTGAACCTTAACCAGGGTTAAGGTTTGCATGAATTAAAAATCTAGAAATCCTTTTATAAATTGTGGGAGGGCCATGGATGTCCTATAGTGAGCGTGGACTGACTGTGGGCTATGTGTGGGCCCAGGTGCGAAGCAGTGAACTTGCTGAAGTAACCGAGCCCGTAAACTATCGGTATCTAGGTAACAAACATGCCCTAACCCTTCCCCTGCACGGTCGAAACCATGAACGTTTTGGTACTTGAGTAAGAATTTCTGGCATTTCTTTTCAAAAACTGAATGAACACTGGAGTATGAAATGAAATTGCCTGCATGATGAAAACTGTATGTTTTGTTATGTCTGGAAGCTGGAACTTACCATGTCATGAGAGTTGAAATTTATTTCAATTGTGTTTCAAATTCCTGGATTTCTATTGCGAGTTCTGTGGGGGGAGGTGTTTGAGTATGAACGAACTAATTATGCTAAGTTTACCTCCGGTAAGAGGTAAGGACTCATTAATTAAAAAGAACTGAATGGGGTGAGTTAAATAGATTTGGATTCATTGAAGGCCATTGCCTTTCCCAGGTAACAAGTGCATGCATGTGACCGGCCATGTGCTCAGTTGAGACGTGTGCCAAGACTATCGATAACCATCCATAATGGTGGTAGGCCAAGAAAAGATAAGCGGCAACCGCCTGAGAGGCGTAGGCTAGGAATGAGTTAAGCGACAGCCGCTTAACCCACTAGGGTCACTCACCCAAACGTTCACTGGAACAGATGCAGTTTGAATTAAATTATGGAATTATGATTTTGGAAGTGATGATCAAAGAAGATTGTGATGAAGGGTTGTATGCTTAGAAGACGTATCGTTGCCCCCTTCCCTCAAATGTTTTCAAAATGGATTTGTGTGTGTGTTTGACTATTAGGGATGCTTGTTACTGAGTTTATCTCACTGTTATAAAATGTTTTGTTTTCAGGTGATCTAGCTGTGCTCGGGGCTGGGGACTCGAAAGTAGGGCGAGATTCGAATGCAGAATATAAATGAAATGAATGATAGGACTTGTAATAGACAATAGTTGATTTGATTTGTGATGGTAAAGTTTTGAACACTGTAAGGATTGACTTTTGTTTTTTTTTTGCGAAGACTTGGTATTAATTGTTAGAGTTGATATCCATCCTGGTGTTTCCAAGAAGGAAACATGGCGGTAACACCCCGTTTAGGTTTTCGATGCATTTTCGCTAATAAGGGTGTTTAATAATGAATTAGAGATCAGGGGGTGTTACACAAGAATAGAACCACAATCGAGTTAAATCAATAATAGAACTGTTACTACAACAGATACAGTGATTACCATAACAAACTCCACAGAAGCAATCCGAGTAGAATGGCGATAGTCCCCAAGCAACCTCAGACGATGAACCTGAAAGCGACATGCTATTCAAGATATGTTTAGACTTTCCGAAAGCATGATTGAGATTAGGTCATAGCACACACCTCTCCACAAAATGATTCGAAGAACAATTTCATCCTATTGACTAGATACGCTAATACTAAGGGGTTCTAAATTTCCATTGTAGCAATCAAACAAAGTACTGAGTTGCACGTAATAACGAACCCATCTTTGGTAGGAATGTAGGATTAACAAGAGCCATAGCAGTATTTGAAGGAAGCACTCTAACAGGGTAATATCCAAGCATTGTGCCCCACAGGTTTAAAGCATTCTTAGCACCCTCTACCAATATACGAGAGAGCCAAGTGTAAGATATCAGCATAGTGATCATAACACCAAATACAAGTTCCAATTGATTAGTAGTATGTCATTTGAGGGAGCTTATTTCTTTTCCTTTTTTTTTGTTTTGAGGGGGGGGGGTTGTTAGGTTTACCTTCATTAGTAAACTTGATGAAAGCAAAGCGTAGAATGCAATTTGGATCGCCACAAGCACGACAATCAACAACCTACAACCTAGACCTGGCCAAACTGACCCGAGACCCAAAACCCAAACCGAATGACCCGAACTCATACCCAACCCGACACCCGAAATATGCTCACCTGAAAGTGGACCCGAAACTCGAATTGACCCGATCCAAACCATACCCAACCTAAAAATTCAACAAAGTTGCTTGTTTTGGCATGACGAGCATATTTCACCAAAAATTGGTTGACCCGAAATTGACCCGACCCAAATCATACCCGACCTAAACCGAAACGACCCAAAATGTCACTTAATCCAAACATGACCCGACCCAAACTTGACCCGACCTGTACCCGAACCGAATGATCCATTTGCCGGGGCTACTACAACCCCAACAATCAAAGCATTTTAGTAATATACACACTCCTGCAACAACTAAACATAAGCTTAATAAAAGAAACCACTAAACCATGCATTGCATTACCTGTCCGCAATTGATGAAAAGAGCAGCAAGTTTCACCTAAAACTGACCATTTCTCTAGAGTCTGGTAATAGATCATTGCAATAAGAATAGCCTCAGACTACATTCCATGGCAGCTTTAAATTTAGAGTAGGCCGATTACTCTGGACCAAGGGGTACAAAACAAGCCTAGTGAGTGAGACAAATACTATCAAATGGCTATATGCGGTGAATTGGGTGCATATGATTATGCTCTATATGCGGTGAAACAGGGGCATATTGTGGGGGGTCCAACAAATTTCAACTACATATGTGAATTATTTAACATGTAACTTAAAATTTTTAAACTAAACTTACAATGTTCACATTTTACAATCTTTCAAGTAACACCTTGTCAACCATCTGTGGATCGGCTTTGTAATCGCTTGCGTTCAATACCTATTATAATTATGTTCAATTTGTAAACATGTGATTGAATCTATCATATTAAAATTGAGAAGACATGAAAGACACGACCATATTTACATGCCTGCAAGATAACAAAGCATCAAAACCTTCTTTTCACCATGATCGTACTTGCTAATTTTATCAGGATTCTTTTTATAGCATCTTTTCTATTATCTTCTTTGTAGGGAACCATTGCTTAAGTGTGATGAGGCAATCGGTTATCGAAATTCATTAGCTCAGCCGAACCATCCTTCTGCCCCTCCTGCCCAATATCAACAGCCTGGAAAAGAGTTTTCTACTGGTCTTTATGATTGTTGTTCTAATGTTCAGCTTTGTAAGTATTGATCTTAATCAAAATTATCCCTATAATCTAATTATGATGTACTTATGGTTAATGATGATTGAAATTTTGTTTTGACTTAAATTTAAAATTATCATATTATTTGATACTCGAATTAGGCATGAACTCGAAACCTAAATTGACCTGACCCGGCATAACTCTTCTCAAAGGTTGTTTTCCTATGCAAGACTAAACATCGACATAACAGAAGCCAGCTACCCCAGTCAGAAATGACCCCACACCAAACTGAAATCCCATCGATAAGAAGAATCTAAACCAACTACCCTTTGCAACGTCTAGTTGCAAGGGAATTTGAATACCCATTAACCAAACCCATGTGAATTCCCAATCTGGGACATTTGATCAAGACTTGTTCTATACATTAAAGAAAACTATGCACCCAAAGTTACGCAGATTTCCAAGGTTTGACATTTTAGTATTTGCATAGACAATGAATTTCAGCATTACATACTTCCACCACAATTACAGGTATAAACAAGAAAGAGACATGTATAGGTAGAAAGAGAATGGTCTGAATTCTAGGAATTGAATACAAGTGAAGTGAATGTTTCAAGACTATACTAATATAAAATTGAGAAGCAAAATGGAGATAAAATTAATCAAAGAAAAATAGGAGGTATGATCATAAATGAAAAAAAAAAAAAACAGATGATAACAAACCCAAAAAACCAGAAACAACAGCTAACACCATAGACAAGTGTTAGCTTGGCTTAGCTTAACTGCAACTGCAACACCTCTCATCCCCATCTTTATCCTCATCTTCATCCCTGATTATGATGAAATGAAAGACCCCTCAAATTTTCAGAATTCAGCCTATACATAAAACTCTCCCCTGTAAATCCTACTCTTTTTTTTTTCTCTGATAATTTTATTTATATTTTTGGGATTTTTTAAATTTTTTTCACATTTTCCCTCTACACCAAATTTTATTCCATGATTGTTGAGATGGAGAGAGAATACCCATAAAAATTTTGAATGAATTTTGTAGAAGAAAGACACTTTCTTTCCTTTTTCTCTTTCCTCTTCCTGAATTCTTCCTCATACTCATCAAGTTACCATATAAAGCCTCATTGTACCCAGTAATTACCCTTAACAACCTCTGTATTGGGAGACAAATCCAACAATCCGGCCTTATAAAAAGACAGCTAAGATTATCTCTAACTCTAAATACTAAATAGCCAGTCAATACAATCATGGTCAAATAAAATGCATTTCTCTGCTAGATACTCAACTCTTCAATAAGCGGGCACCTTCAAAGGCATTAAAAGTGGAGCAATTGGCTAATAAAGAACTATAAATAAATACTAATTGCTAGCACTTTCATGGTCATCCATCCTGAGAACTCATTTACCCTCAAATTCTTCAACAACAATGTCACTTACCTGATCATCAAAGCTTCTATTCTCAAACTATAAAAATGTTGAGCCTTATGTGTTAGCGTACCATTGGCTTCAAGGAGTCCTACTCAGCATCAAGATTACAACTTGCTAGTATTTAGTGTAACTATCCAACAAAATTTGACATCAACTAAGGTAGTTCAAAATTTAACTCTCAATCTCCATAGTTTTGGTACATAATAGCATGGACTTGGGGAAATTTTTTTGAAACAAAGCAATTCCATGTAATTTCATCAACTAGATCAGAGACAAGGATAAACAATTTGATGTATGAATCTAATTCATGACAAAGAAGAGCAACAATAAAGTTCCAAAATCATTATTTTCTAATGCCATTTTAACTTTAGTGCTTTCTAAACCAATTTCGGGTCACCCCTTCAAAACAATTGCAAAGTTTTTCTGCAATTAACAGATGTCTTTTCCCATCTGTGGAGCACTAGTATTATAACTAAATCAGACATCCACAAACATTGACAATCTGACCCTATGTAGATTTTTCAAATCGTTATTCCTATTTTCTGGACAAAAAAATTACCATAATTATTAACAAAATAGCTAAAAACCAAAAGCGTTCACTGGACTAGACAAGGAAATCCAAAACCCTAACTTGGAAAATCGAAGTGCTGTATAGATCTGATGTACAAAATTGAACCCTAAAACGATGGTTTGCTAGTGGAAATCTTTACTGCTTAAAACGCTTCGGCGGCGACTTTGCAAAGGAAAAAGCTCCATAAAGAGACAAAAAAGCTCACTAGCTAATGATGTGTTACAACGAATTGGTAGTGGCAGATCGAAAACGTAAACGATGATATTATTGTGGCATAGGATGGCTGCTTTGTCAGCGAGAAGTGCATTTGGAATTTGAGAAATGGCTGGAGGATTTTAATGGTGGCACACAATACGAATTTGCAGCAACCCATTCACACAGCAGCCATGGTAGTGGCATAGGATTTTCGAGGAGGAAAGGATAGGAATGCCAGCAGAAGCGCAAGCCACAAGATGAAGGTTAAAACATTACCGATAGGGTTTTTAAAAAAATAAAAAATATGACTACCACACTTAATATGTGTGTTGGGGGGGGGGAGCTCCTATTCATGAGACACGCTTAATAAGCGATGACATAGCTTTATAAGACTTCCACACACTTATAAGAGTGAATATAGTTTTCCGCTCTTGCTAAGCGTAGGGAGGGTTATGCGTATACAATTTCTATGTTTTACCCCCTGCACTTAGTTATGTATGCATAGATAAGTGCGGAAGTATGGCGACTTTTTTGTAGTGACAAAACCAGGGTAGTTTTCGGGTGAATTAGGCAATTCACTGTTTGATTAATGTAGGATGCTTCTAACCAGGGCATGGACTTCCCTCACCTCCTTGGTGCTTCCTGGTTCTTGTGGGCTTGATGGTTGAGGTTCAGACGGCTCCAAAGGATGGTCCCCATCATACCCCTCGACGTGGTTGGAGTTTGACCTCAAACTCGAAATTTCTTCATTCTCATCATAGTATGGACTAAGGTCAGCCACATTAAAGGTGGTAAACACCCCATACTCGCATGGGAGCTCCACTTTGTATGCATTTGGAGTAATTGTTTAAGAATCTCAAATGAGCCATTTAACCTTGGTAGAAGTTTGGATTTACATTTGCAATAGAACTTTTCCTTCCTTAGGTAAATCCACAATAAGTCCCCAGGCTAAAAATGAGCCTCCTTCATATGCTTGTTGGTGTGTTGCTTAGGTTGATCGTTGGACTTTTCAGTTCTCTCCCTAATCTTGGCATGAATATCTTGAATTTCCTTAGCTTGTTTCTTGGCCTCCTAGCTAAACTTATTTGGATTAGGGATTAGAACAAGGTCTAATGGAGTCCGTGGTTGCTTCCATACACCACTAGAAAGGGAGAATGGCTAGTGGCCTTGCTAGGTGCTCGGCTGAAGGCAAACTCAGCATGGCAAAGCGACTCATCCCACCCTTCAATGCTCTTCTTAACTGGTACCCGAAGCAAAGTGCCCAAAGTTCTACTGACCACTTCAGTTTTGCTATCCATTTGTAGGTGATAAGTTGTGCTTAACTTGAGACTAGTGCCTAGCTTTTGCTATATGGTGAGCCTAAAGTGACTCAAAAGCTCGGTATCCCTATTCGACACCATGCTACTTGGTATGTCATATAGGTGAACAATCTCCTTGAAATAGAGGTTTGTAATGTGGGATATATCGTTAGTGGTGTGGCATGCTACAAAGTGAGCCATTTTTGAGAATCTATCCAACACCACCATGATGGAATCCCTATGCCTTTGTGTTCTTGGCAAAATGGTTGTGAAATCTAAGCCTACATCCTCCCAAGGGCCTTAAGGAATTGGAAGTGATGAGTAAAGGCCTTGAGGCCGCAGGTGGATCTTGGCAAGTTGGAAAGTAGAGCACCTTTTAACATAATGCTCTCTATCCTTGGACATTTTCGGCCAATAGTAATGCACTTTAAGCATTGAGCAAGTCTTCTCCATGCCAAAAAGTCCGGTCAAGGATCCTTCATGGATTTCTTGAATCAAAGGCTCTCTAAACCCTTTCTTTGGTATGCATAATTGGTTTCCCTTGAATAGAAAACCATTCCCCATATGAAATAAGCCATGAGCATGGTTGCAGCATTTCTCAAGGAGTCCTTTGAAATCTTCATCTTTAGCATACAACTCCTTCACACACTCAAAGCTAAGTACCTTGGATTCCAAAGTAAAGAGAAAAAGATACCTCTTTGACAAGGAATCCACTCCCTTGTACATATTATCGGCATTATCGTGAATTATAAAGTGGAAAGATTATAGGTACTCTAGCCACGTTGCATACCTTGGATTGAGCTTAAGTTGGCCTTAAATGAACTTGAGGGCCTCATGGTCAGAATGGAGAATGAATTCTCCTCCCAGCAAGTAGTGTCTCAAATGCTCTAAAGCTCTGACTATTGCATAGAACTCCTGTTCATAAGTAGAATACTTCCTCTTGGCATCATTGAGTTTTTCACTAAACAATGCCACAAGCCTCTTTTCTTAGGATAAAACAACCCCTCCACTCCAAAGGCATCACATTCTACTTCAAACACTTTGGAGAAACTTGGAAGGGCTAGAATGGGCGCACTAGTGAGCTTGAGCTTGATTTCCTCAAGGGCCTTTCGAGCTTGTTCGATCCACTCAAGCCTTTTGGCCTTGAGCACTTCGGTCATAGGAACCACAATGGTGCTAAAATTATTTACCAACCTCCTATAGAAAGAGACTACACCATGGAAGCTTCGGACTGGTTGGATTGAGGTTGGAATCTACTCATAGATGGCCTTAATCTTGTCTTAATCAACAGGAATGCCTTGAGCTGAGACCATATATCCCAAGAATATAACTTGTGAGGAGAGAAAGTGGCACTTCTCTAATTTTCCATGGAGTTTCGCTTGAGCTTGGATGCTTATGACTTGATGCAAATGCTTGACATGCTCCTCCTTACTCCAGGTATACACCAATATATCATTAAAGTACACCACCACATACTTGTCGATGAGGGGTTTAAGAACATGGTTCATAAGCCTCATAAAATTGGACAAACCAAAGGGCATAATAAGCCACTCATAAAGACTTCCTTTGGTTTTGAAAGCCCTCTTCCATTCATCTCCCTCGTAGATCCAAAGTTGATAGTAGCCACTTCTAATATCAATCTTAGAAAAGATAGTGGCTCCATGTAACTCATTAAGAATGTCCTCTAACATTGGGATGGGATAGCAGTATTTGACGGTAATTTTGCTGATGACCCTACTATCCACACACATCCTCATGCTACCATCCTTGTTGGGCACAAGCGGGATTGCACAAGGACTAAGGCTCTCAAGGATCAAGCCTTTAGCTAGAAGCTCATCTACTTGTTGTTGTACCTCCTTAGTTTCTTGAGGGTTCATTTGGTAGGTTGGCTAGATTTGGGTGTGTAGAATAGGGAATGAGGTCGATTTTGTGTTGCATGTATCCTTTGGAAAGCAGGCTGTGGGGTGCTTCACTTGGAAATATGTGTTTAAAGGCTTTTAGGAGGGGGTAAGCAAATGATGGGAAAGCTCCTTAGCTTTAGCTGGTTCTTGGCCAACTCAAATCCAATCTTTGTAGGCTTCAAATTAACAGAGTTGAGAGTGGAGTAGGGAAGCAAGGAAGGCATCCATTCTTGGAGTACCTTGGAGCTTGCTTTGGCAGGTAGGCTTGAAAGAGGTATGGGTGATTTTCTTATGGTCTTTGGTGAAGTGTGTTTGTGTAGGTGGCCATCATACATAACTCTTTTATCAATGAGCCAAGGACATCCCAAAAAGATGTGACAAGCATCAACAGGCACAATGTCACACCATATGTCATCCTTATAATTCTTCCTAATGGATAAAGTAAGTAAACACCAAGAAGAGATTTACAAGCCCGTACCTTGATTGAGCCATTGAATGGTGTAAGGGCTTAGATGAGGTGAGACCACAAGTTTGAGTTTCTTCACCATGTTCTTGGAAGCCACATGAGCACAAATTCCTCTATCAATAATGAAAGAACACACCTTCCCATTCACGGTGCACCAAATATGCAAGATAGTTTTCCTTCGTTCAACGTCATTTTGGGAAGCTAGGCCACTTAGTGCTCGCCCATTCACAAGCACTTTCCCTTGTTCTAATCCTTCCTTAACCTCCTCTAGAGCTTCATTCAACAAAAGCTCTTTCTCTACTTCCTCTCCTTCCTCATTTAGCTCCTCAAAGGAGACTTGGTATAGGGCCAAGGATACCACCCTTTCATTCAAGCACTTAGAAGTAAAGTGACCGAGGCCTTCACACCGAAAGCACCTCTTTTTGTCTATAGGCTCTGGTGGCAGTTTAGAGGGAGTTTGAGGGGCAATGGGTTGGGGAGTCTGGTGTTTGTGTTTAAGGGGCCTTTTTGAGTAATATAAGGGGTTTTTGAAAGCTAAAAGGCTGTGGATTTAGCTTGTTGATCGCACCCTTCCCCTTAAGTTTCTTTTGTAACTCCACTTTGTAATCTAAAGTGCTAAGCTCATCTAAGGAAGTATACGGGTGTAGCTCCACAACATAAGCAATTTGCTCATATACCTTATCAAGGTTTGTGATTCATCCTCCTTCAAATCACATTTCTAGAGAAGTTGTTCAAAGTCTCTAGTGCACTTCTTTACACTCTCAGAGCCTTGTTTAAGGTGGTGGAGTTTAAGAAAGTTATCTTCAAGATAATGAGAGGGAAGGAATTTGGATTTGAATTTGGCTTTAAAGCTTTACCTTCTTTCCTCCAAAAATGTCTTTGAAGTCAAAGACTCCTTCACCGGTTTCAAGCCAATCTAGGAAGAGTGTTCGGATCTAATTGGCCTTCAAATTTTGAAATATCCACCTTGAAATCATGGTAGCTTATTTCTCTTAGTCTATGGTGCCTTCTTGATTTCTTTCATACTCGTCATCAATAGAATCTTCGACCAGATTGTTGCCCTCAAAATCATCCGAGCCTTCTTGCTTGCTAGAGCTTCTTGAGCTTCTTATGTTCCTTCCTTTCTCTTGCATGAGTTGCCCTACTTGAGATTGCAAGTACTTTACCCTTGCCTCAAGTTCAGCATTTCCTTTAAAGGCTTGTTCAGCCACTTGTTCCGGTATGAGGCTAGAAGACATGCTTGAAAACAAGTGCTTTGTGGGCTGGTTTTGTGTTTGACTAGGGCTGTGTTTAAGCTTTAGAAGTTATGGCCACAAGAGGGTAGCCAAGCTCTGATACTAATTCGTGTATTCTTGCCCCACAATCACTCAAACAAATACAAATCTAGACAAAATGTGATGCATATGTAGAATGTATATAAACTAGCACTAAATGAGATAGGCAAGTGAGCCAGCAAGGGATAATCTGAAGAGCCACCCTTGAACATACTTGGGCAATCTCTTTAGATCATTTGATTACAGAAATTAATCTCCCTCTAATTGAGATAAAGAGACCTAGAGACCCACTTGGATTGTCGAGCTCAAGATACAACACTGGGATTTGAGAGAGAGAGAGTTTTCAAACTGATTTATGCATTCACTCAAGTCTTATTACAAAATAAACTTTAGGCCAGCATTAATGTAGTCCTAATAGCTATTTCAAACCCCAAAAGTTAGCCATAGGCTCAGAGGTACACTTAGGGAAGTGGGGAAATCAAATCAGCCTGCCTAAGTGCAAACTAGCTAATGTAATCCTAGCTTTCCACCACATTAGGGCTAATTATTTGACTAAATGAGGTGTCAATCTTACAAAGAATCCTAATACATCAATGAAATTCAAATGAAGTGATGTATCTATTAGGGGTTAACTCTCTTCAAGAGTGTAAATTAAACCATGAAAGATTACAATCAAGGGATAAACTCAAAGAAAGAAACACGCGATAGTTAGGTGTGAATTAGCTAAAACGTTTAGAACAAATAGATGTTAAACTAATCCTTGGATACAGATATCACCAACAAAGATTAATCTAGTGAAAACCAAACCTATTCTTGGATATAGATTTCACCACCAAGAACAAGCTTAGGGCCCTTAATCTTGACATGGATACAGAAACACCACCAAATCAAGGATTAAGACTCAACTAATCACCACTCTAATCAGCCTAATTAGTGATAAGAAAGTACAGGATTCCAAACACTCATTCAAGGAGCAATAATTCACTTTGATTAAACTCACAACTTTTTTTATTACCAAAATGAAGCTTCTTGGCTTCTTATACACGAATTGGTGCTGCCTTAATCACTAGGAAACATCTTAGGGAGGTTACTTCATGATTAGGAAAGCTTCTAAACTAGCTTATACTAATACAATTTACAAAGCATGTTTAACTAAGCTAATTATAACCAGTGAGTCTAGTAATACAAAAGATTAACAACTAAACTCAAAATTAAGCACTTAATTGGCTTTTGGACTTCCCTTTGCCATGGAAGAGATGGCTACGTGCATCCCCTTTTTGGCTTGCTAATCAGAATGCTCTTAGTGTCCTTTCCCTTGTGTGAAGTAACTCGACACTTGTCAACATGCATGTCACACTTGGCAAGATGCATGTGAGGGTGTTTGTGAGTCACCATCCTTGTCATGGAACTAAGTAGCCAAGAAGGCAATGACCACGGCCGCAAGCGCACGGGTAGTCGTAGTATATATAAAAAGACCGTTCCTCAGGGACCAATGTAATCTATCGAGCTTTGCTTATCAAAATATGCTAAGCAAAATTCTAATTCAAGGGGGTTCGATTTAACACCTTATCATTCACTAATTTTAAATATGTGAAAGAAAGATGCCTAGGAATTCATGCAGTTATGAATGTTAATTGGATCGAAATGACAAGCATGTGCTTTTCTCTAATTGGTTAATCTCGAGGAATTACAATCTCTCTAAAAATTTAGCCTATTCTTTCGAAATCAACCAAATTTGCTTAGACTAAGCAAAAATCGTTCTTCAAACTAATTTGTCTTAATCCAAGTTTAATATCTTTCATTACTCTGTAGTCCTTCTAAGATGCAAATCTCTCTTTCGAGATGATGTTATGTCAGGTTTTATCAAGCAGTCTACTAATCAAATGTCACCTTTCAGTTTTTCACTCAATTGTTTCAAATGTGCAAGCAAACTTTGGCCAAAAATCTAGTCACAACATGATAATCACTTGATAGAATGAAGTCAAGCCAAACATGAAATAAGCAAAATTCCATAGATTAAAACATGATCCAACTACACTTTCATAAATTACTAAATCCCTAGACAAAATAACACTACTAACACATGATAAAAGATCGAACAAGTAACCAATGTTTTGGCAAAATCTGAGAGAATGGGCTTGAATGAGAAAGCCTTCAACCAAGGGCTTCAAACCGCTTCAAAATCAAACACACGCACACTCAACATTTCTCACTATAATAACAACCAAACTAAGAATCTAAACTAAAAAGAACAAATTTGAGAAGGAGAATTAAACTATGCTCATGCTTGCTTGCTTCTCTACTGCTGAACTTCACCTTTTACAGAAAAATCTAGATGTTTTCAACCACACAACTAAAGAAAAACAAAGAGGCAACAGTTTCACCCCTCATCAAGATCTGACAGTGGCCTTGCCTGGAACTGATTTTCTGCTCTTTTCTTACTCCATGGGCGTAGCGGCACATGGGTGTCCGTAGGGGAGGTCAAAATACATCGAATAAGGGTCAAACTCTGGGTAAAAAGGCCTAAATCCTGCTTTATCAAACTCTCCCATGTTTAAACTGTTGCTTCTTCTCAAACAATGCCAACAATAACATTCCAATGGCAAAGCAAATCCAAAGGTAGCCAAAAAAAGGTGCAAAAATCATTAGCAAACCGATTAGGGAATGAAATTTTCGAAAAATCACTTAATAGACCACAATGTCAAACTTCAATCAATCCCCTAAATCATCAAATACAGTCATTCAACATATGAAACGAATGAAGCTAACAGGGCCGGTAGAATCTCTGTATAGTTATGTGGCACTCATCACTCATGTGCTTGAAAATGTATACATACATAAAGGTTCCCTTAATTCTCATTCCTTAGACTCAAATCTACCATAAGGTTGACAAGAGTCTCAAATTTGCCATCACTGAAATGCAAACACACTAGACAATCATGAGGACTTTCATAAGGTTGTAATAGGGCTATGGGTAAAGGTAAGAAGCGAACAAATGTTTTGGATATGAGAAACTAGAAGCCATAGACTAAGAGCTAAATGATTCTAATGCATCACACTACGTTCCTCTTAGACCATTATATTTTATCAACAAAATACATTCCTTATTGAAGAGACAAAGAATTGAAAATCACAAGAATTTACAATTCCAATAAGGCTATCATTTTCTTGCCCTTTTTTTCACTTTTCTCTTCTTTTTTTTCCTTTTTTTTGTGTTATGTGTTGTGTTTTTTTGTCTTTTTTTTTCAATGAGCTAGCCAAAGGAAATTCATAACAAACTTTAAATTCCAACTCTTCTCTAAACTTTGTACAATTAGACAAGGGATTTATCAAGATCTCACATCCCTTCACCAAACAACCAAAACCCACTAAAAGAAAGCAATCCACCTTACTAGTGCCCTATCAAACTCGATGCAAAAGAATGAAATGCTCCTCTAGTCTTGGCTTAAGGGTAAGATAATCATTTGGCCCTAGGCTATAATACGAGGTTCAAATCAAGACAAAGGGAATTGGGCTCAAAGGGGCTAGCAAGGGATATAATATGCAACAAAGGTGCCTATTTGGCCGTTAGCTTTAACAAATCAAAGAAAAATGCCTTAGTCATAATTCCTAAATACATATGCGAAATGTGATCTTGAATGAGAGTCAAAGCAAGTTCTAGCAAGGGATATAATATGCAACAAAGGTGGCTATTTGGCCGTTAGGTTTAACAAATCAAAGAAAAATGCCTTAGTCATAATTCCTAAATACATATGCGAAATGTGATCTTGAATGAGAGTCAAAGCAAGTCCCAAAGAAATGATGTTAAGGAAGAGTCACACAAAAGCAAATACGAGACTAAGTTAATAAATAGTCTCTAAAAGCTTAAAGCCTTACAGGACATCTACCAAGGTCATAACTAGCTCATTAGTAAACACATGCTAAAATTCATGTAAAGACTCATGAGGTAATCAACTTGCACTCAAAATGTGGTCAAAACATGGATCTCGTTTTTGTAAACTCATTCTCGAACATTGTATGCATAATTTGGGCAAATCAAAGGATCAGACTAAACGAAAGAAGTTTATCAAATTTAGAAAGATCATCATCAGAGGATTTTCTCATCAATTCTCTTTTGCCTTTTGGTTTCAAAATTTATGAAGGGACTATAAGAAGAAAAGAAACTAAAGTGCAACGAAGAATGAAAAAAAAACCTAAATGCACTTACTAAAATACTACTAAACAAAACTAAAACCTAAAACAAAAAGTCCAAAAACTATCACAAGCAACATATACAAAGTACAAACACACCAAAACCAATTCAGCCATTAGATGCCAAATATAATGACTAACTCCCCCACGCTTGAATCACACATTGCCCTCAATGTAGGCACAAAATAGAAAATGGGAAGGGGAGCAACACAAAGCAATCAGATAGGAGGTGGTGAAGGAGGATGAAGCGGTTGGCCATAAGAGATATGCCAATCCCTCCAGGTCTCTGGACATGCCCTGTAGTCCTAGAAATATTGAGTGTGGGTAGCAAGCATTCCACGAAGCTCATTGCGGCATTCTTGGAGAAATTCCCAAAGAGGCATTCTCAGAAGCAACAAATGCTAGAAGGAACACTTGCTCCTCTTGAATAGATCTAAGGGTGTCTTGGAGGTCAGTATAGTCAGGAGGGGGCGGTTAAGAGGAAGAACTAGGTCCTACATGACTATAATGAGGGGCTGGCTGATGGGGTGCAGGTTGAACAACCTCATAATCACTAGGTACCTAGTAAAGGTTAGCCCGGTGAAGTAAGGTGGTCCGATCGACATTTGGAAGTAGCACAAGCCGGTCCCCACGGTAAATCCAACATAAACGCCCAGCCTCAACTTTACAAAAGTTTATAATTTCATAAGCAGCTTGATCAAGTCGCTCAGACCCGAAAACTCTATCCTCAAGGTTGGGCTCAATGCTAAAAAATCTAGCAATAGTAGTTGTAATCCCATCCCTTTAGTGCTAACATCAGCATTATAAAACTACATGGCCAAAAAATGAACTGTGGTCAAGCTGGACACCATAAAGCATACAGGATGAAAAGTACAACTCAAACAATCTCGAGACATTCAGACTGTCGTCCCGAGCAATGAAACAACAAACCACGATACGCTAAGCTACTCTAATGCAATGTTCCTAATATGAGTGCACTTTGAAGAACTAGTGCTCTACCTAACACTCCCCAAAAGTTAACCCCAAAATGAATTCAGATTGAATTCACGAGACTTAGCAGTTCGGTAAATCCATGTTAGGTGAAAAACTACATATAACATTAAAGGGACCTAAGTTCAACTCGTAAAATTTTCCCTGCAAATAAAACGATATGTACCCGGCTTGACATTGAGGCCCTCTAGTGGCCATGACATGGAGTGTACTCAGGAACTCTACAGTCAGGTCCTAGTATGTATGCTCTTTTATTTCTAAAAGTGTCCCATACCACCTCATGCAAATAACAACCAAATATCATCTAACATTCCTAGTCTAGCTAACATTTCCTCATCATAATATCTAGTTGCCACAACCATGCATTCATTCAAACAAGTATATCTAGCAACATGATCAGGATGCGTTAAACCAAGGGGGTGAGGAATGTTACCTTGAGCTCGTGCGTTGACGGGTGTTCGGGATGTCCTTTTAGGTTGGGTTGCTGCTTGACTTGAACATCCAACCTCCTTGATACTCCTTTACCTCTTGGTAGGTGCCGTTGTTGCAAAATGAACCAAAAACCAAAACTAAAACCTAAGTAAGAAAATTTGAAGAAGAAAAATGAATATTTCAAGTAAATGGAAGAACAATAAGATAGAGAAAAAGATGGGCATGGTGGATGAGTGAAGTGATATGATTTTGAAGACGAAAATGAAGAAAGAAATGAAATTTGTGTGGAAAAAGAAAAGACTAAGTGAAAATGGATGGTTTTGGGTGAAATTAGGCGAAAAATTGAGAAGAAAATGAGGTAAGAATGGGGGTTGTAGGTATGGAGATGTAGAGACAGAAAATAGAAGTAGAGAGAGAGTGTCGTGAAGAAGATGAAGCGTGAGGGAAAATAAGGGGGCACTGAGGCCAAAGACCTAGACCATGGGCCGCAGCAGGTCACCACGGACCGTGGTGTCACCACGGACCGTGGTGTTACCATGGTCTGACCTTCTTGTCCGGTGGTTCTGGTTTTTTTCAATTTTTTTGGGTTGGCACCCCACGGTCGCAAAGCTAGGTACCCTGGCCATGGTGTCAAAAGTTTTATTCCATAGTTTTTGTTTTCTCTCCCCTTTTTTTGCAATATTCCTAGAACTACAAAAATAGTAAATATCAAAGCTATGGAAGAAAAAAGAAAAAGAGCTTGGGATGCCTCCTAAGAAGCACTCTTTTGAGGTCAAGGGCTTGACCCTTCCTCTATCCGTGTTCCAGATTAGTAAGTGCATGGACGTTGGCTTTATCACGGACCACAAAGTCAAACTTCTTCAGTTAAAGGTACCATTGCAGAAGCTCGGGTTGAATGTCCTTCGTCTCCATAACTTGATGCCATAACGTATTATTGGTGTACAAAACAAAGTGCACTCGTAGCCCATCACAGGGGCTACTATTGACTTGTTCAGCCCCCAAATCAAAATCTCCATCAAAGCCTTCCATAGGGGGCATAAAGAGAACAACCTAGGCAAACCTGCAAAAGTCGCTCATAGAAGACTCATTAAAAACATGGGCCTCAACCTTGGGCATGTTAGGTGGCATAGGAGTAACAAACTGCACCTTAACATACCTTTGGTTGGAACGTCAGGAGGATCTTCACAATTCAAGACATCCACCATGTCAATCTCAAGGGAAGGGGGAAATTCATCCAATACAGAAGAATTAGGAGAAACCACTTTTTCCTTCATATGATAAAACACAGAATACCGTCTTTCCACCTGAAAAGTTATACGACCCTTTCTTATATCAATATGGCAACTAGTTGTAGCCAAAACGGGCCGACCTAGGATAATTTGAGCATCATCGGTCTTGGGCATATCAACTATGATAAAGTCCTCCAACACACAAATATCTCCTATATTGATCGGCATATTATCCAATCTTCATATGGGTTGCATCTCAAAACCTTTTGCTAACTGTAGTGCAAAGGGTACAGCTTGGAATGGTCCTAGGTAAAGCTTATGAAACAAAGAATATGGCATTATACTGACGCTTGCACCTAAATCACATAAAGCTCTCTCAATTTCCACCTTTCCTACAATATAGGGGATAGAAAAACTACTTGGGTCAGGGAGCTTCGGTGGGAAAATTGTGGTGATCTCTACAGTGTCATTCTCTACAAATGTGGTAGTCTTGCCACCATCATTTCTCTTCTTATATCCAACCATAATTACTTCTCTACCCTCTTCCATTGGTATATCCTTAGCATTAGTAAAGTCCTCTACTTCTTCCTTCAAGGTAACACAACTGCAATGCTCTCGAGGGTTAGGTTCAGGCTTGCTAGGAACTCTATCTAGGGGCGAAGATGAAAAGCTAGCTTTTTAGGCAATATGAGCTTTTAACATCCTATTATGAGTACATCAACCTTTGAAGCGAATTACTTAATGTACTCGTCCTGTTTTTGTTATGCCATAAGCATACTTTCCATCATCGCTTCTAAATTGGACTTGTAAGGTACTTGAGAAGGGAAAGGAAGTCTTTAAAAATGGGGAGGCGGTCTAGCATTCATTGGGGGCATATTTGAAGTGTTTGGACTAGATCTATATGAGAAATTCAGGTGATTCTTCCAACCTGCATTGTGGGTACTAGAGTGAAGGTCATTGGTCGATCTCGAGTTGAAGTTTTCAACATAGTTAACTTCATTAGGGTCTTGGGAAAAAGGGCTCCCAACTTGACAATTCAAAGTCACATGCTCAATAGAATTACAAATTTCACAAGGGGAAGGGGCACTAGAATTCATAGCATTAACATTCATTCGGTCCAATCTTTGAGTCGTAGCATCTACTTTAGCATAAAGAAAATAAGCACATCAGCTTCAAGCTTACCTCCAACCCGGTTGGGTTGGCCTAGTTCGGTGGACCGTTGGAAATTATTAAGTGTCATCTCCTCAATTAAGTTGTAGGCTTCATCCTCACTTTTGTTTATTAAGGTTCCTCCCGCTACTGCATCAATAGGGGACCTTACAAATTGGGTCACACCATTATAAAAGGCATGGATAATCATCCAACGTTGAAGACCATGAAGGGGGCATAAGCGCAGCAAATCTTTAAACCACTCCCAAGCTTCATAGAGTGTTTGTTCATCTTTTTGTGTAAAGCTGGTGATTTGACTCCTTAAGCTAGCCGTTCTGCTCGGAGGGAAAAACTTCGCGAGGAAGGCTCTTGTTAACTTATCCCAGGTGGTAATACATCCTTATGGAAAAGAGTGTAACCAAGTCCTTGCTCTATCTCTCCAAGAAAAGGCAAATAAGCACAAATAGATGGCATCAGTAAAGACTCCATTAAGCTTCAACATGTTGTACACCCCTAGAAAGACAGAGAGGTGTAGATTCGGGTCTTCCAAAGGAGTTCCTCCAAACTTGGATTATTGCACCATGGAGATGAGTGCCAATTTGAGCTCGAAATTGTTAGCATCAACAGTCGGACGAGCGATGCTTAAGGCAATCCCTTGGACTCCAAGGGTAATGAAATCTCAAAGTGTCCTTTGGTCACCTGCGCATCCCATCATGTTTGTTAAGTTTCTTCTTACCTCGCGTCTTTGTTCTTCAATCCTTTGCTTCTTTCCCCTTAAGCAGAAAGTCCTTTCAATTTTGGGATCGGGTTTGTACAAGATTGGACTTCGCATAAACGGAAAAAATTTCTGCAAGCACTAACACCAACACTACTAGCGCAATTAGGCAAGAAATTAAAAAGAAAATTAAAGTAAAAGATAATAAAATACTTAGTTTCTTTTGTAAGACTGACTCAATAGTTAATAGATTGATCCCCGACAACAACATGAAAAACTTGACCACTGTCGCAACCGCACGAATAACCATAGTATAGATAAAAATATCGCTCCTCAGGGACCAATGTAATCTATCAATTTTTCCTTATCAACATATACTAAGTAAAATTCTAACTCAACAGGGTTCAATTTAACTCCTCCTAATTCACTAATTTTAAATTAGTTAATGAAAGATGCCTATGAATTCATATAGTTATGAAATCTAATTGGATCAAAACGACAAGCAGGTGCTTTTCTCTAATCGGCTTATCTCAAGGAATTGCAATCTCTCCAAAAATTTAGTCTATTCTTTCGAAATCAACTGAATTTGCCTAAATTAAGCAAAAGTCTTTCTTCCAAACCAATTTATCTTAATCCAAGTTAAATATCTTTTATTACTCTCTAGTCCTCCTAACATTGAAATCTCTCTTTCGAGAGGATGTTATGTCAGGTCCTATCAAGCAATCTAACAATCAAATGTTCAGTTTTTCACTCAATTGTTTCAAGTGTGCAAGTAAACTTTAGCCAAACATCTACTCACAACATGATAATCACTTGATAGAACTAAATCAAGCTAAACATGAATTAAGCACAATTCTATAGATTAAAACATGATCCAACTACACTTTTATAAACTACTAAATCCCTAGACAAAATAAAACTACCCAAACATGATAAAAGATGAAACAACTAACCGATGTTTTGGCGAAATCTAGGAGAAAGGGCTTGACTGAGATAGCCTTCAGCGAAGAGCTTCAAATCGCCTCAAACTCAAACATACACACATAAGATTTCTCGCTAGATTAATAACCAAACTAAGAATTTAAACTAAAAAGAACAAATTTGAGAAAGAGAATTGAACTGTGCTAATACTTGCTTGCTTTTCTGCTGTTGAACGTCACCTTTTATAGAAAAATCTGGATGTTTTTATCCACACAGTCGAAGGAAAACGAAGAGGCAACAGTTTTAACCCTCACCATAGTCTGTGGCGTTCACCACGATCCGACCGTGGACTTGGCTGGAATCGATTTTTTGCGCTTTTCTTGATCCATGGGCGTAGCGGCACATGGGTGTCCATAAGGGAGGTCAAAATGCACCTAATAAGGGTCAAACGCTGGGTAAAAAGGCCTAAGATCTTGCGAAACACATCAAACAGCCATACCCAAGAATAAATCGAGAATACGAGTACAGATTACGACTTAAAGCATATAATTCTCCTAAAAATGCTGCAAAACAACCCTAAAATGATGTATGCGTTAAGCACTTATCAAGAAGCTCAAGAAAACCCATCTAGGAAGGCAAATTTAAGGTTGAAGAAACCGTGCACATGGAATCGTTTTTACTCGATTTTTGTCAAGTTGTTTCACATTTCTTTTTGCTTAGCTGACTAGTTTTCCTTACGCGAGGGGAAACATCAAGTGTCAACAATCCCCCCTGTAATTAGAAATTAGGGCTAAACTAGGTTTTACATACAAAATCAGCCTAGTTTAGCTAACCGAGCATAATGTAGACCATTCTAACACGGTTTACAAAATATCCCTATTTCTTTTAATTTACAATACATGATCCAAATATTTTAACATGGACATGTAGCCAAGACAAAAAGGAACCAAAGTATGTAAAAAGTTAAGGCTTGAACTCAAAAGAAGTCTAAGGAATGCAATATACAAAATCATACTCATTCTATCTTAACCGCCAGTTTAGACAGTTTAGATTTAAAGACTGATTTAGATGGGCAAATGAAGTCTAAATGAGCTGAAACGTTTTTGTTGGAAAGACAATTTCTTGAACTTCAAACCCATGGCAAAATGTCTAACCTAAACCTCAAAGAGGCCTAAGTAATTAGGCTCACAAAAACCGGGTATGTTGGTGGCCTGAGCCTGGGAACTTCTGTTTTGAGTCCTTCAAAAGTTTGGACAACAATACTTAATTTAAAACTAATTTAATAGCATAATTAAGTTTATTAGAATGTCAATAAACTCTCTTAGTAAAGAAATCAAACTTAAATTAAGTTTAAGTTGATGAATCAACTTAAACCTGAAACGGGTTCAAAAATGATTAGGGCTAATTGAGGATTGTGTGGGCTGATATCCATCATAAAGAAAGTTGTACAAGTAGAAACCCAAGAAACAAAACCCTTACACACGGCTACTTCATAACCGGGTAAAAGGGTATTTCTTCATACTTTGGGTTGGATAACGGCAGCAGAAGTGGGTGCTTTTGGGGGAACTTTGGGCATGTTACTTGATAAATTTTTATGTCTTCTTTCGTGTCCTAAACTTTCTAAATGATTGGGCTTCATTTAGTCCAACTTAATTTCCCTCCTCTTTGGACTTCGTTGGATTGCCGCCTAATCTGTTGGAATGATCTTGCTGATTAACTAACCAAATGATGTTCAAAAGCCTTGTAACTTGTTTTATTTGAAAGCTAATTCCTTACACACAAGGAGAGTGGGAAGGCCGTCAATCATGTCTTCAGTAGCTGGGCCCAAAAGGCAGACAAACTAAGTTTTTGAGTGAATTGGACAGCTTGCTGTTGGATTCATTTAAGATGCTTCTGACTAAAGCATGTACTTCCTGCACCTCCTTGGTGCTTGCTGGTTCTTGCAGGCATGATGGATGAGGTTTGTAAGGCTCCAAAGGATGGTCCCCATTAACATGTATATAAGCTTGCTTAGCTACTTCATGTAACTAGATTTGAATGTATAAAAGCAACGCTTTGTGTGTTACATAGTCCTCCTAAAATCTTATTTTAAAAGACCTTATTCGGTTGATTAATCTGCATGGTTTCTTTTAAGCTAAGGTTGGTGGTTCTGCATTTAGAGTTTAGAGGGTGGATTCCTTCCTAGCTTAGGTGGTGCTATTGCCTTTATCCCTTGCATATCCCTTGGTTTTATCCGTGACTCCCTTAATGTTCTTGAGTCAAGCCCACATGTAGATTGCAAAGTCTCATTACTTGACCTTTCATTAAGATTGCGCATCAATGTAGTATTAGAGTATAACCTAGTGAGTGATTTACTTGTTGTTTCATTCGTTTGCAAACTGGTTCTTCTGCATTAGCACGTTTCCTATGGCTACAAAGAACCACAAATATCCCAAACACAAACCAGCCACAAAAGCACTAAAACACCTCAACACAACCTACATTAAATCCCACCCCTGTCCGGTGAAGAAGAAAGGGTACCCCACTGCCAAGGGTCCCTAGAGGACTTAATCTAGAGCAAGCCTTTGCGTTCAGAAGGGTAAATGCCTTTTTGTAACTATAAAAAAACTTCCAAACTCAATCCACTTAAGATTCCACCATCACTACAAGATTAGGGGAAGTTTTAACTAGCCTTACACATGATCCAGGAGGAGAAGGGAGGAGACACCATGGTTCTCAAAGGGGAAACTCCCCTTCATCTCAGTCGTCTTCATACCAATATGACAATTCTTTAAGGAGGAGAAGGAGACCTCCTAGGCAAACCTTGAGTAGCTTTAATCCTTGGAGAGATTCTTTTAGACCGAAGAATATTTTAAGGAGAAGGCCTTTAGGGTTGCTATCCTTAAATTCCAAGAATAGCTTCTCTTTGGTTTGAAAACATCATAAGGCAAAGAAATAAAGAAGGCAAGTCTTCGATCAAATCATGTGCTAAACTCAAGAAACTAATGCATAAACGATTTCCCACTAATAATTACAAGTATGACCTTTATTTAAGGGTCACATCCCTTAGTCAAGGATGTATGAGTATGGAGAATACATCAGAGAGTTTGAGCAAGTCTAGATTCTAAGTCGTTCATATGAGGAACCAGGTTATACAATGGTTAGGTTCATATGGGGCCTTGATTCTAGTATTACTAAAAGGTTGAGTCACAACCATATTGGACGTTTGAAGATGTGTGCAAATTCTCCACCAAAGTAGAGAAACATTCCAAGAATAGGAGGCCTATCTCTGGTTCTAATTTACAACCTAGCTCTCAAGCTATACGCTATTCTTCCCCAAAGGCGGAGGCCTTACCTAAGGAAGACAAAAGCAAAGATAGCCGGTAAGGAGATTGTTAAAGAGTTCCTTAAGAAGCTTGATGGTTAGAGATGCTTCAGATACCAAGGGTATAGTCACTTCTATGTTGATTGTCCAAACACGAGAGCCTCACCACTAAAGAGATAGACCAAATGATTGGAGTCAGTTGAAAAGAAGTCAGGGGGGTGAAGAAATGCAGAAAAATCTAATATCATAACTCTTAATGTGGGGGAGATACTTGTCCTCGAAAGGACATTACATGCCATGGAGGGTTCTATGGTGAAAAACCAGAAAGAACACATCTTTCACTCACGATGCACCATTTAAGCAAGGTACGTAGCTTCATTATTAACGGTATAAGTTGTGCCAATGTTTCCTCCATACATTTGATTGAAAAATTAAGTTTGCCTACTATCTAACACCCTAAGCTTTACTCATTCCAATGGTTCAAAAGGGGAAAACAAGCTTTGATTACCTATTCCATTAGGAAGTTTAAGGATGAGGTAGTTTGTGATGTACTGCCCATGACTGTCGGTCATCTGCTACTAGGAAGACCATGGCAATTTAATAAGGATGTTATTTAGCATGGGAAGCCTGACACTTACTTTCTTAAGGTGAAAGGTCAGAGCCATGCTTTGGCTCCCTTACCACCTAGCCAAATCAAGCCTACTATCTAAACTGATGGGGAGGGAAACACAGGTGAGAAAGCCTCATTTTCAAGTGAAACACAAGTCAATAGTTCCATAACTAAAGGTAAAATAGTTTATGCCTTGCTTGTGTTGGAAAAAGGAGAAGGAGAGACACCTTTGCGTCCTCTAGCTAAACCCCTTGTACATAAGTTGAGAGATGTTTGTCTTAGTGATCTACCCTTGGGGTTACACCAAACAAGGGCATTGAACATCATATTGACTTATTGCCAATTCTATGATAGCCAAGAGCTAGTTGTGATGCCAAATTGAAGGCAAAGGAGATAAGGGAGTGGTATGAACAGATTAAAAGTCACATAGAGAAGATGAATGCAGCTTATCAAGCTAGTGCAAGTTAGCATATAAAGCATTTGGACTTCAGTCCAAGAGATATGGACGTTTTAGCCACGTTTAAGTTTAGTAATTTGAGTCCATATGTGGAGGACAACTTTAAAGATCCTTCAGATTTGGGGGCGAATCCTCTTGTAGAATGGGGGTTGATCTGGAGGAAGATACCATAGAGAGTTCCCATAATAAAAACCATGGCCATGGCACCAACTAAGTTAAGAAGGTTCACCGTAATCAAGCGTTGATTACTAAAATCCATACCTTGTTCTCCTTTTCAAGTCCAAAACTAAGCACAACTTTGGAGAGTGTTTTCCTTGATGCATCCAAGGTGCCCTTTGGGTGAGTCTTACCTTTTTGGACTCTCTATGATTTCTATTGTTACTCAGAGAAATAATTCCTGGCCTAAGGCTAAGGGATTTTGCTCAAACAACACAAAAAGCCAATATAATCAGAATTCATTTAATTCTACCTGGTTGTGTTGTTCAAGTTTGTTCACCACCAAAAACTAGATTTAAAGGCAATATTTTTGGTTAAGATGTTATCCAATATCCAAAGGCTTCAAACCAAGGAAGAAATTTGAGGCTAAGTCCAGCTCTTGATGGACACTCAGTTAACTAGAATTGACTTATGCAGGTTGGAGTCCATTCTAACTATCTTTGGAAATTGGCTTGGTTCCCCAAGCAAGACCTGATTTAGAGTTAATATTTTGCTCAAGTTGGTAGCCAACACCCTAAGTTATCAAACCATGAAGAGAAATCAAAATCATGACAAGTTCCTCCTAGTGATTCAGCTGCATTTTTGCTATTTGGACTCTTTTATGACCTAGCTTGAGTTTCTAATTAATTCTCTCATCCAAACATTATTTAGAACTAATTTTCATATTTGGGGTGCATTAAACATCCTAACAAACCCATCTATGCATTAAAATCAATTCTAAGTCAACTGTAGGTTAGGGAACCAACGTCTTTGTTTTTTTTTTGTTCTAATCAAGGTTTTTTAAGCCTGATGGGATTATTTTGAGTTTGCTTTGATTTTCTTAGCGGGGAGGCTTTGGTAACCTTCCAACTTTCTATCTTGGATCCTTTGCTGTTAAAAACACCATCATGAAGTTTTTTTGTAGCTTTGAAAGATAAGTTGGCCAATGGGAAGAAAGAGAAAGATCCACTAGCAATCTAATTTGATAGCTAAAAAGTAATACGCAGCAACCTGCCATTTCTATCTCCTGCACATGGAAGTGGATCTTAAGGTGTTTATTATACGTTTAGGCTTTCGTTTAATGTAATCAAACTTGTATTAGCTAGACTCATTGTTGCAATTAGTTTACCTAAATTTTAGCTTGTGATTAGCTTTGTTTTAAGCATGTTTCGAGGTTTCCTAATCATTAGGGAACTCACCATGTTATTTGGTAGCTTAGGGGAACATGTATATTAGCTTGTTTAGCTGCTTAATGTAACCAAATTTGAATGAATTAAAGCCAAGCTTTATGTTTTACACACTCCTCTTGAAATCTCACTTTTAATAATTTACGTTGGTTGATTAATCTGAGTGGTCTGCTTTAATTGATGCTTGGTGGGAGTGCCTTTAGAATTTAGATGGTGGATCCCTTACTAGCGTGGGTGGTGGTAATACCTTTATCCCTACATATCCCTTGGTTTTATCCGTGACTCCGTTAATGTTTTTTATTAAAGCTCACATTCAGCTTGCAAAGTCTCCTTGGTTGAGTTTTCCTTAAGCTCTCGCATCAAAGTCGTACTAGAGTATAATCTAGTGAGTGACTTACTTGTTGTTTCAATGGTTTGCAATTAGATTCTACTCCATTAACATGTTTCCTAAAGATATAAAGAACTACAAACAACCGAGGCATAAACCTAGCCACAAAAGAACCAAAACACCTCAAAACAGCCTGCATTAAGTCTCACCCATGTCTGGGGCAGAAGAAAGTGACACCCCACAGCTAGTGGTCCTTAGAGGACCGATAAACCTCAATTTTGGCTAAGTTTCTCACCTCCTTTTTGGTTCATTTCCCCTATTACTCCTTTAACTTTGTGGGATTTAACCAACGTTGACCTCATGTAAAGTCATTGCCCTATTTTAACCTCTTTTCTTCTTATTTTCAGGTGTTCCCGGGATATCCAAGGAAAGGGACAACCAATATTTAGGAAGAGCCAACTTAAGAATGAAATTGGTCACATTGAGGCCCAAAAGGAGAAAATGAACAAGGGAATGGAGTGAGGAACTAAGGCCAAAGGGGCGACGGATGGCCATCACCCCCAATAGGTCATCGCCAAGCCCGCAGTTGCCCATCCCAGTTCTAGGATGTGGTGACAGGGCAGCCATCATGAGGCCAACTCTTTTAACAGTTCCTAGTTTTTCTTACCTATAAATACTAGTTAGCCTAATTTGAGGATTATGCCTAGTTCCTCTTATAAAAGGCACTTCAAAAACATTGTAGGGAGTTATCGGTTAATGAAGGATTAGGGTACATGGTTTGATTTTGATTGAAGTTCATCAAGTTAAATTCATCATTACCCTAATCTAAATTTGTTTCTCCCCCCCCCTCCTTCCTCTTTGTTTGGTTATGGTTTTCACTTGCTCGACTATGCATATCTGTGATTTTTTATTGGAAAGATGATGATTTATGAGTAATCTCCTCAACTTGAGTTGGGGATTAAGAGCTGGTTTGGCTTACTAAGTTAGGTGTGGTCTCTTCTTGATTTAATTCCTAGTTTCTTATGGCTTTCTCACTCTGCCCACCAAGTGTTTAATGAAATGCCTGAAAGGACATTTCATAATACTTGGGGAAAATAACCCAAGGCCTTGTTAGGTGCAAGTTGGCTATCCTAAACCTTAATATTTCAAGCCCCTATGAAAATAGGTGAGTTTTCATATTAAGGTTGTCCTTGCCCTCTGAAAGGACGCTAGGGTGTTTTTAATTGAGCCAATCACCCCCTTTGAGCGACTTTCCAAGCTAAGCCAAGTATGAAATCCATACCTAGTAGAAACAAAGAGGTCATCCAATGACTATTTCGTCGACTCAAGTCCTTTCTCCCACTAGATTTAAAATCACTAATTTTGATAGCCTATTCTGTTTACTTGTTAAATCATAACTTATACCCCTTTATATTCAACCAGTTAATTTGTTTGGTATTCTAAGATCTTGTTCCCTGTGGACGATACCCTAAGGACTTGGTGATAAACCATGCACTTGCGGTTACAAATTTAAAACCTGAATACTGGCAATGAGGTTTTTGGCGTCGTTGCTGGGGAACAAGTATCTTTTAGATATCATAAATAGAAATACAGCTAGAAGCTAGATTTTTATTCTTACTTTGTTCATTATTTGCTATAATTTCTTAAGTTAACTTAACTCCTTCAGTACTGCTTTGTGTTGAGTGCCCAAGAGAAGCCAAGGACTGGGTGATTTGATTCCCTTTGATCCTGAGATTGAGGTGACCTTCTGCGCATGCTAAAGAAATTCAACAAGCTAAAGTTGGCAAACTAGCCAAACCAAAGAAGTAAACATGGATCCCGTCACAACCCCATTGAGGGACTTTGCTAAGTCGGATCCAAGTGCCATTCTATCGAGCGTAGTGGGACCTCCTATAGAAGCCAATAACTTCCAATTCAACCTGGCATTCATCACATTGTTCTAACAAGATCATTTTGGAGGCAATCATATAGAGAACTCCCAACAACTATATCATCTCCTTGGAGAAATCCGATACAATCAAGATGAATGGGATTTGTAATGACGTTATTCGCTTAAGGCTATTCCCCTTCCCCTTGAAGGATAAAGCCAAGTCTTGCCTCTAGAACTCAAATGTCAATTCATTCACCACATGGGATCGTCTCTTCAAGACGTTTTGTGCAAATATTTTCCACCTAGGGAAACCACCATACTTAGGAATTATATCACCTCCTTCTCTCAAATGCATACTTAGTCCTTGTATGAGGCTTGGGAGCTATTTAAGGAGCTTCGAAGTGAATGCCCTCATCATGGCATCCCAGATTGGTTATTGGTCCAAACTATCTGCAATGGTATTCAACAACCAATAAAGGTATCCACTGATGCAGCCATCAGGGGCACCCTCATGGCCAAACTGATCAATGAAGCCTGGAAATTGCTTGAAGACATCACCCTAAACAATTACCATTAGGCTAGTAAAAGGGCTTTTCCCTAAGAAAGGAGGAAGACATGAGATCGACGCTTTCACCATTTGGGAAGTCATGTAGCCTATTGCACTAGTGGTTCGAAGGCCACTTTGATTTGCCACCTTGTGCTCCAATATGTCCATTGCCTTATGCTGAAGACCATTTTCAGACAGTATGAAAGCTAAAACAAAGTGTGACTAAGTGAGGTTTTATTTTGTAGGCTATCCTTAAAGATGAATACTTTGACACGGGGGCTTTGATCCCCCACAAGTTGGTTTCCCAAGCCTCCATTTTGAAGTCCTCTATTGCTTGTAGAGGTATCATTTCAGCTAGTGCTTGTGCTTAGGGTTTGGGGTCCTTTATTAAGAAGTTGGATCCGTTGTTCCAAGGGGGCCGTTGAATTTAACCGCTAGTACTAACATAGAAATTTTCAAAGTAGAGGGAGGGTGTGTCTTTCTTTCTAAACCACCATGAAAGTACTCATTTTCCCCTCCCTAACCCCACTATGATCAATTGTGCTGACCCTTGAAATTGGATATATAATATTGGTGTTGACATAGAGTCCGATGTGGATAAGCCTCAACCTAGGGGAGGGAATACCAATGGAGGTAAGGGAGGTGTTGGGAGCTTGGGGGGCTTCTCCCACCAAGGAGATGCTTGAGCCACGTATGATTAGGAAGTGGAGTGCTGTGAGGTCTTCGGGCTTTAATGAAGCCCATTTCTACCAATATCATGATGATCACTTCTCTCACCTCAACTATAGGCTTGATGCTATTAATGCACACTAACAACACCACGCCTAAGATAAATAAGAATTTCTTTATTGACAAGCAAAGTTCAATCGCCGATAACAACACTTGGAGCACCATGTTTATTATTACTATGAGAATCACTGATTGCCCTACGCTCCAACTAGTTGGAGGCTTAGTGGCCCACCTAGTCCTTATTGATGGTTTTGTGAGTTTTGCCCTCCCCTTCCCTTTCATCTCCTTGGATGACTATTCTATTGGGGACAGTGCAATACCTACTCATGGGGGGTAAGCTAGAAAGCTTGATGTCTTTAGGGGGATCTTGTGGTACGAGATAGGCGTAATTAGGGGTGTTACTTAGGAATTCTATGATTGGAAATTTGATGATTGGTTGTTGGATTGGTTAGTGATTGATTGATGGGCTTGATTGGGTAGTCATGCATATACACAATAGGTAATCAATGTAAGGGTCCCATTTAGTTGCATTTCTAGGGCTCATTGGATACTTAGGACTTGCATTAGAAGAAGCATATAGGTTAGAGCATGTAAGTACTTTATTTCATTGCACAAATATCTTTTCTAATCTCAAGTGGAGTGCCACAGAGAAGGGAAATTCATTGCTCTTACAAGGTACATTTCTAACCCTACTCTTCATTATCTTCTTGTTGATTCCAGAAAAATTGAAAAAAAATATTGAAAATTGAAAATTTTTAGGAAAAAAAACCTCGTTCTATAATGAGAACACATGGTACAATTATTGATTGATTGGCACGATTGTGCACTTGAATTGTCCTGGCTTCGGCCCTTGGAATCATGATATCGTGATCTCCTTTTAGAGGTTGCTTTGCCTTATGTGTATACCTTTTGCCTTTGAGGTTCTCCTAACTTGACTAAGAGGGGCTTGGCTAATAGTTCAATTTATAGGGTAAATGGATGTAACCAAGGTGACTTTACCTATGAGATTTAAGCCTTCAATTGACCACTCATTTTTAGTGGCCTTCTTTTCCTCCTATGTGGCTCACCTTTGATTGCATCGCTAGAACTTCACTTAATCCACTTCAAAGCTACATTAAACAATTTGCATAATTTGATATGATTGAAGTATTCTTAGTTCTTTTGAGCCACAAAACCTAAAAAGCCACCTAATTGACTATTGAGACCCTTTTGTTTACCCATTTAGGCCTTAACTTGTTTTTGTTGCATCCAAACTTATTGCACCCATGGCCTAAATTCATTCATTGCTATTTTGCTGTAGTGGTTAGTGAAGCAACACTTTTCATAATTATGGGTTTAATATTTGGAGTTGGTACATCTTTTGGTGTTTATTTTGGCAGCTTGTGTTTGAAAAGGAAAAAGAAGGAAAGCCAAATTCTCTTTGACAATATGCCTAGCAGTATTGTTTGCTTCAAAGCTTGCTCAAAAAGAAAGAAGGAAATGAAAGCAAAAATGAAAAGACCTTCTAAAAAAGAGGGAGAGAAAGAGCATGGCTTATAGTATTAAAAAAAAAGGAGAATTTTTTGTAACTAAAATACTTGGCATGATTCTTTCACATTGAAACCAAATTGGCTCCTTCCCTAAGTGTTCAAATATAGATTTGCGCTGGAATTTTCAACTTGCGTGTGAAGTAGGTGTTCGCTTTCCTTTAATATTGTGGGAAGTGTTCTTAATCCCTAGCCCCTTAGGCTATATAGCTCCATTTATTCCAAAAAGTTTCTCCCCTTCTCAAACTTTAGCAAAGGAACCCCACTACAACCTTTTTTAAAAGCTTTCTTGATCACAATTTGTGCATTTTGCCTGGCTGGAACAGAATGAAGACTACTCTAAGCCTATGGTAATTACATGATTGGTTTTGGGGTTTGCATGTGACCATGAACATATTTAAGCACTTGGAGAGGAGAGTTCCACTTGACCATAAAGTGACGCTCTCCTCGGTCACTTTTGCCCACCATTAGTAAGCAACCCATTTTCTTACCTGGAAGATCTTATTTGGTTTCGATATGTACATTTGGACACAGTGACCCCTAGAGAGTTTTCTGCATATATATGTTCATTCTTCACCTTGGCTTATTACCTTTGATTGCGCAACTATGCTCATTGATTGGCTTTTTTATCACCATGCATGAGAAGGATGTCGAATTGATTGACCTCCCCATTTACTCAATTTCAAGCTAACCTTGTATGGGACAAGAATGCATTAAGGATAGGGGAGTTGATACACCCTAATTTTGGTTAAGTTTCTCACTTCCTTTTTGGTTCATTTCCCCTATTACTGCTTTGATTTAGTCGGATTTGACCATGTTTGGCCTCCCATGAGGTCATTACTGTATTTTAACCTCTTTTCTTCTTATTTTCAAGCATTCCCTAGATATTAAGGGAAAGGGGCAACCATTACCAAGGACAAGACAACTTAGGAATCAAGTTGCCCACATCAATAGCCAAGAGGAGCAAAGGAATAAGTGAATGGAGTGAACAATCCAGGCAAAAGGGGTGATGGGTGGCCATCACCCGCACAACGCACAACAGCCCATCATCAAGCCTGTAGTTGACCACCATAGTTCCAGGAGGTGGCGACGGCTTACTATCATGGTGGTGATAGGCCATCGTAAGCTCCCAAGGTTTTTTGGGATAGTGACAGGCAACCTATCATGGGGCCAACCCCCTGCACAGTTCCCAATCTTTCTTCCCTATAAATACTAGTGAGCCTAATTTTGGGAAGATGCCTAATCACCCCCTTTAAGGAGGCTCAGGCATTTTTAATTGAGCCAATCACCCCCTTTAAGCCACTTTGTAAGCTAAGCCAAGTATGGATTCCACACCTAGTAGAAATAAAGATTAAGACTCACTAGACCACCACCTTACTTGGCCTACGTAGGGATAACCTAGTTAGAGTGTTTACGGTTCAAGAGCTGAGCTCTACTTTAGTTCGAAGATGTAACCTAATTTCATTGAATAAGAAAGTGAGCATAAAAACATGTTGCTCTTGTGCTGCCTTGTTGCCTAAAGGCTTTCCTTAATCATTAGGAAACCTCTAATCTCGCTTAATCTAACTTTCTTTCAAAAGTGTGCTTAAGCTAATCTAATTACATCAGATGATCCTAGTGAATCAGGTTGCTTAAGGGCTAAACTCAAGCTTGATGATGACCATTAGCTTTAAAGTGATCCAATTACACAAAGGAGAGACATAAATGACTGCTGAATCAAGTTGGTTTGCAACCATCCAATCAGAATTCAAGGAGATCAAAATCTCTCTTCCCAGCTAGTTGCCAACTTATGTTACAAAGACGCAACTTAAGAAATGATGGTGTTCTTGGCGCCTTAATCTAGAAAGTATACAACATGGAAGGTCCCCAAGTCTTCTATTCAAAGGTGAAAGACACGACAGAATTGAATTCAATCACACCTAGGTTGGCGCAAAAAATGAGCAACATGGATGTCTATCTTCCACTCAATTTAGGTTTGATTTCAAAGCATGAATGGCTATATTTAGGATATTAATAATCATACTATGTGAAGAAATTGTATCTAAATTAGGTCTAGAGAAGGAAGCCTAGCAGAAACTTAAATGGGGATACTTAAAGCCTAATCTGCAACAGTTGACTTCTAATGACGAAATCTCTATGAAGCACTTAACTTAAATTTCACCTCATGGATTGTTAGTTTAGGATGTTAGAACTTATGTATAGATTCAAACCTAGGTAAGCCTGAACTTTGCCTTAGCGAATTTTGGATGATTCCTTAGACATTGGTGTTTGTACTTGAACTTCCTTGACTATTTTGAGTGCCTAAATCATCCTCCATGGATGGACATCCATCATTCTCCCCTTGTTAAAGAGAATTTGCCCTCAAATTCGCTAGATGATCATCTTCCAAATACGAGCTTCACTATGCCACATTGGATGTGGCCAAAACACCATAATCCCCTCACAAATTAACCTTATAAGCATTTGCCTTTGCCCTTTCTATCACTTCCAAGTGACCATCAGCCCTTGGCATTAGTTTGCTTTTGCATTTAGAAGGGAAATGCCTTTTCTCAAATGGATCAAAACTAGATCCCCAACCTCAAGCACAACTCTATTTATGTGCTTGTTTAATTAAGCTTGGTAAAGCATTTGATTTCTCAATTCTGGATGAGACTTGTTTATGGAGTTTTTGGATTTTTTCTAATCTTTTTACTAACCTCCACATTAGGCTTTTTCGTCCGTAGCTCTCAACACATGATTGAGGGGGTTTAGGGGATCAATCACGTAGATCACTTAAAAGAAGACGTCGCTATATTCTTGCCTGGCGCCTTATTGCAAACAAACTCGGCAAGTGGGAGAAGCAAATCCCACACCTTTAGCTCTTAAAGTTTTGTTTATCTCCTCGATCTGGCCATCAATTTGTTAGTTACAAGTGGTGCTGTAGTTGACTTAGTTCCCATTTTCTTCCACAACGAGATCCAAAAGTGGATGAGAAACTTGGTATCACGGTCAGGAACAATGAACCTTCGAATACCATGCAATCTTATGATCTCTTTGAAATAAAGCTCTATAATATGAGTAGCATCATTAGTCTTACTGTAAGCTACGAAATATGCCATCGTGGAAAACCTTTCCACCACCACAACTATGGAGACTTTGTTCCTTTGGGTTTTAGGTAGCCAAGGATGAAATCCATGATCATATAAACCCAAGAAAGGGCAGGAACTGGTAAAGGTGTGTATGAGCCATGAGGTAATGTGTGATTCTTAGCCACTTGGCAAGTAGCACAACTTATCAAAATATCCTAAATGTCCTTGTTCATGCCTAGCCGGAAATAATTCTCCCATAAACATAGTAAGGGTCTTGTCTTGACCATAATGACAGGTTAAAGAACTCTCTTGACCATAATGACAGGTTAGAGAACTCCCATGCATCTCCCTAAACAGCAACTCTCGAGTACCATACTTAGGGATGCACAAATGAGTACCCTTGAATAAGTACTCCTCCTAGATCAAAAAATCACCTTTGGGGGTGCTTTTGACAAGCTAACTAAGGCTCCCCAAAGTCTTCATCATCAACATAAAGGGACTTAAGATGCTAAAATCCTAGAATGCAAGCATCTAGCTAAAACAGCAATAATTGTCTTCTAGACAAGGCATCAGCTACTTGGTTTAGCTTTCTAGATTTATACTTGATTGTAAAGTGCAATGAGTGAAGGTATTCCACCCATTTAGCATGTATTGATTTCAATTTAAGCTACCTTTGAACGTACTTCAAGGCCTCATGATCAGAATGCAATATGAACTCACTAGCCATCAACTAATGGCTCTAATACTGTAAACTCCACAAAATAGCATAGAATTCCTTATCACAAGTGGAGTATTTCCTTCTAAAATGACATAATTTCTCACTGAAGAAGGTAAGGGGCCTTCCTTCCTATGTAAGAACTCCACTAATACCAACACTAGAAGCAGTACACTCAATCTTAAAAACATTGTCAAAGCATAGCAAAGCTAACACAAGGGCTTGTGTAAGCTTTGCTTTGACCAACTCTAAGGCAGAATGAGCCTTAGGGGTCCATTTAAAGTATGAACCCTTAATCACATCAGTCATAGGGACCATAACAGTGCTAAAGCTTCTAATGAACTGCCAATAAACTGAGGACAAGTCCACGAAAAGTTCAGCCATCATGTGAATTGGCGAAGACCAAATGGCCTCAACATTTCTTTCATCTACCTTAATTCCTTGGACAGTAATAATATACCTTATAAAGGTCACCTCATTTGTAAAGAAGGTGCATTTCTTAAGGTTACCATAAAGCTTTTCTCTTTGAAAGACCATCACAAACTTAGCAATGTAAGGCCTAAACAATTGGTTAATAGGCCTCATAAATGTACTTGGTGCATTACACAAATTGAAAGGCAAGACTAACCACTCATACAAGTCGCTTTCGATCTCAAAAGTTGTCTTCCACTCATCTCCCTTCTAATCGTAATTCGATAGTATCCAGTCCTTGATTCTATATTGGAAAACACTTTAGAAGCATGTAACTCATCCAACAAGTCTTTAAGCCATGGTATGAGATGCCTATACTTGATGGTGATGTTATGGATTGCTCGGCTATCCGCACACATTCTCATGCTTCCATCCATTTTAGGGACTAAAAAGGTATGTACATCACAAGGGCATATGGATTCTTTAACCAACCCCTTGGAGATCGGTTCCTCTACTTGCCTTTGAACCTCCATATTTTCCTTAGGATTCATTTTATAGGCTGGTTTATTTGGGAATATGGCTTCGGGGATTAGGTCTATATGGCGCTAATTGGCACCTATGGTGGGTAACCTAAGCGTATCTAATCAAGGAAAACATGGAATAATTGTTCAAGAAGGGAAATGGCTAAGGTATGGCTTGGGGAGGAGCCCTTAAACTCATCTGTGGTAGTGATTATCCATTCCTTAAAGTCCTTGAACTTATGGTAAGAGGCTTTATGTAATGGCTCACGGCAAGTGAGAAATAGGTCGAATGTTCATGGCTTTTTTGCGGACTGGGAAGGGCTCGAGGGGGCAAGGGTAATCTTCTTTCCATCCCTGGAAAAGGTGTAAGTGTTCAAGTAACCATCATGAATTATCCTTATGTTAAATAGCCATGGCCTTCCCAATAGAATGTGGCGAGCATCTATGGGGAACATCACAAACGGAAAGGAAATCAAGCATCTGGAATTAACTTGCAAGCCTTTACCTTGGTTTAACTACTAAATGTTGTAGGGGTAAGGGTGAGCCGAGGCATGGAGGTTGATTTTCTCCCTCTAATAAAAACCATGGCAAGAGAAACAACATTAGCATAACTCCCTCTATTAATAACCATGGAGTAGAAAAGCTTGAACAATACAATGAGAGTGAAGGATGTTCTCTCATTATTCTTCTGTGGTTCTATGTCCACTCAAGGCTCTCGTCAAAACTAGCATTTCAATTTCATCAGCCTCTTTCATAACCTCATCTTGCGTCTTCTCTTCATCTTCCTTTAGGAATGCCTGCTTTTCCTCCATATTCTCCTCCTCCTTTACTACCTCCCACTTTTCTAATGTGATTATCTTCATTTTTGGGCACTCCAAGGCAACATAGCCAAGACCTTTACACTTAAAACACCTTCTGGTGTTCATAGGGCTGAGACTAGGCTTGTTTTGTTAGGCTAGGCTGCTTGGTGGAGCTTCAGTCTTTTGTGGGGTGGAAGGGGATAATGTCATGGGTTTTGGAGGTAGGAAAAAGCTCCCCTATTAAAAGGCTGGCTCTTAGTTGTGGACTTGGGAAAATCTCTTTTGTAGTGTCTAGTTTTTCTTTGTTGTTCAACTTTATGAGCCCAAACACAAACCTCATCAAAGGTTGAGTATTGCTATAACTTAATAACATTAGCATACCTAGGAGGAATTCTTCCTAAGTATCTCATAATGGTTTGATCTTAGGCCTCTTGTAGGTCACTTTTGATCGAAAGTGTTTCAAACTCTCTAATATACTCCTATATACTCATCGTACCTTAATTCAGATTGTATAGTTGGGAGTAACTATCCTGAAGATAAGAGGAGGCAGAAACTGGGACTTAAGCTTAGATTTTATCTTATCCCAAGTTCAAATCTTCTCTTGGCACACCAAGGACATGCATACTTTCTAAGCTTGAAGGCAACAAGTTTATCTTTTTCTCTTTTGGAATGCCATCAAAATGAAAAATTCATTCAACTGTATGTAGCCATTCTATGAAATCATCTTGGTTTGGCTTTCCTTTAAACCCCGGGACCTCAACTCTAAAGTCATTGAGGTTAGGCTAATACCTTCTTCTGTTCCTTGGTTTCCTCTAAGGCTCCTCCTCACTAGAAGAAACCAATTGATGGATGTCTCTCTCACCTTCTTCTTCTTGGGTAGAACCGGGTGATCTAGAAGAGCTAACAAGAGCTTTTCCCTTCTGTTTCATTGAGTCACCAAGTTGGCACCTCAAATAGGCATTCTGGTTTTTGAGTTCTTCGCTATTGGTAATCACATGCTCATATCTTCATGAGAGCCTAAAACATCTCTTTCAAAGTCATGCCAGTCACTCATGACTGAAGTTTAGGTGAAACCAATTGATGGCTAGTTTAAAAGTTTCCTAATTGCTAAGAAAACACCCTCGTAACTTGGTAGTATGGAGGGGACATATATTTACACTTGCTTGCTAGCTTACTGCAATTAGACTTGAACATTGAATGAGAGATGTAGAGTTTTGCGCCTTTGAACCTGAAATCCTCTTTTAGCTTATCCTTGCATAGGCCAAGAAAGTTGGTGATCTAGTGAGAGTTTTTACCCTTCTTTGGTGTTGTTTCTGCCTCCAAAGTAAGGTTAAAGGCCTTAATTACATTCTTGGTAGTGATTCTGTATGTAAGAGTAGAACTATCTTCTGTTTATCCTTTTCTCCCTATTATGTTTTCACTTGATTATGCTCTAAGCTAGAATTTATTTTTGGCTTAGCATATATTTAGATTAGAGTGTGAGTTAATATTTAGAAGAATACATCATTTTTGGTATTAGAGCTAAGGTTTCCCATTGACCTGGAACTACATACCAATCACGTCTCTTCTGCCTAAACACAATCCAAACACAAACAACACAGTTTTGATCCAACCTCAGCCATAAGTGCTAGCATGATTTGGAAGAAAATTTCAAAGCTTTTATAAATAATTATGAGGCTATAACGACCACCAATGAAGATTTGAAGAACCAGAACGAGTATTTGAGGTGCCAACTTGGTGAAACAATGAAGCAAAAAAGAAAGATTCGTGCGAGTTCTTCTACCTCACCTGGTTCTACCCAAGAGGAAGAAAGTTAATAAGACAGCCATCTTTTTGTCCCTTCTAGTGAGAAGGAGCAACAAAGAAGACCAAGAAGAGGAAGAAGATACCAACCTAACCTTAATGACATTAGGGTAGAGGTCCTAGAGTTTAAAGGAAAGCTAGACCTGGATGAATTCTTGGAGTGCTTGCATGATGTATTCTAGCCTCATTAGCTTACACAAATAACTAATCGGAGTAAAATGAAGCTATGGCCAAGCATAAGATATAACACTAGGATTTCAAGATAGTTTCAAACTCAATGTTCATTCATAAATCATCCAATCTTTACAAATGATCTAAAGGGTGGCTTTTAAAGACTCTGCAATAGCCATTCAAACCCCAAAATATCATCCACTGGTTGAGTAGTACACTAGGGTAGAGGGAAGATCAAATCAATCCCTAATGACATAATGGGCACTAGTCTAACTTGGACACCTCATTAAGTCTAATGATTCAATAAAATGATGTACCAGGCTTATAAAGCACCCCAATACATCATTTCAATTAAAAATGATAAAGTTGTACAAGTGGGAGCTCCAAAAATAAGACAAGTACACTCAGCTAGTTTTGTAATCAAGCAAAGGAATTTATCCTGTACTATGTTGGATAATAATAGCTCAAGGGGGTTCTTTGGGTCTACTTCAGGTGTAAATATTTATATGTCCTTTCATGGCTTCAAAGCAGAGAAAAGTTAGGCCAATGTTCAACCAAAACTCACGCCAAACTGCCCTTCGTTGGATTGAGCCCGAAACTATAGGGTTGGAATGATCTTGCTGTATGACATACCAAATGATGTCAAAAAGTTTTGGAACTTGTTTTATTTGAAATTTAACTCCCTAAGCTAGAGGGGAGTGGTTATGGCGGTTAGTAGCCCCATCAGTAGCTTGCCCTAAAAGATGTAAAAATCCTGGCTAATTTCCAAATGAAGTGGGTACTGGGCTGTAAGGTTGATTTAGGAAGTTTCTAACTAAAGCGTGGACTTCCTTAACCTCCTTGGTGGTTGATCATTCCTACTGGTGTATGGAATGATCTTCAAGAGGCTCTAAAGGATGGTCCCCATCATATCCCCTGGCTTGATTCGAGTTTGACCTCAAACTTGGGAGTTCATCATTTTCGTCAAAGCAAGGACTGAGATCAGCCACGTTAAAGGTTGGAACATACTCTATACTTGATAAGGAGGTCCACTTTGTATGCATTTGGACCAATCTTCTCAAGAATCTGTAAAGGTCCATCCGACATGGGTATAAGCTTGGACTTGCACTTGCTTACGAATCTTTCCTTCTTCAAATGGATCTAAACCAAGTCTCCACGCTGAAAGTAAGTCTCCTTCTTGTGCTTGTTGGCATGATACTCAGCTTGATCATTGGACTTCTCAATCCTTTTTCTAAGCATGGGATGAAGGTCTTGGATCTCCTTAACTATCTTCTCGACCTCCCAACCAAACTTATTTGGACTTGGGATTGGAACAAGGTCCAATAGAGTTCGAGGGTTGTACCCATACACCACTTGGAAGGGAGAGAGGTTGGTGGCTTTGCTTGGAGCTCGGTTGAAGGAAAACCCAGTATGAGAAAGTAACTTATCCCACCCTTTGATGCTATTCTCGAGTAAAACTCTATGCAAGGTGCCTAAAATTCTATTAGTCACTTCGGTTTAGACATCCATTTAAGGGTGGCAAGTAGTGCTAAACTTGAGATGATTTCCCAATTTTCTCTATAATGTAACCCAAAAACCTCTAAGAGCTTTGTGTCCCTATCCGACACCACATTCTTTGGAATACCGTGGAGTCTCACGATATCTTTGAAGTACAGGTTTGCAGTGTGTGAAGCATCATTATTAGTGTGGCATGCTACAAAGTGAGCCCTTTTTTAGAATTTACCAAAACTACCATGATGGAATTTGTGTGCCTTTGAGTTATCATTAAACTGGTGATGAAGTTAAGGCTCATATCCTCCCAGGAGGGTTGAGGCAGAGGGATGGGAGAGTAAAGACATTGAGGGAGTAGACGATTCTTAGCAAGTTAGCATGTGGAGCACCTCCTGAAAAAGTTCTCAACATCCTTGGACATCTTCGGCTAGTAACAATGATCCTTAAGGACTGAGTAAGTCTTGTTTATGCTAAAATGTGTGACCAAAGGTCCTCTATGTATTTCTTGAATCAAGAGCTCTCTAAATCTACTCTTCGAAATGCATAATTTGGTTCTCTTGAATAGGAAACCATCTTTTAGGTGGAACAATCTATGAGCATGGTTGAAGCATTTCGCAAGGATGTCCTTGAAATCTTCATCATTGGCATACATTCCCTTCACACATCCAAAACCAGGTACCTTAGGCTGCAACATAGGACTCATATGAAAGCTTGTAAAGCCTTTTTGCATATGGAAAAAGTATCACTGGATTTAGCCAACCCGTTTAAGAAAAATTATCCGCACAGGCCATATGGTCAAAATTCGAATTGAATAGTCAGTTTTTCTAAAATGCTACCTTTATGCTTATTGAAACTTGACTTGGGTCGGATTATTCTTTATAACCTTTAGCCTAACTCATAAGGTTTCCTTAAGCTTTCATACACTCTGGCCCCTTTTAGATTATTTAAAAATGACTTCAAACTTAATTTGTTAAGTTCCTGACTTCTTAAGCTTTCACATGGCGCAATGATCGACTCCTCTACTTTCTAGAACTCAAGATATGAGGCAACAAAGTTTAGCCTTTTCCCCAGGATGAACCAACGACTTGGGTTGTTTGATATTCTTTGGCAGCCAAGCTATTGCCTTGATTTCTTGATTATTTGGATTGATCGGGTGATCATGGACATGCTTCGAAAGCTATCCCTCTACGGGTACATCATCCTCCCCTTGTTAGAGAGAATTTGCCCTCAAATTCTCAAGATGATCATCACTAAAGTATGGTTTAACATCAACCACACTAAATATGCATGAAACCCCATATTCTCCCAAAAGATCAACCTTGTAAGCATGATCATTGATCTTTTCAAGGACCTCAAAAGGTCCATCAGCTTGTGGCATGAGTTTGGACTTCCTTTTAGAAGAAAAGCTTTTCTTCCTAAGGTGCACCAAAACTAAATCTCCTAGTTGAAATAATGTTTGCTTTTAGGGTTTGTTTGCTTGACTTTGTTAATGTTCTTTGGCCTTCTCAATCTGATCTTAGACCTTCTTGTGGGGCTCTTAGATTTCTTTCACCTCGTACTAGCCTCAGCATGCATCTTCTCTAGGTCGATTGGTAAGAGATCAAGTGGACCGAGAGGATTGGGCACTCATTTATACTCCTAGTCAGTGTCCTATTATATGCGAATTTAGCCTTGGAAAGAAGAAGATCCTAAGATTTTAGGCTCCTTTGCACAAGGACCCTTCGCAAAGTCCTCAAAGTTCGGTTCACCACTCTATTTGGCCATCTATTTGGGGGTGGCTCATAGTACTAAACTTCGACTTGGTTCTCAACTGCCGCTATAAAGCGATCCGAAAGTGACTTAAGAACTTTGAGCCCCTATCCAAAACAATAGAAAGAGTGATGCCATGAAATCCTACTACTTCCTTGAATTAAAGATCGGCTACATGAAAGGCACTATTCGCTTCATTACAAGCTATAAAGTATGCCATCTTTGAAAACTATCCACCACCATTAAGATAGAATCCTTGCTGTGTTGGGTACGTAAGGGACCAAACATGAAATCCATGCTTACATCTAGCCATGGACCTCACGGAGTAGGCAAAGAGGTGTAAACCCTTGAGGGAGGGTATGACGTTTGCCCATTTGACAGGTGGACCACCTCTTGATCATCTTGACTGTTATTAAGCATGTGAGGCCACAAGTAGTGCTCTTTAGATATCAAACAAGTCTTATCCTCTCCTAAGTGGCTGGCCAAAGAACTACCATGGATCTCCCTAATAATGAGCTCACTGGTGCCATGAGTAAGAAATCTCCTATTGGATGAGCTTGACAAATCTCAATGAGCTCTACAAAATCCACATCATCTTTATACAAAGACTTTAATTGCTTAAATCCAGGCATACAGGAACTAAGTAGGAACAAAAGGAGGTGTCTTCTTGAGAGAGCATTTGTACCTTGGCTAAGTCTTCCCAACTTGTGTTTATTACAATGTGGAATGGTTTCAAGTACACAAACAACTTAGCATGCAATAAGTTTAACTTATGTTGCCCTTGTATGTGCTTTAGGGCCTCATACTGGGAGTACAAAAGTGAACTCATTGGCAATCAAGTAGTGTGTCTAATGCTCAAGAGCTTGGAAGATGGCAAAAAGCTCCTTATCATAGGTAGGATACTTTTTTCTTGAATCTCTTTGCTTCTCACTAAAGTAGGCAAATGGCTTGCCTTCCTGGATTACAATCGCACATATTCCAACTCAAGAGGCATCACACTCTACCTTAAAGGCCTAGTCAAAGTAAGGTGGAGCTAAAACCGGTGCGTGAATAAGCTTGCCCTTAAGTTCTTCAAATGAATTTTGTTCTTGACATGTCCAACCCAATTTGGTTCCTTTAAGAGCCTTGGTCATAGGGGCGGACGTGGTGCTAAAATTACGAATGAACCTCCTATGAATGGAAGCTAGCCCATCAAAGCTTTGAACATCACTCATAGAGGAAGGAATTACCTAAGACTCAATAGCCTCAGCCTTACCTTGATCAACTTGGATGCCTTTGGACAAGACACTGTAATTTGGGAACAGGAAGCTAAACAAATCACAAACACTTCCATATTATCCATGCTCTCCCTTAACCATCTAGAATGGGGAGCTGTATTGGATAGCATGTTGGGTGGTACTCCCAAACATTCTCATGGGGTGATCCTACTTTGTTGGACTCCCTACAAAGTCTTCTTTTGACGAGTAAAGTCCATTTTGGGTTATAATCATAGAGTTCTGCCAAGTTGGCCGAAAACAGTAGCATACTCAATTTGGGTTGCTTTCTGCCTAGTTTGAAAGAAATGGTTGTTTCCTAACCTTCAACCTGACTTTGGACTAATTTTATTGAAATGAAGGGATTTCTAACATCCTATTGTATTCCCCCATGGTTTACAATCACCCTAAATTAGTTCTAGCTCATAAGAACAACTTGTAAAAAGTTATTGTCTGCCCAGCATGTCCAAAGTCAAAATTTGCGATGGTTTTTGCTTTAAGATGGAGAATTTCTCACCTACTTCCTCCATTACTTGGCTCATTGAGCACCCAAGAGCACTATCATGAAGGTCCATTAGCTTTTGAAGACAAATGGACTAATAATCTAAGAGAGATAACTCCAACTATGATTCGCCAATCGAAAAGCAAGTCAAATCTACAACCTTTTTCTATCTCCCTCACGTGCAAGTGGGTTGATTTGAATGGCTAATCATGCTGAGGATCAAGATTATGTAAATTACGCTTAGATTAGCTACACTCATTCCAGGTAATCGACCAACTTATTTTCTATTTAGTAAATCACTTTGCACTTAAGCAACATTAAGGATTACCTAAGCATTAAGGAAACTCTTTTGGCTAGAAAAGGGTGTGGGCTAGTTATTTAAAAACCTCCCTTGCTGGTTGTAAACTCAATTGAACATCCATGAAAGAAACTCTATTACTAAACTCAAAGTTCTCCCTAAATCTCATTTAACAAATTGTGATTAGCTTGTTAAACCAAATGGTCTCCTTTAATCTAATTCTAGTTGCCTATCCTTTATGAAATAGTGGGTGGATTCCTACCTTAGTTTGTGTGGTGGTGAGCTTTTAACTGATCTATATCATTGTATTTGTTTATTGAATGCTTAATTTATCCAAACTAAAACTCCAGGAAGCATTACTTGAGTTTTGATTGAGCTCATGCATGAGGACACCACCTCAAGAGAGAAGAATGTGCACTTCTTGTGTTTTCCATAAATCTTTTCTTACTCAACTAACTCTATAACTTTTCTTAAGTGCTCAAAATGCTCTTCTACAGTCCTACTAAAGACCAATATGTCATCAAAGTAAACAACCACAAACTTGCCAAGGAAAGGGTTGAGAAGTTGGTTTATAAGCCTTATCAATGTACAAGGAATGTTCGAAAGCCCAAAGGGCATAACAAACCACTCCTAAAGGCCAACCTTGGTCTTGAATGTCGTTTTCAATTAATGCTCTTCTTGGATCCCTATTTTGTAGTAACCATTTAAAAGGTTATCTTTGAAAACTACTTGCATCTGTGGAGTTTATGAAGCATGTCTTCCAATGTTACAATAGTATGCATATACTTGATCGTAATGTTGTTGATAGCACAGCTATCCACACACTTTCTCATGGATATGTCCTTTCTTAGAAAAGGAAGAGCGAGAACGGGACAAGGCCTTAAGAACTCTCATACTAGGCCGTTGGAGATAAGCTCCTCCACTTGTCTTTGATTTTTCGAAGTGTCTTTGGGATTCATTCTATAAGTGGTTTTCTACTGTTGCTCAGGAGTGATGATTTTCGAATGTATTAAATGGACCTAGTCTTCAATATGACCACACCACAGCAAGGTCAGATTCAATAGGTCATAATGCCATTGTTTCTGGTGAAATTTTAATGAAATAGGAGTCCTATGAATGCATGAAGAGTCTTTTCATATGGAAAATGTTTCACTAGATTTGGTTTAGTCATTTGAGAGAAATGCTCTGTACAAGTCAAATGGTCAAAACTAGAACTTAACTTGCCTCGAATTATTCTTCATGACATTGAAGCTAGCTTAGGAAGGTTCAATAAAATTGGATTCACAAATCTCTGAATGCATTGTAGGCTTGCATAGGTAAACTCATAAAATCGCGTATTTCAATTCACAAGCCTCTAATACAACTCTGGAGCATTCGATGAACCAAATGAACTCCAATTGACTTCAAACTTTATCTTTTGGATTCCTTACTTCGTAAGTTTTCATCGGTGTAGGAATCAACTCCCCCCACCCCATTCTGGAACTCATTACATAAGGCAATAAAGTTCAATCTTTTCCTTGGCTTAACTAGAAACTTATGTTGTTTGATATTCATTGACAAGATGCGTTGTTGACTTCTTTTCTTGATTATTTGGACTGATTAGATGATCATGGACATGCTCCTCAAGCTGGCCTTTTATGGATATTTTGTGTGTACTCAGTCTTGATCCATTACATAAGCCCGATTTTGTGCGTATGATTTCCCAAACCTCCACGAGGTTGAACGCTAACCTTTTTACTTAGGATGTTAGCTAATAGCCACAAATACCAAGACATGAAGAGAAATCCGTGTCAAGTGAAGTGCTTTATGGGTTTCCAGCAGCGCTTAGTCAACCATTGCATTTTTGTTAAAATCTTGCCCCATTTGAGTTTCTAATTGTTTATCCTCCTTGAAACTAATTTAGAACTAATTTCTTCACTCAACATATTTATCAACATCCTAATGAACACATTCATGCTTTAAATCAAGTCTAAACTGAGTGCAGGTCAAGCAGCCAAGTCACTCAAAATTGGTGCTCACCAAGGTGTGTGACTTGTCATAATTCTACCTTCTAAAGGAAGCTTTGGGAAACTAACTTCTTGCTTATTTGCTAACTTAAGGAGGTAGAAACATCATCATTGAGTATTTTGCGGCTGTAGAAGTCAAGTTGGCCACTAGGAGAGGATATAAAGATATGCTTGGATTCTAAATGGTTAGTCGAAAAGGGAGCTACTATAGTAGCCATTTCTCTCTTTCCCAAGTGCAAATGGATCATTTAGGAGCTGATCAACATGTTCAAGCTTGCATTTAGCATCTAACAAACTTATTTAGGCATACTCAAGAAAAGTAAATAGCGAGGACTGAGCATATTTTACATTAAGATTAGTTTAACCTAGTTTAAAGGTTTCCTAATTGCTAAGGAAACACCCTCCCAACTTAGCAACAAGGAGGGGACATGAATTTATGCTTGCTTGATAATTATTATAATCAAACTTGAACATTGAATGAGAGAAGTAAAGTTTTGCTTAGTTTGAAATCCTCTTCTAGCTTATCCTTGCTTAGGTCCAGTAAGGTGGTGATCTAGTGGGAGTCTTAACCCTTATTTGGTGTCATTTCTATATCAAATATAATGTTAAGGGGCCTAATTACATTCTCAGTGGTGATTTTGTATCCAAAAGTGGAATTAACTTTCGTTTATCATTTTCTCCTTATCTTGGTTTCACAGCTCTAAGCTTGCATTTAGATTAAAGTGTGATTTAATCATTAGTAGAATACATTTTTTTTGGTATTAGAGCTACCTTGGCCTGGGACTACAGCCCAAACACGTCCCTTTTTTCCCAAACAAAATCCAAACACAAAGAACTTGATTTTAAACAAACTTCAACCTTAAGTGCTCGCATGATTTTGGCAGAAATGTTTAAAGGTCTCTTTAAGAATTGTGAGGGCATGGTAGCAACCAATGAAGAGTTGAAGAACCAGAATTAGTATTTGAGGTGCCAACTTGGTGAATCAATGAAGAAAAAATAGAGATCCTTGTGACTTCTGCTAGCTCACCCGGTTCTACTCAAGAGGAAGAAAGGGAAAGAGACAACCATCCTTTTGTCTCTTCTAGTAAGGATGAGCCTCAAACAATACAAGGAAGAGGAATAAGGTACCAACCTAGCCTTAATAACATTAGGGTTGAGATCACAGAGTTTGAAGGAAGGCTAGACTTGGATGAATTCTTACAGTGGTTGCAAATGGTTGAAAGAGTTTTTTTTTTTTTTTACTACAAGGAGATCTCGAAAGAAAAGAACACAAAACTTGTTGCTCTTAAGCTCATAAAGTGTGCATCTCTCTGGTGGACTAATTTGTGTGCCAAGAGAGTTAGAAAAAGAAAAGAGAATATTAGAACTTAGGAGAAAATGAAGTCTAAACTTAAAACCCATTTTCTATCCCATTCTTACCTTCATGACAGTTACTCCCATTTACAGAATCTGAGCCAAGGTACCATGAGTGTAAACGAGTATACTAGAGAGGTTGAGAAGCTTTTGATCAAGTGTGAGTACAACAAGTCAAAGATCAAACCATAGTGAGGTACTTCGGAGGACTTGATCCTAGGTATGCTAATGTGGTTCAATTGCAACAATAGTCAACCTTAATGTGGTATCTGTCCTAGCTCACAATGTTGAACAACGAAAGAAAACCAAGCCCTGCAAAAGCATTTTTCCTCAATCTCCACCCCGAAGCTAACCTTTTAACAATGGGAGCTCACATCCACCACCTAAACCCACAAAATTACCCCCTTCCACCCGATAAAAAACCAAACTTCACCAAAGGGCCTAGCCCCGCAACATAGACCTAACCATGGCCCTATGAACACTAGAAGGTGTTTTTAAGTGCCAAGGCCTTAGTCACATTGCTTCTGACTAATCATATAGAAAGAATTGTAACTTGGTCAAATAGGAGGCAATGAAGGAGAAAGAACATAAAGAGGAAAGGGAGCCATATTTGATGAAGGATCAAGAGGAGAATCAAAAAGATGTTGTGGATGAAGTTGACGAAGGAGAAATGCTATTTTTCATAATAACTTTGAGTTGGCATAGAGGAGCCAAGGAAGAACACTTGGAGAACATCTTTCACTCTTGTTGTACTATCCAAGGAAAGTATGCCCTTTGATTATTAATGAAGGGAGCTATGCTAATGTGGTTTCAGTTAGCATGCTGGAGAAACTCAATCTCTATGCCTTGGCTCACCCCCTATCCATACAATATCCAATCTCTCAATCAAGGTAAAGGCTTACAAGTTAAGTCTATATGAGCTTTGTTGTGAAATTATTCCCATGGATGCTTGTCACCTTCTGTTGGGAAGATGACGGCTATTTGGTGGGAAAGTAGTGCATGATGATCACCTAGGTACCTCCACCTTTTGCAAGGATGGGAAAAAAGACCACCCCTCCCCTTTAAGCTCTTCTCGACACCGCAAAAACAAGTGACAAACAAGCCACGAGCATTAAGATCTCTTTTGCACCTATAGTGAACCATTACTTGAAGCTTCTTACCATGAGTTTAAAGCTGTTAAGGAGTGTATTTTGACTACCTTAGATGAGTCTGAGAGCTTACCCCCAAGCCATCCCTTAGCCATTGCACTCCTTGAGCATTTTATTCATGCCTTCCCCGAAGACATACCCTCTGGTTTACCCACCAAAAGAGTCATCTAACACCATATGGGCCTTATTCCCAAAGATATACATCCAAATAAACTAGCCTATAGGATGAATCCTAAGGAGATAATGGGGATTTAAAGGTAAGTGGAGGAATTGATCTCTAAGGGACTGGTTAGGGAATCACTTAGCCCTTATATTGTCCCTTCCCTTTTGGTCCCTAAAAAGGATGGTAGTATGAGAATGTGTGCGGATAGTTGAGCTATCAAGAAGATCACTATCAATTATAAGGATACCATACCACACCTTGAAGACAAGCCAGATGAATTACATGGTTGTAAGGTATTTTCCAAGGTGTATTTGAGAAGTGGCTAGTAGTCATACCATTCAGTTTGTCTAATGCAACAAGTACCTTTATGAGGCTTATGAACCACGTGTTTGGGCTTTATATTGGTAAGTTTATGGTGGTTTATTTTGATAATATACTGATCAATAGCAGGACTGAAGACATAGCTTTCAAGACCAAACGAGGCCTATATGAGTGGCTAGTCATGCCATTTAGTTTGTCCAATCCAAAAAAGTACCTTTTTGAGGCTTATGAACGAAGTGTTCATGCCTAATATTGGTAAGTTTATGGTGGTTTATTTTGATGATATATTGATCTATAGCAGGACTTAAGAGGAGTATCGCAACCATCTAATTCAAATTACAATGGTTCATAAGAAAGCGAAGCATTATAGCAACCTTAAAAAGTGCGCTTTCTTTTAGAGCTGTAAAACGGGTCAGGTCGACCAATTTAATAAACAGGTCAATTTCGTGTCGGCCTTGAAAATAGCTTAGATTTGCTCAAAACTAAAAAACAACAAATTTTCGCACTAAACGGTCAAATCGTGTCGACTTCGGGTTGAAATCGGTTCGGTTCGAGTCGGATTCGTGTTTCTCTCAGTAAATTCAGGTTGGGTTCAGGTCAGGTTATTGTGTTGGGTTAGACTTTTACAGCCCTACTTTCTTTACAAACGGGGTGACCTTTTTAGGCTACATTGTGACTGTGAACAGCATTTAGGTGGATGAAAGCAAGGTAAACGCAATTCGGTCTTGCCATATTGCAAAGAGTATCTATAATGTCTGAAGTTTCCATAGACTTGTCTCATTTCATATGTGGTTCATCCAAAACTTTAGCACTATTATGGCCCCTTAACCAAGGTCATTAAGCGTTCATTCTTCAAATGGAACCCTAAAGCCCACGCTGCCTTTAAGGAGATCAAATCCATTCTTTCTCAAGCCATAGTCTTAACCTTAGCGTGTACTGACAACGTTTTTGAGATTGAGTGTCATGCCCCTAGAATTGGAATTAGTGGAGTACTCACACAAGAAGGAAGGCCCATAGCCTTCCTTACTGAAAAACTATGTGATTCAAGAAGGGTGTACTACACATATGATAAGGAATATTATCCTATAGTGCTAGATTTAGAGCACTAAAGCCATTAATTGATAGCTAGTGAGTTCATTTTACATTTTGTCCATAAGGCCTTGAAGTGCATTCAAGGGCAGCATAAGTTGAACTGAAGACATCATAATGGGTGGAACACCTTTAGTCATTCCACTTTTAAATCAACCAGAATGCTAGGATGCTTAATCAAGGAGCTGATGCCTTATCAACAAGACAGTTGTTACTGTATCAACTAGATGATTGCATTTTAGGATTTGAGCATCTTAATTCCCTTTATGCTCATGATGAAGACTTTGGCGGCTTTATTTTGATTTACAAAAGCATCATAAAGGAGACTCGTGCACTTGAGTTATTAATTAGGGAGATTCATGGTGGTTCTGTGGTTGGGCATTATGGTGAGAGCAAGACCTTACCTTCCTAAGATGGTATTAGTTCTAGCCAGGCATTAGTAAGGGCATGCAAGATTTCTTCAGGAGGTGTGCCACTTTTCATGTGGCCAATAGTCTAATGTATTCGACTGATGATTTACTAACATTCAACACGAAAAGCAAGCAATTTCAAAACATAATGTCAAACTGAGAAAGGATTCAAAGGAATCCAAATAGATAGAATGGGATAGAGGGAAACTAATGCTACTCTTAGATACAAAATTATGACCAAGAATTTCATTAGGGCCCTTAACCTTACTTTGGATATAGAAGCACCATCAAAGGAAGAGTTAAGACTAACTAGATCACCATGTTAATGGACCTAAGCAAGGACAAGCTAGTTTGAGTATTTCAAGTTTAAGTAGCAAAGCTCTACTTCGCTCGTTCAAACTCATAATCTGATTATAATAAGCGAGCAAGCACCGATAAATACACTTCCCACCCTGCTGCCAAGTTGGGTGGGTGCTTCCTCAACACTTAGGAAACCTTTAAACTAGCTTAAACTAATCAAAATGCAAAGTATGCTTAGTAATAGCTGGTTACATTCGGTGAATCTAACTAAATAAGTTTCTTGAAGGCTAAAATCAAGCTTGATCATGCTAATTAGCTACTAAATGATCCACCTACACATGAGAGAGAGAAAATTGGCTGCTGTAACAAGTTGCTTTTCAGCCATCAAATCATAATGTCAGCAAATCTTTATGTATAATCTTCAATGATTACGTCCTTGGCTCCTTAAGTGCGTAAGTATGTGATAAGTGCTCAATATGTATATCATTTTAGGGCTATTTTGTGTCATTTTTAAGAGAATATTGTGCTTATTGTTATTATTTACTCTCCTATTTAGATTTGTGCTTGGGTATGGTTGTTTGATGTGTTTTGTAGGATTTTTAGTCTTTTTACCCAGCAGTTGCCTTTCAATAATTGTACTTTCACCTCCCCTATTGTCATCCTTATTATGCAACGACCATAGAGCAAAGAATGAGCAAAAATCCAGTCCCAACACAAACCACGATCTGACCGTGGTGCACCCCATGGACCATGGTGAGCCTGTAACTGCTGCCTCTTTGTTTTCCCATGGCTGTGTACGTGAGATTGAACGAGCCTCTCTATAAAAAGTGACATTTTGCAGCATGTAGAGAGCAATCAAAGATCAAGCAAAGCAAAAGTATAGAGTAGCGTAGATTAGTGCTTTAGTTTCTTTCTCAAATTTTATAGTTTTTAGTTTTTTTTTTGTGTTGATGTGAGTCTTGAGTGTGAGAGTTTGTTCTTGAGGCGATGCTGAAGCCCTTGGTTGAGGCCATCTCTATCAATTCGCTTTTCGTTCAAATTTCGCCAATCATTGGTTAGTTTGTTAATCTTTTATCATGTCTGAGTAGTTTTCTTTAGTCTAAGAATTTAGTAGTTTGTGCAAGTGTTGTTGGATCATGTTTTAATCTATACAATTATGCTTATTTTCATGATTGGTTTGATTTTATTTGGTCAAGTGTTTGGATTGTTTTGAGTTGATTTATGGCGAAATTTGCTTGCACTCCTGAAACAAACAAACGAAAAACTAAAAAGTGACATTTGGTTGTTGGATTGCTTGATTAGTAACTTCATCTCGAAAGAGAGATTTGTATGTTAGGAGGGTTAGTAAGTAATTGCAGACATTGAGCTTGAATTAAGGCAAATTAGTTTGAAAGAACGACTTTTGCTTTGCTTAGGTAAATTAGTTGTTTTCGAAAGAATACACTGAGTTTTTTTGAAGAGATTACAATTCCTCAAATTTAACCAATTAGAAGAAAGCACATGTTTAGTATTTTTGATCCAATTTAAGACGCTTTTCCCTTATTGATTTGAAAAAGTTTATTTTGCTATTGTTAAATCGAATACACTTGAACCCGAATTTTAGTTAGCACATTCTGAAAGGTAAGACTCAATAACTTACGATTAGTCCCTCATGAACAATATATTTTATCTATACTTCAACTATCTGTGCACTTCTAGTAGTTCAATCAAGTTTTCAGCGCCGTTGTCGAGGACTAAAATTGTTAACTATTGAGTTAGTCTTACGAAAGTGACTAAGTATTTTATTTGTTTTTTATTATTATTTTTGTTTTTCTTTCTTTGCTAGTTTAAATTGCGCAGGCAGTATTGGTGAAAGTGCTTGCAATAATTTTTTCTAGTTTATTTGAAGTCCGATCTTGTACAACCCCGATCCAGAGATTGAAAGGAGACTTCACCTAAGGAGTAATAAGCAAAGGATTGAAGAGCAAAGATGCGAGGTAAGAAGGAATTCAAACACGGCAAAAGGTGACCGACAAAGGACTCTTCGTGATTTTGTTACCCTAGGAGTCCAGGGGATCACCTCAAGCATTGCTCGACCTGTTGTCGATGCCAACAACTTTAAACTCAAACCGACACTCATTTCCATAGTGCAACAATCCCAGTTCGATAGAACTCCCTTAGAAGACCTAAATCTTTACCTGTCGATCTTTTTAGAGGTGTGTGATACGCTGAAATTAAATGGAGTCTCTAGTGATGCAATTTGGCTGCGCTTATTCCGCTTCTCATTGAGTGATAAAGAGGGGGCTTGGTTGCACTCTTTGCCGTCTGGATGCATAACGACCTGGACCCAATCTATGAGGTCCACTATTGATGCGGTGGTAGGAGGAACTCTGATGAGCAACACTAAGGATGAAGCCTATAATATGATTGAGGAGATGATGCTTAACAACTTCCAATGGTCCGTAGAATGAACCCAACCCAAGCGGGTTGGACATAAGCATGAAGTTGACGCAATTGCTTTAGTTTCTGCTAAAGTAGATGCCATGACTCATAGACTGGACCAACTGAATGCTAATGATGTCAACTCTAGTGCCCCTTCCCCTTGTGAAAGTTGTGGTTCAATTGAGCATATAACTCTAAATTATCAAGTTGGGAGTTCTTTTTCCCAAGACCCTAATGAAGATAATTATGTCCAAAATTTCAACCCAAGACCGACTAATGACCCTTACTCTAATACCTATAATCCGGGGAAATTTGGGCTTCTAGCATCCTATTATGAGTCGTAAGCACATCAACCTTGGAGGCTAATTGCTTAATATAATCATCCTGTTTTTGTCGTGCCATAAGCATATTTTCCATCATCACCTTTAAATTTGACTTTTAGGGCATTTGAGAAGGGAATGTTCGTCTATGAAAATCGTGGGGTACTCTAGCATTCATAGGGGGCGTGCTCATAGTGTTTGGATTTGACTTTTAGGGCAGAATCATCCAAATTTTTCTTATAGGTCAAATCCAAACACTGTGAGCACGCCCCCTATGAATGCTAGAGTACCCCACGATTTTCATAGACCAACATTCCCTTCTCAAATGCCCTAAAAGTCAAATTTAAAGGTGATGATGGAAAATATACTTATGGCACGACAAAAACAGGATGAGTATATTAAGCAATTAGCCTCCAAGATTGATGTGCTTACGACTCATAATAGGATGCTAGAAGCCCAAATTGCCCAAAAAGCTAGTTTCTCATCTACACCCTCATACAGATTCCTAGCAAGCCTGAACCTAACCCTTGTGAGAACTGTAGCTGTGTTCCACTGAAGGAAGAAGAGGACTTAACTGACCCTAAGGATAAACCAATAGAAAAAGGCAGGGAGATAACTATGACATGTAGTGAAGAGAGCAACAATTATGGCAAGACTGCCACTTTCAAAGAAAATGACACTGTTGAGATCCCAACCATTTCCCCCCCTAAGCTCCCTAACCCAGGTAGTTTTTCTATCCCCTAAATTGTAGGAAAGGTAGAGATTAAGAGAGGTCTATGTGATCTAGGTGCAAGTGTAAGTATAATGCCCTATTCTTTGTTTCATAAGCTGCACCTAGTGCCCCTACAAGCTGCACCATTTTCCCTACAATTGGTTAATGGTTTTGTGACGCAACCTATAGGCAAGTTGGACAATGTGTCAATCAATATAGGGGACATTTGGGTGTTAGAAGATTTTATTATAGTCGATATGCCTAAAGTTGACAATGCTTAAATTATCCTAGATCAACCCATTTTGGCGACAGCTGGTTGACACATTTATGTAAGAGAGGGTCAGGTATCTTTAAAGGTGGAAGGACACTTTGTTGTGTTTAGTCATAAGAAGGAGGACATGGTTTCTCTTCATTCTTTTATATTGGATGCATTACCCATTTTCCCTGAGATTGACATGGAGGATGTCTGGAATTGTGAAGATCCTCCTGATTCTAACCGGATTTCTTATAAGGACCCCGACCAAGGGTATGTTAAGGTGGAGTTTGCTGCTCCTATGCCACCCAACAAGCCCGAGGTTGAGGCCCCAGTTTCTAATGAGTCCTCAATAAGTGATTACTGCAGGATTCCACAAACTGTTCTCTCTATGCCTGATGTGGAAGGTTTCGATGTAGATTTTGATGTAAGGGTTGAGCGAGTTGATGATAGCTAGTCTGATGGCCCATAAGAACAATTTGTTTTGTATGCAGACAGTGCATTATGGCACCAAATTATGAAGACGAAGGACCTACAGCCAGAACTTTTAAGATGGTACCTTCAACTGGATAAGTTTGATTTTGTGGTCTATGACAAAGCCAATGTCCATATACAATCTAATCCAGACCAAGCCTAGAACAAGGCTCAAGCTCTTGACCTTAAATGAGCGCTGCTTGGGAGGCTACCCAAGTTTTCTTTCCTTTTCCCGTTTTCTAGTTTTGATTTTTATTAATTTTTGTAGTTATATTTGCGAAAAAAAAATAAAAAAGAGAGAAATATATATATATATATATATATATATATATATATATATATAAATAAAATGTTAGCACCACGGTCAGTACCCCAGAAATACGGCCATGGGGTGCCAACTCAGAAAAAAAAAATAAAAAAAATTTAGATGCCAGTAGACACCATGGATGGACAGTGGTGAGCCCTACGGCCCGTGGTGGTCTGCTATGGGCTGTGGTCTAGGTTTTTGACCATGGTGCCTATTCCCTTTCCCTCTATCTTTTTCAACCTCTTGACATACTCTCTCTCTACCCCCATTTTTTCTCTCTAAACTCCACAACAAAATATCACTAATCTCTCCTCATTTCTTCACCGTCTCCAATCATTTTCATACCAAATTCTTTCCTTTCACTCATTCTTTCATCTTTCTCCTTAAAATCCATCTATTTCTTCTTCTTTTACTTCAAATTCATCTCACCTTTACGCATCCACCATACCCATCCTTTTCTCTCTCTTATTTTTCATATTTTTTGTTTAATTTCTTCAACTTTCTAGGTTTTATTTCTTACTTTTGGTTTTAGTTTTGTTTTTGCTTCAAGTTTGCAACAATAGCACCAAACAAGAGGCCAAGGATAACTAAGGGGGTTGGTTCTTCAAGTCAAGCACCACCTCAACATCAAAGAACATCCCGAACATCAACCAATGCGCGTGTTAGAGGTAACATTCCTCACCCCCTTGGTTCGACGAATCCCGATCATGTTGCTAGGTGTTGAGTGGTTTTTGAGGGGGTGGAAAAATAACTAAAGAAAAAAAACCTCAAATACTCGATTGTCAGTCGTAGTATTTAAGGGTCGGTCCACAGAGAAGACGTGAAATTATGGTCATTTAAAACTAAACGATAAAATTTACTTATCTAAACTAAGTGAAATTATTTAAATCAATTTAACAACCTAATTCAACTAAACTCATCTAATCCTAATTCAACAAAGAATTAAAACAACCTAATTAACTAAATAAACTAAACCTAAACTAACCTTTATGTTAATTAACCAAATTAACCAAACTAAGCTTGAATTAATAATGGTTCAAAACCTTATTCCAGAATCTGAACACAAGGCAAATTATGACAAGGAATTAAACTCAGGGGAGGGGGACGAATTGAAGCCAAACTAAAGCAACAGGGGAAATGGAAAGGCAAAGCATGAAACAGAGCAAAGCAAACCGAGACTGGACATGAAGAACAGCAAGGCATAATCAAAAACAGCAAGGGAAAGGGGAGAAATTGAAGCAAGGGAGAATGGAAAACTCACAAAGGTTTCGGCAACCCAGAATTGCAACCAACGAACACCAGAAAAGGCCATTCGAACAACCCCAACAGGGGAGAGGGGAAATCGAGCAATAATGAACGCAATAAACCCAGAATTTTGCAAAATCAAACCGAAAGCTTAATTACAACCAAGGAATCTCGAAATTGCAATGAATTCAACCATAAACCGAATCTAAAACCTAACCCTAATTCTGAAAATTGACATTAAACGTTAAATTCGAATATGAAATTGAGATTAAAAATGAAATTAAACTAAATCTAAACCCTAAAAACGGAATTTAAACATAATCCTAATCCTAAAATCTAACCTACGCTACCTGACCTTCGAACCCCAAAAATGGCGTCTTCTTCCTCCTTTTATACCCGAAACCTTCAACCCTTGACCCTTCGATCTTCGGCTTGATGTGGACGGTGGATGAGAAGGCCAACAAAGGGGGTGTCGTGGATGGAAGAGATGAAGCCAACGGGGTGTACGTGGCCTGGTGGGAGATGGTAGAGATGAAAACTGTGGGTGAGAGATTTCTGGTTTCAGGAAGACCGGTGGGCTGGGTGGATTTGGGAAGACTGTGGGCTAGGGAGAACGGGGTAGAGAGAGAAACGGTGTTGAGGGTTCTGGGTTACGGGGTCAGGGAGAGACGAGGGTCGAGGAGAGTTGGGATTTTACTGGGTTCGGGGTTGAAGAAGAGGGGAAGCAGAGAAAGGGTCGGGGAGAAAGAGAGTGAAAACGCAGGGGACGAAGAGAGAGATGAAGGTTTTAAACTGAACCGGTCCAGCTGAACCGGTCGGTCCGGTTCAGTGGACCGGTCTGGTTTTTTTCTTTCTTTGGCAGGTTTTTCATCGATTTTTGGCCCGGTTCTTCAACCTCCGACAATTCTTCTATTTTTCTCACTTTTTCCGCCATTTAAACCCTTTTTCCGCATTTATTCAAAATCTGCAAAATAAAATAATCTCCTATTAAAACCTTAAAAAATATTATTAAAACGAGCCTAAAATCTGTGTAAAAGTATCTCAAAAATAGCACATTTTTAGCTCAAACACTAGGTATGATTACTTGAATGAACGCATGGTTATAGCAACTAGATATTATGATGAGGATTTGTTAGCTCGGTCGGGAATTTTGGATGATATTCATTAGTTGTTTGCTAGAGGTGGTATGGGCTACTTTTGAGAAATCAAAGAGCATACATATAGGGACCTGACCCTAGAATTCCTTAGTACACTCCATGTCAAGGTCACTAGAGGGCATCAATATCAAGTCGGATATATGTCGTTTTATTTGCAGGGATAATTGTATGAACTGAACTTAGGTACCTTCAACAGTATTTTTGGTTTTCCCTCTAGCATGGACTTATCACATTGTCAAGTCCCCCTCAAATTTAACCTGAATGCGTTTTGGAGTGAACATTTGGGGAGTGTTACATACAGTACCAGTTCAACAAAATGTACACATATTAGAAACCCCTGCATTAGAGTAGCTCAACGTACTTTGGCTTATTCTTTGTTTGCTCATGACGATAATCTGAATGACCCGAGACTTTCTGAGTTGTACTTTCTGTCCTGTATGCTTAATGGAGACCAACTTGACCTAGGTTCATTCTTAGCTAGGCAATTGCATAGTGCTACTGTTAGGACTAAAGGTAGGATAGTCATTGGTGGGATGATGACTACTATTGCTAGATTCTTGGGTATTAAGCCCAATCTTGAGGATAGAGTTTTCGGGTCCGAGTGGCTTGATCAAGTTGCTTTTGAGATTATGAACTTTTGTAAAGTTGAGGCAGGCCATTTGCGTTGGATTTACACAGGGGACCGTCTTTCGCTGCTTCCCAATGTTAATCGTACCACCCTTCTTCACCGAGGTAACCTTTATTGGGCACCTAGTGATGAGGAGGTTGTTCGACCTGTACCCCATCATCCAGCCCCTTGATTTAGTCCAGCAGGACCTACTTCTTCCTCTCAACCACCTCCACCTGACTATTCTGACCTCCAAGACACCCTGAGGTCCATTCAAGAGGAGCAAGTTTCCCTCCTAGAGTTTGTTGCTTCCGAAAGCACCGCTCTTAAGGACTTTGCCCAAGAGCGCCACGATGAGCTTCGTGGGTTGCTTGCTTCCCAAACCTAATATTTCCAAGGCTATAGGGTATCTTTAGAGATGTGGCGAGATTGGTATATCTCCTATGGACAACCACCCCATCCTCCTCTACCTCCTTCTCTCTGATCTCATTTTATGCTACTACCCTTTCCTTTTTATTATTATGTGCCCACATTGAGGGCAATGTGTGATTGAAGCATGGGGGAGTTAGTCATTATATTTAGCGTCTGATGCCTGTTCTTGTTTGGTGTGTTTTTGCTTTGTATATGTTTTTAGTTGTAATTTTTGATTATTTTAGTTTTGTTTTAGAAGTGCATTTAGTTTTCTTCTAGGTTGCATTGTAGTTTCTTTATTTTATTAAGTTTCTTTTGCATTTTAATTTGCATTGTTTATGGAAGGCATGCATAAAAAATAAAAAAGAAAAAAATTGAAAAGTGAACAAAAAAACACAAAAAAAATTGGGAAAAAAATCCTCCAATGATAATCTCTATAGATTTAATAGCTTTCTTTGGTTTAGTTTGATCCTTTGATTCACCCGAATTGTGCATAAAATATTTGCGAACAAGTTTTCGAAATGAATTCCATATTTTGACTACATGTTGGATACCAATTGATTTTCCCCATGAGTCTTTACAAGATTTTGGCATATGTTTACTAGAGAGCTAGTTTTGACCTTAGTAGATGTCTCGTGAGACTTTGAGCCTTTAGAGACTGTTTATCATTATTAGTCTCATATTTCATTTATGTGTGACTCTTCCTTGATGTCATTTCTCTAGAACTTCCTTAGATTCTCATTCAAGATCACATTTGGCATATGCATCTAGGCAATACGATTGAGGCATTTTTCTTTCTTTAATTTGTTTAAACCCCACGGCCAAATGGCCACCCTGGTTGTGTATTGTATCCCTTGTTGGCCCCTTTGAGCCTATATCCGTTTTTCTTGATTTGAACTTCCTATTGTAATCTACGGCCAAATGCTTATCTTACCTTTAAGCCAAGACTAGAGGAGTGTTCTACTCCTTTGCATCAAGTTTGATAGGGCGTTAGTAAGATGGAATGATATCTTGTGGTTGTAATTTGGCTGTTTGGTGCAGGGTTGTGAGATATTAATTAATCCCTTGTTTTAATGTACAAAATTTAGAGAAGAGTTGGAGTTTAAAGTTCGTTATAGATTTCCCCCTTGGTTATCCCTTCTGGAAAAAAAAATAATAAGTGCTTACGAAAAAAAAAACAAAAGAGAAAAATTTTAAAACAAAAGAGAAAAGAAAAAAAATGAAAAGAGAATGGAAAAAAAAAGAAAGTGGTTAGCCTTGTTGGGAATCCAAGTTATTTGTGATTTTCGACTCTTTCTATCTTCAACTAGGGATTTATTCTGACTTGATAAGGTTTAAGAAGGATGTTGTTTGATGCATTGAAATTGTGTAGGTTTTAGTCTTTGGCTTTTTGCTCCTTATTCCCAAAAACATTTGTTCCCCTCTTACCGTTACCCTTAGCCCCGTTACAACCCTATTAAAGACCTCATGATTATCTAATGAGTTTGCATTTTTAGTGATGCCGAATTTGAGATTCTTGTCAAGCTTATGGTAGATCTACGTCTAAGGTTAAGATATGAGATAACCTTCATGAATACATACATTTCAAACACATGAGTGCTGAGTGCCATATGACCATAGTGAGGTTCTACCGGCCTTACTAGTTTCGGTTGTTCAATATGTTGAATGATTGTATTTGACAATTTGGGGGAGATTGCTTTCAAGTTTGACATTTTGGTCTATTAAAGGTTTTCGAAAATTTCATTCCCTATTCTGTTTATTAATGATTTTTGGTATCTTTTCAGGCTATCTTTGGATCAGCTTTGCCATTTCAATGTTACCTAAATCTATCCTAAGGCGGTTGTGTATACTTTTAATCTTTGCATTGCTTGAGGACAAGCAACAATTTAAGCATGGAGGAGTTTGATAAGTGCTCAATATGTATATCATTTTAGGGCTATTTTGCGTCATTTTTAGGAGAATATTTTGCTCATTGTTGTTATTTACTCTCTTATTCTCGATTTATGCTTGGGTATAGTTGTTTGACGTAATTTGTAGGATTTTTTTATCTTTTTACCCACAATTTACCTTTCAATAGTTGTATTTTGACCACCCCCACGCTCATCCACATTATACCACGGCCATAGAGCAAAGCATGAGTAAAAAACCGGTTCTAGCATAGACAACGGTCTGACCGTGGTACACATCACGGACCGTGGTTAGCTTGTCACTACTGCCTCTTCGTTTTTCGTTGCCTGTGTGGCTGAGATTGATCGAACTTCTCTATAAAAAAGTGACGTTCTGCAGCATGTAAAGTGCAATCCATGGTCAAGCAAAGCAAAAGTATAGAGTAGTGTAAATTAGTGCTTTAGTTTCTTTCTCAAATTTTGTAGTTTTTAGTTTGGTTTTTGGGTTGGTGTGAGTCTTGAGTGTGAGAGTTTGTTCTTGTGGCGGTGCCAAAGCCCTTGGTTGAAGGCCATCTCAGTCAATCCCCTTTTCTCTCAGATTTCACAAATCGTTGGTTAGTTTGTTAATCTTTTATCATGTCTGAGTAGTTTTCTTTAGTTTAGGGATTTAATAGTTTGTGGAAGTGTTATTGGATCATGTTTTAATCTATGCAGTTGTGCTTATTTCTATTATTGGTTTGATTCATTTTGTCAAGTGTTTGGATTGTTGTGAGTTGATTTTTGGCCGAAATTTGCTTGCATTCTTAAAACAAATAAATGAAAAATTGAAAGGTGACATTTAGTTATTGGACAGCTTGATTAGACCTAACATAACTTCATCTCGAAAGAGAGATTTGTATGTTAAGAGGGCTACTAAGCAATCGAAGACATTGAACTTGAATTAAGGCAAATCAGTTTAAAAGAATGAATTGTGCTTAGTTTAGGCAAATCTAGTTGATTTTGAAAGAATAGGCTGAGTTTTTTGAAGAGACTATGATTCCTCGAATTTCACCAATTAGAAGAAAGCACATGTTCATTATTTTTGATCCAATTTCCTTTCACAACTATGAGAATTCTTAGACGTTTTTCCGTTATTGATTTAGAAAAGTTTATTTACTATTATTAAATCGAATCCACTTGAACCAGAATTTTACTTAGCACATTCTGAAAGGTAAGACTCAGTAAGTTACTATTAGTCCCTGAGGAATGATATCTTTCATCAATACTACCATTATCCGGGCGCTTGCGATAGTTCGATCAATAGTCAATGGGCCTAGATAGACAATGCTAAGGGGAAAGGGATGGCGATGAACAAATAGGCAAAGCGAAGAGCAAACTATGGGGGTCAGGGGACATATATATAACAATTTCAAGGCTAGGATATTGTACCTTAACCACAACCTCCTCAGATGGTTTCCTTAAAAAACTCTACTTAAGTATTTACTCATTAGAATTAAGACCTTACCATTTATCAAACTCATGATTATAAACACTAGTATCACTTTCATACTTCTCATGCTCCTTAAGTTTTGCTAGGGAAGTTAGAGTAAAACATGGATCAGGGATAGCCAGGACATCATCATGAGCCCCAAAAGGCTTGCTAGTCATAAGTAAAGATGTTATATGCAAAAGAAGGTCAGAAGTCAAAATCTCTCTCAAAGTCACATAAAAGGGTATCAACTTGAAGTGCATGGCATAATGGCGTAGAAAACTCAAAATCACCACCCAAAGGACAACATTCATGTACAGAAGGTCCTACACTAAGGTGCCTAGGTATGGTTATTTCATGATGTTTAAAGAAAATTTAGACCATTTTGACACAACATTTGACCCTCCTTTGAGCATATTTTGACCCCCTATGGATGCCCATGAGGTGTTATGCCCGTGGAGCAAGAGAAGAGTAGAAATGCGGTTCTAGCCAAAACAACGGTCCAACCGTGGTGCCTGCAACGGACCATGGTGAAATGTGTAACTGTGGCCTCTTTGTTTTCCCCTCGGCTATGTGGCTTAGAATCACAATACTTCTCCATATATGTCAGTCCCTTAGCAGCAGACCAAGAAGAAGAGGATAGTTTTAGTTCATTTTCTTTCTAAAATTTCACTCTTTTTAGTTAGGATTTTTAGTTTGTGTTTATAAGTGAGAAATTCTGGACTGTGGAGATCAGTTTGGCTTACTATTTGAATACTTGGTTGAAGGCTGCCTTTATCAACCCCTTCCCTCTCAGATTTTGCTGAATCGTTGGTTAGTTGTTTAATTTTTAATCATGAGTAGTTTATTTTGTCTACAAATTTGTTAGTTTATAGAAGTGTAGTTGGATCATATTTTAATCAATAGAATTGTGCTTTTGTTTCATAATTGGTTTGATTTCATTCTATCAAATGAATATCTTGGTGTGAGTGGATTTTTTACCAAATTTCGCTTTCACATTTAAAACAATTGAATGAAATACTAAAAAATGAAATTTGATTGTTAGACTGCTTGATAAAACCTAACATACCAATGACCCAAAAGAGAGATTTGCGTGTTAGAGGATTAGAGAGTAATCGAAAACATTGAACTTGGATTAAGGCAAATTAGTTTGTCAAAACGACTTTTGCTTAGTTTAGTCAAATTTGGTTGATTTTGAAAGCATATACTAAATTTTTGGATAGATTACAATTCCTCGAAATTATCCGATTAGAATAAAGTGCATGCTAATCATTATGATCCAATCACCTTTCTTAGCTACAAAAATCCCTAGACGTTTTCTTCTTGATTGAATTTAGAATTAGTTAATTAAAAGTTGTTAAATCAAATCCTCAATTTAATTATTGCTTAGCATTTTCTAACAAAAAGAACTCGATAGATTGCTTTGGTCCCTGAGGATAATATTTTATCCATACTACGACACCCGTGCGCTTGCGGGCAGTGGTTAAGTTTTTGGCACCGTTGTCTGGGACCAATTTGTCAACTATTGAGTTAGTCTTATGAAAGTGACTAAGTATTTTTTTTTTTGTCCTTTTTGATATTTTATTGTTTGATTGCAGTGCTTGCAGGAATCTTCACTGTTTATGGGAAGTCTGTTTCTATATGAACCCGATCCCGAGATCGATAGGACTTTCTGCTTGAGGAGGAGGAAGCAAAAGATTGAAGAACAAAGACGTGAGGCAAGAAAACTTCAACAAATACAATAGGAGGAGGAGATCACCAAAGAAGGGCCCATCAGAGATTTTGTTTAGGGAGTTTAAGGGATTGCCTCAAGCATCGCTCACCCTAACATCAATGCAAATAATTTTGACCTCAAGCCTACTCTCATTTCCATGGTGCAACAATCCCAATTTGGGGGAATTCCTTTGGAAGACCCGAATATACATCTCTCGGTCTTTCTAGAGGTGTGCGATACGTTGAAACTAAACGAGGTCTCCACCGATGCCATTCGACTGCGTTTATTTCCCTTCTCAGTAAGCGATAAGGCAAGAGCTTGGCTTCATTCTTTGCCTTCGAGATGCATCATGTGGGATGAGCTTAGTAGAGCCTTCCTCGCCAAGTTCTTCTCTACAAGCAAAATGGCAAGCCGAAGGAATCAGATCACCAACTTCACGCAAAGGGATGATGAGACACTCTATGAAGCTTGGGAGTGGTTTAAAAATTTTCTACATTTATGCCCCCATCATGGTCTTCAACGATGGATGATTATTCAAGCTTTTTATAATGGTGTGACCCAATCTACAAGGTCCACTATCAATGCGGCAGCAGGAGGAACTTTAATGAATAAGACTGAAGATGAGGCCTATAATTTGATTGAGGAGATGGCACTCAACAACTTCCAATGGTCCACCGAATGAGGCCAAACCAAACGGGTTGGAGGTAAGCTTGAAGGTTATGCACATACTTTACTTTCTACTAAAGTAGATGCTATGACTCATAGGTTGGACCATATTAGTGTTAATGCTGTGAATTCTAGTGCCCCTCCCCCATGTGAAATTTGTGGTTTCGTTGAACTTGTGACTTTGAAGTGTCAAGTTGGGAGTCTTTTTTCCCAAGACTCTAGTGAAGTCAGCTATGTCAAAAATTACAACCTGAGACTGCCCAATGGGCCTTACTCTAGTACCTACAATCCGGGTTGGAGAAATCATCGAAATTTCTCATATAGGTTTAGTCCAAACCCTCCAAATATACTCACGATAAACACTAGACTACCCCCCGGTTTTCAAAGACCTCATTTCCCTTCTGAAGTCCCCCAAAAGTCCAATTTAGAAGCTATGATGGAAAGTACATGTATCGCACAACAAAAATAGGATGAGTATATTAAAAAATTAGCCTCTAAGGTTGATGTGCTTACTACTCACAACAAGATGTTGGAAGCTCAAATTGCCCAACAAGCTAGTTTTCCATCTACGCCTTTAGATAGACTTCCTAGCAAGCCCGAACCTAACACTCGTAAGCATTGTAATTGTGTCAACTTGAAGAAAGAAGTAAAGGACTTGACTGACCCCGAGGACATACCAATTGAAGAGGGTAGAGAAGTAATTATGGTTGAGTGTAAATACAGAAATGATGGTGACAAGGCCACCACATTCATAGAGAATGAAAATGTGGAGATCCCTACCATTTTCCATCTAAACTTTCCGACCCATGTAGCCTCTCTATCCCTTGTATTGTGGGAAAGGTGGAAATTTAGAGAGCCTTGTGTGATCTAGGTGCAAGCATTAGTCTAATGCCCTACTCTTTGTATCATAAACATCACTTATGGCCATTACAACCCGTACCGTTTTCACTACAGTTAACAGACGGTTCTGAAACTCAACCCATAGGCAATTGGAAGATGTGCTAGTCAATATAGGAGATATTTGGGTATTAGAACACTTTATTGTAGTTAATATGCCTAAGACCAATGATGCCCAAGTTATTCTAGGTCGGCCCTTATCGGCTACCCCAGGTGGCCAAATTTATTTAAGAAAGGGGCATATAACTTTTGAAGTGGAATGGCGCTATGCTGTGTTTTGTCATACGAAGGAGAAAGGGGTTTCCCCTAATTCTTCTCTTTTAGATGAATTTCCACTACCCCTAATATTGACATGGAAGATGTCTTGGATTGTGAAGATCCTCCTGTATTTGACTAGATTTCTACTGAGGACCCCAACCAAAGGTATGTTCAGGTGGAGTTTGCAGCTCCTATGCCCCTCCTAAGGTTGAGGCTTATGCTTCTAATGAGTCTGCTATGAGCGATTACTACAGGTTTGCTTAAGCTATTCTCTCTTTACCCCTTATGGAGGGATTTAATGCAAATTTTGATTTGGGGGTTGAACGAGGTGAAAGTAGCCAGTTTGATGGGCTATATTAGCAGTTTATACTGTATGCCAGCAGTACATTATAGCATAAATTGACGAAGATGAATGACCTTCAACCAGAGCTTTTAATATGGCACCCTCGATCGAAGAAGTTGACTTTGTGGTCCTTGATAAAGCAAATGCCCACACACTTACTGATGCAAGACAAGCATAGAAGTAGGGTCAAGCTCTTGACCTTAAATCTTAGGAGGCAACCCAAGACTTTTCTTTTCTTATCTTTGATTTTCACTATATTTTGTTGTATCTTTTACTATGCATAAATACATGCATACATA
>JACYFF010003369.1:29499435-29598559 GCA_017589665.1 Selenicereus undatus
AAGAGACCAAAAAGGGGAGAGAGAAAAGGATAAGAATAGAATCAAGAAAAAAAGAGAGAAAAAATAAATAAATAAATATATGAAATACAATGTTTGGCACCACGGCTAGCAGACCAGCACCGCAGGCCATGGGGTGCCAAACAAAAAAATTTTAAAATTCTTTGGAGCTACCAGCCACCACGGTCAACCCACGGCCACTGCCACAGACCGTGGTGTACTGTTACAGGCCGCAATCAAGGGTTTGACTATGGTGACTCCCCATTTTCCCCAAACTTCATCTTCTTCCTCGAATCCCTCTCTCTCTATCTCTCTCTTTCCCTCTCTTAACCCAACATTGCTACACCTTCAGTCCTCCCTCATTTCTTCTTATTTTTACTCCATTTTCACTCAAAATCCTTCCTTTTCACTTAATTCTCCTCTTTCTTCCACAAATTTCATATCTTCCTTCTTCTTTTTCTTTAAACTCATCTCACCTTCGCTCATCCACCATAACTATCTTTTTCTCTCTCTAATTCTTCTTCTTTTTACTTAATTCCTTCATTTTTCTTCCTTAGTTTTTCTTATTTAGGTTTTAGTTTTAATTTTCGTTTCATTTTGCAACAATGGCACCAACCGAAAGACAAAGGAGTGTCAAGGAGATTGGATCATCAAATCAAGCACCATCGCGACGTCAACGGACCTCCCGAACTTCCGCCAACTCGCAAGCCTAAGGTAACATTCCTTACCCTCTCAATTTAATGAATCCCGATCATGTTGCTAGATATAACTGTTTGAATGAACGCATGGTTGTGGCAACCCGATATTATAATGAGGAATTGTTAGCTCGCTTAGGAATGTTAGATAACATTAGGTGGGTGTTTGCACGAGGTCGTATGGGCCACTTCATAGAAATTAAAGAGCATACACACCAGGACCTGACCCTATAATTCTTGACTACACTTAACGTTAAGGTCACCAGAAGGCCTCAATGTCAAGACGGGTACATTTCTTTCTTTTTGCAAGGACAATTATATGAAATGAACTTAGGTACCTTTAACAATATATTCAGTTTTTCACACATTATGGATTTACCGAACTGATAAGACCCCCACGAATTCAACCTAAATGCATTTTCGGCGAACTTTCGGGGAGTGTTAGGTACAACACTAGTACATCGAAGTGCACACATTTTAGGAACCCTTGCATTCAAGTAGCCTAGCGTATCTTAGCTTGCTGTTTCTTTGCTCGGGATGATAGTCTGAATGTCCCCAAGATTATCTATGTTATATTTCTTGTCATGTATACTTGACGGTGTCCAACTTGGCCATGGTTCGTTTTTAGCTAAGCAATTGTATAGTGCTATTGTTAGCACTAACGGTAGGATAGCCATAGGTGGCATTGTGACTACTATTGGTTGATTTTTGGGCATTGAGCCCAACCCTGAGGATAAAGTCTCTGGGTCCAAGCTGCTTAATCAAGCTGCCTATGAGATTATGAACTTTTGTAGGGTATAGGCTCGGCGTTTGTGATGGATTTACCTTGGGGATCGGCTTTTTTCACTTCCCAATGTCGATCACACCACCTTACTTCGGCTGGATAACCTTTATTGGATACTTGGTGACACCGAGGTTGTTCAACCCGCACCCCACCCTCGACCCCCTCATTGTGGTCAAGCAGGACCTAGCACTTCCTTTCAACCACTACCTACTGACTATGTCGACCTACAAGCCACCCTTAGGTCCATTCAGGGGGAGTAAATATCCCTTCGAGCTTATGTTGCTTCTAAGAATGCCGCTCTTCGTGATTTTTTCCAAGAATGCCACAACGAGCTCCGTGGGATGCTTGCTACCTAGACACAATATTTCTAGGACTATAGGGATTGTTTAGAGGCCTGGCGGGATTGGCATATCTCTTATGACCAACCACCTTATCCTCCTCCTCCACCTCCTTTTTGATTGCTTTGTGCTACTCCCCGTCCCCTTTTCTCTATGTGCCCACATTAAGCGCCATGTGTGATTCAAGCATGGGGGAGTTAGTCACTATATTTGGTGTCTGATTCCTTCTCTGATTTAGTGTGCTTCTGTGTTGTATATATTGTTTATGATAGTTGTTTTTCGAGCTTTGTTTTAGGTTTTCAATTTTATTTAGTTAGAAGCATTTTAGAAGTATATTTAGTTTTTCTTTTTCTTTTCATTTTAGGTTGCATTTTTAGTTTAGTTTCTTTCATTGATTTTGAATTTTTAGGATTTTAGATTGCATTTTAACCAAAAAAAACAAAAAAAAATAAACAAGAAAGAAATCCTCTAATGATCATCTTTGTAGACTAGGTAGACTTCTTTGGTTTAGTTTGATCCTTTTATTCGCCCAAATTGTGCATAAAAATACTTGAGAATGAATTTGCTAAATGAGCTTCATGTTTTGATCATATGTTGAGTGTGAGTTGATTACCCCATGACTCTTTGCACGAGTTCTGGCATGTGTTTACTAATCAGCTAGTTATGACCTTGGTAGATGTCTCGTGAAGCTTTGAGCTTTTAGAGATTATTTATCAATTTAGTCTCATGTTTCTTTCATGTATGACTCTTCCTTGACATCATTTCTCTAGAACTTGCTTTGATTCTCCTTCAATATCACATTTCACAAATGCATTTAGATAATACAATTGAGGCATTTCTTTGATTTGTTAAACCCAACGGCCAAATAGCCACCTTTGTTGCATATTATATCCCTTGCTTGCCGCTTTGAGCCTATATCCGCTTTTGTTGATTCCAACCTCTTATTATAGCCTATGGCTAAATGATTATCTGATCCGTAAGCCAAGAGTAGAGGACCATTTTATTCTTTTGCGTCAAGTTTGATTGGGCACTAGTGAGGTATATTGAGATCTTTTAGTGGGTTTTGGTTGTTTAGTGAAGGGATGTGTGATCTTGATTGATAAAAGGAAATCCCTTGTCTTTTTGTGCAAAGTTTGGAGAAGAGTTGAGATTCAAAGTTTTGTATGAATTTCCCTTAGCTAACTCTTTTGAAAAAAAATAAAAAAAAAAGAGACAAAAAAATTAAAAAATAAACAAACAAAAGAAGAAAAACATTAAAATAAGAAGAAAAAAAAAGATCAAAGAGTGTTAGCCTAGTTGGGATTGTAAGATTTTTATGGCTTTCAACTCTTTGTCTCTTCATGTTAGGGATGTATTTTGTTGATTTGTGTTGGTTTAGGGATGATGTTGTATGATGCATTGGAACTGTTTACCCCTTAGTCTATGGCTTCTAGCTCCGCATTTCCAAAACATTTGTTCCCCCCTTATCTTTACCCACGACCCCATTACGACTTTATGAAATTCCTCATGATCGTCTAGTGTGTTTGTATTTCTAGGGATGGAGAATTTGAAAATCTTGTCAAACCTATGGTAGATTTGAGTATATGGAATGAGAATTGAAGGAACCTTTATGTATATATTCAAACACATGAGTGATGAGTGTCACATAACTATAGTTAGGTTCTACCGGTATTGCTAGTTCTATTTGCTCATATGTTGATTAATTGTATTTGATGATTTGGGGGGATTGATTTAAATTTGACATTATGGTCTATTGAGTAGTTTTTGAAAATTTCATTCCCTAGTCTGTTTGCTAATGATTTTTACATCTCTTTGCTCTACCTTTGGATCAACTTTGCCATTAGAATGTTACCTATGCCTATCCTGAGGAGGTTGTGTATATTTTTGCTTTAAGCATTGTTTAGGGACAAGCAACAGCTTAAGCATGAGGGAGTTCGATAAGTGTCTATTGCATACATCATTTTAACGTCACTTTGCTGCATTTTTAGGAGAATTATGTGCTTTAAGTTAACATTTATACTCCAATTCTCGATTTATGCTTAGGTATGGTTGTATGATGATGTTTACAGGAATTTGCATCATTTTGACCCAACGTTTGACCCTCCTTTCAGCATATTTTGACCCCCCACGGATGCCCATGAGGTGTTATGCCCGTGGAGCAAGAGAAGAGTAGAAATATGGTTCCAGCCAAGACAACGATCCAACCGTGGTGCCTGCCACGAACCGTGGTGAACTGTGTAACTGTGGCCTCTTCGTTTTCCCCTCGGCTGTGTGGCTGAAAATCACCATACTTCTCTATATACGCCCGTCCCTCAGCAATAGACCAAGAAGAAGAGGATGGTTTTAGTGCATTTTCTTTCTATAATTTCACCCTTTTCGGTTAGGATTTTTAGTTTGTGTTTGTAAGTGAGAAATTTTGGAGCGTAGAGATCGGTTTGGCTTGTAGTTTAAAGACTTGATTGAAGGTTGCCTTTGTCAACCTCTTCCCTCTCAGATTTTGCTGAATCGTTGGTTAGTTGTTTAATTTTTTATCATGAGTGAGTAGTTTATTTTGTCTAGGAATTTGTTAGTTTATAGAAGTGTAGTTAGATTATGTTTTAATCAATAGAATTATGCTTTTGTTTCATGATTCATTTGACTTCATTCTATCAAGTGAATATCTTAGTGTGAGTAGATTTTTGGCCATATTTCGCTTGCAAATTTGAAATAATTGAATGAAGCACTAAAAGGTGAAATTTGATTGTTAGACTGCTTGACAAAACCTAGCGTAGCAATGACTGGAAAGAGAGATTTGTGTATTAGGAGGGCAAGGGAGTAATCAAAAATATTGAACTTGGATTAAGGCTTAATTTGAAAGAACGATGTTTGCTTAGTTTAGGCAAATTTGGTTGATTTTGAAAGAACAGACTAAATTTTTGGATATATTACAATTCCTCGAAATTATCCAATTAGAGAAAAGTGCATGTTTCTTATCCAATCAACTTTCTTAGCTACAGAAATCCATATACATTGTTTTCATGATTGAATTTAGAATAAGTTATTTAGAAGTTGTTAAATCAAATCCTCAATTTAATTATTACTTACCATTTTCTAATAGAATGAACTCAATCAATTACTTTGGTCCCTGAGGACGATATTTTATCTATACTATGACACTCGTTCACTTGCGGTCAGTGGTTAGCTAGCCTAATGCAAAACAAGCACTACGCTGTCCAAATCATGTTTTAAGCAACTTTCTAAATTGGTCTATGGATGTATATGTCATGTTTTTCATTGAATCTCTTATGTTTTTCATTCTTGGTCGAGTAAAGTTCATAGAAGCACATAGAAGCAAGAGTTGGTATCTATGTTCAAATTATTAATAAGAATCACATATAAGGGGAACACATTTATGGAATTAAGGGGAAGCATTTCCCATGATAAGATCCAGCATAAACAGCACATAGACAAAGAAACACATCTTGGAGGCATCAGTAACCTCCTCAAACTTACAAATATCCTCAATCAACCAATAAAGAAAACCCCAATGCTCTAACTGAGTATGGATCTCATAATTCACACCTTTCTTAGCAACCCCTAACATTTCCCATTTCCCATAAACATATCCATGAACATTAAGCAAGATAAGCATTCAATTGATCCCAGTAACAGCAAAATAACTCTTGCTCATATTGGGATTGGAAACCCACCATTTTTCTAAAATATTTTAAATTTGTAGTCTTTCAGCGTTTTTTTTTTAGCTTTTTAACAAGAGATAAGCAAAAAAAAAAACTCATGATAAGCTAATCTAACTCACAACCATCCAAAAAAGGCACAACAATGCTAGAAACAGAAAAGTGACTTAATTTCATGCCATTGTCTATGACAACGATGCCAAAAACTTAATTTCATGATACGCTAATCACTGCAAGTGAACACCTATAGCCGCAGCACTTAGGGTTGTCTCCACAAGGACGGGATAATCTTAGGTCACTCAAAGACTATCTAGCTCATCTCCAAACTAATCAAAGCATCAAACACGACTACGCATGATTAATTAAACTAATTACACATGAGCATTAATCTAAACATGAAACTAATCCAAAACAAAGCATGATTAACCACATCAATAAAAAACATGATTCTAACTACTAATTAAATAACCAAGCATCAAATTTGCTAAGAAAGAATTAAAACTAAATTAGTCAAAGGGGAGAGATGGAGAAGGGTACCTCAAAGCTTGAAATCCAACGTTGGAGGTTAGACCTAAATAATTGGGAAAAAGAGATGAATTTGTAGCTTAATTTCCACTAACTAGCACTAATCAAACCTAATAGCTGCTAAAGTGTCCCATAATTAAACCAAAAACTCAAACTTTGAAAAAGGGTTCTAAAACATCAAATAGTAGATATAAACAGAACTTGAAAATTGCATACTTGAAGAAGAAATTAAAGAAACTAAGACTAAAATAGGGACACAAAGTAATACTAGAGATTAAAGCAATCTAAAACCTTAAGAAAAATCAAAACAAGATACTTTAAGCATTCAAAATAAGAAAATAAAAACCTAGCAAGAGTGTAACAGAGAGAGAATGGTATGAAATTGAAGGAAAAATTAATATGAAATTATAAAAGCTTCAACTTGCATTCATGTAACACCCCAAATGTACATAATTCACTATTTACGTTCTTATCAACTAATGTCACTAATTAGTAGTGATGTTCTAAATGATTAGGGTGTTACCGTCGTTCAAATAGGACAAGGCTTGACTTAAAAATAATTAAACATAACTAAGCTGAACATCGTTACCATCACACGGCATTTGTAAAAGCAAAACATCAAACCAACATCAACAGTAACTAACGATCTCATAATTTACATCAAAATATAGTAATTCTTAACAGAGAATATAGTTCTAACATCAAAATATCTCACAATAAAATGCAGAAAACATTTTAGCAGTGAAACACCACTATTCCTTTTAGACATTGCCGCTCAATTATTTTCTCCAGTCGGCCTGGCAGCTAGAGGGTGATTCACTGAGCATTTTCCTAAAATAAAAAATAAAAACATTTCAAACTGTGACCTGAAGCTCAGTATATGAATTTCTGCATTGTTAACTGTACACTGAAAAACTAGTTGGGCCCACATTAGAATTCACTTTAATTTAAAATAAGGAATGAGATGACAATAAAACTACATTGTCAATTATTATCTGGTAGTGAACCCTTACTAAATGTTAAGATCTGAAGATAGGCGTACACCTGGCAAGCTTATCGAGGGACTTGGCCTGAAGCCGCACCGGTAACTGAAGGGCAATGTCCTGTAACTAATAACCGGTGGGGTCACTAATTATGTGATAAACCACTCATTAAACTGATCCATTGATGTACTTACTAAAACATTATAATTTTGATAAATACGTGTTGATTTCTAAAGATACAGACAATGAACATACCTATGACTTTTAATGAAATGTCACTAAGTATGATTATGCACAAAAAGGGAGGAAATGACAATTTAGGCCCTGATTTTGTAAAAAATATTGCTATGGGAACATATAGTTAGCAAATGTATTTATTTTCATAGTTAATACTTTAGTAAAAGAAAAGTAAGGGCGTAATAAGGATTAAAGTAAATGACTCATAACCTAATCTCCTGATCTCCATTTGGGACGTAATTCCAATATAGAAAGCTTATAAAGTCTCGAAAAACTTCCATTTAGAACATAAAACATGATTCTCACGATAGAGTTCCCAAAATGCGGATAGAACACAAGTGTGCCAGTTTTGGTCTAACATGGACAGTTCTAGTAAAACGGCCATAACTTTTTCCACACACCTCAGTTTAAGGCAATTCAAAATCCATTTGAAAGCTAACTCAACAATTTATTTACCCACCAAAAATCATAATTTTTGGTTGCATCGTTCATTACCAGTTTATTAGCAAAGCCTACCCTATTTTTTGCGATTTCTCAGCCCCCACTATCATTGCTTTCTCCTCTCTTTTCACACAAATCCTCACCTAAAATCACTCTTTAAAATCATGTAACAAAGATTTGGTCCTTCCCATCAACACACAAAATCATCACACCCAATTTCACTTCATAATAATATACATCAAAGATTCATTTCTCAATAAAATATACACAAATAACATACTTGCTATTAAAGGAATGTTAAACCTTGTGTAATCATTAAAAACCTAACTTTTAGCAAAATTATATCCACCCTTAACTAATTCAAAGTCTCACCAACATCACCATAAACGTTTATGATGCTAAAGATTGTCAAAACAAATACAAAACCACCCCTAAACATCACTTAAGGTTAAGCTTGCATGATCATGAACAATCCCACCTCCCACTTACTCTCAAGCTTCGCCAACAATTTAAACACCCAAAATAACTCTTATTTCTTATCAAAACAACATTATCAACAATCACGAATAACAAAAAAAGAATCAAAATCAAGATACAATCAAAACGAACAAGATCAAGGTTAGGGTTTACTTACTTTGCTTGAAGAAAAGGGAGTATATAAGAGGTTTGATGCTTGTGGAGATGTAGGTGGCAGCTAGGAGCTAGAGACGTTGTTCTGCTGGTGGTTTTGTGGCTAAAATAGTAGCAGCCAGCACAAAAGGGAAGGTTTTATGGGTTTAAAGAGAGAAAGGAGAATATGGTGTGAGTTTGGTTGTGTTGCTTTGACTTGTCTACATACTTAGCTGAATTTTTATCCTCCCAAAGGTAGCTTTAGCTTACCATGGTTAAGCTTAACTCATGATAATTAGCTAGCTTAATATGCAAACTTGTTGGGCTTTAAATTGGGCCAGAATAAGTTGGGTTCGTCAATAAAACGCTTCGATAACTCAAAATTAAATTTTTGTAATGTTACAGAAAACAAAATAAATTACTTAGACTAAACTTGTTAGGATCTACTATCAATTATTCCAAAGTTTTCGTTAATAATTAAATAAATAAGGAAAACTCGAATTTCCAAGTGAGGGCCCAAATAAATTTTTCCCCGCTGGGATGATTAAATACACTAAATTAATATGAGAAAATCATTAATGTGAGGTAATTAAATAAATAAACGTAATTTAGGGTTTGGCTATTATAGCCTTGCCCTCTTAAAGAGTTTCGTCGTCGAAACTTATGAACTTTATCATGTCATGCAAAGCTACCTCAAATATATGTGCGTACTTCTTTTTCATTTCCTTTTCAGTCTCCCAAGTAGCGTCTTGGGACGAATGGTTTGTCCAAAGCACCTTGACTAAGGGTATCTGCTTGTTGTGCAGCTGCTTAATTCTACGCTCTAGTGTTTGGACTGGCCGCTCCACACAAACTAGATCATTAGCGATTTCAATAGGTTCAGATACAATGGTGTGGTTCGAATCTGGAATATACTTCTTGAGCTGAGAGATGTAAAACACGTTATGCACGTGTTCTAGTTCTATCAGCAGATCCAGTTCATATGCTATGGGATTTAATTTCTTAATGATTTCATAAGATCCAATACACCTTGGACTCCATTTACCTCGTATCCGAACCTCTTGATACCCTTAGTTCGCGAAATTTTCAGAAAAACTTTATCACCTGCTTTAAACTCCAAAAGTTTCCTTCTCTTGTCCACATAACTCTTTTGCCGACTCTGAGCAATCCTAATATGCTCTCGAATTTTTCTTATTGTTTCAATTGTTTCCTGGATCATTTTGGGGACCTATAATCAATGTCTCATCCGAATCACTCCAGCACAGTGGGGTTCTATATTTTTCTTCCATATAAAGCCTCAAACAGCATCATTTTGATTGTGGATTGGTAGCTATTGTTATAGGAAAACTCCACCAATGGTAAATCATCCTCCCATTTCCCTTGGAACTCTAATACACAAGCTCTTAACATGTCCTCTAGAATTTGATTCATGCTTTCAGTTTGCCCATCTGTCTCAAGGTGATAAGAGCTACTAAAGTTCAATTTGGTGCCAAAGGCTTTTTAAAGTGCTTGCCAAAAACAAACTTGGAATCTTTGATCGTTGTCTCATACTACGTCTAAGGGAATCCTATGTAGGCGTACTATCTCTTCAACAAACAGTTGGACTAGTTTTTCAACTCCCCAAGTATCCCTAATTGGCAGAAAATGGACCGACTTGGTTAGTCGAACAACTATGACGCGGATAGCATTCTTTTTTGAGGCATAAAGGGGTCAACCCATAACGAAGTCCATTGAGATCGAATCCCACTTCTAAGTGGGAATTTCTAGGGGTCGCAGATGCTGATGCTCAACTTTAACCTTCTAGTAAGTTAGACACTTGTCTTCGTATTCTGCAACCTCCTTCTTCATATTATTCCACCAGAAGTATTGTCTCAACTCTCTGTACATCTTGTTGCCTCCTAGATGCACCGAGTAGAGAGTATTGTGAGCCTCCTCTAGGATCTATTTCCTGAGTTCCTCATTTTTGGTACACCTAGGGAATTCTGGAATCGTAGGGTCCCATCCTCATGCACTACAAACCCAAGAGACTTCCCTTTCTCTAAATTTTTCTTTATTCTTTGGAGTTCAGGATCACTTTCCTGGTTCATCCGAAGCTCTTCCACTATGGAACGTTGTAAAGTATGTGCTGATAATTAGACATTTGCTTGGCCATGGGACACTAGTTGAATTCCCAAGTTCTCAAGCTATCTCAAGAGACTCAATTGAGTAATCACCTCCTACTATGGGCATCTGCTACAACATTTGCTTTTCCTAGATTTTGAGCAACTCAAGCCAACACTGTTGTCTCAAATTGAGCTCCTTCTGGGTGAAGATATACTTCAGACATTGATGGTCAGTATATATCTTGCATGGTACCGCATATAAATAATGTCTCCAAATGTTCAATTCAAAGACCATAGTTGCTAACTCCAAGTCATGGGTAGGGTAATTGTTCTCATAAAGCTTGAGCTGTCGAGAGGCATAAGCTACGACTTTGTCTTCCTACTTTAGGACACACCCTAATCCATTCTTTGAAGCACCGCTATAGATGGTATACTCCTTACATTCCATTGGTAGTGTTAGCATTTGGGCAGTAGTTAATTGCTGTCTTAACTCCTGAAAGGCACTTTCACATTTCTCTATCCACTCAAATCTGTTCACTTTCTTCAACAGATTGGTCAGGGGTAAAGTTATTTTTGAAAGTCCTTGACGAACCTTTGATAATAGCCCACTAACCCATGAAGCTTCTAATCTCAGTGACGTTAGTAGGCTTTGACCATTCTGTGACTGCCTTCACCTTCTGGGGGTCAACTTTGATTTCTTCTTTTCTAATCATATGTCCCAAGAATACCACTTCTTTAAACAAAAATTCACACTTCTTTAGTTTGCCATAAAGTTGATGCTCCGTCAACGTTTGTAACGCAATCCTTAAACGATCAGCATGTTCCTCTCTATCCTTAGAATAGATAAGGATGTAATCTATTAACACCACTAAAAACTTGTCTAGATAGGGCCTGAAGACCCTGTTTATAAGATCTATGAAGGCTGTGGGGGCATTGGTGAGGCCAAATGGCATTACCGTAAAATCATAATGACCATACCTAGTCCTAAACTCTATCCTGGGGAACTCTTTAGGTTTAATCCTAAGTTGATGGTGCCCTGACCTCAAATCAATCTTAGAGAAGACTCCTACTCCCAGCAGTTGGTCAAACAAGTCATCTATTCGCGGCAAGGGTACTTGTTTTTTATGGTGATCTTGTTCAACTTCCTGTAGTCAATACATAACTTTAATGTTCCATCCTTTTTCTTTATGAATAACGCTGGAGCACCCCATGGTGACACACTTGGCCTAATAAAGCCCTTCTGCTACAACTCATCTAACTGAATCTTCAGCTCCTTAAGCTCAACTGAGGCCATCCCATATGGGGCTTTGGAGATAGGTTGGCCATAAGAGATTAATTCAATTCCAAAATCAATTTCCCTCTGCGGGGTAAGTCCTGGTAACCCTTTGGGAAAAACATCTTTAAATTCACAAACTACAGGAATATTTCCTACTTTCTCCTCTTTTGATCGAGTGTCAATAGCATAAAACCAACATGCAATACACCCCTGACATAACAGCTTACTTGCTTTCATAGCAAAAATCAAGAGACAAGATTTTTCCTCTCTCTGCCCATAGAAACATACTTCTCTCCCTTTTTCATCCTTTAAAATAACCTTAAGATCTTTACAATCAATCTAAGCTCCATAAGTGTGCAACCAATTCATTCCCAAAATTATATCAAAAATAGAATAATCAAATTGAGTTAAATCCACATGGAAGGTGGTTCCACCAATGGTAACGAGAACAAGTTTGTAGGAGACGGGGCACTCAACCACAGAATCATTGGGTAGCTTGATCCTATAATTGATTTCCATCCTCCTACCCTCCATGTTCAATTGCATGGCAGATCGAGTGGATATAAATGAACGAGTAGCACCTAAATCAAATAATACATAAAATGGCTTTGAATTTAAAAAGAGAGGTCCAATGAGTACCGTACCAGAGGTGGCAGCTTCCTTCTTGCTCATTACATACACCTGGCCTACTATTATAGGCCTTGGTGGTGGGCCCCCTTAATGAGGTGGGGCCAAGGGTTTTGCTGCACCCTTAGCTACAGCCTTCAACCTTCGTGGGCAGGCAGCAATGAGGTGTTCAGGGCTTCCACACCACATACACTTGCTGGTTCCTACTCGACTTTCAGCGGTGGTGTGATTGATTCTTGCACACTTCCTATACGGCTCTTGGGAGGAGTGGGAGAAGGTTTCTTCTAGTTCACACTCTCACTCAGAGTTCCCCACTCAAATCCCTTTCTCTTTTGGTTGATTGGGTTTAGGCCTCTCAATTCTGTCTTCACTCGCTCCACCTCAGCAGCTCGCTCATATAGCTCTTGGTAAGTCAAAATTAATTTGTAATGTAGAAGGCCAAACCCTCTTCAAACCTCCTCATCTTTAACAATTCAGTTTTAAACAAATTCAGGGACAAGCCTGGATAATTCTATTACTGGCATACTGCATGACAGTCAAATTGCCACTCATCTTCAGCTGCATAAACTCTTTCTCTTTTTGCCTTTGGACCACAACTGGGTAATTTTTTTCCCTCAACTCATATAGAAATTTACTATAGGTGAATTTCAGCTCTACGATCCTACCCTTAATAGCGTTCCACCAAATATCAGCTTCACCAGTCAGATAATATGTCCCAATGTTTACTTTCTTTTCTTCTAGTACCTCTACCGCTACGAAAATTTTCTCCATTCCCCTTACCCATTCCTCCAATACTATTGCATCATAATTTCCATCATACACTTTAGGGTTGCATCGTTCTACCTTATCTACTAATTTATCATCTTTAGGAGGGGTTTCAATAGGTACTTCAGGAATCCGCTTCATTAATTCAACTACTAGGCTGGCCAGTAGTTCACGTCCCCAACGTTCATAGCAAACTCAGGTGTAATTGGTCGCATATGGGCAAAATTTGGTGGCACATGATGTGAGGCTTGTTCACCCTATCCCTGGCCATGATTCGAGTTATCCTCTATATGAATCTCCACAATGTTTTGCACTGACTCAAACATTCTGATTATACATTAAACGAAACAATCCAATCACAGAAATACCCAAACATATAAGATAAGTATGCCCAACAAATACATTTAATATGGCTGAAAAATTATTTAAAACAGAACCCAAAGCTTTATTATATCATTTCATAACTACTTATTTACATACATACCTACCTGTTTATATCTATAATCAACAAAATATAACACATGTAGCTGGCTAAGTAAGATCAGCCCTGACTCAGACATAAAACACTAACTAAACCCCAGTCCCTAAGTCCGTCACATGCCCAAAAAGAAACGGACCACGTCGTCACGGTCAGAACGATTCGACTAACTATATACAATGTCATATGCTACACAAAATGCAACTATCCAATCTAACCATACTATATACATGCGAGGCTCAAAATGTAACCTACCCAAGTCAACACCTAAAAAAAACCTAACAGTCCCTAGACGGATCATAATCTGGGTCAGACTCATCTCCGACTACTCGCCTGAGTCGAAACTATTGTTCGTTGCTCCAAACTCCACCTCGTCGATCTCCTGATCGACCTGCTGCTCTCCTGCATCCTCTTCGACGTCCTGATCCATCTGCTGCTCCTCTACTACCTCATCAATCTCCTGATCCTCCTCTGGATCATCATCCTCCTCAAGATGGCCCTCGAAACCCTCCATGGACCTGTCATCAGAACTAACTACCATGATCTCCAGTATATCGGGGAGATGCACCACCACATGAGCCTCCTGGGACTAGGGCATCTATGGAGTACCCGGTACAGGCTGTGAAGGTGGTCCCTATGCTAGTATAGGTGGTGTTGGCAAGGGATGTGCCTGGTGTAAAGCAAAGACGTGCTGAAGAGTCTCTATCGTAATCCCCCTCTACTCGAATTCTTCCCGTAACATCAAGTCCGAAGTGATGGTAACCCAACCCCCTGAACCTGGAACCTTGGTCCGTCCTAACCTTGGATCCTCGTCATCATGAAATGATGATAACAGAGCCTGAACTCTACCGATGGATCAACCGTGGGCATGAACCATAGCAATCTGAGTGCATAGACCGTGATGCTGTGAAACCCGAAGAAAGGGTTCTGCGCATGAGCTATCATGCTAGCATGCAATAATGAGATGTGGGTCGCCATAGACGCACCAGGCATCATATTAACGGCATAAGAATCCATCTAGCAAGGAAAATACAAATGAGGGGCATGTAGAAGATAAATAATCTACATTTCTAATATCATAAATCTCTAATAGTATACAATATTTCGTACTAATAAACCTTCTTACTGTAACACCCGCATTCTTTATTTTTCGTCAAGATGAGTGTATTGCCTTTTTTACATTACAAAATCGTATTTTTAGTAACTATACGAGTTAAATTGTTACTGTCGTGGTTATGTGAGCGATAATTTTATTAAAAAGAATATTCCGTCGCTATTTATATTATTAATATTATTGTCGATTGTTTAGAAAAATTTTGGGTTGACGTGAGCTCACACCTTCGAAGTTGTTATTCGATTTATTTAGTCGTTCTAGAATTTAGTTAGGGCTCCGATTTTAGAAAGTTTCAACCTAAGCCTAGACTGAGCATCAACGAATTGGGATCAGGAAACGAATAATTGATGAAGGGTCGTATTATCGATTTGGGTTCAGAGTATGGGATACGAGTTAGACTAGCAATTAACCAAAAAAATATATATAAATACAAAAATAAAGAAAGAGGAAAGGGGCTGAAGCGCCTCATTTTTTCTGGAAAAAAAAAACACGAAGGGGGGTTCCTTCTCCTGGGTTCCTCACGATGCCCCTCCCCAGTAACCAACCATCAGAGAGAGAGAGCGAGACAGAGAGAGAGAGAGGCAGGCCAGCAGACGGCACAATGGCCGGCGGGCAGCGCCACACGAGCGACCGGTCGTTTTGCATAGCATCCTTACGATGCCTAAAATAAAAAACAAAGAGACAAATCGGGAGCAGGTGAGTTGAGGGTTGAGGGCAGCGGTGTATTGTCGCCATGCCCGCAGCTGGCACGACCAAGGCTGGCGAACCGATGGTGGTTGAGCCCGGTTCTGGCAACCACTTGAAACAGCATGAATAGCAGCAGAATCAGGCCAAGGGTGAACTGATTCAGGGTCTGTGTTAGGCAGCAAATTAGGAGGCTTCAAATTCAACTCCAAACTTTCCTAATTAGCACAGGAATGAGGCCCTTTAGCCTGAATTCGAGGTGGGTGTTTCTCGCCTCATAACTATTAGTAATTTAAAAAATGTTTTTAGCCTTAAGTTGTAATGCATGTCAGTTTAGGATTAATTAGATTAATTGAGATTATGCATGTTCTATTTCAGCTGAATTCAGTTTAAATCGATGTATGTTAAGTTTAGTTAACTTAACAACGCCTTGAATCGATATATGTTAGTTTAGTTAATTAATACTTGAAAATGAATTTGAATCGATGCCCATTTAATTAACTAATTGTGGTTAAAAGTAGCTTCAAAACAACCCAAGAACACTTTGAATCGATGCATGTCGAGTTAGTTAATTTAAGTTTGAAAATGGCCTTTGAAATGACATAAGAATGCCTTAAGTCGATGCATGCTAGTGTGGTTAATTCATGCCTAAAATGACATCGAAAATGACATAGTAACCTTGGTTAGTTAAAACAGATATGTAAGCCTTAACGCGACTAAGTTATGCTTTAAAAATGGCACAAATTGGGCATGCTTATTGCTTGAATTGATACTTGTTAAGTTAGTTAATTCGTGCTTACAAGTAACTTGAAAACGAACTAAGAATGCCCAAGATCGATACATGCTAATTTGGTTAGTTTGTGTTTAAAAGTAGCCTCAAAACGACCTAAGCACACTATAAATCGATGCATGTTAAGTAAGCTAACTCCTACTTAATAGTAGTTCTTGAAACGACCTAAACATGCTTTGATCTATGTTGAGTTAGCTGATTCATGCTTAAAGGTAGCTCTTAAAACAACCTCAACACGCTTCGAATCGATCTATGTCGAGTTAGTTGAGTTACGCTTGAAAATGTCATTGAATCAGTCTTCGACTGTTTTAGGTCGATGCATGTTAAGATGGTTAGTTATGTTTTGAAAATGACAGGAGTATGACATGTTTGTATCCTAAACCTGAGTTTTGAATGCAAGTTAGTTTCATAGCCTATTAGTTCTTTCGGTTCAATGAGTACCTTGTATAAGTTAATGAAATGTATATATATGTTATATAAGCCTTGTTTTGCCGCTGAACGGTTGATGCTCACTCAGTAAGTTTAAACGTAGCTATTTCATTTTACTTTTACAATAATATGCTATGGTTATGGAATTGAAAACCGAGCTAGTAGTCATATGGCTTGAGGATGAACTAATGAGAGTTTTGAGGTTCTTTGTGGTCGATGTTGTGTAAGGAGGGAGCCTGGGTTGTGATTAACCACAATCGTGTGGATTGCGAGGCCATGCGTGGCTTATTCTGCTGAGTTGTTTATGAAGTGTTTGAATATGTTACGTGCAAACTCCCTTTCTTTTATGTCATTAAGTTTCATTTTGCAAGTGAGGGTGAGTTTGAAAAAGGAAGTTTTCATGGTTGTAACTAATGGTAACCATAATTATTAGCAATTGATGGCCTATTTTAACTATACGAATACAGTTTTGAGAGTGAACTCGCTAGAATGGGGGAATCCCTAAGGAATTTAAATTAAAAGAGAGTGCATTGTATGAAAAAGGATTTCGCTGTGAGAGGCAGCAAACTTATTAGCCATTATGGCCATACACTTTGTATTGGCTAAGATATTGTGCTTAGGGACAATAAGATGGGAGTGAACCTGCTTGAACGGGTGAATCCCTAGCCTAGGGAGTAATTCCAGTAGTGGGAAGCCCTAGAGACCTTGACGAGGGTTGTGGTCCAAAAGTTAGTTGCCATCCCGGTAAGAGCTTAGCGTGAGCGATAGTCTCACTAGGCGTTGAGAATAGATGTTTCCTGATCAGCACATTCTAATGATCTTATGTACAGAACATTTCCTAGTAAGTAAGAAAAGCAGTCGGCGTTTCGCCTTTTTAAGTATTTCAAAAAGAAAGTTTTTAAAAGTCATTATAGGACCAATACGAAAAAGATTCTTTTAAAGAATATGAGCCTCAAAGAATTAAGAAAAGAGCTTTATGAGCCTTAAGAGGCTCTAAAAAGAGTTTTGTTGAGCCTAAAGAGGCTAAGTAAAGTGTTTTCAGAAAAAGAAAGAAGGATTTTTGTGCATATCACGTGATTAAGATTCTAAGTGCAGTATGAATGAAATTTCAAGTACAACATGGCCATACCCTTGTGATGCATAGAGTATATGAGTTTGAATGTGCATGTTTAGCGAAAGAAAGCTCCTCGCATAATCTCTACTCCATGTGTTTAAGCATCTCGTATGAGTGAATTAAATGCGTAAGGCATAAATCGCGAATTATATCACATAACCTATGAAAGAAAGTTCTTTGCTTAGCCTCGTTGTTTGCTTATGTGTTTGACCGCTTGTTAGTAAAGGAATTTAGCCATTCAGGGACCTAGAAATGGTTTGAGTGCTTAGAATGAGGTTTACAGGTAATGATCCATCCTTGGGGACTATTTTTACCTAATATGATAGTAATACATTGATACGTGATACATGACTATTAAAGATATTACTGCCTGCAACGGTTTTCGTTTTAAGGGGGTCGGGGAATACTCACTGAGCGTGTGCTTACTCATCCCATTACTCTTTCCCCTTTTTCCCAAGTTTTCATTATGACAGATAGAAGTCATTTTACAAATGCCAAGTCGAAATCTACCCTTACTTGATGAGGTGTCACGAGTGCACGTACAGAAGTGGATTTATGCGTTAAATGACGTAACATGATGTATTCCTAGTTTGTAATCGTATGTATGCAAGTACTCTAGTTCATGTAATGCATATTATTAATATGCCTCTCTACATGGCCATGTGAGCCAAGCATGTTATTAGTCAATTGTCTTTTCAATTAAAGTTGTCTACGTTTTGGAATGTAAACCTAGTACTTCGGTTGTGTGAACCGTTGAGTTGTATCTTTTACTTCCTCCTTTATTAATGAACTATATTGTTTGATGTACTCCGATAGAGTTGCTCGTTGAGTTATGAACTCTGGCATGTAGCTGTTGAGCTTATTTTTGAATGTTTTACGCTTTCGTTGATTGCAGGGGTTTATTGTAAGGCTTTTAGCCTGAAAACGATCAATTTTTAGGGAAAACTCTGTTCGTTTTGCCCCGGAAGCTAAGTAGGAAGTTAGGAAAATGTAACACTCCTGGTCGTAGGGGCTGGGGGCGTTACATTGATGGTATCAGAGCAAAGTCCTGCGACTGCAGGCCATGACCTAAGTCTTGCATTTCATATAGTTATCTAGGAATGCGTTCACAATGATGTGATATATGCTTGCTTTGGTGTGCAAATGTGAGTTTTATGTGAATGGTAGCACGTTTACCTAGTTAGGTGCGGCTTGAGTGAGCTCATTAATCGAGTGAATGAATTGCTAGGAGCATAAGCCAAATAACTTGTATTCTCATGAATGAGTTAAGTGTTAGCTCAATCAAAGTTGTTTCGCTTATATGCCTTACTTTAATCGAAAGTTTAAAGAAAATATGATTTGAAATCGAATGATTGGAATGCCTTAACACTAAGCTCATCTTTACCCCTAAAGTTCGATTTGCTCCTCGGGCCCCATAATGGAGTGAGCAGACGTACTCAAGGGTTGGTAGAGAGAGAACTAGAAGCAGTTAACCATCCTCTTATTAAAAAAAACAAACAGATTCGAAATAGATAACATATTTGTCATCCTTTGAAACTCAAGATTTTGAGATGTTAATGCCGTTTTAACTGTTGAGTCAAGTTTACCTTACACCGAAGGATTAGCTTTCCGTTAGTGATGATGAGGGAGTTTAGATACACAAATAATGCCCTTATGTGTATCAGAATGTTGCTTATAAATGTGTACGTGTTAAGATGTGTACATCAATGGAGTCATGTGTAATGGATTAGGAAAGGAATGATTGGAGATTAGTTGCTATGATTGATAATCCTATTAAATGGTATCTCCCATTTTCGAATCCTGAATTCCCTAAGTTTATTAGGGGCTACTTTTGTATGCATGCTTGAAAGACTAAATGCTAGTGGTGGGACCTCGTTGAACATTGCATAAGAGCACCTGTCATTCTCCTCCTTTGCCATTATTGCCTAAACAGTGTACTACTTGCTTTCTATTATATGAATTGTCATTCGGGAATGGGGTTGATAATGTTTTGGCTGAAGTGAACCCTGATACATCTAGAAAGCGCAAAGGAGAAAGAACCTAGTAGACTTTGGAATTGTACATAATAGATGATCCCTACTAAGGTAAGCCACCTACAATAAGACTCCTACGATCACTTATAGGATAGGTGCACCTCATAAGACCTTAACGCGTACCTATAAGGCCATTGATGTAAACCATACTCAAACAATCCTAGCCGTTGGACGCCAATCTTTCCTAAATTGGACTGGGTTTAGCGCATGCCGTTGACCATAAGTTGCAAAGGGGGATTGCATGCATACATGCACGTCTACGTGTTCTTTCTATGTGACAACCCCATGGGTCTGCATGTCTTAAGTATTTATTATGGCGTCATGTGCTATGTGAGACCATAAATCTATAGATAGGATTGTTGTGTGAGGCCATCAATGTGTTTGTGATCAAATGCCAACAACATGAGTTTTGACAATTGCTTGGCTTGAATTTAATTAAACATGTAATTGTATTAGTTAGAGCCATTTGAATTTATGCAGTTAGTTTTACAACATGACTCTTGGATCATCATTTGTAGCTCGCCAATACTGTTTTCTCGTGTTATAGTTGGATTAGTTGAAACCGATGTATGTAATGCGGAACTAGATGATAATAGAGCTGCATTTACATGAATCACGTGTATAAACATATGTATCTCACGTGTAAGAAGGTAGCGTGGTAGAGCATTTAGGGTCATCTCATTATATATATGGACAATCACGTCTATTATACGCACTCATTAATGCACTATAGGAATTGGGTCATGAGTAGTTGTGTATTTTATAAATGAGTTGTTGTACTTCTTGGCGTCTGCTTGACTTAAGTTGGGTTTGGCATGTGACTTAATTACTCAAACAATTTAACCCTTGTAATTTAAAGCATGATATAACCTTTCAGTCATCATTTACATCCCATGAATTCCTTAATCTCGTAGTATACTTGAATTACTATGTATGCACCTATTTGAAGCATGATGAGGCGACCCTAGAAACCTGCATTCACATATTCTTGCCCTTATATGTTTGATCAGAGTAGCACAGCGGAAGCATGTAGGCCTATAACCCACAGGCCCCATGATTCGTCTACGAGCATAACCCTTCACTCGCATGAATCTATAACCTAATAGGCGATCAGCCCCCAAGTGAGAACCATAGGGAAAGACTCCCTACCATCAAAACCATTAACTTACATTCTTACATTCGCACTTTCTTCCCAAGTTGTTCTTATTGACATGATTATGCTAGTTCAGGCTATTCGTGATTCTTGGTTTTCAGTGTTCTGTTGCTGACTCTATATGATATTAATGTGATCCCAAGTGCTACTCTAAGTCCCATCATTGACAATATGGTGTAATGTGATGCTCCTGCTACTTTAGTGTGATGTGGTAGCCTCCTAGTTAATTGATTTAACCCTAGATTGATTTAACATCTTCATGTTTTAGAATGAACCTTATTAAATTAACCCCCTCTTCATACGACCTTGAGATGTCATTGTCCCAGTTGTCACACCTTTAAATGCCTACCCATATGTGCATATGCATAGAGTTGTTATTCACTATGTGAATTGAGTCTAGATAATCGAAGGTCTATGATCATTTTCAAAACAAGCTCAATATGGTTTCCATGCCAACTCATTTGCCCCTCTTCGATGCGATTTTCACTCAACGCCTAAATAGAGTGAGTAGACGCTTGAAGGGGATTGGCAAGGAGGAGACTAGACATCATAACCCTTTTTCTTTCGATTTAAAAGATGTAATGATTGCAAATGAAACCTTTTATAATCCTACCTTGTACATCATATTTTGTGTGTATACATCTTAGGTACGACCGAACATAGTTTGGAATTTCGGGGATGAAATCCTTTTAAGGGGGGAACAATGTAACACCTGTATTCTTTATTTTTCATCAAGCTGAGTGTATTGCCTTTTTTACGTTATAAAATCATATTTTTAGTAACTGTACGAGTTAACTTGCTCATGACGTGCTTATGTGAGCAATAATTTTATTAAAAAGAATATTTCATCGCTATTTATATTATTAATAATATCATCGATTATTTAGAAAATTTTTGGGTTGATGTGAGCTCACACCTTCGAAGTCATTATTCGATTTATTTAGTCGTTTCCCGAGTTCAGTTAGGGCACCGGTTTTAGAACATTTCAACCCAAGCCTAAACTGAGCATTAACGAATTTGGGTTCAAAGTACAGGATACAAATTAGACTAGCAATTGACCAAAAAAAATATATAAAAATATAAAAATAAAGAAACAGGAAAGGGGCTGAAGCGCCTCATTTTTTCTGCAAAAAACAAACACGAAGGGGGGGTTCCTTCTCCTGGGTTCCTCACGATACACCCCGGTGGCCCAGCATCAGAGACAGAGCGGGGGGGAGAGAGAGAGATGCAGGTCGGCGAACGGCGCAACGACCGGCAAGCAACACCACACCGGCAACCGGCTGTTTTCCATAGCATCCTTGCAATGCCTGAACCCAAAAACAGAGAGACAGATCGGGAGCAAGCGAGTGGAGGGTCGAGGGCGGTGGTGTATTGTCGCCATGCCGGTGACTCGCGCGACCAAGGCCAGCGAACCGGTGATGGTTGAGCCCAGTTCTGGCGACCACCTGAAACAACATGAATAGTAGCAGAATCAGGCCTGGGATTGACTGATTCAGGGTCTATGTTAGGCAGCAAATTAGGAGGCTTGAAATTCGACTCTAAACTTGTCCAATTAGCCCAAGAGTGGGGCCCTTTAGCTTGAATTTGAGGTGGGTGTTTCTCGCCTTTTAAATATTAGTATTTTCGAAAATGTTTTTAGCCTTAAGGTTTGATGCATGTCAGTTTAGGGTTAGTTAGATTAATTGAGATTTACATGTTCTATTTCAACTGAATTCAGTTTAAATCAATGTATGTTAAGTTTAGTTAATTCATGCCTGAAAGTGACTCTGAAATAACTTAACAATGCCTTGAATCGATACATGTGAGTTTAGTTAATTAATGCTTGAAAACGACTTCGAATCAATGCCCGTTTAATTAACTAATTTATGGTTGAAAGTAGCTTCGAAACAACCCAAGAACGCTTCGAATCGATGAACGTCAAGTTAGTCGATTCAAGTTTGAAAATGGCCTTTGAAATGACATAAGAATGCCTTAAGTCAATGCATGCTAATATGGTTAATTCATGCCTAAAATGACCTCGAAAACGACATAGTAACCTTGGTTAGTTAAAACATATACGTAAGCCTTAATGTGACTAAGTTATGCTTTAACAGTGACAGGAATTGGGCATGCTTATTGCTTGAATCGATACTTGTTAAGTTAGTTAATTCGTGCTTAAAAGTAACTTTGAAACGAACTAAGAATGTCCAAGATCGATGCATGCCAATTTGGTTAGTTTGTGTTTAAAAGTAGCCTTGAAATGACCTAAGCACGCTTTAAATCGATGCATGTTAAGTAAACTAACTTGCGCTTAATAGTAGTTCTTGGAACGACCTAAACATGCTTTGTTGTATGTTGAGTTGGTTTATTCATGCTTAAAGGTAGCTCTTAAAACAACCTAAACACGCTTCAAATTGATGTATGACGAGTTAGTTGAGTTATGCTTGAAAATACCATTGAATCAGTCTTGGAGTGTTTTAGGTCGATGCATGTTAAGATGGTTAATTATGTTTTCAAAATGACATAAGTATGGCATCTTTGTTTCCTAAACGTGAGATATGAATGCAAGTTAGTTTCTAACCTTGTTAGTTCTTTCGATTCAGTGAGTACCCTGCTTAACGTAATGAAATATATATATGTTGTACAAGCCGTGTTGTGCCGCTGAATGGTTGTTGCTCGCTCGGTAAGTTTAAACGTAGCTATTTCATTTTACTTTTACGATAATATGCTATGGTTATGGAATTGAAAACCGAGCTAGTAGTCAGATGGCTTGAGGATGAACTAATGAGAGTTTTGAGGTTCTTTGTGGTCGATGTTGTGTAAGGAGGGAGCCTGGGTTGTGATTAACCACAATCGTGTGGATTGCAAGGCCATGTGTGGCTTATTCTGCTGAGTTGTTTATGAAGTGTTTGAATATGTTACATGCAAACTCCGTTCCTTTTATGTCATTAAGTTTCATCTTACAAGTGAGGGTGAGTTTGAAAAAGGAAGTTTTCATGGTTGTAATTAATAGTAGCCATAACTGTTAGCAATTAATGGCCTATTTTAACTATATGAATATATTTTTGGGAGTGAACTTGCTAGAACGGGGGAACCCCTAAGGACATTAAATAAAAAGAGAGTGCGTTTTATGAAAAAGGATTTCACTGTGAGAGGCAGCAAACTTATCAGCCGTTATGGCCATACACTTTAAATTGCCTAAGATATTATGCATAGGGACAATAAGGTTTGAGTGAACCTGCTTGAATGGGGGAATCCCTAGCCTAGGGAGTAATTCCAGTAGTGGGAAGCCCTAGAGACCCTGACGAGGGTTAAAGTCCAAAACTTAGCTGCCTCTCGAGAGTAAGAGCTTAGCGTGAGCGATAGTCTCACAAGGGGTTGAGAATAGATCTCATCCATTCAGCACATTCTGATGATCTTATGCCCAGAGTATTTTCCAAGTAAGTAAGAAAAGCAGTCGGCATTTCGCCTTTTTAAGTATTTTAGAAAGAAAGCTTTTGAGAGTCATTATAGGACCAATACGAAAAAAGATTCTTTTAAAAAATATGAGCCTCAAAGAGGCTAAAAAAAGACCTTTATGAGCCTCAAGAGGCCAAGAAAAGAGTTTTTATGAGCCTAAAAATGCTAAGTAAAGTGTTTTCAGAAAAAGAAATAAGGATTTTTGTGCATATCATGTGATTAAGATTCTAAATGCAGTATGAATGAAATTTCAAGTACAACATGGCCATATCCTTGCAATGCATCGAGAATATGAGTTTGAATGTGCATGTTTAGCCAAACAATGCTCCTTTCATAATCTCTACTCCATGTGTTTAAGCATCTTGTATGAGTCAATTAGATGAATAAGGCACAAATCACAAATTATATCACACAACCTATGAAAGAAAATTCTTTGCTAAGCCTCGTTGCTTGTTTATATGTTTGACTGCTTGTTAGCAAAGGAATTCAGTCATTCAGGGACTTAGAAATGGTTTGAGTGGTTAGAATGAGGTTTACGGATAATGATCCATCCTTGGGGACTATGTTTACCTAATATGATAGTAATACATTGACACGTTATACATGACTATTAAAGATATTACTGCCTGCAACGGTTTTGGTTTTAAGGAGGCCGGGCAATACTCAATTAAGGTGTGGTTGCTCATCCCATTACTCTTTCCCCTTTTTCCAGGGGTTCATTATGACAGATAGAAGTGATTTTACAAATGCCAAATCGGAATCTACCCTTACTTGATGAGGTGTCACGGGTGCACGTACAAAAGTGGATTTACGTGTTACATGATCTAACATGATGTATTCCTAGTTTATAATCGTATGTACGCAATTACTCTAGTTCATGTAATACATATTATTTATAAGTCTCTCTACATGACCATATGAGCCAACCATCTTATTAGTCAGTTGTCTTTTTAATTGAAGTTGTCTGCGCTTTGGAATGTAAACCTCGTACTTCGGTTGTATGAACTGTTGAGTTGTATCTTTTACTTTCTCCTTTATTAATGAACAATATTGTTTGATGTACTCCAAACGAGTTGCTCATTGAGTTATGAACTCTGGCGTGTAGCTGTTGAGCTAATTTTAGAATGTTTTACGCTTTCATTGATTGCAGGGGTTTATTATAAGGCTTTTAACGTGGAAACGGTAAGTTTTTAGGAGAAACTCTATCCGTTTCACCCTGGAAGTTAAGTAGGAAGTTAGGAAAACGTAACACTCCTGGCCGTATTGGCTAGGGGCGTTACACTCACCCACCTATATCCAAACTCCAAACTACATATCCCATCAGGAAAATCAAAACCTAGCTCTGATTCCAATTCTGTAACACCTCAAATGTACATAATTCACTGCTTGCATTCTTATCAAATAACATCGTCAATTAGTAGTGATATCCCAAATGACCAGGGCGTTACCACCGTCCAAAAAGAACAAGGCTTAACTTAAAAATAATTAAACATAACTAAGCTGAGCATCGTTACCACCACACGGCATTTGTAAAATTAAAACATCAAACCAACATCAACAAAAACTATCTCATAATTTACGTCAAAATATAGTAACTCTTACTGTTCAAAACATTTCAGCATTAAAACACACTATTCCTTTTAGACATTCCCACTCACTTATCTTCTCCAGTCGGCCTGCTAGCTGGAGCGGTATCCACTGAGCATTTCCTTAAAACAAAACATGAAAACATTTCGAACTGTAACCCAAAGCTCAGTACAAGCATTTCTATATTGTTAATTGCGCATTGAAAAACTAGTTAGGCCCGCATTGCAATTCATTTTAATTTAAAACAAGGAATGAGATAAATATAAAACTGCATTGTCAATCATTATCTGATAGTGAATTCCTAGTGACTGCTACGATTTGAAGATAGGTGTACATCTGACAACCCAATCGGGGGACATGCCCTAAAGCCCCCATGGGTAACTGAAGGGGAATTCCCTATAACTGATAACTGGTGGGGTCACCAATTATGTGATAAACCAATGATTAAACTGATTCATTTATGTACTTACCAAAATATTACAATTTTGATAAATACATGCTGATTTCTAAAGATGCAGACAATAAACGTACCTGGGACTTTTAATGAAACGTCACTGAGTATGATTATGCACAAAAGGGGAGGAAATGATAGTTTAGGCCCTGATTCTGTACAATAATATCCTTATAGGAACATATGATTAGCAAATTTATTTATTTTCATAGTTAATACTTTAGTGAAAGAAAAGTAAGGGTGTGATAGGGGTTAAAGTAAATGACTCGTAACCTAATTTCTTCATCTCCATTTGAGACCTAATTCCAAATATAGAAAGCTTAAGAAGTCCTAAAAATCTCACTTAGAACACAAAATATCATTCTCACGATAGGTTCCCAAAATGGGGCTAGAATACAAGCGTGCCAGTTTTAGTCTAACATGTACAGTTCTAGTAACATGGCCATAACGTTTTCCACATACCTCATATTAAGGCTATTCAAAATCCATTTGAAAGCTAACTCAATGATCTATGTGCGAACCAAAAATAATAATTTTTGGTTGGGCTGTTTATTACCAATTTATCAGCAAAATCTACCCTATTTTCTGTCATTTCCCAGCCCCCACTGTCATTGTTTTCTCCTCTCTTTTCACACAAATCCTCATCTAAAATCACTCTTCAAAATCCCTTAACAAGCTTTAGTCCTCCCTGCACCATACAAAACCACCACACTCAATTTCACTTCATAATCGTATGCATCAAAGATTCATTTCTGAATCAAATATACACAAATAACATACTTGTTATTAAAGGAAGGTTAAACCTTGCATAATTATTAAAACCCTAACTTTTGGCCAACTTAGATCCACTCTTAACTCATTCAAAGTCTCACTAATATCACCCTAATCATTTCTGATGCTAAAAATTGTCAAAACAAATACAAAACCACCCCTAAACAACACTTAAGGTTAAGCTTGTATGATCATGAACAATCCCAACTTCCACTTACTCTCAAGCTTCTCCAACAATTTAAACACCCAAAATAACTCTTATATCTTATCAAAAAAACATGATCAACAATCACAAATAACAAAATAAAAATCAAAACTGTAATAGCCCAACCCTAAATTATGTTTATTTATTTAATTACCTCATGTTAATGAATTTCTCTTATTTATTTATTTATTGCATTTAATCATCTTGGTGGAAAACAAAATATACAATTTCATTATTTAGGCCCTTACTTGGCAATTCGGGTTTTACTTATTCATTCATTTATTAATGAAAAATTTGGGGAGATTGATAGTAGGCCTTGATAATTATAATATCATTGATTAAATTATTTTTCTGTGACATCACAAAAGTTTAAATTTGAGTTATGCAAAAACATTATCGTCACGTGGCATTTTATTTCCGAACACAACTTAATTTGGCTCGATTTGAAGCCCAACATGTTTGCTTTCTTAACCTATCTAATTACCATGATTAAGCCTAACCATGGTTAGCTAAAAGTCATCTCTGAAGATAGAAATTCAGCCAAGTAAACATTCTTTGACTCATTCCTAGCCAAGCATCATAAAACCCACACACATCTCTCTCTCTCTCTCTCTCTCTCTCTCTCTATCCTATCCTCTCATACCCATGGCACCCCATCCCCTTGTGTTAGCTGCTCCCACCAGGAGCTCCCCAGAGCTACCACCGCTGCCACTCCACCACTACAACTCAGCCACTATCTACTATCAACCCACCCTCATCAACCACTTCTCCCACCTCCTTCCTAGGCAACAAGTGAGCAAACCCTAACCATGTTCTTCTTGTTTTTTATGTGAGTGTTAGTTTTGATTCTTGTTTTGTTATTTTTTAAAGTTGATCATGTTGTTTGGATAGAAATAAGAGTTATTTTGTTGTTTAAATTGTTGGAGAAACTTGAGAGTAATTGGGAGTTGAGATTGTTTATGATCATGCAAGCTTAACCTTAAGTGATGTTTGTGGGTGGTTTTGTATTTGTTTTGGCAATCTTTAGCATCATAAATGATTATGGTGATGTTGGAGAGATTTTGAATGAGTTAAAGGTGGATCTAAGTTGGCCAAAATTTAGGTTTTTAATGATTATGCAAGGTTTAGCTTTCCTTAAATAGCAAGCACGTTATTTGTGTATATTTGATTGAGAAATGAAACTTTGATTTGTGTATGATTATGAAGTGAAATTGAGTGTGGTGGTTTTATATAGTGATGGGAAGGACCAAAGCATTTTTAAATGATTTTAAGGGGTGATTTTAGATGAGGATTTGTATGAAAAGAGACGAGAACGCAATGTCAGTGGGAGCTGGGAAATGGCAGAAAACAGGGGAAATTTTGCCTGGTAATGAACAGCTAAACCAAAACTTATGATTTTTGGTGGGTAGATATATCAGTGAGTTGGCTTTCAAATGGCTTTTTAATAGCCTTAATCCAAGGTCTGTAAAAAATGTTATGGCCATCTTACTAGAACCGCGCATGTTAGACCAAAACTGGTATACTTGTGTTCTAGCCCCATCTTGGGAACCTTATCGTGGGAATCATGTTTTGTGTTCTGAATGAAAGTTTTTCAAGACTTCTTAAGCTTTCTATATTGGAGAATTAGATCTCAAATGGAGATTGGGAGATCAGGTTACGATTTATTTACTTTGGCCCCTATTACGCCCTTACTTTTCTTTTACTAAAGTATTAACTATGAAAATAAATACATTCGCTAACTATATGTTCCTATAATGATATTTTTGTATAGAATTAGGGCCTAAACTATCATTTCCTCCACTTTTGTGCATAATCATACTAAGTGACATTTCATCAAAAGTCTCAAGCACATTCATCATCTATATCTTTAGAAATCAGCACGTATTTATCAAAATTATAATATTTTGGTAAGTACATCAATGAATCAGTTTAACTAGTGATTTATCACATAATTAGTGATCCCATTATTAATCAATTATATGGCATTGCCCTTCAGTTACCTGAGCGGCTTCAGGCCAGGTCCCCTGATTGGCTTGGCAGAGGTACACCTATCTTCAGATCGTAACAGTTACTAGGGATTCACTATCAGATAACAATTGACAATGTAGTTTTATATTTATCTTATTCCCTGTTTTAAATTAAAATGAATTCCAATGTAGGGCCAATCAGTTTTTTGAAGGACATTTAACAATACAGTAGTGCATGTGCTGAGCTTCGACTCACAGTTTGAAACGTTTTCATGTTTTGTTTTAGGGAAATTCTCAGTGAATCGCCCTCTGCGCTAACAAGTCGACTGGAGAAGATAACTGAGTGGGAAATTCTAAAAGGAATAGTGGTGTTTTGGAGCTGAAATGTTTTAAGCACTGTATTATGAGATATTTTGATGTTACAACTATATACTCTGCTAAGAGGTACTATATTTTGGTGTAAACTTTGAGATCATTAGTTACTGTTGATGCTAGTTTGATGGTTTGCTTTTACAAATGTCGTGTGGTGGTAACAATGTTCAGCTTAGTTATGTTTAATTATTTTTAAGCCAAGCCTTGTCCTTTTTGGATGAAGGTAACGCCCCGATCATTTGAGATATCACTACTAATTGATGATGTTAATTGATAAGAACGCAAACAGTGAATTATGTACATTTGGACTGTTATAGATTTGGTATCAGAGCCAAGTTTTGATTTTCCTAATGAGATACAAAGTATGGAGCCTAAATATAGAAGGGTGTGAAGGTTTATTAGTAAGGAGTATCGTATAATATTAGAGACTTGTGATATTAGAAACAGACTTGTGATAGTAGAAATGCATATTATTTATCTTCTGCATGCCCCTCATTTGTATTTTCCTTACTAGATGGATCCTTATGCTGTTAATATGATGCCTGGTACGTCTGTGGCGACCCATATTTCGTTATTGAATGGTAGCATGATAGCTCATGCACCGGATCCTTTCTCCGAGCTTCACAGCATCACGATCAGTCCACACATATTGTTATGGTCCTTACCCACGGTTGGTCCATGGGTAGAGTTCAGGCTCTATCATCATCATTTCATAATAACGGGGAACCTAGGTTGAGATGGACCTAGGTTCCAGGTCCAGGGGGCTTGGGTTATCATCACTTCAAAGTTGAGGTTGCGGGAGGAGTTCGAGTAGAAGGGGGTTATTGTGGAGACCCTTCAGCACGTCTTTTCCCTACACTAGGCACATCCCCCGCTTGCATCACCTACACCAGCGCAGGGACCACCCTCGCCGTCTATAACGGGTACTGCACAAATGTCCGACAGTCCTGGGGAGGCTCATGTGGTAGCGAATCTCCCCGATACACCGGAGATCATGGTAGCTAGTTCTGATGATGAGCCCATGGAGGGTTTTAAGCCATTTAGAGGAAAAAGATGATCCAGATGAGGATCAGGAGATTGATAAGGTAGTAGAGGAGTAGCAGATGGACCAGGAGGTCGATGAAGATGTGGGAGAGCAGCAAGTCGATGAGGAGATCGACGAGGTAGAGTTTGGAGCATCGGACAGTAGATTCGACTCAGGTGAGGAGTCGGATGGTGAGTCCGACCTAGATTATGATATGTTTAGGGATTGTTAGGTTTTTTTTCAGGTGTTGACTTGAGTAGGTTACATTTTGAGCCCCACACATATATAGTATGGTCAGGTTGGATAGTTATGTTTTGTGTAGCATATGACGTTCTATATAGTTAGTCAAATCCTTCCGACCATGATGACATGGTCCGTTTCTTTTTTGGGCATGTGACGGACTTAGGGACTGGGGCTAGTTAGTGTTTAGGCATGAGCCAGGGCTGATCTTACTTACTCGGCTAGATGCGTATATTTTGTTGATCATGTATATAAACAAGCAGCTATGTATGTAAACAAGCAGTCATGGAATGATACAATGAAGCTCTGGGTTTTGTTTTAAATAATATTTGAGCCATATTAAATGTATTTGTTGGGCATGCTTATCTTATATGTTTGGGTATTCCAGTGTTTGAATTGTTACGTTTAATGTATGATCAGAATGTCTGAGTCAGTGCAAGACAATGCTGAGATTCATATAGAGGATAACTTGGATCATGGCCAGGGATCGGATGAACAAGCCTCACATCATATGCCACCAAATTTTGCCCAAATGCCACCAATTCCCCCTAAGTTTGCTAACAACATTAGGGACCCAAACTTCTAGCCGGCCTTAGTAGCTGAACTGATGAAGCAGATTCACCAAGTACCTACTGAAACCCCTCCTAAAGAAAATAAATTAGCAGATAAGGTAGCACGACACAACCCTAAAGTGTATCATGGAAATTATGATCCAGTAGTATTGGAGGAATGTGTAAGGGGAATAGAGAAAATCTTTACAATGGTAGAGGTGCCAGAAGAAAAGAAAGTAAACTTTGGAATTTATTATTTGACTGGTGAAGCTGATATTTGATGGAACACTATTAAGAATATGCTGGTAGGGCCCGAATTCACCTGGAGTAAATTCGTGGGTGAGTTGAGGGCAAAATTTTATCTAGTTTGGTCGAAAGATAAAAGGAGAAAGAGTTTATAGAGCTAAAGATGAGCGACAACATGACTATGATGCAGTATGCCAGTAAGTTCACCGAATTATCCAGGTTTGTCCCTGAATTTGTGTCATCTGAAAGGCTAAAGATGAGGAGGTTTGAAGAGAGGTTGTCCTTCTACATTCGAAATTAGTTAGTTGGGCAACCAATCTTGACTTACCAAGAGCTCTATAAGCGAGCTGCTGAAGTGGAGTGAGTGAAGACAAAATTAAGGGCCCTGAACCCAATCAACCAAAAGAGAAAATGGTTTGAGCGAGGGACTCCTAGTGAGAGTGTGAACCAGAAGAAACCCTCTCCTGCAAGCTTGACGGAGCTCTGTGGGAAGTGTGAAAGAACCAATCACACCACCCCTGAATGTCGAGTAGGAACCAATAAGTGTATGTGGTGTGGAAGTCATGAACACCTCATTACTGCCTACCCACAAAGGCTGAAGGCTGTAGATATGGGTGCAGCAAAACCCTTAGCCCTACCTCGCCAAGGGACCCCACCACCAAGGCCTGCATTGGTAGGACGAGCATATGCAATGAGCAAGAAGGAAGGTACCACCTCTCGTACGGTAGTCACTAGAATGCTTCTTTTAAATTCAAAGCCATTTTGTGTATTATTTGATTCGGGTGCTACTCAATCATTTATATCCACCCAATCTGCCATAAAATTAAACCTGGAGGGTAGGAGGACGGAAACCAATTATAGGATCAAGCTACCTAATGATTCTGTGATTAAGTGCCCCATCTCCTATAAACTTATTCCTATTTCCATTGGTCGAACCACCTTCATTGTGGATTTGATTCAATTTGATTTGTCTGATTTTGATAGCATTTTGGGAATGAATTGGTTGCACAGTTATGGAGCTAAGATTGGCTGTGAAGATCTTAAGGTTATTTTAAAGGATGAAAAAGGGAGAGAAGTATGTTTCTATGGGTAGAGAGAGGAAAAATCTTGTGCCTTGATTTCTGATATGAAAGCAAGTAAACTATTATGTCAGGGATGCATTGGATATTGGTGTTATTCTATTGACACTTAAACAAAAGAAGAGAAAGCAGGAAATACTCCTGTAGTTTCTGAATAGAGCGATGTTTTAATAGTTACCAGGACTACCCCGACAGAGGAAAATTGATTTTGGAATTGAATTAATCCCTGGTGCTCAATTTATCTCCAAAATCCCATATTGTATGGCCCCAACTAAGCTTAAGGAGTTGAAGGTTCAATTAGATGAGCTATTATAAAAGGGATTTATCATACCAAGTGTGTCACCATGGGGTGCTCCAATGTTGTTCGTAAAGAAAAAGGATGGAACCTTAAGGCTATGTATTAACTACAGGGAGTTGAACAAGATCACTAACAAAAACAATTACCCTTTGCCGCAAATAGATGACTTGTATGACCAACTGTAAGGTGCAGGAGCCTTCTCTAAGATTGATTTGAGGTCAGGGTACCATCTACTTAGAATTAAACCTGAAGACATCTATAAGATTGCATTTAGGACCAGGTCTAGTCACTATGAGTTTACAGTGATGCCATTTGGCCTCACCAATGCCCCCAGAGCCTTTATGGATCTTATGAATAGGGTCTTCAGACCCTATCTAGATACATTTGTAGTGGTGTTCATAGATGAGATCCTTATCTAATCTAAGGACAGAGAGGAACATGCTGATCATTTGAGGATGGTGTTACAAACCTTGAGGGAGCATCAACTTTATGGCAAACTAAAGAAGTGTGAATTTTGGTTGGAAGAAGTGGTATTCTTGGGAAATGTGTTTACAAAATAAGGAATCAAAGTTGACCCCCAGAAGGTGAAGGCAATCATGAAATGGTCAAGGCCTATTAAAGTCACTAAGATTAGAAGCCTTTTGGGTTTAGCGGGCTATTATCGAAGGTTTGCCAAGGACTTTTCGAAAATAGCTTTGCCCGTGACCAATCTGTTGAAGAAAGCAAATAAATTTGAGTGGACAGAGCAGCGTGAAATAGCTTTTCAAGAGCTAAGACAACGATTAACTACCGCCCCAATTCTAACGCTACCAGTAGAAGGTAAAGAGTATACCATTTATAGTGATGCTTTAAAGAACGGTTTGGGGTGTGTACTGATGCAGGAAGACAAAGTAATGGCTTATGCTCTCGACAGCTCAAGCCTTATGAGAAACATTATCTTACCCATGTCATAGAGTTAGCAGCAGGGATCTTTGCAGTGAAAATTTGTAGACATTACTTATATGGAATACCATACAAACTCATACTGACCATCAAAGTTTGAAGTATATCTTCACCTAGAAAGAGCTCAATTTGAGACAAAGTCATTGGCTTGAGTTGCTTAAAGACTATGATTTGTAGATTCAATATCATCTAGGAAAAGAAAATGTTGTAACAGATGCCCTCAGTAGGAAAATGCAACATAGCTCAAATGCTGTGGTGATTACTCAGTTGAGTCTCTTGAGAGAGCTTGAGAACTTGGAAATTCAACTAGTGTCTCATGGGCAAGCAAATATCCAATTATCACCACTTACTTTATAGCCTTCTATAGAGGAGGAAATTTGGATTAACTAGGAAAGTGATCCTGAACTCCAAACAATAAAGCAAAATTTTGGGAAAGGGAAGTCTCCTGAGTTTATAGTGTTTGAGGATGAGACCCTGCGGTTCCAGAATCGCCTATGTGTACCCAAAAGTGAGGAATTGAGGAAACAGATCCTGGAGGAGGCTCACAATACTCGCTACTCAGTGCATCCAGGAGGCACCAAGATGTACGGAAACCTAAGACAATACTTCTGGTGGAATAATATGAAGAAGGAGATTGCACAATATGTAGACAAGTGTCTAACTTGCCATACGGTTAAGGCAGAGCATTAGCATCCCGTGGATGAACTGACCCCCAGAAATTCCCACTTGGAAGTGGGATTCGATCTCAATAGAATTCATTATGGATTTACCCATTTTCGCCTTGAAAAAGAATGCTATCTGGGTCATAGTTGATCGACTTACCAAGTTGGCCCATTTTCTGCCAATTAGGGATACTTGAGAAGTTGAAAAACTAGCCCAAATGTATGTTTAAGAGATAGTCTACCTGCACAGGATTCCCTTAGACATAGTATCAGACAAGGATCAAAGATTCCAAGCCCATTTTTGGGAAGCACTTTAAAAAACATTTGGGACCAAATTGAACTTTAGTAGCTCTTATCACCCTGAGAGAGATGGGCAAACTGAAAGAGTGAATCAAATTCTAGAGGACACATTAAGAGCTTGTGTATTGGAGTTCCAAGGGAAATGGAAGGATGATTTACCATTGGTGGAGTTTTCTTATAACAATTGCTACCAGTCCACTATCAAAATGGCCCCGTTTGAAGCTTTATACGGGAGAAAATGTAGAACCCCGCAGTGCTAGAATGATTTGGACAAGGCATTGATCATATGTCTCGAAATGTTCTAGGAAACTATTGAAACAATAAGGAAAATTCACGAGCATATTAAGGTTTCCCAGAGTCGGCAAAAGAGTTATGCTGACAAGAGAAGGAGGCCTCTACAGTTTCAAGTGGGCGATAAAGTTTTTCTGAAACTTCCGCCAACTAAGGGTATGAAGAGGTTCGGAGTACGAGGCAAATTGAGTCCAAGATATATTGGACTTTATGAAATCATTGAAAAATTAAATCCCGTAGCATATTGGCTGGATCTGCCATTAGAACTAGAACACGTGCATAATGCCTTTCACAGCTCTCAGCTCAGGTAGTATATTCCAGATCCGGAACACACCTTTGTATATGAACCTATTGAAATCAATGAGGATCTAGTGTACAAAAGGCGTGCAGTTCAACTACTAGATCGTAGGATTAAGCAGCTATGCAACAAGCAAATACCTTTAGTCAAGGTGCTTTGGATAAACCATACCTCCCAATAAGCCACTTCAGATACTGATGAGGAAATGAAAGCCAGGTACCCACATTTATTTGAGGTAATCTTGCATGACATGATAAAATTTATAAGTTTCGAGGACGAAACTTTTTAAGGGGGGAAGGCTGTAATAGTCCAACCGTAAATTATGTTTATTTAGTTACTTACCTCATGTTAACGAATTACTCATATTTATTTATCGCATTTAATTAGCTCGGTGGAAATATATATATATATATATATATATATATATATATATATATATATAATTTCATTTAGGCCATATATAATTTCATTTAGGCCCTCACTTGGCAATTCAAGTTTTATTTATTTATTTATTTATTAACGAAAATTTTGGGAGGATTCATAGTAGGCCTTGACAATTATAATATCATTTATTAAATTATTTTTTTCGTAACATCACAAAAGCTTAACTTTGAGTTACTCAAAAATGTTACCATTACGAGGCATTTTATTTTCGAACCCGACTTATTTCAGCCCAATTTTAAGCCCAACATGTTTGGTTTCTTAACCTAACTAATTACCATGATTAAGCCTAACCATTGTCAGCTAAAAGTCATCTTTGAAGATAAAAATTCAGCCAAGTAAACTTTTTTGGACTCATTCCTAGCCAAGCAAATCATAAAACCCACACAGATATCTCTCGCTCTCTCCTATCCTCTCATACCCATAGCCCCCCTTCCCCTTGTGCTAGTTGCTGCCACTAGGAGCTCCCTAAAGCGGCCACCACCGTCACCCCACCAACACAACTCTGCTACCATCTGCTATCAACCCCACCTTCGTTAACCACTTCTCCCACCCCCTTCCTAGGCAACAAGTGAGTAAACCCTAACCTTATTCTTGTTATTTTTTATATGTGTGTTAGTTTTGATTCTTGTTTTGCTAGTTTTGATTGTTGATCACGTTGTTTTGATAGAAATAAGAGTTATTTTAGTGTTTAAATTGTTGGAGAAGCTTGAGAGTAAGTGGGAGTTGAGATTGTTCCTGATAATGCAAGCTCAACCTTAAGTGATGTTTGTGGGTGGTTTTGTATTTGTTTTGGCAATCTTTAGCATCATAAATGACTATGGTGATGTTAGTGAGATTTGGAACGAGTTAAGGCTAGATCTAAGTTGGCCAAAAGTTAGGGTTTTAATGATTATGCAAGGTTTAGCTTTCCTTTAATAGCAAGCATGTTATTTGTGTATATTTGATTGGGAAATGAATCTTTGATGTATACGATTATGAAGTGAAATTGAGTGTGGTGGTTTTATATAGTGATGGGAAGGACCAAAGAATTTTTAAATGATTTTAAGGGGTGATTTTAGATGAGGATTTGTATGAAAAGAGACGAGAACGCAATGTCAGTGGGAGCTGGGAAATGGCAGAAAACAGGGGAAATTTTGCCTGGTAATGAACAGCTAAACCAAAACTTATGATTTTTGGTGGGTAGATATATGAGTGAGTTAGCTTCCAAATGGATTATTAATCACCTTAATCCAAGGTGTGTAGAAAACATTATGGTCGTTTTACTAGAACTGCGCAAGTTAGATCAAAACTAACACACTTATGTTCTAGCCTCGTTTTGGGAACCCTCTTGTGGCAATCATGTTTTGTGCTCTAAATGAAAGCTTTTCAAGACTTCTTAAGCTTTTTGTATTAGGGAATTAGGTCTCAAATGGACATTGAGAGATTAGGTTATGAGTCATTTGGTTTAGCCCCTATCACGCTCTTACTTTTTTTTTACTAAAGTATTAAATCTGAAAATAAATACATTTGCTAACTTTATGTTCCTATAACAATATTTTTTTACAGAATCAGGGCCTAAACGATCATTTTCTCCCTGTTTGTGCATAATCATGCTCAGTGACATTTCATTAAAAGTCCCAGGTATGTTCATTGTATGTATCTTTATAAATCAACACGTATTTATCAAAATTATAATGTTTTCGTAAGTACATCAATAAATCAGTTTAATCTGTGGTTTATCACATAATTAGTGACTCCATCAGTTATCATTTACAGGACATTCCATTTCAGTTACCCGCGTGGCTTCAAGCTAGGTTACCCAATCAGCTTGACAGGTGTACACCTATCTTCATATCGGAACAGTTACTAGGGGTTCACTATCAGATAATAATTGACAATGTAGTTTCATATTTGTCTTATTCCCTATTTTAAATTAAAATTGAATTGCAATGCGGGCCTAATCAAATTTTAGAAGAATATTTAACAATACAAAAATGCATGTACTGAGCTTCGGCTCATAGTTTGAACTGTTTACATATTTTGTTTTAGGAAAATGCTCAGTGAATCACCCTCTTACTAGTAGGCGGACTGGAGAAGATGAGTGAGCGAGAAAGTTTGAAAGGAATTGTGGTGTTTTAGTGTTGAAATGTTTTGAGCACTGTATTATCAGATATTTTGATGTTAGAACTATATACTCTGCTAAGAGTTACTATATTTTGGTGTAAACTTTAAGATCGTTAGTTACTGTTGGTGTTGGTTTGATGGTTTGCTTTTACAAATGCCATGTGGTGGTAACGATGTTCAGCTTAGTTATGTTTAATTTTTTTTAAGCTAAGCCTTGTCCTTTATGGAAAGCAGTAACGCCCCGATCATTTGAGATATCACTACTACTTAATGATGTTAATTTATGAGAATGCAAACGGTGAATTATGTACATTTGGGGTATTGCAAAAACTAAGATACAATCAAAACTAACAAGACAAGGTTAGGGTTTACCTACTTTGCTTGAAGAAAAGGGAGTGTATGAGAGGTTTGATGATTGTGGGGATGTAGGTGGCAGCTAGGGTGGCTAGAGGGGTTGTTCCGATGGTGATTTTGGTGGCCAAAACAACCGCAGCTAGCACAGAAGGGAGGGCGGCCATGGGGTTAGAGAGTGAAATGAGGGAGATATAGTGTGATTTTGGTTATGTTGCTTTCACTTGTCTACATACTTAACTAAATTTTTGTCCTAGCAAAAGTAGCTTTAGCTAACCATGGTTAAGCTTAACTCATGGTAATTAGCTAGCTTAATATGCAAACTTGTTGGGCTTAAAATTGGGCCGAAATAAGTTGGGTTCGAGAATAAAACGTTTCATAAAGATAATGTTTTTGCGTAAGTCAAAATTAAATTTTTGTAATGTTACGGAGAACAAAAAATATTACTTAGATTAAACTTGTTCAGGCCTACTATCAATTCTTCCAAAGTTTTTGTTAATAATTAAATAAATAATAAAATTCGAATTGCCAAGTGAGAGCCCAAATAAATTTTTCCCCACTGGGATGATTAATGTGATAAATAAATATGAGAAAATCATAACGTGAGGTAATTAAATAAATAAACATAATTAGGGTTAGGCTATTACAGTCTTCCCCGTTAAACAGTTTCGTCCTCAAAACTTATCAACTTTATCATGTCACGCAAAATTACCACAAATAAATGTTGGCACTTGTTTTTCATTTCCTCTTCAGCCTCCCAAGTGGCTTCTTGGGAGGTATGATTTGTCCAAAGCACCATGACTAAAGGTATCTGCTTATGTGCAACTGCTTAATCATACGATCTAGTAGTTGGACTGGACGCTCCTCATATACGAGATCCTCAGTGATTTCTGTAGGTTCAAATACAATGGTGTGGTCCAGATCTGGAATGTACTTCCTGAGCTGAGAGATGTGAAACACACTATGCACGTGTTCTAGTTCTACTAGCAGTTCCAGTCGATATGCTAGGGGATTTAATTTTTCAATGATTTCATAAGGTTTGATATATCTTGGACTCAATTTACCTCGTACTCTGAACCTCTTGATACCCTTAGCTGGCGAAACTTTCAGGAAAACTTTATCGCCTACTAGAAACTCCAAATGCTTCCTTCTCTTGTCCACATAACTCTTTTGCCGACTCTAGGCAACCCTAATATGCTCCTGAATTTTTCTATTGTTTCAATGATTTCCTAGATCATTTCAGGACCTATGATCAACACCTCGTCCTAATCACTCCAGCAAAGCAGGCTTCTACATTTTCGCCAGTATAAAGCCTTAAACGGGGCCATTTTGATTGTGGATTGGTAGCTATTGCTATAATAAAACTGTAGCAATGGTAAATCGTCCTCCCATTTTCCTTGGAACTCCAATACACAAGCTCTTAACATGTCCTCTATAATTTGATTCACTCTTTCAGTTTTGCCATCTGTCTCAAGGTGATAAGAGCTACTAAAGTTCAATTTGGTCCCAAAGGCTTTTTGAAGTGCTTGCCAAAAACGAACTTGGAATCTTTGATCCATGTCTCATACTATGTTTAAGGGAATCCCGTGCAGGCGGAGTATCTCTTCAACAAAAAGTTGGACTAGTTTTTCAACTCCCCAAGTATCCCTAATTGGCAGAAAATGGACCGACTTGGTTAGTCGAACAAATATGACCCAGATAGCATTCTTTTTCGAGGGAGAAAGGGGTCAGCCCATAACAAAGTCCATTGAGATCGAATCCCACTTCCAATTGGGAATTTCTAGGGGTCGCAGTTCACCCACGGGACACTGATGCTCTGCTTTAACCTTCTGGGAAGTTAGACACTTGTCTACGTATTCTTCAACCTCCTTCATATTATTCCACCAGAAGTATTGTCTTAGGTCTCTGTAAATCTTGGTGCCTCCTTGATGCACCGAGCAACGAGTATTGTGAGCCTCCTTTAGGATCTGTTTCCTCACTTCCTCATTTTTTGGGTACTCATAGGTGATTCTAGAATCGCAGGGTCCCATCCTCATGCACTACAAACCCAGAGACTTCCCTTTCTCTAAATTTTGCTTTATTCTTTGCAGTCCAAGATCACTTTCCTGGCTCATCCGAATTTCCTCCACTATAGAACATTGTAAAGTAAGTGCTGATAATTGGACGTTTGCTTGCCCATGGAACACTAGTTGAATTCACAAGTTCTCAAACTCTCTTAAGAGACTCAATTGAATAATCACCACAGTGTTTGAGCTATGTTGCACTTTCCAACTCAGGGCATTTGCCACAACATTTGCTTTTCCTGAATGATATTAAGGTCGTGTTCTTTTCAGTGGGAAATGATGGGTGTGGGATGGGTGAGTGTGGGAAAAGGGGGGAAGGAGGGGGTGAGAGTTGGTAAGAGTGGTATTTTTTTTAAGTGTGGGAAGGGGGGAAGGAGTGGGGGAGAGTGGGCAGGAGCTGAAAGGAGTTGAATGAAATTGGGGAGTTGAATGAAGGAGTGTGGGAAAGGGGGGGAAGGAGTGGGTTGGGTTCATTAAACCACGAAAAGAATAGGGCCTAAATCTGCAAACCATAGTTTTTAAGCAAATCAAGCCAACAACGTTGTCTCAAATTGAGCTCCTTCTAGGTGAAGATATACTTCAAACTTTGATAGTCAGTATAGATCTTGCATAGTGCCCCATATAAGTAATGTCTCCAAATTTTCAATGCAAAGACCACGGCTACTAATCCAAGTGATAGGTAAGGTAATTTTCCTCATAAGGCTTGAGCTGTCGAGAGGCATAAGCTATGACTTTGTCTTCCTGCATTAGAACACACCTTAATCCGTTCTTTGAAGTATCGATATAGATGGTATACTCCTTACGTTCCACTGGTAGCGTTAGGATTGGGTTGGTAGTTAATCATTGTCTTAACTCCTTAAAAGCTCTTTCTCACTTCTCTGTCCACTCAAATCTGTTCACTTTCTTCAACAGATTGCTCAGGGGTGAACCTATTTTCGAAAAGTCTTTGATGAACCTTTGATAAGAGCCCGCTAAACCCAGAAAGCTTCTAATCTTAGTGACGTTAGTAGGCTTTGACCATTCCGTGATTGCCTTCACCTTCTGAGGGTCAACTTTGATTTCTTCTTTTGTAACCACATGTCCCAAGAATACCACTTCTTCCAACCAAAATTCACACTTCTTTAGTTTGCCATAAAGTTGATGCCCCCTTAATGTTTGTAACACCATCCTCAAGTGATCAGCATGTTCCTCTCTGTCTTTAGAATAGATAAGCATGTCATGTATGAATACCATTACAAACTTGTCTAGATAGGGACCCTCTTCATAAGATCCATTAAGGCTGTAGGGGCATTGGTGAGGCCAAACGGCATTACTGTAAACTCATAATGACCATACCCCGACCCTAAACACCGTCTTGGGGATGTCTTCAGGTTTAATCCTAAGTTGATGGTACCCTAACCTCAAATCAATCTTAGAGAAGACTCCTGCTACCTATAGTTGGTCAAACAAGTCATCTATACGCGGCAAAGGGTATTTGTTTTTTATGGTGATCTTGTTCAACTCTCTGTGTTCAATACATAGTCTTAAGGTTCCATCCTTTTTCTTTACGAACAACACTGGAGCACCTCACAGTGACATGCTTGGCCTGATAAAGCCCTTCTACAATAGCTCATCTAATTGAATCTTCAATTCCTTAAGCTCGGTTGGGGCCATACGATATGGGGCTTTGGAGATAGGTTAGGCATCAGGGATTAATTCAATTCCAAAATCTGTTTCCCTTTACGGGGTAGTCCTGGTAACTCTTCAGGAAAAACATCTTCAAATTCACAAACTACAGGAATATTTCCTGTTATTTCTTCTTTTGTTTGGGTGCTAATAGCATAACAGTAATATCCAGTACAGCCCACACATAACAGCTTACTTGCTTTCATAACAGAAATCAAGGGATAAGATTTTTCTTCTCTCTACCCATAGAAACATACTTCTCTCCCTTTCTCATCCTTTAAAATAATCTTAAGATCTTCACAGTCAATCTTACCTCCATAAGTGTGCAACCAATTCATTCCTAAAATGTCATCAAAATTAGACAAATCAAATTGAATCAAATCCACATAAAGGTGACTCCACCAATGGTGATAGGAACAAGTTTATAGGAGATGGGGCACTTAATCACATAATCATTGGGTAGCTTGATCCTATAATTGGTTTCCATCCTTCTACCCTCTAGGTACAATTGCATGGCATATTAGGTGGATATAAATGAATGAGCAGTACCCAAATCAAATAATATACAAAATGGCTTTGAATTTAAAAAGAGAGTTCCAATGACTACCATACCCGAGATGGCAACCTCCTTCTTGCTCATTACATATGCCCGTCCTACTGCTGCAAGCCTTGGGGGCGGGGCCCCTTGGTGAGATGGATCCAAGGGCTTTGCTACACCCTTATCTACAGCCTTCAACCTTCGTGGGCAGGCAGCAATGAGGTGTTCAAGGCTTCCACACCACATACACTTGTTGGTTCCTAGTCGGCATTCAGGGGTTGTGGGATTGGTTCTTCCACACTTCCCACAGGGCTCCATCGAGCCTACAAGATAGCTTTTGGGAGGAGTGGAAGAAGGTTTCTTCTGGTTCACACTCTCACCAGGAGTTTCTCACTGAAATCCCTTTCTCTTTTGGCTGATTGGGTTCAGGGCTCATAATTTTGTCTTCTCTAGCTCCACTTCAACAGCTTGCTCATATAGCGCTTGGTAAGTCAAAACTGGTTACCCATCTAACTGGTTTCAAATGTAGAAGGTCGAACCCTCTTCAAACCTCCTCATCTTTAACCTTTCAGTTGACACAAATTCAGGAACAAACCTGGATAATTCTGTGAACTTACTAGCATACTGCATCAGAGTCATGTTGCCACTCATCTTCAGCTCCATAAACTCTTTCGCCTTTTACCTTTAGACCACAACTAGGTAAAATTTTGCCCTCAATTCATCCAGGAATTTACTCCAGGTGAATTCGAGCCCTACGAGCCTACCCTTAACAATGTTCCACCAAATATCAGCTTCACCAATCACATAATATGTCCTAGTGTTTACTTTCTTTTCTTCTGTTACCTCTACCACTGTAAAGATTTTCTCCATTCCCATTACCCATAATCCAATAATACTATATCATAATTTCCGTCATACACTTTAGGGTTGCATCATGCTACCCTACCTACTATTTATCATCTTTAGGAGGAGTTTAAGTAGGTACTTGTGGAATCCGCTTCATCAATTTAGCTACTAAGGCTGCCCATTTTTAATTCGGATCCCCAATGTTGTTAGCAAACTCAGGGAGAATTGGTTGCATTTTGGCAGAATTGGTGGCACAAGATGTGAAGCTTGTTCACTCGATCCCTAGCCATCATCTAAGTTATCCTCTATATGGATCTCCACATTATTTTGCACTGACTCAGACATTCTGATCATACATTAAACGAAATAATTCAATCACTGAAATTCCCAAACATATAAGATAAGCATGGCCAAAAAATACGTTTAATATGGCTCAAATATTATTTAAAATAAAACCTAAAGCCTCATTATATCATTTCACAACTACTTATTTACATACATAGCTGCCTGGTTATATACATGATCAACAAAATATAACACATTTAGCTGACTAAGTAAGATCAGCCCTGGTTCCTACATAAAACACTAACTAGAACCTAGTCCCTAAGTCCGTCACATGCCCAAAAAGAAACGGACCATGTCTTCATGGTCAAAAGGATTTGACTAACTATATACAATGTCATATGCTACAGAAATGCAACTATCCAATCCAACCATACTATATACATGCGGGGCTCAAAATGTGACCTACCCAAGTCAACACCTGAAAAAAAAACCTAACAATCCATAAACGTGTAATAGCCTGATCCAAAATCATGTTCATTTATTTAATTAAGTCGTGTTATTAATTTTTCACATTTATTTATCTTATTTAATCATCCCGGTTGGGAGAATTCAATTTTTGGCCCCACTTTTCAATTCAAGTTTTATTTACCATATTAATTTCGGGAAAATTGATAGTAGGTCTCGATAATTATGATTTAAAAGATTAAATTATTTCTCATGACATCACATTTAATTTCGAGCTTCGGAAAAACAAAATTTAATTAGTCGCACCCGGTTTGATAAATTTTTTTTCCGAACCTAGAGCTCATTTAAGGCCAATTTCGACCCAACAAGTTTCTAATCCATTTGCTTTGCTAATTACCATCATTAGGCCCTAATTACAATTAGCAAGATATTTTTTTGGAGCTAAAATCTCAGCCAAGTTTACTTTGATGATTTTCATCCAAGTAAACCAAGCTAGCAAAGGCAAGACTAGTCTTCCTATCTCTTCCTCTCTCTTTCCTCTCACTTTCCTCTCCATTTCTCTACCCCCATGGGAAGCCCTTGCTGCCACCACCACATCCACCAGCCACCACCCCCTTAACCACCAGCCACCACCCACAATGCACACAAACATCAACCACCACCTCCATCTTCATATATTCAAGCCTCAAGTGAGTAAACCCTAACTTTATCTTATTGTTTTGATTGTCTTTTGGATTTTGATTCTTGTTTTTGATTATCAATCATGTTTTTTTGTTGCAATCAAGAGCTATTTTGATGTTGCATTGGTTGGATCATCTTGAAAGAAAGAAAAGATGGAGGGTGTTCATGTTCATGCAAGTTTAGGTTGTGATGATGGATTTTGATTATTTTAAATGACATTTTGTGATCTTTGACATTGGTAATGAATATCAAGATATTTATGCTAATTTATATAAGTTAAAGAGTGATTTTAGTGGGTGGTTATGTGAAGAAAAGATTGAAAACTGTGATTATTGAGCAGTAAACAGACCTGAAATATGGGTCATTTCGGGCGAAACTGGTATTAATTGGCACATCAAAACTTCATGAATTGTGGTGTAGTGATAGCTTGATGAGTTAGATTTAAATATGCGTTGGAATTACTCAATTTTGAGTTGTGTGGACAAAGTTATGACCAAGTTACTGAAGACTACGCAGAATACATCGAAACTGGGAGCATTTGTGAACAGGGGACTTTACGGAAAAACTGGTATTGATTGGGTCATTGAAAAATTGTGATTTTTGGTATGTGGATAGATCAATGAGTTATCTTTAAAATTCATTTTGAATCACCTTAGTCCAAGTTCTGTGGAAAACGTTATGGTCGTTTTGCTACGACTGCGCAGATTGAACTGAAGTTATGCACGGTTGTGTGGCTAGCCCAATTTTAGGGACCTTATTATGTGAATCATCTTTTGTATCCTGAATGAAAGTTTTAGAGGCCTTTGTGATATTTTCATATTGGGGTTTAATATCTCAATTGGAGGTCGGGAGTGAAAGATATGAATTTTCTAAAGTAGACTATCAAATGGTAATATGGCAGGAAAAAGAAATCGTGACATTTGAAAATATCATCAAAAGTTTCTATCTAATTATGGGTATTGCAAAACAATTACAAGGTTTAGTGAGTTCAACAAGTTTGATTAGTGTATGGAAACTTATTTGGGTTAGAAAACCGAGTTAAATGAGCGTGAAAATGGATTTTGAGAAGTGGGCAGAGTAATGACTCAAATCAGTGTTTATTGGACTCAGTTGGGGTTATTTGTGCTTTTATGAACCGCACAACACCGCTCCTGACATTAAGCCTTCTATTATCCATTTCAGAAGCATTACACTTTCCATTATCCATTTCGGAAATATCATAAATCCATATTTCATTTATATCAATTAAAATCTTTTCATTAGCACCTCAATCCTTCCAATTTGGTCTATTTTGTTTCAGTTTGCTGTATTTCAAGTTCAATAACCCTAATTGATTTATTTTTTAAATTATTTTGTTGTAACTTATCTTATATTGAATTATTGAATTTGTGGAAGCTTTTTAATTAATCAATTTCCATTAAAGTTACAAATTCTGGGAGTAAATATTGTTTACCAACTGCATTTACCTATAATTACATTTCTTTAGCATAATCGGGGCCTAGTCTATTGTTTCTATTGTGCATAAGTATTATCAAGTGAAATATCATTTTAAAGACTTCAGGTAAGTTCATTGCGTGTATCTTTTGAAATCGGAGTGTATTTATCAAAGCTATCATATTTTGCTAAGTACATGAATGAATCACTTTACACAGTGATTTATCATTTAATTGGACCCCGTCAGTTATCATCTATAGGGGATTTGCCCTTCTGTTACCCGCACGACTTCAGGCCAGGTCCCCCGATCAGCTTGGCAGGTGTACACCTATTCATAGATCGTAACAGTATCAAGGGGTTTACTATCAGGTAATAACAAGCAATGCAATTTTATATTAATCTTATTCATTGTTTTAACTTAAAATGAATTGCAAAGCGGACCCAACCAGTGTTTCAATGATCATTTAACAATACAGGAATGTATGTACTGAGCTTCGGCTCACAGTTCGAAATGTTTTTCATGTTTTATTTTAGGCAAATCCTCAGAGAATCGTCTTCATGCTAGTAAACCAGCGGAAGAGAATAATTTGAGCAAGGGAATTTGGATGGATCAACACTGGTACAGTGCATGCATATTTTTAAAGCTCTATATTGAAATCTTCAGCGGATGGAGATGCAAATTACATGGTGAATTGTTTTTACAATAGTGTAAAAACCTTATGTTGGTTAACTGTTTATTATCTATGGATTGATAAGGTGTGTATATGTCTGATTGAAGCTATGCCTAACTGTGTTATCTGTAGCACTCATGTTTCAACCCTTGTCATTTTGGATGACGGTAATACCCCTATCATTGGGTTGTCTAGATTATAATTAAGAGATTTATTAAGGAAAATACAAGTAGTGAAATATGTTTAATTTAGGGGCGTTACACATAAACGGATCGTAATCTACGTCAGACTCATCCTCCAGCTCCTCGCCTAAGTCGAACCTACTGTCCAATGCTCCAAACTCTACCTCATCGATCTCCTGATCGACCTGCTGCTCTCCCACATCTTCTTCCACCTCCTAATCCATCAGTTGTTCCTCTACTACCTCATCAATCTTTTGATCATCCTCTGGATCGTCATCTTCCTCTAGATGGCCCTCGAAACCCTCCATGGGCTCGTCATCAGAACTAAATATCACGATCTCTGGTGTATCGGGGAGATCCACCACCACATGAGCCTTCCCAGGACTGTCGCGCATCTGTGGAGTGCCCAGTATAGGCCGCAAAGGTGGTCCCTATGCTGGTGCAGGTGATGCAAGCAGGGGATGTGCCTAGTGTAAAGGAAAGACGTGCTGAAAAGTCTCCATCGTAATCCCCTCCTGCTCGAACTCCTCTCGTAACATCAACTCTGAAGTGATGGTAGCCTAAGCCCTCTGATCCTGGAATCTATATCTATCCTAACCTGGGTTTCCTATCATCATGAAACGATGATAACGGAGCCTAAACTCCATCCACGGATCAACCGTGAGGAAGGACCATTGCAATTTGAATGCACGGACCCTGTTGTTGTGAAACTCAAAGAAACGGTTCTGCGATGAGCTGTCATGCTAGCATGCAATAGTGAGATGTGGGCCACCATAGACGCACCAGACACCATATTAACAACATAAAGATCCATCTAGCATGGAAAATACAAATGAGAGGCATGTAGAAGATAAACAATATGCATTTCTAATATCACAAATCTCTAATAGTAGACGATATTCCGTACTAATAACGCTTCTCACCCTCCTATATCTAAACTCCACACTCCTTATCCCATCAGGAAAATCAAAACCTAGCTGTAATACCAAATCTGTAACACCTCAATGTACGTCACTATTGAAAAATCAACTTTTTCCGACAGATTTTCCGACGGAAAAAGCAACCTTTTCCATCGAAAAATGAGTTTTTCGACAGAAATTTCGGCCAAGTGCGTCCATTGGAATAAGGAGGGTCGTGAAGGCATTCCGACGGAAATAGTAAGTTGGTCGGACCGCTTCTCCGACGGAATTCTGACGGAATTGGAGGGCCGACGGACTCATCCGTCGGATGCAAACAACAATTCGCGAAAAAATTTCCCACAAAAAAAAAATTTCCCCGGATTCCCTCGAAAATTCCGTTGGAATTTTTAAAATTTATTTAAAAAATAAAAAAATTATACCAAACTATAAAAATATTTTTCAATGTATCTAATGTACAATAAATTCTCATCATTGACATTAAAATGATATTATCATTAAATTATGCTTCATTAATTAAAAATTATATTCTTTAACAACAAAGTACAAAATTGAGAGTAAACTATCATCCTAACAAACTAACATCAACGTAATAAACTAACTATATAAACTATTAAATTTGCATAGTTACATACAAACCAATTATACAAATTATTAAATTCAACGTATATTCTTAATTAACAATAAACTTATACAAATTACACATGAGAAAAACTTATCAAAAAGTAGATGACGAATGACGACGAGAGGAGGTGATAGCGGCAACCGACGGTGGGACGATGGCAAGTGGCGGTGCTCCCTCTCTCTCTCTCTCTATCTCTCTTTATTTTACGAAATGAGCAACGGAAAAATGAAGCGAATTGTGAGTTTTATAAGAGAATGCCCTACGGAAAAGTCGTCGGAATTCCAGCGAATTTTTCTAAATCCGTCGAAATTCCGCCGGAGATTCCGACGGACCAATTTTTCGTTGGAATATTCCATCGAAATAAGTCAAACTTTTAGTAGTGTACATAATTCACTATTTGCGTTCTCATCGATTAACATCATCAATTAGTAGTGATATCCCAAATGATCGGAGCGTTACTGTTGTCCAAAAAGGAGAAGGTTTGACTTAAAAATAACTAAACATAACTAAGCTGAACATCGTTACAACCATGCGGCATTTGTAAAAGAAAACCATCAAGCCAACATCAGCAGTAATTAATGATCTCATAATTTGCACCAAAATATAGTAACTCTTAGTAGAGTATATAGTTCTAACATCAAAATATCTTACAATACAAATCTTAAAACATCTCAGTACTAAAACAACACTATTTCTTTTAGACATTCCCGCTCACTTTTCTTCTCCAGTCAGCCTGCCAGCCGGAGAGCGATTCACTTATCATTTTCCTTAAACAAAATATGAGAACATTTTGAACTATGAGTTGACGCTCAATACATGCTTTTCTGTATTGTTAACTAGACACTGGAAAACTGGTTGGGTCTGCATTGCAATTCATTTTAATTTAAAATAGGGAATGAGATAAATAAAACTACATTAACAATTATTATCCAATAGAGAACCCCTAGTAACTGTTATGATCTGAAGATAGGTATACATCGGGCAAGCCGATCAGGGGACTTGGCCTAAAGCCGCACGGGTAACTCAAGGCAATGGCCTATAACTGATAACTGGTAGGGTCACTAATTATGTGATAAACCACTTATTAAACTGATTCATTGATGTACTTACCAAAACATTATAATTTTGATAAGTACGTGCTGATTTCTAAAAATATAGATAATGAACGTACCTAGGACTTTTAATGAAATGTCACTGAGTATGATTATGTACAAAAGGGGAGGAAATTATTATTTAGGTATTGATTCTGTAAAAAAATATCGTTATAGAAACATATAGCTGGCAAATGTATTTATTTTCATAGTTAATACTTTAGTAAAAGAAAAGTAAGGGTGTAATAGGGGTTAAAGTAAATGACTCATAACATAATCTCCAGATCTCCATTTGAGACCTAATTCTCCAATATAGAAAATTTAAGAAGTCCCGAAAACTTTCATTTAGAACACAAAATATGATTCTCACGATAGGATTCCCAAAATGGGGTTAGAATACAGGTGTGCCAGTTTTCGTATAATAAGCGCAGTTCTAGTAAAATGGTCATAACTTGTTCCACATAACTCAGATTAAGGCAATTCAAAATCCATTTGAAATTTAACTCACTAGTCTATCTACCCACCAGAAATCATAAGTTTTGGTTGGGCCGTTCATTACCAGTTTATTAGCAAATCTGAATCTATTTTCTGTCATTTTCCAGCCCCCACTATCATTGCTTTCTTCTCTCTTTTCACACAAATCCTCATCTAAAATCACTCTTTAAAATCATGTAACAAAACTTTGGTCCTTCCCATCACTATACAAAACCACCACACTCACTTTATAATCATATACATTAAATATTCATTTCTCAATCAAATATACATAAATAACATGCTTGCTATTAAAGGAAGATTAAACCTTCCATAACCATTAAAACCCTCAATTTTGGCCAAATTATATCCACCGTAATCATTTATGATGCTAAAGATTGCCAAAACAAATACAAAACCACCACTAAACATCACTTAAGTTTAAGCTTGCATGATCATGAACAATCCCAACTCCCACTTACTTTCAAGCTTCTCCAACAATTTAAACACCCAAAATAACTCTTATTTCATATCAAAACAACATGATCAACAATCATAAATATTAAAACAAGAATCAAAACTAAGATACAATCAAAACCAACAAGATTACGGTCAGGGTTTACTTACTTTGCTTGAAGAAAAGGGAGTATCTGAGAGGTTTGATGCTTGTGGGGACGTAGGTGGCGGCTAGAGTGGCCAGAGGGGTTGTTTTGATGGTGGTTTGGTGGTCAAAATAGCAGTAACCAACACAGAGGGAAGGGGGTCGTAGGGTTTGAGAGAGAAAGGAGGGAGATATGGTGTGAGTTTGGTTGTGTTGCTTTGACTTGTCTACGTACTTAGCTGAATTTTTATCCTCCCAAAAGTAGCTTTTGCTAACCATGGTTAAGCTTAACTCATGGCAATTAGCTAGGTTAATATGGAAACTTGTTAGGCTTCAAATTGGGCCGAAATAAGTTTGGTTCGGGAGTAAAACACTTCGAAACGATAACATTTTTGTGTAACTCAAAATTAAATTTTTGTAATGTTACAGAAAACAAAACAAATTACTTAGATTAAACTCGTTAGGGCCTACTATCAATTCTTTCAAAGTTTTCGTTAATAATTAAATAAATAAATAAAATTCGAATTGCCAAGTGAGGGCCCAAATAAATTTTTCCCCACCGGAATGATTCAATGTAATAAATAACTGAGAAAATCATTAACATGAGGTAATTAAATAAATAAATATAATTTAGGGTTGGGCTATTACAATCCAAAAGCAAATGAGTGTAGAGTGGCTATATGAGACATTCTATCCTAATGTTATCTATAACCTATTTTAAACAAAAACTTGGATAACCCAAAAATTACAAGGGAAAAGTTAGCTCTTATGCAACTAGGAATGTTAATGGATCGATTGAGATTGTGTGCACAGACATCAGAATTCGAATCTAATTAAGTTTTGGATCCAAAAATCCAATCCAAATTAGATCTAACAGATTGGAGATAACATTTGGATCCAATCTGCATCGGATTGGATCAGAGCCGAATTTAATCCATCTTGAAGCGATTTCTTTTTCCTAACAACAATTTTAGATTACTTATTCTATTTGAACTTATGTTGTTAGCTTATCGATAATCTAAAATGCATCTTCATATTATACGAACCAAATATTTGAACATTTAATACTAAACTAGAGAAAACTGACAAATGGCAATGAGGCAGATGAGGCCAAGGGGCAACGGCAAGGAGCTAAGCAGTTAGCTAGCTGCGGAACGAGGCTAAGACACGTGGAGAGAGGGGGAGGGGAAATCAACTATGTGACTAAGAGCGGTGGTTGTTAGGTGCTTAGGGTTGAGCTTGAAGGATAGACTTTAGATTTATAAATTAAAAAAGAATCAAAAATGCACGTACGGGGTCAGAAGTGGGTTAAGCTTAGAGGATATGCTTCAAATTTGGAAAATTTAGACTTGAATGTTAATGATGTAATAAAGTAGTCAGATTGGATTGAAAAATCAAAGCAAATGTTACCTTCCCTCATAATCCAATCCGGATATGGCTCAAATTTGGATTATTTTTAGCAAACTTTCACTCGAATATTTTTTTTCGCAAATTCAAATTGAATTATTTTTCCTTGGATCCAATCGAATGTGTTGTGAACTCCAATGTGATTGTCATCACAAGAAAACCCTGAAGTTGCCATGAGCAGATCACGCCATCTTCCTGGGTTTAGTTTCCTTAGGTAGTAGCATCTCACACGATTGTGCCATTTCTAGAATAGTCATGTGCCTGTGCCATGTAATTTTGAGTCTTCTTTATCTTTTTCTTGACCTTGAACCTTCATGGGCTTGAATCTTGAGCCTTATTTTGCAGGCATTAACTCCAATGATTCTCAAAAGCTCTAAGGGGTGTTTGGTGAGTAAAAATAGTATGGGGACTTGAAACCTCAAGTTTCAAGTTCTACTCCCTAATACATGGTGAACCAAAAGGGGATGAGGACTTGAAACCTAAGGGTATCAAGTTCCCCCTAATCCCCTGGAACTTGAACCCCCCTCCTTAGGGAGGGGTATCAAGTTCCAACCCTCCAAGGGACAAAAAATTAAAGGAAAAAAATTGCTTCCCCCATTGTAGATCTACATCTTCTCATTTGCTCCTCAAGCTACCTCAATCAATTACAATAAACCCCAACTATAATCATCAAATTCAAATGGGTAAAAAAGAGAGAGTCCAACGATAATAGCTATTTGCTACGACAACTAGCACTTTCCGACGACATCAAGGACTAAGCAAAGCATCTGATGAGATTGAATTGAGCCCTTTTCTACCCAATCGAAGAGTTGTTAAGAAATTACAATCTTTGTCTACTTCTAGAATTGGATTTTTGAATTGGGCTTTTGACAAACAACATATTTACAATTGCAAGGCTACTGTAACAACCACCATTAGAGAGTATATGAAGATAGAGACGGTGATGAAGACGAAGAAGATGCCCAACAATTGGAATTGATTTTCCTCTTTATTTTTTTATCTTAGCTTTACTTCTTCCATTTTCATCTTTCTAGATCTGGGTTTTGGTATTTCTGATATGATTTTGTCGATCTTCAATTTGGATTTTGCCCTCTTTCCTTTTTTTTGGATTCTTCCCATTTTGATTCCATTCTAGTTTTTCACTAAACATTTTAGTCTGGAAATCAAGTCCCATCCCACGACTCTCAGGTATCATATTTTGACTCCATTCCATTCTATTTTTTATCACCGAATAGGACCTAAGATTTACACTCCTTGGCCCATTCCCTAGAAAAGCATAAACACTAGGTAAAATCATAACTTAATCACGATTTTTGAGCTAAAATCTAATGAAAGAGGCATCAAGATCATATCAGTTTAGAACTAAACAATGGTGTGACGTCAATGGGTATCCTTGCAATAATCGCATGACCCTAACAAGACCATTGACCTATAATGTATCTAATAACACTCTCAAAAGTGCCACATACAATGTAATTTGTTCGCCGACCTACCACTTGCATCCAATCTAATCATGTCTCTGTCCCATACAACGTGGACATGTCTTCCCTTTCTATTATGGGTGTGTTTGGTAGGGGAAAAAATCATTTTCCCGAAAAATGATTTTTCTATTTTACGCCGTTTGGTAAAACGAGGGGAAAATCATTTTCAAGGGAAAATCATTTTACCCCATTTGAAGGAAATTGTTTTCCCTTGAAAAAGTAGGGAAAACGATTTTCCAAGCTCAATTTTCGTTACCCAATTTTGTCTCTCGTTCTATTTTCTTTTAATTGTGCCTAGAATCACTCTATTTTCATTCTCATTTTGTCTCTCATTCTTCTCATCTTCTTCATGTTCATCATGTTCATCGATGATTTCCATCGTTAATCTCTGTAATTATTTCTTGAGTTCTCTGATCTTGTTACAGTTGCCCTTTTGAAAAAATTCGCAATCTGAGACACTCATCGTCTCCCCGTTCATCATTTTCTTTAATCTGGATTTAATATCACTTAAAGTCAACTGGATAATCCCTGGGAATAGTAAAAAAATTGAGATTCATTAATGTTGACTCTCTCTTTTGCTGGGTTTGTTACTGGGTATATTTCTTACTGATGTTTTGGGTTTGATTTTGAAGAGGAGAGAGAAACAGAATTCGTTGGCTGGGTCGGGTCAGATTAGTGAGCAGGGAAGGGGGTTGATGGTAAAAAGAAATGAAGTGAGGACAGGGGGTTCATTCTATCGAATAGCAAAAATTGAAGTGGAAAGAAAATGATTTTCCATTCTACCAAACAGCTGAAAATGTAAGTGGAAAATCATTTTCCTTGGGAAAATATTTTCCATAGAAAATGATTTTCTGGAAAAATGATTTTCCCCCCTACCAAACACACCCTATATTTGTGCATTATTGGATCTCAACTAACTAATATATCTCACCTTTTGCTTAGATAGGATCCTAGTTTTTAAGGGAAAGTCTTGCCATTTACCCGAATAAGATCCCAACCCTAAGATGGGTCAAAGTATCGAAAATACATGCCTCACTATTTCCCTAAATAGGATATCTATTCTTAGGTGCGTCCAAGTGTAAAAATTAAATATATCATGGTCCATCCATAGTAGGATTATGGTTTTGAAGTAAGTCCATGCCTCAAAAGTTCTTTTACATAAACAAGATTTCTAAAGCCAAGGCAAACACCTCTTATGCCAGCATCTTCCCTAACAACTTAGGGGCTTCACCACATGACTATATATCTCATACATATAATTATGTCCCCAACAAAATAGGCTACCTAGATGTTTACACTCATTGTGCATGACATTGAATATACTTTACACTTCACCCTACTAAACCTTGACCAAAGTGAAGGCTTTTGTAGACAACAAAATGTGTTATGAAAGGATAGATCGAATTCATATACAAGCATGCTTTATGCATAATGAAGTCGATAGAGACAGTACTGGAGACATGATTTACACGTACGAGGATTCACCCTTGTGACCTCGATAACATAAAGAGACAGTATCCAATAACAAGGCGTATTGACTTTATTGGACTCCCCAAATACATTTACATTTTATCTAAATATAGTTTCAAAAGCCCAAAGTTTATAAAGGAAAAGCTAGACTAATGGTTCTTAAGAGGCACTACCATGCAAGCGGATCTTCCTAAGGGCCTATGTGTGCTACCCAGCAACACTCCATGTGCTACCTGAAGCACTAAGACAAAAGTGATCTTATTCGACCATTAATGCTAATTTTACATATTTCTCCCATATTTTATGCCCTCAAATCTCTTTTTAAATACCCAATTTTGCTGGGAATTATAAATCGAATTTATCTTAAGACCTGAGATATAGGATGCTTGTGCAGGAGCTCTAATAGTGGGTTCTTCCTATGTTTCGACCATACCCTCGCTCCTAATAAACCCCCGAAACTTATAGTCAATCTAATTAGTTGAGTGAATTTATGACGTTTTGAGGATAATATTTCTTTAAGGGAGGAGGAATGTACCACTTTGAAAATTTATATTTATATTTCTTAAATAATATAATTTGTTTTATCTTAACTTTGAAATTTTATCATTTAATTAGCTTCAATAGCTTCGAAGAAACTAATTCAATATTTACACTATTATGCGTTAGGGAAATTTCAAACCTTTTAAATCTTGGACCAACCCTATAATACCCAACCCTTTCTTAGGTTGCGAACTATTACTAAAGATAACTTCAAGGATTGTTAAGTGAACCCCCGCCCACCCAAAAAAAGCCCACAAGCATTTTCCGACATGGTTTGTCCTCACTCACACCAGAATCTAGGAGCCCATTAAATTATTCATCCCAAGAGTGATCCACATCAAGCATACTTAGCTGTGAGTTTCTTAATAGTAAGATTCCTGGAAAGGAATATACATCTTTGGTGATATGATAGTCATTTTCATTCCTTTAAACCTTAATGTCCATACCTAGGGTGTTGCATGCCTTTATCAATAGAAGAAATATTTTACTAAATTAAAACCTGCAAGAAACGAAACGTTTGATGTAGTTGGTTTTAAGGTTAATTATTCGCTAGTTAATTACAAAATGTATTATTAGGTGTTGAAAAATAAGTTATTGGGTTCAGAGGGGGGATTCTGTACTTAGGGCATGCTTGGTTGGTTTGGGTTGCAAGACTAGCCTATATTTGGCCCGAATAGTGGCCCATTATTTTTGTCTTTCAGGTGCATCAGGATAAGTCTGAGCTCAACTTAGGTATTTTGTGGTTACTAAGGTAATTTCCATGTTATAACTCCCATTTGATGCATTTTCTTAAAATATGTTTTGAATTATCTTAAATTGCATGTGGCATTTGAAAGGAGAAATTATACTTGAAAATTGAGTTGTTCTTCTAGGTGTTTCCACATCAATGGAAAATGTTTATGAGATGTCTTGTTTTGAACTAATAATCATAGAACAACTTATTTTGTAATTGATTAGTTGAAGGCCTTTGAACTCTATTGGGCTCGGTTGGTTTATATTGAGTTGACTTGTACTTATCCATGATAGCTACTCAAATCTATTAGATCTAATATATGAAAAATTGAGTACATGTGTTGTTTGGGTGCCAAGTGTCCTTATACTATTGATTGTGTTTTTCTTTTTTCTTTTTCTTTTTTACATACATTTAGTATAGATTAAAAAATATAATTATAGCATACACAAAATTATATCCACGTACAAAATATATATTAAATCAAATCGATCCACTAGATGCACATATGCTTCCCAAGATTTGCAGAACATATGTATAATATCATTCTAATTTAATAGTAATTAGGTTTCTAACATGCATAAATTGAAATATCATGTATAACATTATCATACAAATTATAACATTTTCATACAAATTAAAAATCTAAGTAGACATGTCTTATCTATATAATTTTTAGCTCATTAAACTAATAATTAATATGTATATTTAGTGTACATAATTTATAAGTCCATTAGATTTACATAGAATAAAAATGGCGTGCTTGGACTATTTATACTATCCAAGTTTAACCCTTCAAATAATTATTTAAAATGTTCTTATGTGTTATTTGATAAAAAATTTTTATTGTTTTTTAATTAAGTCAAAGAGTATCATTTTATGAGATAGATTATATATGTGAATTTATTTTAATTACATCCTTTTGACCAAAAAAATACATTTAGTTTCTTGCATGGATGATGTTCATTGCATGGAAAAATATATTCATCGCCTGAAAGAATTAAAACAATTCATTTAATATGTTCAGTACATCCCATCACCTATTTATTTTATTTTTCTTTTTTTTCCTTTTAGGGGACATATTGTCATTTCATTTCTTAAAGTAATACTTTAAATAATGTACTTGAGCAAAAGTAACGAGTGTTCCGCTACTAACTAGAGATGAAAATATGTAATGAAAAAGAAAGGATGCCCATTATATGGTTTTTTACTCCAAATGGAATAAATTGATCAAGATGGATGAAGATTGATTTCAACTTTTCGCACCAAATTGTCCATTATTATTCTTAGTTTTACTATGTTAACTAGTTGTTTAATAGTATTTTTCTATTTAAATTTTAATTAACTAAAAATTATTAGAAATGTTTATTGTAAAATCCTGCTCATGTGTTATTAATAATTTGTCATGTAATGACATCTTATTTGGCATATCTTTTCACAATTGAACCTTATCTCATAATATCGTATAACTATGCATTCAAGTTATTATTCTTGGCAGAGCTTACTAAAAGCCCTTTTTTAATTTTGTTTTTTTTCATTGTTGCATTACATGATCTTCCCTGATACTTTATATTTGTCTTCATAATTTTGCATCCTTTCCACCCTGTACTTTGTTTGCGATCAAATATTGTTGGCTTAAGATGCTCATATTGACTTCTAATCGTTTTTCTTAAAAATAAATTACACATTAAGGTTCCAATTTTACAAAAATCATGTACAACTTAAACGCAACAAATTACATATCAACTGGCCATGCAAAGCATGGTACAATAACTAATACTTGATAATAAAGTGGAACAGAGTAGCAGTTGTAGGAGATTAGCTCATGACATCCGGTAAGATAACTCTAATAATGAGACAAGATAATCTAGCCTGGCTAATACATGCAAGTGTATTGGCTGTATGCCATTTTGACAGGGATGTATGCTAAGATCGAGTATTGTAGGTTTAATATACTAGGAACTAGATTGGGTGCAAGCTATGAAAACCTCGTTGGGGCCGCTTGCCGATGAAATGAACCCTGCTAATAGTTTGATGACAAAAGAAAATCAATAGGTTAACGTTATTATTCTAGTTGGGAAAATAAATGCTTTTGAACTATTTGAATTCACTTACTGTCACCTTAAAAATGTTCGAAATGAATTCAAATATTTTAACTGTTAGGGACATGCATTACCGAACTCGTTCTATTTGCTCAAACTATTTTGCTTTTAAGACTATCATGTTGCATGAGAATGAGGATTGAGTTCAGTGTGAGGCCATGGAAACAAGAAAAGCCACTTCGTGCTTTAATGGTTAAAGAATATTTATTTTAATATTAACTAATTTGAATCACACGCAATGCATGTAAACGTTATAAAATTGTCTTGTAGTTATCAATAGAGTATAAATACTGATTGTGATAATTTTTCTTACACAACATATAGGAATTCAAAAGCAAGTTTTAAATGAATATTAAGGCCTTGTTATTTTCAGTGGGAAATGAGGGGTGTGGGATGGGTGATTGTGGGAAAGGAGGGGAAGGAGGGGGTGAGTGTGATTTTTTTTTTAAGTGTGGGAAAAAGTGGGTAAGTGTGGGTGAAAGTTGAATGTAGTTGAATGAAGTTGAAGTATTAGTTATTCATATTTTTTTTATAATGTAATAATTTTATTGCGATAGTAATTAATGATGATGAAATTTTTTTGTTTTTGTTTATTCTGTTTTATTCTTTTTTATTTTTTTTATTTTTTATTTTTGTGTTTTTGTATTTGTATTTTTTATTTTTTATTTGTTATTTGTTATTTTTTTATTTTTTTATTTTTAATTTTTAATTTTTAATTTTTAATATTTAATTTTTAATATTTAATTTTTAATTTTTAAAATTTTTTAATTTTTAATTTTTAATTTTTAATTTTTAATTTTTTAATTTTTTTAATTTTAATTTTAATTTTAATTTTAATTTTAATTTTCTTAAATTTTTTAATTTTTTTAGTTTTAATTTTTTTAGTTTTTATTTTCTTTTTTTTTTTTTGTATAAATTTTTTTATTTTTTATTTTTTTGGAATTTTTCATTGGTTGTTTTTCTGGAATAAAAAAATAAAAATAAATAAATACAAAAAAATAAAAGATACAAAAAAAAATTTAAAATTAAAATTTGTTTTTTGAAAAATAAAAATAAATACAAAAAAATTAAAAAATTAAAAAATTAAAAACTAAAAATTAAAAATTAAAAATTAAAAAATTAAAAAATTAAAAATTAAAAATTAAAAATAAATACAAAAAAATTAAAAATAAAAATAGAATTAAAAAATTAAAAATAGAATTAAAAAATTAAAAATTAAAAATTAAAAATTAAAAAATAGAATTGAAAAATTAAAAAAAATTAAAAAATTAAATAAAAAGAAAAAAAATAAAACTGTTCCATAACATCCGAAAAATTAAAACTGCTCATAATTGCTATCAGATTATTCATACACACAATTACGTAAATTATAAAAAATTTTCAAATATGAGAAATGGTTGTTTTATGTAGGTGTGGGAAGGAGTGGGTGAATGTGAGAATGAGTGGTATTTTTTTTTTAAGTGTGGGAAGGAGTGGGAAGAGGGGGGAAGAAGTGGGTGGGTGTGGGGTGGGTGAATTTCCCAACGAAAAGAACAGGGCCTAAGTTTTAACATTATAATGAGAGATGACTTTAGATCAATGAAAATATCGACCAAAATAATTGCATCATTAAATTCGAAAAAGTATGTGCATGTTAAGAAATTAATTGGAGATAGTAGTCATAATGCCTAAAATGATTTCAAGTTATAAACAACAAAATCCCCTCATTTACTAGAAGACTAAAGAAAGCACCATTTAGTACAATGTATGAAATATAGGTAGAAAAAGAATTAAAGATGTTACCGATCTAATGAAGAATTATAAAATATAGACTTAGAAAAGAAGCGAATGAAGAAAATATAGCCAGAAAAGGCATGAAGACTATAAGTCATAATTAATATTAATGTATTGAGAATTGTCGAAATATTCAAGTATATCTAAATGAAAAGCATATGAATCAAATGTATATTGTATCTTCTATATAAGCATTTGAACTATAAGAGGTGGAAGCTAAAAAATATAGAAAGAATAAAAATAGAAAAATTGAATGACGCACAAGGGGGGGAGTTAATCCTAAAGCACCTCGACATATGCGACATTAATTTTTCAGGGCTTAAGTTTTTGGGGCGAATATTTTAGTACCTCGATGTCTGCTAACCAAACTTTTAAGTACCCTTCGTTTTCTTAGGCCGCTAAACTTTTAAAATTTGCATTGTAACCCCAATCCTTAAAACTTACTCTCAAAAATTTTAAATTTGTGCATGTGTATTGTCTCTCATTAAGCAGTATTCGAGGTCCTCTGTCATTTGGTATTAGAGCCATGTGACCAAAAATAATTAGGATTATAAAACTAATTAATTATTAATTAAGCTAATTAACTGTATTTAATGCTAGAATCATCACCTAGTTGCCCTACTCCTAATTATTCACATATTGTTCACTCACCAAAAGGAACTACTTTAGTAACACCTCAATTAAACTATATCACTGATATAATTTTATAATAATAAACTAAATTAGCTTAAATTAATACTGAAGTCAAGGAGCTTAAGAAGTAATTATCTGTAATCCATCTGTCTTTAGTTAACGAAATCAAACACAATGGAAAATCGACTTTAAGTATTAGTACTCCCTTTCAACATAAATATTCTTTCTAAAACGCAAGAACAAAAACCCATTTCCTTTGCATGATATAAAAATCCAAAAAGAAGCAAGCCAAAAGTCACTTGAAAAATCATTTGAAAAGGCAGAAAAAGCAGAAGAGGATAGAATATAAGCAGTATAATCTTGACAAACTACAGGATATGTTTAAAAAAAAACAAAATCCAGAAGAATTAAACAAAATCATTGGCACAAGTATTGATAAACAAGACATGATAATGAAGAGACAAATAATATCTAGAAGAAGAAATATACCAGCATATGAATCTGATTAAGTTAGAAGATCTTAATGTGCTACCATTAGAAGAATTTACAAGAAAACTGGATAAAAAGCATGGTAAACTGGTTATTAAAGATGAGATCAACAAGATTAGAGATCAACAAGATTAGAGAAGAACTTGACTTAAGTGAAATAGAGACCAATTTAGTTAATAATGTTGTTCCTAGACCTGAAGAATTTGATGAACCTTCTTGAAAAAATGCTCATTTTTTGGACCTAGGTACGTTCTAGTTGGATGTACAATCAATTTTTCCTTTGAGTTTATCCCAAGGAAAACTACTACCTATGAAGAAATTAGTCTTATCTCAATTAGCCAAACCGGATATATCTTAAACATTGATGGGGATCATAATAGAGAAGAAATACTTTAGCACTAGAAAAGAGGCATCATAATAGAGAAGAAATACGTTGGTTGGTTGGAGGTTCATGGAGGTGTGTTCTCCAAGCTATGTTTGTCCTGGCTTTGTTCCTTTCGGGCTGAAAGGTTGTTTCGGTTGTATTAGAGTATCTGGTTAAGTATGAGGCATAACTGTAGGCTATGACTCTCCATGTTAGGTGTACTCGTGTTTAGCGTCTCGTGTTGTAGGAGACATAGGGCGGTTTTAGCAGTTAATTTCGATCAAGCGTGTTTTATGGCGTATTGTGAGAAAAGTTGTACTCTTACACTTGTCGTCTTACCTGTTCTTACAGGTATACCAATTATCAACAAAAAAAAAATAGTATCTTAAACCTAAATACATGGAATGCTGTAAATTTTCTAAACTATATCAAACATAGTTTTTTTAACACTATAGCTGAATGATATGATTCATTAAATGAAGACGATAAAAATACATTAAGAATGATGGAAACACCAGTTGCTATGTTCAAAAATCTATGTAAGGAAATTGAAACCGAATTCATCGAAGCTAAACTTGATTCTGAAGAAAAAGCAAGAGAATGGCAGAGAAATATTAACAATATAGAACTATGGGATATAAGATATTTGAAAAATTATATTGCTAAATTTAGTCAATATTATTACAAAATTGGGAATAATAAAACCAATCACGGTATGCTCTATGATAAATTGTCATATCCTATAAGTTCCATAATTAATGAAAAATATATTACATGGCTTGAAAGAGAAGATGTCATTGATACCCTTGGTTCAAGAATCTCTCATTTACGAAAATGCGTCAATGATCAATGTCTTGATCTCCAAAAGTAGAATAAAATTAAGAAGCAATTTCTAACTTGTTGGGATTCACCTCACCAATAGGGAAAGAACTTAAAAGGAGAACAAAAAGAAAATTTCATAAGAAAAAGAGCTTTAATAAGCAAACAAGAGAGGAATACATAAGAAAACATTATAACAAAACAAGCCCTAAAAACTAAGATTTTTTAGGAAAGCAACTTATTCTCCTACAAGAAAAAAAAATTGCAAATGATGGGCATGTAGAAGTAGGATATTATGCTAATGAGTGCAAAAATAGGAAGAACAACAAGCTTATTAAAACCTCGGGTACCCTAGATTATGTTGAGTGTAGCGAGGAAGAGGCATTAAACCTAGCTCTAACTAACAACAAAGGAATTGTTGAAATTATATTGGACAATGAATATGAAGAAAGTGATTATAAAGAAACAACTTATATGATAGAAAGTAATTCGATTAGTCTTGGTGATCTTCAAGGAGAAGAGTTTGTTGTAGACAATGAGAACAAAGAAGTCAAAAGAGATTTGGTCCTTCCTATAATTCAAAAAGACAGGATTTATAAAAAAAATTCATCTTTCAATTAATAAGTATGTATGTGAAATGATAGAAGGATATCTAGAAATTTAAGACTGTGATTATGATGTGTGAGAAGTTAATATCATGAATTGGGAAAATATCCTTAAGCATAACAAAGATAGAAAGTACAGGTATATTCATGTTGGAAGTGGCCAAGTTCAAATCACTCCATTATAGTATTATGGCAAAGATATTAATCTTTATGCTTTACTCTGTGATATTAGGCATACCAAATTTAATAATCAAATTATCACAGGGATTAAGACCAATTCATGTAGTGGATTAGTAGGATTCAATTGTTAACCTGTATATTATATAAGTCTTAAGGATGAATTTGTTAGAAACTTCCTATCCCTTAGGATAAAAACAGTTCGGATGGACATGAAAAGATGAGGATATCCATTAAGGATATTTTGGAAAATTATCAACAAATTAGATAATACTGTAGATCCAAAAAACTAAAGTAACAATGATATAGATAGCAAAATTTGAAAATCCTACCCCTATACAAAATATACAGAGGATTAAATCCAATCCTACGAAGATATAAATTGATCATATATGGATATCTAGCTTTGCCAACCCTACATAAATAAATAAGAAAAATGTTATAAAAATTGATGAGAATGGTAAACTTACTATAGAACCCCAGTTATTAAGAAGCATGAGTACTAGATTAGAATGGAGAGAAGGATCTTCACCAGCTAAAGAAGATGTTAAAGAAGATGATACAATTAACATGACTAGTGAAATGAGTAGAATGAGTTTCGAACCTGCAAGACACAATGTTGAACGAAGTATGAGTTTAGATAGAAAGGTCAAAAGGGATATAACAAATTTGAATTGTGTGCTTACATAGACAATGGTCACTCAGTGTGCTTTGGAAAAATATCATTATTTCTAGAATTCATGTGGAAAAGAGACAAAAAAGTAAGGATAGCTGACAATAGTATTATGAGCCAAAATGAAGCTATAAAAGGGTTATCCATAGAATTAGGAGGAGTTTAATGCGTTATATCAATTCTATGGGCTACTGATCAACCCTCTTATAATATGATTATTGGAAATAATTTTCAGAGGTTATATTCTCCTTGCACACAGACTATTATCTAGATAATATTTACAATTAATGGCCACTCAATTCCTATTAAAAAATTAAGCAAGGCTTACACCTATTAGAAAATTGAGTTTACACGTAACCAATGTGATCATAAATAATTCCTGCACTATGAGAGGCAACATTAACTATTTCATTACTCGAGTTATCTATTAAAGAGAAGATTATTGAACAACAAGAGACATTATGCAAACAAATCTACTCTAATAAGCCTTTAAAATTTTGGGATAAAGATAAGACTTTTACAAAAATTATTTTGTTAAATCCCAATACTATTATTTAGGTTAAACAAATGGTGTCTACACACCAAGATATTCAAGAATTTGATAAACAAATTAAAGAACTTCTGGAAAAAGATTTAATTAGTAATAGGAGGAGTCGTCACACCAGTTCCGCTTCCATAGTAAGAAATCATGCTGAAGAAAAAAGAGGAAAAGGTAGAATGGTAATCAATTTCAAAAAGTTTAGTGATAATACTGTCTTTGATGGTTATTATAATCCTAACAAAACAGTCCTTTTTAATAGAATTCAATGAGCCTCTTAGTTCATGAAAATGGATTGTAAAAGTGAATACTGTGAAATTAAAATGGATGAAAAAACCATTCTTTTAAACGCTTTTAGTGCTCCTCAAGGACAACATGAGTGGATAGTAACGTCATTTGGTTTAAAGAATGCACCTTAAATACTCCAAAGAAGAATGGATCACATATTCAAAGATCATAATCACTATTGTTTAGTATACACCGATGATATCCTTGTCTTTTCCAAAACCATAAAACAACAAAAAGATGATATCTTAGTTGTCACCCAAATATGTATTGATCATGGTATTATACCTACAAAGAACAAGTGCATTTATGCTCAACAAGAGATTAAGTTTTTAGGTCTAGAGATAAAAGTTGGACAAATCATTCTACAAAACCATATTTTGGAAAAAATAGAAAATTTCCTCAAAAAGATTGAAAATAGAAAGCAATTAGAAAGATTTCTTGGATGCATTGGCTATGCTTCTGATTTCATTAAAGATCAAGCTAAACTGAGAAAGTCATTGTAGCAGAAAGTCAAGAAAGAAGTAACTTGGACATGGACCCTTAGTGATTCAACGATTGTTCAGAACTTCAAAAAGATATGTAAAAATCTTCATGTTCTTAATTTGCCTAATGAAGGAGATGATTTAATTCTTGAGATATATGCTAGCAATGAGCACTGGAGTGCAATACTCAAAATCAAAGAATGAGTAAAACTCTGCAAATATTGTAGTAGAAGTTTTAAGAAGGCAAAATGCAAATATCCCCTAATGGAAAAGGAAATCCTTACAGTCATAAGGGGAACTGAAAAATTCTTAATCTTTTTAGCCCCAAACATTTTCTTATTTGAATTGATTACAAATGAATACTTGATTTTGTGAAAAAGAATTTATCAAATATGTAAGCGTAAGGGCGAGTCCTGCGTTGGTAATTATGGCTTAACCAACTTTCCGTCTCTATTGAACATATACAGGAATCGAAGAACTCTCTACCAGACAGTTTAACTCGGAAACTCACCAATGGTGATCATTAGAACAAAACTCCTGTCGAAAAAGGAGGAAATCTAAATATGAAATGTCATTATTACTAAAACGGGTTACTTCTTCTAGTAAAATCCGTATAGATAATTTGAAAACATATAAAAAGTAGATCATGTTTTGGTCTACTATCTCCTGCCTATCTAATAACCCAAAGATTTTCCCTTCTAGAGTTACAAGTTAATTACCTAAGTATCCTTATGATATTCAAGGAAAAAAAAATTCTCATGTTCAAGAAAAATGATTCAATGAGTGATATTTGGGAGTCTTGGAGTACATCAATCTACTTTTCCAATATGTCTGGAGTTGGTGGGGTTAGTTTCCCAGTAAATTCAATCTCTCTAAATGGCCCCGCCATTAAAGTCTGAGAATATGGGATGACAGTTTACCTTATGGAATTTCCATATTCAAAGTTCCCATTTTTCTCAAAACTAACTAAGTTTCAATAATGCATGTTCTAAAGGATCCATGGATTCTTACATCTCATGATAGTCCAACAAAATCCCAAGTAATAGATGTCTATATGTGGAGGCAAATTGTGCATTAATCGAGTAAGAAAAAAAAAAGCCAAGCTAGCTCATTATCTCATTCAAATAGTTGATTTCTAACACCCCAATAATCGAAGACAAGAATGGTTCCCAAAACAACGAGAATCAGTTACTGATCCTGCTTTAGCAAGAGCCACTGCTTTTTACAATATTTATCATCAAAGTTGGGGATTGATTGAATGAGGAAAGATACTAATACATTGCGGAAACACTACTTTTGCTTATCACAATTAGTTTAATGAATATATGAAGGTAGAGGGAGCGTCTTCAGAAGATATCTTTGATTATCTCTTTGATGTTGGAGTTGACAAATTCTCATCAGAAAAAGAAAATATCTTCTTGAATTTATTAAGAAATGGGATCCAGAGCATCTTCAATTTGATGAAGATTTTGATGATTATCTAAATAATGATGGTCTGGACGATATTTTGGAGATAAAAGCATGGAGAATCTTAATAATGATGACTAGTCTTATCAGCATTAAAAGGCTCTGAAAATTGGTTGCTCCGTTGTTGCACCATTTTGACAAGTGTTAGGTCTAAAAAATAAGGCAGTCTATAGCTATGAGAATGTAACCGTAGCTGTGAAAAATCAGTGCGTACTGTCGTTGTTAGGGCATTCTATGCACCCACATTCCCTGTATAAAATGAGAGGCTGAGTATTGAGAACGGATGCGGTCATTTGAGCATACTTGAGCAAAAGAGAAGTCGGGACTCTCCATTTCTCTATGAGCAAGTATCACTGATGATCTTAGTAGCTTAAGTTCCTCTTAATTCTTTCCATTGTAATATTTCCACTTTCAAGCTTTCAATAAAAGATGTTTCCAAGTAGAGAACGTTATTCATTTGAATCTTATGTCCTAAATATTATAATTTCTTGATTAAAATTCCGCTATCCTTTAAAATATAAAGAAATTGATTAGTGACTATAGTATGAGGTGGGAAGCGAAACGGATCTGTACTATGCTTAATCTAAGGAAGGTGTGGTTGAGATTAGCAATCTCTATAAACTGGAAGCTAGAGGAACGTCAGGGTCCCATGCCTACTAAGTTCAGGTAATCGTCGAAACTCTATCATTAAATTTTAATTACTTTGCTAAAAATGATGGACCTATAACCACAGCAAGTATAATATTTATGATATAAGTAGTAGATTATGTAACTAGTTCCAGTAAAGTCATTATAAGAAGTTTAATCGCTTAAAACAAGTATATTTCCTAGAAAAACCCTAAAAATAGCCTATTTGCATATTTTATCTAATTCTGGGGGTCTTTCTACAATTTCTAAGAGTTTTGAGCCAAAATTGAAAAGGAAACAGTACGACAGGTTTTAATTTTAAAACAGGCTTTTATAAGGTAGCAAAAAATCAGAACCTCATAGCTCAAGGCACTAAAAATTACCAAAAAAGTTAGACCCGAAAAAATCAGTGATACCTATGTCAAAGTACTAAAAGGTTAATAACCCTGCACAAGGGACATGTAAAATCGAAATGAAAATTTTACAGTTATGAAATGCCTGGTACTTAAAACCGATGGTTGACTTTTTAATGCCCCAAGATTGATGAGATTAATTTTTTTTGAAGCTGACCTTTTCAACTTAAATTTTTAGTACCCTGTAGTTTTGAAATTTAATAAAAAATGACAATTCTCGTGAAGCGCTGACCAGAGCTAGTGAATAATAGAAATGCTCTTTGTGTTTACTTCATTTTTGCACTGTTTTCATTAAGTTTTTTTCCATCACCAAAATAGTTAAAGTAATGTGTAAAAGGAAGAGAGAGAGAGAGAGAGAGAGAGAGAGAGAAACCCAAAGCCTTCTTCATCCCAAAACCTCCAAACCTCTCACATCACCATTAAAACTTGAAGGACATGCTTGATGGCAAATTTGAAAACGCTAAATGAAAATCAAACGAAGAGAAGATTTAATTGAAGATTGAAGCATATTGGGGTAAATCGTTGCAGTTCAAGTCAAAAATTGCTGGTGAAGCTTCAAAATGGTATGATTAATGTTTATATTTATCATTTCTCATTATGAAAGGTAATTTCATTGTTGTTGTTCATAATCAATGTCTAAATTTAGGACGTTTTGCAATAATGGTTAGGAATAAGAACTATGCTCATGGTGACTTAAAAAATTGAGTTGGGAAAGTTGTTGATGAGCCTTCAAAAATGTTGTAATTTTGAGGATAATTTGCGATATTTGTATGTGACACCATATTTGAAAAGTATGATGTAACAATAGGGTTAAGGTTTTCCTCTTCTATGTGTTTAATTACAAAAATTGGCTATATTATGATAATAGAAATTATCCTTTTCAAATCTATAAGCAAGACTAAATTGGTGCTAAACATGGTTGTTGTGATTTATAAAGGTGAGACCCTAAATATTGTCTACATTGATCCTATCTTTGTTGTGACTTACAATAAATTGTCTACATTGACCCTGATTAGATACTAGGGCTTGAGTCATTCAACATGACAAAGTGGTTTATGAGAAAAGAGAAGAAGATTGAACTCCTTAGATTTTTTTAATTTTATTGCACAAAATCGTGTACAAAAAGCCAATCTGGTGAATTGATGATAATGATAACCTATTTGAAATTCCAGAATTTAGGGAGAATGAAGATGTAGTTAAGTTAGAAATGAAGGACCCTGCCAAACCTAACAAACTTTATGGGTTAGCTATTGCATTAGAGGAGCAACAAAAGAAGCAAAATGATGAGATGGAACTAACACAAAGCAATCCTCAAGTGAGTACAGAAGATTTTGATGATGATGATGATGAGGGCATGCAAGTATTTTCTACTGAGCTTGCTAAAGATTTTCATATTTGGAAGGGGAAGAAGTGGTCATCACAATGAAGGATGTTCGTGGGTTCATACTTGACTATGGGGGAGTCAAGTACATTACCGGAAGGAAGAAGCATATTGCAAAGAAAGGGTAGTGAACCAATCATTCCCATAACCTAACACTCCTTGGATTAGTAGCTAGTGCTCTAAATGACCCCACTCCTGAGAATTTGGAGTTAGACTTGAATATGCCCATTTTAGAATCTAAAGTTCCAAACCCCACCCCTGTTGCAGTAGAAGTCCCAGATCCCAACCCTACTACCTTAAAATTTCCTAACCCACATGTACGCCTTCAAATGTCCCTAAACATATCCATGCATCTTCGTGGATCCATGACTCCACTCCTTCATCTTCAAATATCCCTGAACCCACCTATAAATCTCCAAATATCCCTAACCCCACCCATACGTCATCAATACTCTCTGACCCTACCCCTATATCTTCAGCCTAATCCTACCTTTACATCATCACCCTGACCCACTCCTACTAGCACTATACTAGTTTCGAATCCTACTGCTAGTTCTTCTACTGAACAATTATCAAACCTCTCCCAACTGCCTCCGTCTTGAACTTAGATGTTCATGCTATGGCTACTAAAATGAGGAAGAGAAAGCAAGTCATCATTCTGGATGATGGATGAAGTAATTAGTATCGCACTAATTCTCATGAATATAATAGTGAAGAAGGCCATTGTGGCATTGATTTTGAAACCTCACTCGATAGAGAAGATATTATAGTATTATTATTACACTAATAATGAGGATAATATACAGGCACGAGATCCTAATGACAAAGTGTATTAGGGGTAGCTTTGGGTGCCTGAGCATGATGGAAATACTGAAATAAAGAGATGTGATATATTCATTAACAAAGGCCAATGCATGAAAGTAGCTAGGGATTGTTGTGTACAATAAGGGTTAACCTAGCCATACTTAAAAATTTTGGGTATAGATACATAGTTAGGTGTGCACATGATAAGTGCCCATGGAGACTACATGCATCCAGGCTACTAATGGGAAGACTTTCCTAGTGAAGACCTTAGAAGAAAAACATCATGACAACCATCCCATACACCTAAACAATCTGATGAAAATTTCACCCTCGGGTGCTCACAAGTTGATTGCTGAATTTAGGCTGAAAGGTGACATAAATGCCAAGGACATTGAAGATACAGTGTTGAGGAATTATTCAAGTCGGGTAAAGAGACATATTGTTATGAGGGTAAAAAGACTAATGCTCTTCAAAATTGAAGATAGGCATGACTTATCACACTTGAAGCTAGCTCATCACCTGGAGTTGGTGAAGAAAATCAATCTTGGAAGTTATGCTTACTTTACCTAGGATAACCGTCAATGTCCAACTAAGCCAGCAGATTACGGTGATAGTGTGTCTCCTAAGCCAATGTTTAAAAGATGCTTAGTTAGTTTGAAAAGGGCCATTTATGGGTTTTTGCAGGGATGCAGGCCTATCATTGGGATAGATGGGACTTGTTGTAGAATAATTTTAAATGAAAAATAACAAAGTGCATCAAGTATACGACTATCATCGTAGTACTTAAGGGTCGCATCCACAGGGACGATGGAAGAGATTAAGGTCACGTAGTATGAAATTAAACTAACTTAGCATCATTCTAAGCTAACTTAAACAATAAACAAATAAAACTGTAGATTATAAAAGAGTCTAATTCTAAAGTTTCCCTACCACCATTTCTCGTGCATCTAACATCGATTGATATCAACTCTAATCGAAGGAACATCTTCCTAGGACTTAACATAACCAAATAAGAGCTGCAAACAGTGAAATAAACAAACTGTGACAAATAGTGACAAGCAGAAAAATGAATCAGTGTATACACCCTAAATAATACAGCATAAAGCGAAGACACATCAAACACAAATCAGAAACCAAAATTAGAAAAACAGGGGAGGGGGATTCGAAATTTCTCAGCAGCCTTTAATTAATAACTCTACAAGAGATGGAGCATAGAGATCAAACCAACAAATCCAAAACCCGATAAGCTTCACAGAAACACCATTAAAATGGCTTCCTGAGGCAAAGGAGCAAAAACAGGACAGAGTGCTCGAGCAAAGAAACCATCAACATGAACCCAAATTTACAAATTTCTCAACTAAAATATGATTTTCTAATAATCTCAACTAATCAAAAACATGTTATAAGACTTTCAAAGTCTAAGAATCAGATCTGGGAACTGAAATGAAAACAGAGAAATTGTAACGAAAATAAACCCTTATTTCCTAAAACGTGAATTAAAACTATCAAGACCCTAAAATTAAACCTAAAAATATCAACTAATCCCCCATTTGATACCCAGAATCACTGTTGCTACCTTCGATTTATGCCTGAGCAGGCTTCAATCTCGACCCTTGATTCGTGTGGTATCGTGGACAGTCAAGATGGGGATGACGATGTAGGTGTGTTGGCAGTGCGTAGAGCGTCAATGGTGGATGAGGATGAAGGTGGCATGGTTGGTGGTGCGTCGAAGAGAGGGAGAGAGATGAGTTAGAGAGAGAGTGAGAAGGTGGATGAAGATGAAGACTACTAGGAATTAAGGGGAGGATTTTGGGATTTTTGGGTTTGGTGAGGAGAGAGAATATCCAAGAGTTAAGAGGGAAATAGAGGTCACGTTCACAGCACGTGGGCTGGGGTTTTTATTTTCAATTTAATTCTCCTTTATTTTTATTTCTTTCAGGTTATAAAAGAAAACGGGCTAAGGAATTTGGGTCGGGTTTGAGTCAATCTGGCCTAATACTTCATTTTCGGCATTTTTTCATCATTTTCCCGCATCTTTCTTGAATTATTCAATACCTATGAAACAAAATAAAATCAAGTAAAAATCTAAATATAACAGTTATTTCGAGCATAAATTAGATATAAAGATATTGTAAAAATAACAAATTTTTAGCATGAACAAATACCCCCACACCAAGATTGTGCTCGTCCTCGAGTAAAACAACTAAACTAACTAAAAAGAAACAGAAAATAAGAGAAAGAAAATCCTAACTCACTATCATAAGAATCACGGTTGCATTTAGCGTATACAACAAACCCTTTAAACCCCTCGATCTCTCGAATGGACGAGTGAGGTCTCGTGAGGGTTTTCAAGTGAAATATCCACAAAAATATTTCAAAAACAAAAGAAAAATATTTTTGGGTTTTTCAAAATATGGACAGATATACAAGTAATTGGAAAGTCATATACACGACTCAAGCTATTGCAACACCCTAGCAACCAAGTCTCCAAGCTATATACACATAGAATGTACTCAGAAGACATCCAAGTCAAAAGAAACATCCCAACTCTCATTTTTCACCCCATACTCCATATGCAATGACATGTACACCTTGGTGCATGTGCTAATGTGTATCAACTCTTATGAATCACGTTGCTAAAATCGACACGATCCCTATTTCCTTGCCTAATTGCCTTATTTGCTCCATTTTTCCAAATTTTTTTCCTTTTTTCAAGATTGATAACACACTCACGCTAAACCCGCTTGACTTACAATTATTCGGGCCTTCCCTAAAACGGGGTGTTATTAGAATGTGCAAAGCACTTATTTGATTGCCCAAACAAATGTGAAATCAAGTAAACTAGCACATATTCAAGCCAATTAAAGATATGAAATAAGGATAGTGGCTATGAACATTAGCGCTGGGTTTTTATTCATTTTTCTGTTTTTCCCTTTTTTTCTTTATTTTTCCAAGAGCTCAAAAGGCAATTTAGACAAACAAATCGTTCACATGCCAACTTAACAACAAGACTCTAAGAATTGACGATAAAATGAGCAAGGTAGCACAAAATCACAAAAATGGGACGAGGTTATTACGAAAAATTGGATCTATGTCCTCAACTAGACATCTCATCATTCAATCTCTATTTACATATAACTCAATAACCTAGCACATAGGGTCACAACCGCTAAAGAAAGCACATATAATCCCAAAAGAAAAAGGAAATTTTTGAAAATTTTTGAAAATTTTTGGAAAAAATATGGACAAATGGGCACCTCACCCCTACACCAAAAATTCACAATGTCCTCATTGTGGGAACTAAGGTGCTAAAAAGCAATCACATCAACTCTACAACTGTAAAACCACATGAAACCACAAATATATACAAACTAGGACACGACGAAAATCAAAAACAAAACTAAAAACAAACACTAGTATCTTCTTCTAAAACAGAACCAAAAATTGCCAAAAGAAATAATCAAAATCACCAAAACAAACCAAAATTAAAATCAAAATCACAAAATAAAGGAAATCAAAATCCAAAACCAAAAAAAAAAGGACCAAAACACACCAAATCACCACATCAATCAAAACCACCAGTAAAACCAAAACAAAACCAAGACACAGGAAATCAAAATCCAAAACCAAAAAAAAAAAAGACCAAAACACACCTAATCACCACATCAATCAAAACCACCAGTAAAACCAAAACAAAACCAAGACACATAATCACAAAAACCAAAAACCAAATCACAAAATAAAGTAAAACAAAAACCAAAACCTAACATAAGAAAACAAAACCGATTAAGACCAAAACGAACATAATCACCAAAATAAAACAAGACAAGACCAGAGACCTACTAAATACCAAACTAAACCAAAAGAAACTTAAAATGAGAGAAAAGACAAAAGAACAGAAAAACAAAATGGAAGACCAAAACAAAGTCACTAAAATACCAAAAAGGGAACAAAAAGAAACTATTAAACAAAAACTAAACCAAAGAAAAACCAAAACTTGCTAAACTAAAAAAAAAAAAAACCAAAACACAAAACCAAGGAAACAAAACAAAGGAACTAAAACATACACAAGAACAATCCTAGATATCCACCACTAACAAATATTCACAAAATCATTACACAATCAAGGGTGACCATAGCCAACACGGCTTAACAAATCCCAAACTGCTCCTCAATATCGATCACCCATACAATCACAGTCCTAAATATCCACAACTAAGTAGGAAAAGAATAAGAGAGAAAAGTTAAGAACGATCATTGCAGGTCAGGTGTATAAGTGCACCTAAGCTATACCTCTAAAAATCCGCTTAGCTAGAGGTCTTTGGAGCATCAGCCACTCCATATTAAGCTTAAAAGTGCTACTCAAATCAAAACCAACCAACGCTCATAGTAACTTATCAAACGACTGGGCATATTCCTCGCAAAATGAACATAGTCAGAAATATAAGGTACAACCCAAATAAATTGCATAAATGCAATGCAAGTCAAGGCCCTTTTGAGCTTATCAAAGCTTTCAGCCCAATCAGAAGAGAGATGTGTATACGTAAAATCAAACGCACGAGTCAATGTCCTAATGATATGACTATATGAATGCAGGGACCATCGATATTGACCTGAATGACCGAAATGAAACACAACACCTCTAAAAGAGGAGGGGAGACGACAAAAACAAGGCCAATCAAAGGAAATATGAAAATCAAAGCTCAAAGGACAGCCTAAAGTCAAGTTCTGCATCTCAAAGTGATCCTTGAGTCTATCTGTGTCATTATCATCAAGAGTCTGATCCAAACAAGGAGTTTCAAACACCAAACTCGCAGACTCTACAAAAGTAGACTCGGGAGGGTCTAAAAGTAGGTCAATAAGGATAGGGTCAAAAGAAAATGTCTAATATTCAACACACAAATCCACATCCCAACCCATATTGACATCAAACCCACATGAAAAAGATTCATATTCTGTAAAAAGAACATCATCATCAAAGGCCAAAATAGTGGGTTCAGTTGCCTCATTGCATAACTCCTGTGAAATAGCTTCTTGTGACTCATCTAAATCACGAGATTCAACTTTGGGTGTGATGCTTATATCTAACTCACTAATAGTATTAGATTGTTCACCCACCTCAAACTCATAAAAGTCGTTCAGAGTGGTGGGTGAGTCGGCAGAAACTAGGACATCGTTAGTGATGCCCTTAGGTCAGCTAGTGCGGGGTGCAAGGTCAGGTGATAGAAACATAGGGAGGTCACTCTCTTGATCTAGACTAGGCAGATAAATATCTTCATTGAAGTCAGGCCTAGCAGAATAAGAGGGTTCAAAATCATCATTAAGAATAACTGCATGTTTAGGAGATCCTGAACTAGAGTCAAGCTCACTACAATTCCCCCTACTTTGATTAAAACATTGAGTATATTCAGCAATTCTCTTTTCCATTGTCTCTATTATTTGATCAGCCAATTCATTAATCTTCTTTTCAATACTTGCACATATAGCACCCACATGAGCACGATAAGGGCAATGACAAGTAGCATGATCAGAAGACTCACAATAATTGCACAAGACAGAAGGCAAATAAGAGTGAGATGGGTTATGTGGATCTATAAAGAGATCTTGTAGGGAAGGACTAACAAGAAAAATAGACTCACTATGAGTTGGGTAACCAAAATTATTCCTAACTTGTTCAAACTCGTAAGTGTCCCAAGCTAGTTTTTCAAAGACATCCCAAATCTCATCTTGAGTTTTAGTGAATAAACAATCCAAATCCTCGGGGTACAAAGTCTCAACTTGATCCTATATTCATCACTAAGACCCTTAAAGATCACTTGGCAAAATTTTCATTTCTTAAAACAATAATCAACATATTGATCATGAAATTCAATCGATCTACTCAAGTATCGCCAAAAGATCTCATGCTCAAACTGAGGGAAATAGAAACTTACCATTTTGTTTTTTTTTTAAGTTTTAAATTTTTTTCAATTTTTAGTGGTTTCTAAGTCTTTCTAAATTTTTTTCAATTTTAGGCTTTCTAATTTTTGGGGATTTTTGAATGTTTCAAGAAATGCACTAAATCAAGTCACAACTAATTAAATAAATAAAGCGAGTTCTATGCAACCTAATAATAAAGTAACTACGAAAAAGAAAATGTGACCAAATCTTATGCTGTCGTTCCCAGCAACGACGCCAAAAACTTGTACAATAATTTTGAATGAAAAATAATAAAGTGCCGCAAGTATGCGACTATCATCGTAGTATTTGAGGGTCGTATTCACATGGACGATGGAAGAGATTAAAGTCACTTAGTACGAAATTAAACTAATTTAACATCATTCCAAGCTAATTTAAACAATACACAAATAAAACTGTAGATTATAAAAGAGTCTAATTCTAAAGTTTCCCTACCACCACGTCTCATGCATCTAACATCAATTTATATCAACTCTAATCAAGGGAACATCTTCCTAGCACTTAACATAACCAAATAAGAGCTACAAATGGTGAAATAAACAAACTGTGACAAACAGTGACAAGCAAAAAAACGAACCAGTGCATACACCCTAAATAATACAGCATAAAGCGAAGACACATCAAACACAAATCAAAAACCAAAATCAGAAAAATAGGGTAGGGAGATTTCGAGATTTCTCAGCAGCCTTTAACTAAGAACTCTACAAGAGATGGAGCATAGAGATCAAACCAACATATCCAGAACCCGATAAGCTTCACAGAAACGCCATTAATGGATTCCTGAGGCAGAGGAGCGAAAACAAGACCGAGTGCACGAGCAAAGAACCCATCAACACGAACCCAAATTTGCAAATTTCTGAACTAAAATATGATGTTCTAATAATCTCAACTAATCAAAAACATGCTACAAGACTTTCGAAGGCTAAGAATCAGATCTTGGAACCAAAATAAAAATAGAGGAATTGCAACGAAAATAAACCCTAAATTCCTAAAACTCGAATTAAAACTATCAAGACCCTAAAATTAAACCTAAAAACATTAGCTAACCCCCCATTTGATACCCAGAATCACTGTTGCTGCCTTCGATTTATACCTGAGCAGGCTTCAATCTCGACCCTTGATTCGTGTGCTATCGTGGACGGTCAAGATGGGGATGACGATGTGGGTGTGCTGGCAGTGTGTGGAGCATCAATGGTGGATGAGGATGAAGGGGCCGTGGTTGGTGGTGCGTCGAAGAGAGGGAGAGAGATGAGTTAGAGAGAGAGAGAAGGTGGATGGAGATGAAGACTACTAAGAATTGGGGGGAGGATTTCGGGTTTTGTGGGCTTGGTGAGGAGAGAGAATATTCGAGAGTTAGGGCGGAAATAGCGGTCATGTGCACAGCACGTAGGCTGGGGTTTTTATTTTCAATTTAATTCTCTATATATTTTTTTTTTGGGTTATAAAAGAAAACGGGGTAAGGAATTTGGGTCGAGTTTGAGTCAATGTGGCCTAATGCTTCATTTTCGGCATTTTTTCATCATTTTCCTGCATCTTTTTTGAATTATTCAATACCTACAAAACAAAATAAAATCAAGTAAAAATCTAAATATAACAATTATTTCGAGCATAAATAATGCATAAAGATATCGTAAAAATAACATATTTTTAGCATGAACACTTATTTGAAGGAATTATACAAGGGTGTACTCTTAACTGCAATTGGATTAAATGCAGAGAATCACTGTTATCCTTTAGCGTATTTAACTTTTTAGTACCATGATATAGGTGGCATTGATTTTTTTTCAGGCCTCACTTTTTTGTATTACTTGTTTAGTACCCTAAGGAATGATGTTTTGATTTTTGCTACCTTTCGAACGATTGTTTTAATTTTTTTTAATACCTCCGGTGCTATTTCTTTTTTTCGCTTTTGTAACGCCCCAAAAAGTACATGATTCATTACTTGCATTCATCTGCTTAAGCTCACCAATTAGAAATAATAATCCAATGAACGGGGCGTTACTGCCGTCCAAAAAGGACAAGGCTTCCCTTATACATGAAAACTTAGCCATTTAAAACCAAAGTTTACCCTAACAAGGGCATTCACACCATCACAACCTTTCAAACCATTTAATTATATACAGGAACAGTTGTAACATCCCAATCATCTCAAGGATCACACCAAAATACATACTTCAGTTCAAATATACAATTTCAATACCAAAATAAATCACAATATGATATGATAGCATCTCAGCACTCATACACTGCCAGTCACATGGACAGTCTTGACTCACTTATCACCTTTAGTCGTCATGCCCGCCTGAGGGCGGTTTACTCAACACTTTTCTAAAACAAAACATAAAAACATTTTGAACTGTGAGCCAAAGCTCAGTACATACATTCCTGTAATGTTAAAGATTCACTTAAAGTTTATTTGGGACCCGCTTTGCAATTCATTTTGGTTTTAAAACAAGGAATGAGATGCATATAAAGCTAAATTGCCAATTATTATCTGTTAGTGCACCCCTTAGTAACTGTTACGATCTATGAATAGGTGTATACCTGCCAAGCCGACCGAAAAACCTAGCCTGAAGCCGCGCGGGTAACTGGAGGGCAATGCCCTGTAACTGATAACTGATGGAGTCACTAATTATGTGACAAAGTACTGATTAAATTGATTCATTGATCTACTTACCAAAACATTACGATTTCAATAAATACATGTTGATTTCTAAAGATACAGGCAATGAACGTACCGGAAAGTTTTAAATGCAAGTTCACGGAATAATAAGATGCACAAAAGTGGAGAGAATGAAAGCTTAGGCCTTGATTCTATTCAAAAGATCATTATAGGTACATGAGGTCAGAAACGAGCTTGTTCTTAAGTGTAACGCCCCAATAATCCATAAATCATAGCTGCATTTAACTACATAAGCCTATCCCTAAGAAACCAATGAACGGCGTTACCGTCGTCCGCAAGGACAAGGCTACGCTTGGATAAGAAATTTTAGTCATAGAATCAAAGTTTATCCTCAAAGGGCAATCACGTCCATACAAGCCATTTAAGTACATACAGGAACGATGTGAACTTCCTAGGGCTACATCAACATACATAACTCCGTTTAATAATACAGTTATAACACCAAAATACATATTGCAGTTCGGATATACAGCTGGGACACCAAAATGCACCACAAGAAGGCATAAAAGTATCTTAGCCCCTCTATCCGCCAATCACATGGACGGTCCTGACTTATTTCTTTCCTTCAGCTTCCCTGCCCGCTTGAGACCTGTTTACCGAACACCTTCCTAAAACAAAACATAAAAACATTTCGAACTGTGAGCCAAAGCTCAGTACATGCATCCCTGTACTGATAAAGATTTACTGGCAAAGAAATTATGAGGGCCCTCTTTACAATTCATTTTGATTTTAAAATAGGGAATGTGATGTATATAAAACTAAGTTGCCATTTATTATCTGATAGTGCACCCCTTAGTAACTGTTACGATCTAGGTATAGGTGTACACCTGCCAAGCCGACCGGAAGACCTGACCTGAAACCGCGCGGGTAACTGGAGGGCAATGCCCTGTAACTGATAACTGGTGGGGTCACTAATTATGTGATAAATCACTGATTCAATTGGTTCATTGATGTACTTACCAAAACATTATAATTTCAATAAATACGTGCTGATTTCTAAAGATACAGTCAATGAACGTACCTGGGGTCTTTAAAAGTTAGTTCACAGATTAAATAGATGTACTAGAATGGAGAGAATGAGAGCTTAGGCTTTGATTCTGTTCAAAATCATTATAGGCATAAAACTAGCACAATGGATACCCTTAAATAGAAAAGGCTTATAAAGAATTTGTGTGAACCAGTTAATAGGTTAAATTGATAAAATGAAATAAAGTATAGAAATGCTAAGTTAAGGCACGGTAGTGAGTTTAGGGGGTAAGGGTTTATGACGAGGGTACGGAATGAATAATCCACAACTTATACTCCCGACCTCCAATTGAGACGTAAGACCCCAATATAAACATCTTATGAAGTCCTCTAAAAATTTTCTGAAGGACACATAACAAGATTCCTACGAAAGGTTCCATAAAATGGGGTTAGAACAACAACATGTCAGGTTTCAGTGCTGAAAACAAACATTCTGCCCAGGTTCAGTAAAATAGCCATAACTTCCTCCACAGACCTCGGATTAAGGCAATTCAAGAGTCATTTTAAAGCTAACATCCATACCTATATACCCACCAAAAATTAGAAGTTTTGGACTGGCCTATAATTACCAATTTTGTTCCAAAGTTTGCCCTGATTTTCTGAAAATTTTAGCAGCACTTGTTTTAGTTGTTCCTTCACTTTTAACACCAAACCTCAACTCAAACTCTTTCTTAAGAGTGTATAACACAATTTGGTATATCCCAACCTCATACAACATCACCATTCATAATTTCTTTTCATATTTATATCAAATAAAACTCCTTTTTCAGTCACATAAACCCACACACCTCAAATTAAACATTAGTTGGTCCACATCTTGCATTTTGGACAAACCCTAGCTTTGGGTCACTTTGAACTCACTCCCAAATTTTCCAAAACACCATAAACAACATAACAACTTCAATATACCAAGAGATAAGCAAAGACAAGGATAAAACATGCCATAAACATCACTTAAACAAGAAGCTTTGCATGACCAAGATGAAACCCTAACCCTAGCCTCAACCAATCTCAACTCCACCATAATCCGTCAACAAAAAGATTCTTAATACCATAAAAACAACATAATCCATCACTAAAACAACCAAAATAAGCAACAAAACCAACAAGATCAAGAATCAAAAATAAAAATCAGCATAGGGGTGAAATAACACTCACTTTGAGCTTGCAAATGAGCTAGTTATGGTCCTTGATGCTTATGGAAGTGAAAGAGGTGTTTGGGGGTGGTGAGTGGGGGTTGTTTTGTGAGGTTTTGGTGGTGGAAAGGTGGTGGTATGGGGGCTGGAATGGTGGCTGTCGAGTAGAGAGGGAAGAGAGAGAAAGGCTCTTGAAAAAAATGAAGATAAGAAGTAACTTTTTTTATTTTTATACTAACTTTACTTGAATGCAAATAAGGGTGGAAAAGTCAAAATTATTAAGCTTGATTAAGGCTTAATTAAGAGGATTTAGCTAATCAAATAAAGGTCAAGTCTTGTTGCATCAAAATCGGCTTTAAACGGGCTCGGGTTTAGCGAAAAACTGAAACCGAGTGCATTTGCGAATTATTTTTTTTTTAAGTTTGAGATAAATGGTTGTGGTGCCATGAAAAAGAATTTTAAACATTAAATTCTTAAATATCAAGGCCTAACTCAATTTTCAAAATTGACGAGAAGAAATCCGCGAATTGCAAAGTAAGGGCCCTGTTAGAAATGTCCAAATGAGAATAATAAAAAGATGGGAATATAAAAAGAAATGATGTGAATGAAATGAACTCAATCACATGGATTAATGACATGAAATTAATAAACAGAATTTAGGGTCAGACTATTACATTAAGAATGATGCCTTTAACTAAAACTGACTTATGAAGAATCTTTACAAACCAGTTAATAGATTAAACTAACATGATAAAACTATGTAAACCATAAAAATGTGATTTAAGGCACGGTAGCAAGTTGAGAGCAAAAGGCCTTAAAAAGAGGGAACGGAAAGAATAATTCACAATTTATACACCCGACCTCGAGATGAGACCTAAGACCCCAATATGAAAATATTAGAAAGGCCTCTAAAACTTTCATTGAGGATACATAACATGATTCCCACGATAGGGTTCCTAGAATGGGGCTAGAACACCAACATGTCAGTTTGGAGTCCATCCTGCACAGGTTCAGTAAAATGGCCATAACTTTTTCCACAGACTTCGGATTAATGCGATTCAAGAGCCATTTTAAAGCTAACACACTGACTATCTATCCACCAAAAACCATAATTTTTGTCCAGGCTGATCATTACCAATTTCATCTCAAAGGTTGTCCTGATTTTCTGAAAATTTCAGCCTCACTGTTTGAGTTTGTTCCCTCACTTTTCATACAAATCCTCAACTTAAACCATTCCTTAAAAGCATGTAAACATACTTTGGTCCATCCCAACATCATACAAAAACACCACACTCAATTGCACTTCATATTCATATCCAATAAAGCTCATTTTCTAGTCACATATACACATACTTCAAGTTTAAAACTAGTTTGGTCCAAACCATGCATTCTTGGATAAAACCCTAATTTAAGGTCAACTTGAACTCACTCCCATAATTTCAAAACACCATAAAAATCATAATAAACTTCAATATATTAAAAGATGATCAAAAACAAGGATAAAACAATCAACACTCATATGTTAACATGGACCTTGCAGGGTTGAGAAATAACCCTAACCCTAGCATAAACCAACTTCAACTCCACCATGATCCATCACCAAGATAACTCTTATTTCAATCCAAACAACATGATCCACCATTAAAACAACCAAAACAAGAAGCAAAAACCAAAAATCCAAAGAACAAGATTGAGGTCACTTACTTTGAGCTTGAAACCAGTGGAGATGAAGATGATATTTGGTGATTTTGAGGGTGGAAGATGATAGCTGAAGGAGGGAGGTAGTTGGAGGTTGCAATCCTTGCCGGAGGCTGGTCGGAAAACACCACAGAAGGGGCTAGCTGCTGCTGCTGGTTGAGCCGTGGGGTAGAGAGAAGGAGGAGAAAAGAAGAGAGAGAAAATGTCTTGATTTTTTACTTGGCGCAAAAGAAGCTTAGGAAAATAAATACTTGGCTGAAATTAACCCTCCAAAGTTGCTTTGACTAATCCTACATTAGGCCTAAATTAAGGGAAATTAGCTAAACAAATGTAGCCAAGTCTCGTTGGGTCGAAATCGGCCTTAAACGGACTCGGGTCTGGAAAAGAGCTGAAACCGAGTGCGTTTGAAAATTTTTATTTAATTTTTTTCCAAAGCTCGAGGTTAATAGTTTGTGGTGTCATGAAAAATAATTAAATTGCTCAATTCATAAATATCAAGGCCTAATAACGATCTCCAGAATTTGACAAGCACAAAAACCCGAATTGCAAGGTGAGAGCCCATTTAAATTCTCTTAATTGAAATAACAAAGAAAACAATGATTTAAAGGCGATGAAATTAATCACATGGATTCATGACATAAATAAACATGATTTAGGGTCGGACTATTACAACTTTTGGCCCAAAACTTTTTAAAATTACGAAAAGACCCAGAATTGGGTAAAATATACAAATAAGATGTTTTAAGGGTTTTGTCAAGAAATATACTTGTTTTAAATTATTAAACTTCTTACAATGACTTTACTGACACTAGTTATCACAATGTACTATTTCTATCATAAATATTATATATTTTCTATGGTTGTAGGCCCATCATGCTTTACAAAATAATTGAAACTTAATTAGAGAGCTTTGACCATTACATGAACTTAGTCGGCATTGGACCCTAGCGTTCCTCTAGATTCTAATTTACAGAGATTGTTAATCTCAACCACACCTTCCTTAGACCAGGCACAGCATAGATCCATTTCATTTCCTATCTCAGAGTATACTCACTAATCAACTTTTTTATATTTTAAAAGATAGTGGAACCTTAATCAAGAAATTATAATATTTAAGACATAAGGTTCGATTGAATAACGTTTCCTAATCGAAAAATTCTTTTATTGAAAGCTTGAAAGTAAAATTATTACAAAGGAAAGACAAAAGAGAGACATAAACTTCTAAGATCATCAGAGATGTTGGCTCATAGAGAAATGGAGATTTCTAACTTCTCTTTTGCTCAAGCTTGCTCAAATGACTGTGTCTCCTCTTAGCACTCAGCCTCTTCTTTTATAGAGGAGATATACTACGTAGGATCCCTTAATAGATACAGTACACACTAATATTTTCACATAACTACAGTTGTCCTCACATAGCTACAGTAAACAAAATTATTTTACTGACTTGACACTTGGCAAAAAAGTACAATAATGGAGCAACAACTTTTCAGAACCTTTCAATGCTGATAAGATTAGTCATCGTTATTTAGATTTTGCATGCCCTCATCTCCAATAATATCTTCCAGTCTATCATTATCTAGATAATCATCAAAATTTTCATCAAGTTGAATTAGAATTCAATAATTTTGAATTATTTACCGCTAAGTTTATGTATCAGTTGTCTTCTATGCTTCCAAATTTGGTTTTTCTTTGTCCTCTATAGGAGAATCAGCAGGACTAGCACCAAGTTTGTCGGTTGGTGTGCTTGCACAGTTTGTGGTATTACAATTGGATTATCCACTCTACCAAGCCCAAACTCTTTTGCATTTTGCAATTCTTTAGCTTCTGTTTTTTTTATATAGATTCAGTCCTCTAACGTTTGACTATTGGGAAATCCCTCTTTACTTTTCTTTTCACAAAGAACGCTCTATCATAGTAAAACATATGTATTTGGTATTAAAAAAAATTAGTAAGTACCTAATTTGCTTATATCAAAATCTCAAAATGCTTTGTAACTACTATAGAAATGCTTATTGATTATAGTATTTTCCTTTAAAAAATTGCTTATATCTATATGGTTTTATAGAATGATTTAGTTTATTATAAGAATTAGTAAGTATATAATTGCTTTCTAACTACAGCAATGTAGCTGTTTTTGTTTTTCTTATATATTAACATGATGTAATGCTTACAAGATCATTATACAAATGCTTAGTTGTCCTAGGTTTATCTTGCTTGTTGACTGAGATGATGGAATGCTTACAAAGTCAGTACAAAAGTGCTTATTAAAAATTTTTAATGTTAGGTACAGTATCTTACCACTAGAAAGAATATTAGCCCTTCAAAGTAAATGTGCTTGTTTTGTTTTCTTATAAGCTTTCTATTGTTGTGTGATTGAATCCACTAATCTCTTAATGACATAGGAGCACCAATCTAGTTGATGTACTTCCTCAACCTTCATTAGTTTCAAATATAAGGCAATTGTCATCTTGTCGTTGATTGTCATGGAATAAAGTTGAGATAATGAAGACAATGAAATTTATTTTGAAAGTTGTCCCACCATCCTGATCTTCCATCATCTTCTTTTTGACTTGTGCTATTGTTGAATAGCCACTGTCTTTACCAAATTCTTTTCTCCACTTTTCTACAAACTCGAGGAACTCTTTGGTCTCATTTGATGACTTTAAATCTGCCACTAACATCATTTTTTCACCTCTTGGTATCCCTAAAGTGAGGTGGACATCTTCTAGTTGTGCGTCCAATTTATTACCATAAGGCAATCTTATGTATGCTCAATCTTATGTATGCTCCATAGTGTCAAAATGATCAATCAACCACTTTGCTAGTTTGAATGACACTTTTTCAACCTTGCATTCTAGTAAACCTACAAATCCCATTTCTTGAATTGTTATCTTCTATTGTGTTGTGAATTGAGGGATTGGTGTTACTAGACTTGCATGTGACATGTGGTTTCTAAAGACCTTTTGATCACTTTCATCCCTTTCATTGTTCTTATCCATCTTTGTGTCACCTTTGTATTCTTCATCAGTGTTTTCCCGTTCTCTAGACTTTTGCTTACTATCTTCTTCTTTATTGGTCACATCATTTCTCTTTTCTGTTATCCTTTCATAAGCCTGCATTTGAGTTGTCTTCCTTTCATTTGTTTTAGTTGATGCCTTCTAGTGGACATGCTCCTTATGTGCTTTACTGTTGTCTGCATCGTTTTCAGGGGCTATTTTTTGTTTTTTTTCCCTTCTCCTCAGGATCCTTTTTAGGAATGCTCTTTGAGATTTCTCTTTTCCTCTTCTTTGACATCCCCTTTGTCACAGGTTTGGTAGTAGGCAATGGACCTTCATCAACATTTTTTGATTTCTTAGTGGCACTTTTGTACGGTCGTCTGCCCATTGGGCTATCGCTATCAATTTGTGTCCATTGACTACAATTAGTAGTGTTAGTTTCCTTGTTTTCATTTTGTTTCTCTTCTACTTCAATGTTGTTAGTCTTCTCATGTTGCTAATCTGTAGGTGCATTCCACTATTGTTTCTTCAATGATGTTCTTCCCAGTTCATTGCTTACTTTTTCTTTCTCTTTGTTCTCCTCAGTGCTGACTTTTTCTTTTTCTTTGTTATCCTTAGTGATTGTCTTTTCTTTCTCTTTATCCTCCACAATGCTATCTTTTTCTTTTTGTCTTCCTCAAAGGTATCTTTTTCTTTCTCTTTTTCCTCGTGAGTGCTATCCTTTTCTTTCTCTTGTTCCTTTCAATGCTGCTCTTTCACTTTTCTTTCTCATTCTCTTCCTTCTTTTCTTCTATGTTGTTCTTTTGTTTTTGTTGGTCACTGTCCTCCTTCTCTTTGTCTTCACTTCTCCCTTGCTCTCTGTCATCTGTTTTATCCTGAGTGTTGTTTACCTTTTCATTCAGGTATTCAGTACTTATATTACTCTCCCCATTTTTGCTTATATTATCACTAGATGATGTTGCTGACTTGTTGAAAGCATTAGTGACTTGTTCTCCTTCTTCTAGACTTTCAAGATATGGCACCAATTATAGTTGTTCATCCATCCTAAGTAAATGCATCGCAACTTGTAGGCAATATGTTACACTTGGCATAAGCAATTTGTATTAATCTTAGAACATATGAATCAAAAATATACTGATACAGTAAACAAATTTATCACAACCATTAAGCAATAAAAAATATTTGGTATGAGAAATTTGTATTAATCTTAAAACATTTGAATCTTCAAACATATGAATCACAAATATACTAATACAGTAAGCAAATATATCACATGATGTAAGTAATATATTACATTTGGCATAAGCAATTTGTAGTAATCTTAAAACATATGAATCATAAATGCACGAATACAGTAAGCAAAAGTATCACAACTATTAAGCAATAAAATATATTTGGTATAAGCAGTTTGTATTAATCTTAGAACATTTGAACTTCAAACATATGTATCACAAATGCACTAACACAGTAGGCAAATAAATCACAACCTATAAGAAATAAATATATCATAACCAGTACGCAATAGGATACATTTGGTATAAGCAGTTGTTAGAAGGAAGCTTTTTTGGACATGCCCAAATAAATTGAAAGTGTATTAACGTCAAAGTAATATATAGTTCATTATGTAAGCAATATTTATAACGACTTATAAAATATAAAGTGAAAGTCTATTAAGGAAGTTTACATTGTAATGACTTTTAGAAAACAATATATATTTGCTTACTGCATTCTTCACATATATGCCAAAACCAATAAGCAATATGCAGAATTTATATAGGCAATATATATGTTTTTTTAATGTAAGCATTATTGATGAATCATTCTTTGTATTCAAGTTTTTTTATTTTATTATTTTTTAATGGAAATAAGTGTACACTTGGCCTTTTAATTTGAGAAATAATGAGTATTTGAAATATTTTTATCTAGAAACCCTAGATTCTTCAAATATATTTAAAAATTTGTGACTAATTCTGTTAGTCACAAATATGCCAAAGCCATAAGCAATTTATGGCAACGATATTTGCAATTGGCAAAAGTAAGTTTTTTCAGTAGCAACATGCAAGAATTTTTGTGAATTTGATTTGCACTGAAAAAGCATAAACCAAGAAAATCATAGCTAGCAAACCCTAGATTTTTTGATAAATTGTTATTCACTTTTCTATTTGCGTATTGTTGAATTAAAAGCGAAATTAAAGGAAAATAACTTGTAAAATTTCTTAAACTTACTTGTTGGAGCTTTTTGCTAAAGAGTTTGAAGGAGCTATTGTTCTTTGAGCTTGAAAACTTTGATGTTTAATAAGTTTCTTCAATTGCTTTTAAGAGCTTCAAATACTCAACCTGCAACACATTTAGCAGGATCTCGGTTGAAAATCAAGTGAATGCATTTTTAGTGTTTTAGAGAGAGAATGAAGAACCTGATAGTTTTGCTTTTCGTTTGAATGATTCTTATTCCAATAATCATTTATGTTTATGTTCATGTTTTCCTTTTTTTCCTTTTTTGTCCGTAGTTTTTGTTTTTAAATGTTTTTGTGGCATTGACTATTTTGCAATGTATGCATACTTTTCATTAATGCTTTTCGTTTGGGCCCTTTTTGCTACATAGGATCAGATTTGTTGCTAATGTCTGCATCAATGTGAGGTTTGCGACATTGGTCTAGCTAACTAGGTAAGCCAAGTTTATGATATAATTATTGTTATCAAACGTTGCTTTTTCACTTTAACATTTGAAGTACTCCGTAAACGGAAAAAAAATAAATAGTAACATTCACCAACCCAATAATAAGAACCTAAAGATAAATAAGTTTTGTCCGTTGCCCAATATATCAAATCACAAGGGATAAAAAGTAAAGCTTTTGGCAACAAAATTTATGAGATGAAGAAACAATCAGAGAGATGAGCGTTAATGACAAGGGCACAATGACAGGGAGAGAGAAGCGGTACGAACATTTGGTATTAATCACTACGGCAAAAGCCCTAAGACTTGTTGCCATCAAATTGATAGCGAAGTGGAGTGTGTTATTTATCAATTAAGACCACATGACGGGGAGGAGGAGGGTTTCAACATTTGTCAATTACCAAAATGGCAAAACCCCTCGGACTTTTTGATCTCTTTCTTGACCGCGACTCTCTTAGCCTTAGCCTTAGCCGGTCGCAAAACTCCTCCTCTAACTCTGACCACAGACACGACGTCGTTTCACTGCTTCACAGAGCGCACCGCGCTTTACGGCGCACTTTAGCGACAATCGCCAGGGGGCTACACGACAAAAATCAGAGGCAAGAGAAACACAAAGAGAGAGGGTGGAAGATGAGGGAAGCAGCCGATCAATTTAGGCAACGTGGACGGCTGAGATCCAACCAAATAGCAGAAGCTGATTGGCTGCAATCGCATCAAGCGCTCCTACTGTGCTGTGAGTGGTCCACGTGCCCTCCGCAGTGGGCCCTACATATTAAAAAAGTGACGGGATAAAATGAAAATGAGTCTCTGTCTCTCTTTTTAAAAAGAGAAGAAGAAACTAGACAGCCGACACTTGTCGCCTCCATCAAAGCTCCTCCTTGCTCTGCCCCCTCTTTCTCTCTTTCTCTCTCCCCCCCCCCCCCCCCCACCCAAGCAGCGGCTGCGGGAAGCACAGCGGCCAAGGCACAAGCAGCCCAGCCCACTCCATTCGACTGTGAGATCTTTCCTCCCGAACAATATTTTCGCTACTGGTAAATAATAGAAAAAGAATGTTTGAATTTTCTTAGGCTTCTTGTCCCTTAAATTTCCCCCCCTTTTTTCCCTCATCCTTTTTGTGTTTTCCTTCTTAATCAGCTCGATCCCCATATTGGTTGTTTATTACTAGATATGATAATAATAATTGAGATAATTCTCGAATTTTAGGAGGATTTTGGCGTTGGATCCCTTTCCTGGTTTGTGAAAATCTCGCTCTCTGGGAGATTCCATGTTGTTAACTATTCTTTGAGTATGTTGGAATTAATCGTTACTGGGATGCTCAATTAGATGTCAGTTTGATTTGCAAGTTATCGCTCGTTTGTGGTAGCTGAGGACTCGATGGAGATTATACCATCTATTTTTGATCTTTCTAAGACTAAGAAATGCCCTAAATTCTGATCTTCCTTTGTCTGTTTTCTAGAATTTTTGCTATTCGAAGGCACAATCTGATACTTTTACCCCCTGCCCCACCGATTTTCTGTATCTACAGGCTTCAATTGCACACTAGTTGAGGCACAATCATCCAGGTTTGCATGTTCAGTATCTCGTCAGATTTGGAGAATTGGCTATAATTAGAAAGTTAAGAGATGGGGAGTAATCTGAATTTTAAGAATTTTGGTAACGAGCCACCTGGGGATGGGAGTGGGGGCGGGACTGGAAGTGGGAGTGGGAGTGGTAGACCGCCTGGGAGTTACCCTCTGACGAGACAACCATCGATATACTCGTTGACATTTGATGAGTTTCAGACTACGCTAGGTGGGATGGGAAAGGATTTTGGATCAATGAACATGGATGAACTGTTAAAGAACATTTGGAGTGCTGAAGAGACACAATCTATGGCAACAGCAGCTGCTGCTGCTGCTGCAGCTGTTGCAAGTAGTGGTCAGGATGCGGGAAATCAGGGTGGGTATTTGCAGAGACAGGGTTCACTAACTCTGCCGAGGACGCTGAGTCAGAAGACGGTTGATGAGGTCTGGAGGGATATAACCAAAGAATTTAATAGTGGAAAGGATGGAACAACTGGAACTACTGCGCCACAGAGACAGCAGACTTTGGGAGAGATGACCTTGGAAGAGTTTTTGGTGAGAGCTGGGGTTGTTAGGGAGGATGTGCAGTTACCTGGAAAGCCTAACCCTGGTGGGATTTTTGGAGATCTAACTCGTGGTAATAATATCAACAATGCTACTGGTTTTGGGATTAACTTTCAGCAACCTGGCCGAGGTGTTGAGTTGATGGGCAATCGTATCTCGGATAGTAATCATCAGATGACGCTTCAGTCAGCTAATTTGCCTTTGAATGTCAATGGGGTAAGAACTTCACAGCAACAGCCCACCCCGTCACAGATGCCTCAGCAGCCGCCACAGCAGCATCCACCGCCACAGCAACAACCGTTATTTCCTAAGCAGGCTGCTGTTTCTTATGCTTCTGCAATGACGCTACCTAGTAGTGCTCAGTTAGGTAGCCCAGGAATTAGGGGTGGCCTTGTTGGGTTAGGCGATCCTGGAGTTAACAGCACTCTGGTCCCAGGTGCTGCGTTGCCAGGTGGAGGGATGGGCATGGTTGGGTTGGGAGGTGGTGCGATTGGTGTTCCTGCTGGCTCTCCCGCAACTTTGTCATCAGATGGTCTTGCAAAGAGCAACGGGGATACATCATCTGTTTCTCCTGTTCCCTATGTGTTCAATGGAGGTCTTAGGGGAAGAAAATGCAACAATACTGTTGACAAAGTTGTGGAGCGAAGACAGAGGCGTATGATAAAGAACAGAGAATCTGCTGCAAGGTCACGGGCACGTAAGCAGGTGATTATTTGCAGTCTCTTTAACTATAATTACTATTTTGCTTTCAATTATGTGATCCTTAAGTTGTAAAAAATCTTGGTTCTTCAACTATTTGTAATATTTTTCCTTATAAAAAAAAAAAAACTGTGTGTAATATTTTACTTCCAGTTATGTGTGTTCAATGGAGTAACTCTCTGCATCGCTGCTTGTTAACGTTCCACAATACATGGGATTTTGAATAAAGCTTTAAATGAACTGTTAGGAAAAGGGTGAAACAATAGGAATTGTTTCAAATGCTAATGAGCTAATGGATAGGGCCCTGAGCTTCTGGTAAACCCTGTTTCATCTTGGTTCTGTGGTCTACATATTGACATATGCTTCTCTTATTTTTATTTAGCCTAGTACATTTGTGAGAGGTTCAGACACGAATTATTTCAGATACTGGGACTTATGAGGAAAAGATTCCTGTCGTGCAACAAAGAAAGGAAACTGTCTTATACTGAAATACTTGTGCTTTCTCATGTGCGAATTTCAGATATGCAAAATGCCTTGATCGTACTTCTAACTCATTAAAACATTCGACACTCTCTCTCTCTTTGCTCTCTTGGGTAACTATGTTTTTGGGGGTTACAAGTTGAGCTGTTTGGAGTCATTTAAGTGTCCTGTGTCTTACTACTGTTTACCTTGATATAAACTTGCAGATTTGGACCTAAGCTGCATCTTGATAGTCTGGTTATGAGAAGTCATTCAGACATTTTTTTTAATTCTCGTTTAACATGTGCTGAGGTTTCCTTACATGTATACTATTGTCCCAGCCATAAAGCTGGCGACCGGTCTCCTGGGCCAGCAGCCCATCACCCCAGGAATCTAAGTTTCCTTTTCTGTGGACACGAATGTCAGTTGAACAAACATGATATCTGATCTAATGGCTATAAGCTGCTATGTTTGCCAGATTGATTTCTGTGGTAGTATCTCTTGTTTAATTCTTTTGTATTTTTTTTTCCTCAGGCATACACTATGGAGTTGGAGCAGGAAGTGCAAAAACTAAAAGAGGAGAATCAAGAATTAAGGAAGAAACAGGTGAGAGATCCATATCTTTTAGCCATAGTCATTTACGACATTTATTTGTGGCCACATATGACTGACTTGTGTTTGACTGCAGGCAGAGATTATGGAAATGCAGAAAAATCAGGTACTACCACATGCTTACTCATCTTGATAGTCTGGTTAAATTGACTTTTGACTTCCCATAGATATGCGTTTATTTATTTATTTGTTTTCTTTTAATTTCACAAACAAGGTACAATGATAAGCTTTATTCCTTGATATAAGATTAAGAGGCAAAGATTAGCTGGTCAAGAAAAAGAAGATAAACTGTTCCTTGAATGCTTATTTTAAGAAATTGGTACTATTTGATTTTTGAGTCTGATAAATCGTAAAAGAATTGACTTAATTTAGAAGTTTGCATAACCTGAGTGAATTTGTGAATTACTAGTCATCCCTGTTTCCTTCAACCCCCCCCCCCCCTTTCTTAGCACCTGCTAGTGTGGAGTGCTTGTGTGAAGTTTGGAATGATCCAAGTGCATTCAGAACAAAGAGGCCACTCGGAGAGGCTTCTTTCAAATATTTCTGCCTTCAAACTGTTAAAAACATATCTTACGTGCAGTCTTGTTAATAAATCATCATTTTTAAGCTAGTTGCAAAATTTTCTTTCACATTATTCTGTCTTCCATATTTCCAGTTGTGGCTGGAAAATTCAGAATATGTTTGAGCTTGTTTACATCTATGATATGGATTACGATGATTTTCAAATGGTTGCTTGCAGGTTATGGAAATTATGAATGCGCAATCTGGACCCCGAAAAAGGCTGAGGCGAACACAAACTGGACCGTGGTGAGAGAGCTTAGAATGATGAGGACATAGTTGCATTAGGTGGGTGTAAATATGTGAAGAAAATGGAAGCTTTTTCATATGCTCGATAGCTGCACTACTTGTATTGTAGGTAAAAAAAACTTGCCAATTTTTATAAATTCTGGTTGCTCCTCTTAACATCACAGCTAGATAGGGAAAGAGGAAGCATGACTTGTGATCCCAGGAAGCATGACTTGTGATCCCAAAAAATACCATTGGATGTCCAGTTCTCTCGTCTTGGTGTGGTGGTAGTTTCTCTAACGGCTCTGGATCCTTGATTTTTGTATCAGTTTTTGTTAGTTTAAGACTCTTTGGGAATAAAACTCAGAGAGTGACAAAAGTGGTTTTACCTGTAAACTAAAATGTGCATGCGACGGGTAATTATCATGAATTCTGGACGTCAATGTGCGTGAGTTCAGCAAGTTTATTTGGTGTTTTAATTCATTGAACTGGTAAAGGGATCGGGCAATGCTAGACAGTGGTATGGTCCCGTCTCCTGGTGGCCTGAATTGAAGCGGGGAAAAACCATTTTATCAAATCCACTATTATATTTTATTTTAGGTATTTTACTCCAGTTATTGTTGGTTATAGATCTAATCAAATTAAGGGTCGGATCGGGCTGAGTGTCGGGTTATGAAGGTCGGCAGATAGAATTTTCTTAATCCTGATCCGACTCGATCCTCATGTAGGTCAGCATGTCCCTTCCTCTAACTTTGACCCTATGGATACCCTCGGGTCATCGGGTTCAATCTAACCCTTAAACCTCTCAATATAGAAAATGAGGTTTTTTATTAAGTTTTTTTGTAATTATAAAGGTCAACATTAAACATCTTACAAAATAAAATGTCAAACAATAATATAATGCGTCAATGAAGCGTATCGCAATTATAAACACTGTAATGCGTATTTTAGTCATTAAATCAATCGATCAATTAGTTCACTGAAACGACTACTCAGTATACTCCAAACATCAGAGATGAAGTATTACAAGGTTAGGAACCAATGAGATTTGGTGAGGTGAATTGGGGGAAGATGATAACGGGAGACAGGAAAGTGAAAACAAAAAAGTTTTTAACAAATCAAACCAAAAGTATCTTATTTTTATTTGAATTTTTTTTTAAAGTGAGGGTTAACGGGTTAGGTCACCAGATCAAAACCTTTACCCAAGCCCCTCCCTCATCGTAGTCAGGTACCTTCAATTTGAGGGTCAGGGTGGGTCGGAGACAAAAGAAGTCAACCCAGACCCTCATTTTTGAGGGTCGGGTCAAGGCGAGTCCCCAACCTATTGATCAGGTTTAATCGATCATAAAGAGATAGAGTTTTTCCGTCATAGATTTTTTTTTATTCACAAGATTCAAATTTAAGATCTTATTTAAAGGAAAATAAGTGACCGTTAAGGGGTAATGTTCCATTATAGAATTTTGTTCATTCACAATATTTGAATTTAAGATCTTATTTAAAGGGAAATGAGTGAAAAATTATTTGAACCAATATATATTGATCGACCACTTTTATATTAGCAAAGAATGCTTTTAAGTTTCGCAATTTTTTTTTTAGCACAATCATTCCACAACCTAATATTTAATCTAATATTATATATAAAATAAAAATTGAGTATATACTTTATTTTGGTGACAAGTGTTATGAGGTGAGTAGTATCTTTTATTTCTTTTTTTCTACCAATGCTATAATTTTTTAAAATTTAGATGCAATGTACTTACGTGTTTGCCATTTTTAACATATGTGTTTGCCATTTTTAATAACAGGAAAATCCATTTTAATAATGACATTTATTTGTTTGTGGTACCTAATGTACAAAAATTCATCGTATGCGTATTCTTTTATACAAATCGACGATATTAGGAGAAGACCTATCATCAATGCACTTGCATACTCTTTGTTTGAGATATGACTGAAACCGTTGATTTTACTTTATTGTGTACATGCGTAGTCTTGAATGATTCAAGTAATTCATACATTCTAAACTTAATGTACCTCACATACATATGAATGCACCACAGAGTATTTTGCCCTTTATATATTTTTGGGTCCTCAACTCTGCTTTTCAGCTTAAACATGTCAAAGTAATTTGGTTATGCGCAATTGAGTCAATGTAGCATTCATGGCTTGTTTGGTTTAATGTAATGAAAGTTGTAATGCAATCAAAATGGTAATAGTGATTCCATTACCATATTTGGTTACCATTAAGGAATGTAATCAAGATTGCTTTGTAATCACATTTACCTCAATCTATGCAAAATACAATTGCTTGACTTTTCCTTAAGTATTGTGATTGCATACCTTTGAATCAAAGTTTACTCAATTATAAGCTATTATATTTGAAAACTTTCTCTCTCTTCTCTCCATTGTCTCTCCTCTACTTCCCCTCTCTTATTACTTTGGCACCATTTTTTTAAAGGTTTGAAGCCCCTCTCACCTCTTTCTCTCATCTCTATATTAGATAAAGTTTAACATAAACTATGATCGTATTATTGTAACTGCATTTTTGTACGTTCTAGACATCATATTTCTCTCTCTCTCACATCATCATCATCATCATTATCATCATCGTCTTCTCTCTACTAGGTAAACTTGAACAATATTACATTGTTGTAATCTAGAAGAAATATAGTGAAGTAAGTCTCATATGAAGCATCGTAATCATAATTATAAAATATTAGATGATATAATTATCAACAAAGCTACAAATAATTAAAATAGGCAAAAATAAAATACAAATTGAATTGTAAGTATTTATGTCATGTGTAAAATTAAATATTGTTTGTAGATGAATCAATTCTATTACACTTATTAAAACTTTGTAACCAAACATTGTAATGTAATTATTATCCCATTTCATTACATTAACAATTATATTATATGGTTGATTCCATTGATCAGTGATTACAATTACTATGCAATAGAATCAATCACGTAATGTAATTGTTAGTGTAATGGAATGAGATAATAATTACATTAAAATGTTTGGTTACAAAATTTTTGCAATTATAATTGGATGAATTCATTCATAAAAAACACTTCATTTAAAACATGACGTGAAGTACTTGCAATTCAATTCGCTTTTATTTTACTTATCTTAATTATTTGTAACTTCATTGATAAGTATATTCCAATATCTTATCATCATGATTATGATGCTTCACTTGAGACTTACTTCACTCTTTTTCCTCTAAATTACAATAATGTAATATTATTCAAGTTTAGCAAGTAGAGAAAGGTGATGATGATGATGATGATGATGATGAGGGGGGGGGGGGGGAGGAGATGATGTCTATAATATACAAAAAAGCAGTTGCAATCATATGATCATGATTTAAGTTAAACTTTGTCTAATATGGAGAGGAGACGGAAGTAAGGAGGCTTCACACATTTAAAAACATGGTGGTATAATACTAAGAGATGGAAAGTAAAAGAGAGTCAATTGAGACGAGAAAGAAAGTCCCCAAATATAATAGCTTATGGTTAGGTAGTCTTTAATTGATTTAAAGGTATGCAATCACAATAGTTTAATAAAAGTCAAGTAATTGTATTTATAGAGATTGAAATAAATTTGACTACAATATAATCTTGATTACGTCTCTTAATAGTAACTCAACATGATAATGGAATCATCATTACCATCTTGATTGCATTATTACTTTGGTTACACAGAATCAAACGAGCCATCAGTTCAGATATTTAGTGCATTGGTCTTTCTCTTTTAACGAAGTAATATTTAGTATAAAGCAAGTCAACAACTAAAAAGAAAAGATGGGTTTTTGTTTTTTAAATATCAAGTCACCATAGCATTTAGTTGTATCTTTAAACTATAGTTGGAAAGATTACAATTTGTGTGGGCCAAACGAATTCATCCGAATTATTCGCTTCAAATGCCTTTGTTTGGAGTATTATGATACGTTACATTTATTTCGTGAAAACAAATGAAGTATCCACTTCCAATTTTATTAAAAACATGCGAAATTTGGTTGAAAAAACAATATATTGATTGACCAGTGAAACACGGCATGATAGCTAGAAAATTCCTATGAGAAAGTACGCATACATGTCATTAGAGGTCATTAGATGAATAACATAAGCTAAAGTGATATTATTTCCAGCACAATTTCAGCCAGCGTAAATTATTTAAATTTGATGTTTACGCTTTTTATAGTTTAGTCTTAGGATAAGGGTGTATATCACTAGTAAGCATTAAAGACCTTTCAACGAAATTGGGTTATAGATTTGGTGACGTAGTGTATAGTTTGTGAGGACCTAGCAAAACTAATTCAAGATCGAGATTCAAACTTTATGATCTAAACTCATATTCCAAACTGATACCCAAAGTGAAGCCAATTAATTTTGATCCAAATATCCTATGAGACCCAACCTATAAAAACTAAAACTTGAAATGAAACTTTACTCAAATGATCCATAATGAAACGACCTGATCCAATTCAAACTCGACCTAAAATGACTCAACTAGAAGCGAACTACACATGAATGACCTATAACGATTCTTCCTCAACTTACCCATATTTGAATATAAACCAAATATGAACAAACACGCAAAACCTAATAAGGACTAATCCAACTTTCAGGATATATAGTTGTAACAGCCTAATCCACACTTAAGGGGTTGTGTAATACCCTGGACCCTATTAGCTACACAAGAACGATTCAAGTATCGAATACTATCCTGACAAATAAGGGGTTGTGTAATACCCCTGGACCCTCTTAAAAGTGAACCTCCATAAAGAAGATGCACCTTTTGTAATATAAGAGTCATTTCAAATCTTCAAACCTCAATTTTGACAATATCACTAGAGGATTTGAAATTAATACTTGTCAAGTAGGGGCGGATTCAGAGTGGAGTCAACTAACACCCCTGCCAAAACAAATTAATACGCAGCAAAAATTTAAAAATTTAGAAGTTTAATATACAAATAGAAAGAAAAGCAAACAAACACACGAAGATGCCTCTAGCCTAGCGCTCTCTGTGTGCGTTTGTTTGGGTTGAGAGTCGAGAGCTCATAGGTTTAGATCCCCTTTTTCACCTTTTTGTGTTTTATTATTTGTTTTTTTCTTCCGTTTTACACTCCACAAACCCGAAGCCAGTGCCCAATCAGCCCTTCCTTCGATAATCGAAACCCTCACCAAGAAACCCCTATCTAGAAACAAAACCCTCTGCTCTGTGTTGCTGCCAACCCACCAGATGTACGCCCTTGCCCCCTGTTGTCACCGGCGGCGTTCCCTAGCCTAGGGCCCCAGCCATAGCGCTATTGGCCCACCTTATCCTCCCTTCTCAAATTTGTGAGTCTTACTACTTCTAATACTAGTTTAAATTATTTAATTTACTTGAATTTGTTACTTAAATTCTCCACTTTAGGTTAATTTGCTGTAATTGTTTAATTTGTGAGTTTATTAGTCGGTTTCAATTTCAATTTCAATTTCAAATTTGTTTGATTTATAGGTTTAAGTTCATCATTTTAAGTTCATCAAGGACAATTAGATTAGATGTAACTAGTTAAGACCTGGGTATTGCCCCAAGATGCAGTTTTTGAATAAGTAAAAGGTACTATGAAAGCATCGTTAAATAATTATTGGGTCGACGTCAACAAGTGGATATAAAGAAAGTGAAGAACCTAATTGTCGCTTTACTGAGGCAAGCAAATCAACAAGTGGATATAAGGAAAGTGAAGAACCTAAATGTCGCTTTACTGAGGCAAGCAAATGATTTGCTACTTCGTTTGGCTTGTTTGAGCCATATTGACTCCTTCCCCAACTTTGACAATGACAAGATACTTAGGATAACTCGACTGTATCCGTATGATTTTGATGAATTAGATATTGATTCCCTTGGTTTTGATTGGACACTTACGTTGACCAAATATATATATATATAAGTGTTATATATATATAAGTGCTAATACATATATAAATATATATATATATATATATATATA
>JACYFF010003369.1:29628559-29660552 GCA_017589665.1 Selenicereus undatus
ATATATATATATATATATATATATATATATATATATATATATATATAGAGAGAGAGAGAGAGAGAGAGAGAGAGAGAGAGAGAGAGAGAGAGATGTATGTGTGTGTGTGTGTGTGTGTGTAGACGCATACACACACATATGTACAAACATATATATATATGTACATCACGTTGAAAAGCTTTATTAGTTACTCTAATTCCTCTTCACCGAAATACTTCCACACTTTCAACGATATCTGATCTGGTTCTTCTATCTTCCCATTGGCCATCTTCTTTAGAGCCTCTTTAATCTCATCCTTGCTGATGATTCCGCACAACCAGGAATCACGACGCCACTCAGTACTCTCTCGTTCCCTACTTCAAAAATCTTCCAACGCTCACTTTTGAGGAGCTTGGAGAAGTACCTTTGTCATCTCTCTTTAATTTCTGCATCGTCAGTCAACACCTTACCATCTTCATCTTTAATGCACCTCATGACACCCAAATTTCTTGTTCTTCTGTCCCTAACTCTTGCTAGTTTAAAGACTTCCTTTTCACTTTCTTAGGTCTCCAATTAATGATATTACCTATCATAGGTCATGCTCTTAGCTATAGCAACAGCTTTCTTGGCTACTTTTTTGGTGCTTTATATTTAACTCTATTAATCTCTTTCTCTACATCCGTTCTAGTGATCAAGTACGCAGCGTATGATTCTTTTTTCCCATTGACTTTCTCATTTACCTCCTCGTTCCACCACCAGGCTCCCTTCATTGTGTTACCACCTCTCCTAGATGCCCCTAGGATTTCTTTAGCCGACTTCTGAATACATTATGCCATTATCTCTCACATTATATTTGCATCCTCTACATGCTTCTAAGCTACTTCGGTAATCCACTCTAATAATTTCAAAGTGTTCTCCTTAGTAAGATTCCACCACTTAACTCTAAAGTTTCCAAAACTTCTCTTCTTCCATTTTGAACGTTTGAGCTCCACATCCAACACCAACAAGCTATGCTGAGTACCTAAATACTCACTAGGTATCACCTTACAATCCTTACATTGCCTCCGATTATTCGCCCCAATCAGGAAATAATCAATTTGAGTCTTTGTGGAACCACTCTTAAAGGTCACCAAGTGGTCCTCCTTTTTAAAATATGAGTTTAGCACCAACAAATCATATGCAACCGCAAAGTCCACAACAGAAACTCCCCCATTATTTCTCTCCCCATAACCGAAACCTCTGTGAGTCATTTCATACCCATCTGAGCCTTCCCCAATATGGCCATTAAAGTCTCTTCCTATGAAAAGTTTCTCACCTTGAGGTACCTCCTGAATGACCATATCCAAATCCTCCCAAAAAAGCTTCTTAATATTGTCCAATAAATCTATTTGAGTATAAACACTAACCATATTAAGGATTTCCGATCCCACCAATACCTTAATGGTCATAATACGATCACTCTTACGCCTCATTTCCACAATGAAGTCAACCAATTCCTTATCAACCAAGATGCCAACTCCATTCCTAGCCTTGTTTGACCCGAATACCACAACTTAAATCCATCAACTTCTCTAGCTTTAGCCCCTACCCACTTAGTCTCTTGGATACAGACTATGTTAATCCTACGTCTATGCAAAGATTTTACTAATTCTATAGACTTAGCAGTAAGAGACCCAATGTTCTAATACACTAGACGTACCTTTCGAAATACCCCCATAATTCCCCGAAAGATTGGGTGAAGCTACTACATTGCTGACCACTAGCTTGAGCTACCACCACCTATCTCCAGCTACGCAATAAAAAAGATAATAATAATAATAATAATATAAAAAAAGATTGCACTTAAGGGCAACACGGATCAAAACTAATAAAATCCCCCAAAATAAACCCTGAGTGCGTCCAACTAATAGAAAACGATCAAAGTACTGAAAATAAATGACAAAGAGACACTAATTAAAAAGAACAACAAAAATAGTTACCAAGACTAGATATCTACTTAACAAGCATACACGGCTAGTCAATATTACAACTAATAATTAAACATAATATAATAGTATTAATACTACTAACAACCACAAACAATAAAACTAGACAAACTAATAAAATGAAAATAACCCTAGATAATAACAATGGTAACAAGAAGGAAACAACAAAACTCTGAAATAAGGGCGTGTTCGGCAACAGTGTTTTGGGGAGCGTTTGGCGTTTTGACTAAGTTACGTTTTGACTAAGTTAATACACTTATCACATAATTTTTAGTGTTCGGTAACGTAGTGTTTTGACTAGCATTTCAAGTATCGTTTAGCGTTTTAAGTAGCATTTTTGAAAAGCTAATAGTATTAACGTTTTTACATTCAAAAGTAGCGCTTTATATTTTTTTACCAAAAATTACCCTTCTGAAATTTTATCTTTAAAAATTATCTATATCCTTTTATGTCAATTTACATTAATCAGCTAATCCAACAGTGAAATTTACCGAACACATTTTATTCAACTGCGCTTCTAAACAGCTATCCGCTAACAGTTAAATTAGAAACGTTATCCGCTACCTAAACCGCTATCTACTACTTGAACCGCTAATTTTGCCGAACATGGCCTAAGACTACTGATTAAAAGGCAAAATTGCCTAAAATAAACAAATGTCAAAATGAAATTTGATAGACTCAAACTAAGCAACCGGACTCAAAACAAGCAACCCGGCTACAACGTAGCACAAAAATGGCAAAAAAAAAACAGTAAGCAAGCTTTACCTGCACCTGTGTGACCTTACCTCTACCGGGCACTCAATGTTACCCAACGGTCACTGGCCCCCAACGGTCACCGCCACCCAACGGGACGCACCACCGGCCACTCGTGTCACTAGGCAGTCGCCGACGACAGCCAGCCTCTGCTTGCAGGTGACAAGACTAAGCGTGGTTCGATCTCCCGGGTTGGACCTTCGCCAAGACAAACTTACAAAACTTACGGAGAGACAAAGCACAACTCTGTAATGACGTTGACCGAATTTTCCACAGACAGAGACAGAGCAACCTCCCAACTTGCAAAACTTCTCCACAAAGATTAATTGGAGCCAAGACGATTCCAGCTAGAACAAAGCAATCACACTCAACTTACAGAGAGAGAGAGAGAGAGAGAGAGAAGCTTAGAAGAGGGTCGACAATGGAGGTTGTAGCTCCCACGACAAATCAAAGTTTCCCCAATTTCACACTCCCCTCATTAAATACTCATCAAATTCAACCAGGTTCGGATCCAATCCACTCAAATTTGAAATGGGATGGCACTAGAGGCAAACCCTTTGCTTCTACACCACCCCCCCCCCCGCCCCCCAAAAACCCAGAATTATCTACAAAAAACAAACTCTGAAACAAAATTCAAAGAGAAGCGAAACAGAGCAGATGAAGAGGACGATGACAATGAATTATGTGATTCTGAAATTGATCATGTATAATATTAAATTGAATAATTATCGAAGATTCAACACGCATATGAAGAAGGAAGTTCAAATCTCTGCAACTCGACGAACAAACAAACTAGGAAGAAACTCACCAACTGCAGAGGAGAGAGAGAGAGAGAGTCCTTGATGAAATCAGATTTTTCGCACAAATTCAGCGAGAAGATCGTCAAGGAAATGGAATTTTAAGCAGCAAATTCGATCTTTTGAGCAAAAAACTGAAGTAGAATCTTGCCCAAAGTTTGAATTTCGAGCAGCAAAGTTTGAATTCAAAACAAGAATGCGAAACATCTCACTCATTAGTCATTACCGATCAGAATTCAGAAACTCTCTCTCTCTCTCTCTGTCTCTCTCTCTCTCACTCTCACTCTCACTCTCTCTCTCTCACACACACACAGGGTGATTCACGATAACAATTGCACTGCATGCAAACAGAATTAAAAATAATTCTATCAACAATTATCTATGGCCATCTAGTTATGTCTCCGACATTAGAAGCCAAACGTTTACTGTTTATTGTTGCCCGATACGGTGTCTAAATCAAGCAACAGAGATATTTATGATAATTTGCATTTCAAAATGTTACACTTGTTAAGTATACCAGAGAAAAGACATGGATCAGTGAAAGCGAACAATAATGCTATTTGACACTTCTAAAGCTCTAAACAAACTCAAAATACGCCGCCTTAGATTATGGAAGCACGATCTTCCGGCCTAGGCCACTCAAACTCCCTTAGAGGTCACGAAAGAGTAGTAATATGCAGCCAGCTGCTACTAGTAAGCAGAGCCTCAGAATAGGGACGGAATAGCATATCCAAGTTAATGTAGCTGAAAGCATGCTGAAACAGACCTTTAAAAGCAGCAACAGGACCCATCAAAAGGGATAGCCAGGAGTGCATTCCATATCTTTCCATGATAAAATTTTGCGGCGATCTCTTCCTCTGTAAGATCTTGCGAGAAGCCCTCCGCTGACAGGTTTGCACAAACCAACATCAATTACAGAAGTGCACTTACTGCTGTCTGAGGGTTGAGATGCATCGTTCAAGTAGAGGTCAAAGAGCATGGCCAGGCAGTGCACTTGATGAGACAAGGCATAGTTTTCTTGATCAAGAGGTAGCATCTTCAGCAGATGAGAATTCACCTAGAAGAAGTCAACATGGAACACAGCATGTCAGAAAATGAAGATTATCAATATGGCACTGACTAATAGTGTGGAAACTGAGAACATACACCGACCAACCGCTCAGGACCCATCCCATCATATCAGAATTTGATTCTCATCAATTCCGACCTTTGTTTTCCTTGGGATGGTAGGTCCTAATTTTGTGATCCAGAAACAAGCTTAGATCCAGATTCAGACTGACTAGATGAGCTGGGGGCCTCGTTTGCTAACTGGATTGAAGGGAAAACAGGGAAAACTAAAAGCATTTGCAGCTTTTAATCAATGCAAAAGGAAGAGCAAACAATGAGGTCAATTTGTTATTCTTTTGTTAAACCAAAAGGTGGAAAGGAAAGGAATTAAACGGAGCAGCAAGAATCTCTCTTAGTTGCAACTAGCAACCACCTCTCCGTGGCCCCCCCCCCCCCCACAAAAAAGAAAGGAAAAATCCAGTCACTTGCAAAAGAGAGCAGGCAAAGAGTGCCGTTTTCCCGATAATCATTTTTATCCTAAAAAATAATCCTGGTTGCTGCTTACAGTTCAATCCTAACCAATCCACAAAAAAGGGGGATGGTCTTTTTGCAAAAGTTGGAAGAACTATAAAAGGCGCCACTGGCAGAAGCTCCTACATTGAGAGGTTCTTTTACTATAACTCAAGTCTGCTAGTACTGAAATCTACACTCACACAGAGACCAAATTGGTTACTACCATTAAGAACACAATCATAAAGTAGGGATGTGACTTAAAACTGACTTGCAGAACTCAGTATAACCAAATATCCATAGTAAATTTGACGAAAATGGCCACAAATACAGTCAGAAAGTTTATTGCCTACCTCATTTTCCATTGCATGAAGTTCATTGTACCAATCAGACTCGCTAAAGGATGCACAGTTTCCACCAGAAGATTGGGAAAGTACCCTCAAACTGAAAAGAGGAGGCCTCACAGGATATTCCATGCTTATCTTAATCTGCCATCACAAGTGCATACATAGAAGCAGAATCGGTCAACACACAGAAAAATCAGCAGACTCGACAGGACAAAAGGACCCGTATTAATTACCTTGGCTTCTAGTTCAATACTCGTCTCTCCCGAATCAGTTCTGATTAAACTAAGATTAAAATCTTGAGACCCATAGTCCACCCATGACCTCCTCTCTGTAGCAATAACTTCAACTTCCCCTTCAGATTTTGAAATGTCATCCGCTTCACTTTCGCCATCCAAACAAAGGTCAGAATCATCATCATGCCTCCCAAAACTATGGGATCTAGCAGTCTTGGCAGGAGGTATTATACTCTTCGAAATTAAGGCTATCAGCTTGGAATGATCTAGATCTGATTCTGGCTTCAGAACAGTAGATTTGTAATCAGCTGCAACCGCAGCCACAGGAATCAAGGATGGAAGCTCCCCATCTTCGGGTACAACTCCAACGTCATCCTTACAGAGAGCAGCTTTCCCAGGAACACTAACATCTGAAGAATCATTTCCTTTTTTCATATCAGCTCTAGCTAATGAAGAACTGTAGTTAGCAGAGGACCTTACAAGAGACCAGCGATGTAAACTACACCGGTGTTTGAGCAATGCCCATGGCACGCTTTCACAGTTCAGAGGGGGCCACTTAAGACTTGCAAGCAGATCAAGTTGCTCCCTGTAAGCCAGACAAAGAACTCTGAAGCTCAAAAACAGTGCTTTCAGCATCAATTGACATAATAAAGACAATCAAGACGTCTATTAAGTTCTAGGGAGCATGATGCAGATTGATGAAACACCAATGTTAGATTATATCTGTTGGCTGGCAGCCAAGTACATCAAAAATGTCTATAAGCTGGCCTAAGTAAACGAAAGTAATGGAATCTAAACCAAACTCAACAATACTGCATCTTTTGTCTTAAGGTGTCACATGATTCTAACTTATTGATCAAATACCTACATGTATCAAGGCAGTAACTCACGCAAGTGCAAGCTGAGCCTTCTTCCGTGCCCTGACCCTGCGAATAACTGTTTCCACTCGACTCTGCTGGCGATAGATTGAAAGACCAGATACTACAGTATCCTTGGCACTTTCAGTATCATCAATCTCATTCCTAGTCAGTAAAGGGGAAACCTCCGGCAAAAAATCAATGCCTGCCAAATGCTGGGCCCACTTATATGGACGCATAGTCCTCTTTTCGTCAAATACAGCTCCATCCCCCAACAAAAGCTTTGCCGACTGTACCAGGAGAGAACACACAAGTGTAAATTATCACAGAATGGTGAAGTTTGGGAAATAAGCTGCTGTCATTTGCTTAACCTCAAGCCACCACACGTATAAGATAATGTCATCAGGAATGGGGGGATCATCAAACTCTGTAACATATGGTTAAACGTTTGTACCTGGTGAGGTAGTTCAAGGCCATCATCATCGGGGAATAGATTGCAGAGGACATTATTTTCCGGTGCCTCATTGGATACTTCAACTCCAACACACACAACATTCAATTTGAATAAGTATTCAAACTTCAAAGAAATAAGTCTAGCTGGCCTTGGGTCAGAAACCTCATCATCATGAACATGGATGAGAATTCTAAGTGGATGGGCTTGATAAACTCCAGTCAACTCAGCATTTTCTCTGCCTGCCACCTTTTTGGGCCGTTTTCTCCTCCTTTGGCCATCATCTTCATCATCTGGTACATCATCATCAATCCTTGAACTCTCATGGTGGGAAGATATTCCTGGACATAAGAAAATATCAGCCAATCAATATAATTTTGAAGAACTGAGTACACATGCACCTAAGTGACGATGTCACTAGATAAACTCAACCATTGATTTTCACGTGCCAAAATGCCTCTTCAGGAAATCGCATATCCAATAGTTGCAGTGGAAGGTGCTCAATAATCAACACAACTATTTCTAGGGTAACTTGCAGGGAGAGGGGGTAAAAACAAAAGTAAAACAACAGGAACAAGAATAATAACCATAACTACAACCTGAACTTCGCCAACAACATTAATCTGAACTTGGGGGGTTTTGGTCTGCAATAATCTGAACTTCAAAATTAGAAGCATATCCAACTATGGGAGTTTCATTTTTTGACAAGATGCCCAGTTTCATACCAGTTCTTTTCTTGTAACACTAGCCCTACGCAGGCAGTCTCATCACTGAATGGTAAAAGCCTAGAACTAGTTAGATACAGCAACTTTGGGCAAAAAGACAAATTGTCTCAATCTGGTCGTTCTAAAAAGGAAAAGAATACCCCTAGTTCAGCATGGAGGGTGCTAATTTTTAAACTTCAAATTATTGCAATCCCAAAACCCCCAAAGTTGATATTAAAGACATCCAATCTCCGCACCAACGGTTGTGAACATAATATTGTAACATGATGCATCAATTATCTGCACGATGGCTATGCCTGGAAGAGAACAATATCAACAAGAGAAAATCTATCATAGCTTATCAGGATGGCATCCAATCCATTTACCGACAAGTCAAGGCATGTGCTTAAACTTCCAAAAATATCTTTCCAAGTAGATCCATAAAATTATTATGCATTATGAATAAAGAACCCTTGCCCTCAACCACAAATAGGAAGACCAACAACTTATCTTTTACAAACTCGTCCAATCGTCATAGACAACCTGACTTATGCCAGATATAGCACTTAAAGCAATCACATTGAGAGGCTGTCCAAATATCCATAGCATACAATGCTATATCACAGAATTTCCATCCCACTGTGCAATGCATAAGGCTCCCACATAAAGGAAGTGGAGGGATCAAACACACACCCTTACCCCTAAAACTATAAAGTGCCTCACATAGAGATTCTTCCATTATATCCAGTTTTACAACCAACTTTGGCTTTAACTCCCAAGATCAAATCCCCCATGCTAATTTTGATTCTTCTACTGTAGAAAATTCTGTAATGTCACAAACTCCTCAACCAAATACGTGATCTCCAGCAGTCCCAAACTGATAGTTCATAACTCTTACGGGAAAACAGACGTCACTCAGACTCCAATTTACACATATAAGCAAGCTCAAGTCATGGCACAAACGCATGCCTGACATTAATAATAAATTCCAACATTTTCTATTCAAAATCAAATGGTGGACCTAATTCATGCAGGCATATGAATTCCTAACTTTTTTTAGACAGGAACCCAATACAGTCCCCAGAATGACCTCCACTGCTTGCCGCGGCGATGCCATTATGCTACATCCACAAATCTCCAATAAAAACAAATAAATGATAATATAAGGAACTTCACAGGCCAAATATTTCTTCTTGCTAAAGCAGCATTTCATTTCTAATGTATGTCTTCTGCACATGGTCCCCTTGTAAATGGCTAATCACCACAGTGCAAACATTACCTTTTTTATAAGGGCCAATATGCAAACATTATTACTTCCAAAAAGTCATCAACAACTCGTAAACGATGGAGCAAAGTTGCATGAGTTACCATTTTCTTTAGAAGTTTGCTGCCTTGCAAAGGCATGAGCATCTTTCAAGCTCCCAATAGTTTCCAATTCAATATTCTCATCAAATGCTTCCTTTTGGGCCATGAACTGAGAGTACACAATATACAATGGAGGAGGAAGCAACTCTGCTGCATGCAGCTGTTTTAGTTTCTTACTGTGCAAGACTCCTAGTTGGTTTTGAGCAGGCAAGGACGCTTTCTTCAAAGCTTTAAGATGTGAGGGGAGACTCGACAAGAATTTCTTTCGGTTGGCAATGGTCTCCAAAAGGTTTTTCTTCTGCAGCTCCAGTTTCTCACGAAACTTGCAAAATTCTTTTCTCTGATCAAATCAAGTCAGCAGCTTTCAGTGTAAGTTAAAAATAGAACAATAGAATGTGGCAATATTATATTTAAATCAAAGTAAATTCTTTTCAACCTGTTCTATTGCCAAATAGAGAAGTAGATATAAATAATAAGATAGGTGTATCACAGACAATATATACCTACACTAAAGAAATTAAAGCAATAAGCTTGCCAGTCCCTACACACATCATTTAACTAATAGAAAAATGCGGACTTCATCTCTCATCCCAACCCAGATGTACCCAACCGCCTAAAGAAACCACTGCTGTGAGGAATTTTCCTAAAACTTGTCCTTCTAAAATCCAACTATCTCACTGGACCATGCACCTAAAGCAGAATCTGGTCACACAAACACTTTAATCTGATACAAAGAAGCTTACATCTACAATAGTAAGGCAACTCCAGGAAAGAGGTGGTTCCATAATCTTGCGTATCACACCACAGAAAGACATCAGCAAGTGTAATTCCAGAACCCAATCATGAACTGTTACTAGTTGGTGCTCTTGTGACAAGAGAAAATCAATAGACATCTTTCTAACATCAGCATATCTACATAATATTGCTCTCATTACATTTGCTGTTTTTGTTTCAACTTATAGGGGGTGTTTGGAAAACAGCATTTTGGCCAAAAAGAGCTTTTCGACCAAGATTAGCTATTTAACCAAGTAAAAAAGCTAATTTAGGTGTTTGATGAAAAGGCTTTTTGGAAGAGCTTTTTAGGTCCAAAAAGCTAATTTGAAAAAACCAATTCCATAAGCTTTTTGGAAGAACTTTTCGAAGAATTAGCTTTTTTCTTACCAACAGCTAATTTCACCAAACAGTTAATTTAAACAGCTAATACAAACAGCTAACAATTGTTCATCAAACAGGGCCATAATATGAACGAGTTAAATAAATCCTAATACATGGTCCATAATTGAATTCCCAATATCTAGACAAAAATCTTCAATTGTTGGCTCCCCTTGAAACAATTTGGATAGTTTCCTTAGCTACACCATGGACTGTTTCTAATTATGTTGTTAAACATTGAAATCACACGCTCAAGCACATAAATATAAGTTTCACAAAATACAACTGTTTTGCAGAAACAACTCGGGCACAAGCGCACAACCATGAGGAAAGGTTCCTCCCAGAACATTTTGAAAACTGTGAAAAAGTTCAGACAGTAAAAAAGCATCCTGAAACAGTCCAGAAACATATAGTCATTCAGAAGCTAAAAATTAAGAACAGACAAGCAACCTGCAGGTTACATGGTTTGTCACATGGAGCGTAGAAGGAGTCAGCATACATACAAAAATGTAAAATGTCTCAAAAAAATTTGGCCATAGCATGAAAAATAATTTTCACAGGAAGGAAGGGGACACATCCTGTAACTCCAATGAAACATCAAAAACACTCAATTATCCACAGTTCACATGCTAGAAAGAATTCAAAGACAAATACCCCACTTTGCCATTGGTGTTCAGTTCTCCCCTACACGAACTCTCAATGTCCCCTAGTCATCTTTGGGGCAATAGATAGCAACAGAGCCAAATCAGAGAACAGCACAAGAGCCACTAATTTCTCAAATCTAAGCCGTAAGTACCAGAGTTGCTCACAATCCCAGGATCCATGCTCGGGAGGATTTGAAGCCTAAATTGGGCTAATGCAACCCAGACTCTATCCTGAGCAATTTGGGAGGCATCACAAGCTCCAAGCATTCTTTACTTATATATCTTTTTTAACATATACAAATACACTTGTAGGATCAACAGCTCAGAGGCAGGAGAAAGGGATTGGAGTCCGATTGAACAACAGAAGCTCCTTGGAGAGATTACGCACTCCTTTCACAACAATCTTCTACAATCTTCTAGCACTGACAAAGCATGAAATGATGCCGAAATTGTCCATGACATGACCTTAAATAAAAGAAACTAAACAGAAAAATAAGTCCTCACCCTGAAAAATAAGCACGCTACTCTATTTTTCACTCAAGGTCCTTTAACGATGTGGATCGTCCCCTTTATGGCTTTTTCCAAGTATATAAGAAAAGACAGCTTTTTGGGCACTGTTTGGCATTCTTTTGTGCAGCAGGTTTGTTGACAGGTCGCTAAGTTGTACTCCTATAAAATTCTTTCGTCATGACTTGTAGTAGTGCTCCTAAACAACAATAGTTGATGTTATAGCCCAGCTCATTATCTCGACATTTCCCCGGAGTTTTCTGTTTCTGAGTGCTTGTTTCCTGCTTCTTGCCAAATTATCATTTAGCCTCACTTATACCCTTTGCTATCTCCATTCAAATACCTGCTTTTGTGCGACATATCAAAGTATACATAGATAGGGGCAAAAGGGACTACCTCACCAGAGTACTCAATGAGGAAGTATCATACTAAAGTTGAAAAACTAACACATACATACCCAAATCCACAACCTACACAATCTTCACTCTCCAGCTTGTGCGAGAACCCACAAACCGAATTTTTTTTGCCAACAACAATCCATTGAATTAAACACAAGTGCTTTCCACAGGTTAAACCAACATGGAAGTATGAATAAAAGGTTACTTAAACACATAGCACCAATTACTTTCCATTTTTTTCGGGATTAGGTATACCTTAGTTTAAAAAAGCCCGTTTGAGGCGCGCCTCGGCGTGAGGCTACCGGGTTAGCGCCTCAAAGGGGATGAGGTGCGCCTCAAGGATCCGAGACTATATCTTCCCCCTTTTTCTTCTTTTTCTTAGCCTTGCCTTTACCCTTTTCCTTCTTTTCCTCCCTTGGGAGATAAAAGGTGAGCTAAACTTGTACTGTAAGTACGTGCATTGGGGAACTACGATGATCAGATAACATACCTTGACGTTTTAGTAGTCATATTGATGTCTAATCACATTTTTAATACATTTATCCAACTTATTTATGCAAAACATGCTTTGTGAAATATGAAATACTTTTAAAAAAATTGCATAGAAGTGCGCCTCGCATCCATGATGCGTGCGCCTTCACCTCGTGCCTTGCGCCTCACACTTTGGGACCCTATGCGCTTCGCGCTTTTTAAAACTAAGAGGTATACTAGCAATTAATTTCACAAATTAAATACAATGGAAGAAAGGAAGTGATGCAAAGGTGCAAGCCCAGAGATCGTGATCATCAATGAAAGTTAAAGCACAAATGTCGTCTTCGATTGGGTCACAGGATAGCCCTGGAATCAACCAACTTAGCAACTTGCGAAAATGAGGTTATGGAAGATAAATTACAAACAATAAGAACTAATAAGCACAATTATTCCTGAGAATACACAATCATACCCAATGTATACCCACTTGACCTAACCCAAACCAAAAATGGATGAAAGCTGAACCAAAAGAAAAGAAAAAGGATACTGAATGGATACAGATGGGTGGATGATGGATTGACTCATACTTTGATGAAGCTCAATCTAACCCATCACTTGCTCTTAGCATCCACTTCTCCAGCCACTTGTTCATCATCCGCTTTTCAATAAGTTGAACGCAAGTAGCATAAGACCATAGGTTATTATGTGCTAAGTCCCTAAGGCCAGCTTACATTTTACAAGGGTGATAGGAAGGCAAGCTGCAATGCATAGTTTTAACAAGATACTTAAAAGCTTGAATGTTTTCTCCCACAAGAGCTTGTGATGAGGTTTGAACCTCAGCACCGTATACAATTTAAATCTGAACACCTAAATTGACCAAAAGGAAGATGACAAAAATCATCATATTCGGTTGACAAAACCCATTTGAAGATATACAATTGTCTTGCCCACACGCCAAAATTCGCCTATATCTTTTAGCCTCATTCAAACAATAAGCATAAGTCATGCCTTTTGACTGCAGGACATCTTAATGGGCACTCAAACCACTTTTCCTGCTTGTCAAGATAAGGCAATTGGATCTCCCAGACTCCTCCATACTATGAAAATGTAAACTCACGAAGCAACCATATATCCCCCAAATCACCCAATTCTGCTACAAATGATTGAAGGAACAATAATGGATATGCTACTATGGATGACTGACAGATCAGGTGAGTAGAAGTAATAGATATAGGCAATGCGACCTGGATATGATGCATTGACACCATAAGTCTCACAGGCATGTAGAGAGCAAAGTACAACTATCACATACTTCGATATATAAAACAATGCTTTCCAATACACGTGGGGTAATATTACAAACATGCTGTCAACAAAAGCCACTCAGCTTATGCCCACAACAATGTCCATGATTTCTATCTTATGGTCAATTAACTAGTTAGCATACACAAGAACATGCTGAATAATGATTACCTGGAAAAGCTCATAGTTAAGCCTCTTCAGCATAAGGTTGTGAGCAGTATCATTTGACATAGCAGTTTCTTTGAACTCTTCGGGTGCTTTACTTAAAAATTCTCCCTCCGAAACAAGTTCAATATCAGGATACTTTGACTTGAAATCTTTGCATGCCTTTATAGCTTTGAGGTAGTGGCTCTTCTCATACATCAAATTATGCAGCTGCAAAGTTGTTGAGTCCACAGGTGCCTTTGCTCGTTCAGTTTCAGCCTTCACACGATCTTCTTCAATCAAGATCATGCGGTTGGCCTGCACCAAATCCCTCCATTAAGTCATCTTGCAACAAAAATGGCTACAGCTTTTAGTGAGGAACATGTCCTCATAAAGAGGCTGTAAATCAAGATACGATTAAAATGTATGCAATCTTACCCTCACCATTGGGTACCAGTGGAATAAAGAATAAAATGTTAACAAGAGGAAAAGGAAACAAAACAAAATACATAACCAAAAGCCTGCACCCGTAATGGTCAACATGAGTATGTACTTTGTACGGTGGTAGGGAGATGGCCCATCCATACCATAAATGTATCTCCCCTGGAATTTTGCATAACACATATTCACGTAAACACTATAAGGAGCCCAAACAAGCAAAATAAAAAATTCTAAGGTAAAAATATGTACTCTTTATTAGTTCAAAGTTTAAAAATCACGAACTGCTAGGGTTATCCTAAGATCCTATTCATAATATAACTGTTAAACTACCTGAAAAAATCCCTAATAATCCATCATTATAAAATTTGCACTAATAACACCACCACATAATTTTATCGCAAAATTCTTTATTTTGCTTCTCTGGACTCCTCTTATTGTTTGCACCGCATATATTGGACCATAAATGAAAGATGTTCGCTGCGGAATGATGTGATGAATTTATGCCCCATTAATACTTTTCATTTTTTTTTAAGGACGGCCAATTTTATGCAGCGAACCAATTAAGAGCAGCTCCCAAGTACAAGTCCCGTGCCACTCCCCCAACCCCCTCCAACTTCTCACACCTCCTCTTGTTCTCGATCCAAATTTCAAGAAGTAAAACCTTGGAAGTAAATATGCACAGACTTGCAGAAAATTAAACATGTGTAACCCTACTGGAAATTCTTATAGCAACGGGCAAACCTGATGAAGAGTCGACTATATTAATGGATTTACATGCCCTCTTATCTTCTTTAAGCTAGGGCCCCATTGCTCATTGGGATACTCTAGTAGGAAAGGGCTGAGGAGTGAAAGGGCTGATGAGGAGGGAAACCTTTTATACCACACATGCACTAATGGGATGTGTACCTCCGTGAGGGAAGTTGACTCCAATGTTACTATATCAATCTCGCTTATTTCTTCAAATTTTTACATTGCTCCAGTTAATTTGGAAGCACAACCCCAAACAAACTAAGAAGCCCAAAGACAATGATGTTGCTCTATTCAATTTCAACATGTGCTTTTATTTCTTGATGTTTTACTCCCTTTTAAACAAACACATGAAATTTTCATATTCTTCAGTCTTCTATAGTCTTCGCCCTACACAATAAGCTGAGGTAACTAAAAGTGGTGTTAAATATGAATAACATTGCTTTAGAGTCAAACCCTTCTAACCAACAAACCAATTTTATTTTATTTTTAAAAAGACTGCTTTATAGTTGAAATCCCTCTGCAACATTAGTGCACGGTGTTCATAATCACCTTCTTATGAAAGTATTATTCAGAAACAAATTCCATACATTGAAACCAATCATAAGATCTTAAAAAAGGGAGAAAACAAACAAACAAGCAGCTGGTTCAATTCTTTTTCTTCATTGAACTTTCTCTTATCATCTTTAATCCCAGCTAACCCTACCATTTCCCTATCATTTCCCTCGTATAGTCCAATGTATCTTCCAGGCATTATAAGATGGCATTTGCATATCATTTACAGAAAACACAGCATCAACAATTATACATCCATCTACTGATGAAACTAGGCTTGATGTGTGTGTGTGTGTGTGTGCGCGCGCGCGCGGGGAGGGGGGGAACCTAGATGCTAAATCAATGATGAACATCTTGATAAAAAAAAAAAAATGATTGGTGCACATGATATAAAATCTAAAATGAACTATTGAATCAAACCCCACCAAAAGCAAAGGAGTCAAAATCAAAGGAGAAAGAGAGGAAATGGAAAGAGGAACCTGGCGGAGAGAAACGAAATTAAGGAACATCTGAGTCACAAGCTCACAAAGCTCAGATTTGGGCTTTTCTTCCTTTTTGATAACAAGCATCTTCGCCACTATCTCTTCAACAGATGTCTTGCTCGCCTTCAGTGTATCGTACGGCGACTTCTCTTTCTTCTCCACCCCCAACGGCGTTACATTGTTGCTTTCGACCGTGCTCACCGCTGCCGCAGCAGCAGCGTCCGCCATCTTAACATCCATGAGGGCTGTCATTTATCTGTGCGCTGCTTGTAAAATTCCCAGAACTTTTCGGTTCAGACCTAATGAAACTCATTTCACAGAAACCAATTAGCAACTCGGTAAAATAAATAGGAACCCCAACAAAACTGAGAGAAAAGCATATTGCCCACCGATTCAACAATAAAAAAACCTACATATATATTCTTCCGACTGATTGTTCACAAGTCACAACCCTAGATAATCAATTCACAGTCTTCGATGAATATCCTAGTAAAAGCTAAACCTAACTGTAGTTAACGACAAGTTGCACAAAGCCGATTCACAATGATTAATTCAGAGTCTCTGAATTCATCAGAAATCAAACGGAAGAAAAGAGGAATGAGAATCAAGCTTGATTGACTTACAGTGAGCAGCGCGAACAAGCAACGGATAGATCACTTCAATCTTGCAAATCGCAGGGTTTTAGGTCTTCAGCCTGAGATTGGTAAACAGTGGAAGAGAGAAGCTGGAGAGAGGTAATTATAAGGTACATATATATGCAGCATACTTATGTGCATACTTATGTAAAAAATATTGTCCTTGTTTGATAAACAGCTATTAGCGGTTAGTTATTTATATTAACGGTTAACTATTAGTTATTTTAGTTATTTGTATTAATTGTTTAAATTAGTTGTTTATAAAAGAAGTGTTTGGTAAAATTATGTGTTTTTAAAAAACATATTTAGTAAAATTTCATTTGTGCCCTTATCTCTAAATTACTTTTTAATTAAAAATAATTTTTTCATTTACTAGTTATCTTATTTTCTTTTCAAAAAAAATTAAATTGATGTCATATGTTCAAATTAATGCTATTGATAAAAATTTAATTTGTTACTAGTTATATATAATTTGTATTCTTATTAATCTTTTTTTTCTTTTTAACTTGTGTATATCTATCTACATGATAATTATATCTTAAAATATTATTTTGTTATTTACTACATATTTTATTATTGTGAATTGAAATTTATATATTCGAATGATCACTACTAAAAAGTCTGATTTTTTTACGGAATAGTCTACCGAAATCAGCCGTCGGAATAAAGCAGATCGGGACCATGTTCCGACGGAATCTTATATTCCGTCGGCAAGGTTCCGACTGAAAAAAGTGGTCATCAGCGCAAGCTACCAACAGAACACCGACGGAAAAGCTTGCATCCGACGGCTAGAAGCTCCACCGCCTCCATTTGCCAGATTTTGTAAAAAAAAAAAACAGAAAAATGTCATTTTTCAGTCGAAATTCCGTCGAAAATCCATCGGAATTCCGTTGTCATCTGTTGGAATTTCGTCGCCGTCTCTTGGAATATCCGTCACAATTTCTGAAAATTTTTTTTAAAAAAATGGGCACCTTGAGCCAGCCCAAATTACAATTTACATAAAATCTGCAAATTGAAAACTTACAACTACTACACGTGGTATATGAATCAAAACTAGGTAACCACCACACGTGGCTACATTCATTCAACTCAACCAGTACAAGTATTCATTTGTTCATAAACGCATTGACATTCTACCTAATTCCAAAAGTAACCATCACACATGGTTACTTTCATTAAACATCACAATTATAAAATGATAAAAAATTCAGATGATCGTAGCACACGCAAACCCAAACCATTGTACCCAATGTACATAACATAACATAAAATTTGCCTAATGTTAGAAGTTCTAATAGTTAAAATAGTTATAAGTAGAGTACGGATCATACCCATGGTCATTACCATCACCATCACCATCACCATCATCATCATCATCATCACCATCACCATCACCATCATCATCATTTTGACATTGAGGTTGAGGAGGAGGAGCAGCAGCAGCACCAGCAGCGGCAGCATAAGTGGAGCGGCGGTGCTTTCGAGGGCGCGAAGAAGGTCGTGGACGTGATCCAGAACCAGATGGTTGTTGAGATCTAATGAACTCACTCAGCGTGTTTTGCACCCTACTAAGTTGTTCACTCAACATCATCAATTTCTCTTCTAAATGACGATTCCTCTCTTCAGCTCAGCAATTTAACTCCGTCATTGAACTTAACCCATTGTTCAATTGGGTGATTGTCTGTCGCACATCTGGCTCCTAGCTGCCCGTGGATGTTGTTGTGGACTTGAACAGGTGCTTCAATTTCACCCCTTCTAAACCTAGTCCATACACGCGCCCCTTTTTATTTAAATTGCCTTGCACCCACAACTCCCTCTCATATGAAATTTCATATGGCTCGGAGTTAGGATATGCCGAGGATTGAGAATTCCTGATCTGTTCCCATTTATGTTGATGCTCCGTCTACAAAATAAGTTCAAAAATATTAAATGTTGTAGATCTAGTAACGCCGACGGAGTAAGTATATTTTAAACACGTAAAAAATACATGTTACTTACATATGTTTTTTCATATTTTTTTATCAACCCATGTATTGTCCCGCTCATGTTGATGAGTGTCTTTAAATAGCTCTATTGCAGTCGACTCCCTTTGAAGCTTCTTAGCCTATACAATATGCAAATAAGTTGAAATATGTTAGACTTCTTCGTACATTGCAAAGTAAAACACATACAAAGTACAGAATGCAATAAGTTGAAATAAGTGAGAGTTCTTCGTACTTACCAAACGTCTCTTTTGCTCGTTGAATGGGATTAAGCCACATGTATGCAAAGAAGGACCTAAGCCATCCTGATCACTGTTTCGGTTCTTCTTCACTTGTGCAGTCACCTTTTGAAATTTTTCAGAAGCTCAGTACTCTTAAAGTGACTTCCAAGTGCTGTCAGATAACCACAGAGGTTGCTTGCCCCTTTTCCTTAGCTCCCTAAATGTGTCATTCAATCTACTAGCCCCATTCTCCTCAAAGTTCATCCTAATCTGGGAGTCATGCTCTGGAGCCCAATAGAAACGCTTCTGTAAAATAAAAGTGAGCAAAACATAAACAATGTGTTAGTGAACAATATATTTATAGATATAGTGAACTTATAAATTTATCTTACCTTGAACTCGCCAAACCACAAATCCTGTTGTGATTTAGGGACTTTACCCCATGTTGGCCAAGGCTTGGGAAATTTGCTCACAAATATCTTCGTTATTTCAAACACCACATCATATGGAAAGACGCAGCAAGTAAGAAAGACAATTACAAATTTGTGTTCACAACAAACATATTTATATGTATATTTGGGTTCTAAATATACAAAAGTGAAAATGGATAATCACTTACTCTTTACCATCTGACCTAATAAGCACCTTGTTGGACATGCTCCCATGGCGTAAAGCACCTTCATTATGATCCCGACTCCTTTGTTTATTGTGTTGTGGAATGACATGTGGTACAGAGATGTAGGAGCCAAATTGGTTACCCATAAATGCTCCTTGCGTCTGAGTGTTAGGAGGTCTTTGTGACTGGAAGAAGCACATGTCAGCCTAAGGAAACGTAGCATTTTGAGGTACGTGTTGGGTGAATTGCATGTTTTGGACGCTGTTGGGATCAGGAAAAGCATTCTGAGGGATGTCTTGGTAGTTTTGTCATCCCTGGAACTCTTCCTCTGCTTGGCCACTTTGGTTGTTATGACCTCTTCCCCGAGTTCTACGACGTCCACCACCGCGTCCACGTGCATATCTGACATCTTTAAAACAAACATACAAACCGTAGTGATCAAATAACTTAAAATACAAGAATTAAACAATATTAATAACTCATACAATGACAATTGTGTCATTAATTATTCAACAAAGACTGCATGCATAAGATGACCAAGTGTACATCCATAAAACGAAAAAGTTACATCAATTCAACAAAGACTAGTCATCATCCTCAATTTCATTGTTCTCATTAGAATCTTCATGGTCGACAACGACTTCGTCTTCAATGTATTCATAATCATCATCCCACTCTGCCTCCGCACCTCTCTCGTTTGCACCTTCCTCATTAACAACTTCAATGTCTTCCTCGTGACTCAACAAAGTTGCAGTAATTGTCATTCACCGGTGTCACGTGAGACACATGTTCCTCTTGAAATGCAACTGGTAAAGTGAATTCGTTATTTACTTTATGTTTGGGTTTGTTTGGTACAACAACCCACCAGTTAGACTTATCTCTTATTCCATTCGGGTATTTTATGTACACCACTTGCGTTGCAGAACTAGCAAATATGAATAGGTCATATTTTCTATATCTTCGAGTGGCATTCTCCTCTACAAATGGACATAGTTTGGGACAACGTGTTCTTTGAGGGGTGTTATCAAACCAATCACATTTGAACCACATACATTGTTTGAGCGGCTTTCCAAGATATTCAATGTGAATAATCTCTTGGAGGATTCCATAATAATCGTCCTCATATCCACCTTCCCCGCGCCCTTTAACCAAATGCCACAATTGAAAGTATTTTTCCCTTCACATCTTTTCTGTGTGTAAAATGAAAATCCATTAACTCTGAATGCAGACCAAGATGTAACTTTCCTTAAAGGCAATTGAGCCAAGTGGGATATGTGTACTTGGCATTCGTCATTGAAGATTTGTACAATTTCAACCTACATTAATTTTTACAAACTTGATCAACATGGGGACCATATTGTGTAAGATGTGCTCAAGGAGATGAATATATAATATAAGAGGCAAGTTTATGCTCTTATTGCTTTTTTGAGCCACCAAATAAATTGAGCTTCAATCAAGGCATTTATCTCCACGTCCGTTAAAGTGGGATTTTCTTGTAATTGTTGTATTAACTTCATTACAATACAAAAAGGCGCATGTTGGACTTACTCGATATAAGGTTGCACTTCATTACAATTCAACAAAATGTAACAATGTGTAGCGTGCAACTCTTCATCAGTTAGGTACCTCTGTGTACAACTTCCCATTGGAGTTCCTTTGATTTGAAAAATTGATAAAGTAGGTTGCATTTGTGGCTCGTCATTGTCATCCTCATTACGTCGACATCTTGTGCGCATCGAAGGCACATAATCGCCGAAGTAATACGAAGAAAACTGCGATATCTCAAACACCAAGTATGCTTCAGCCATTGATCCCTTAGGATGTGTTTTGTTTTTTATCTTCTTCTTAAGCCATCCAAAGTACCTAAAAGACAACAACTTATATAAGTATTTCAGTATAACACTACTGTTGAATTTAGTGCTCTATGATATTTGGATAACTATTTACCTTTCAAATGGATACATCCATCGATATTGCACTGAACCTCCTAGGTATGCTTCTTCTGCTAAGTGTATAGGCAAGTACTCCATGACATTAAAGAATCCCGATGGGAAAACTTTCTCCAATTTACAAAGTATGATGCTTATATTGCGTTGCATTTCTTGTAGCTTATCAACCCTTAATACTGTTGAGCAAAGTTTTTTGAAAAATTCACTTAACTTAACGAGTGGTTCTAATACATCATCTTGAAGGGCACGAAATGCTATTGGCATAAGCATTTGCAAAAACACATGACAATCATGGCTCTTCATGTTTTGAAACTTTGCATACTTCATATCTACGTAGTTTGCAAAGTTTGAGCAATATCCATCAGGCATTGTTAGTTATTGCGCCCACTCACACCCCCCTTTCGTTTGTCCAAAGAAAGGGTGCACGTAGCCTTCGGTTTTAGTGTTCGGCCATTAACACCATGTCTGACGTTCAGCTCACTTTGATCACACATTTCCACCATATCTAGCCTTGCCTTAACAGCATCTTTTGTTTTACCAGGTACATCCATGACAGTGTTGATGATGTTATCACAAAAGTTATTCTCTATGTGCATTACGTCCAAATTGTGATGTAGTAGTTGGTCTCTCCAATAAGGTAACTCCTAAAAGATGCTTTGCTTTGTCTAATTATGATAATTCTCCTTGAAACCCGGGATGATGAAATCTCCATCAGTGGCGACTTTAGGAAGACTCTGAACCTCATCGTATAGTTCTTCCCCATTTTTTCTGGATGGAGGACCATCGTTCACAACTTTCCTTCTGCGAAATGCAGTTCGATTTCTTCGAAATGCATGATGTCTGGGCAAGAATCGACGGTGACAGTCAAACCAGGATGCTTTGCCCCCATGTTTCAAATGTGTTGCTTTCAACTTCTCCATACAAACAGGGCAACTTAAAACACCATGAGTGCTCCATCTAGATAACATTCCAAGGGCTGGGAAGTCATTTACTGTCCACATTAATGCAGCTCTCATAGTGAAGTTCTGCCTCATTGAAATGTCATAAGTTTGAACACCACCTTATAGCATTTTTAACTCATCAATCAAAGGTTGCAAGTACACATCTATTTTGTTCTTTGGATTTGTAGGCCCAGGTATAATGCAAGCTAAGAACATATATGGCGTTCTCATGCACATATCCAAGGGAAGGTTGTAAGGTGCCGCAATGACAGGCCAATTTGAATAAGGCCATGCAACTTGTGCAAATGGGGTAAACCCATGCGCACACAAACCAAGTCTCACATTGCGGGGCTCCAAACCAAAATCTGAGTGTTTGCGATCAAAATGTTTCCATGCTTTACCATCTGAAGGGTGAAGAAGAACACCATCCTCATGCTTATTGTTATAATGCCACCTCATGTGTTCAGTTGTGCTTCTTGAGGCTTGAAGGCGTTGTAACCTAGGTATAACTGGGAAGTAGAACATTTTCACATATGGTTTTGGTTTCCCATTATCACCTGACTTCTTTGGCTTCTATCTTGGTGCATCACAAAACTTACATTTCTCAACTGTTGAATCCTCCTTAAAGGATAACATACAACTATTGGGGCAGCAATCAATGATTTGTACATCTAAACTCAAACTTCGAACCTTTTTTCAACTCTGAGTAATTTCTGGGGACACGATTGTCTGTCGGACAACTCTCATACATTAATTGCATCACCTCGTTCAAATAATTTTGAGGCATATTATAATCAGATTTGATACTCATCAATCTGACCGCATTTGACAATTCAGTTTGGTTAGAACACCCATCCCATAAAGGTCTCTGCGCAACTTGAAGCATATTATAGAATGCCTGAGCTTCTGCATTTGGTTGCTCAGTGTCACTAACTTCATTAGTAATCATTACATCATTCACCAGTGCTTCAACATTATCCACAAATGGTTCAATATTATCAACGTCTATGGGACTTGAAACCATGTTGTCATATAAGTTTTGTGCGTTGCTACTTCCAACATTGTCATAGGAGGTTGGTTCTACTTCCCCATGAGATGTCCAATACCAATAACCTTTAATAAAACCGTTTTTGTACAAGTGTAATCTCACATCATCAGGTTCTCTATAAGCTCTATTCTGGCATTTGGCACAAGAACGTCTATAATGTCTATTATTTATTAATTCCACTTGACTTCTTGCAAATTGATCAAACAATTCAACCCCATCTACAAATTCTTGTCTATACCCTTTTCTACCTGGTAAAAATCTTTTATACATCCATCTCCGATGGGGTGGTCCATCAATATTATCCACTGTACAACATTACAAATGTATACATTAATTCCTTATTTATAATAATAATAATGGACATAATGATTACACTTTTCTTCATACATAGTTACAACAATAATTTACATATGATTGTACTACTTCGTCATGCACTATGTTCAATATGCAATGTACAAAAATAAGACATTACGACAATTAGGTCAGGATGTAAACATGCTCGAATGTCTGAAATTGCAGTCCAAACTTGTGACATTAACACCAACAATAACGACATTCACAGCAATAATAACGTATTTTTTTCCCGTTCGCAATATGTGTTCTCTTATGACCCATATCCTTCATATTAATCATCCACACAAATTAAAACTTCAAATATTTACATTATATATAATAAACGTATTATTATTTACTCTACGTACATAACAATAAATAATATTTACACATTTACAAAATAATACAATTTCATCATCCAACTTCCAATTATTATCCAACATACCTTCATTTAATTTATTACATTTTAGGTACAATATACGAAATAATCTACTAATTACAAATATTATCTAAATTTTGAAATTAATATATTAAAAGTACTTCTACAATACTAAATAACAAGTACAGATATTATTTAATTAAATAATACGTCACAATATTTCACCCTCCCACATTTTCTATATACTAACATACTAATTTTTCTAAATATTCACTATTAATTGTAACTATCATAAATTCTATGAGTTAGCCACACCAAACATCTACTTCTAATATAAAATTGTATAAAGTTACAAATTCAAAATTCCAAATAATAAGTTCCAAAAAATAACATTCAATTAAATTTTTACATCATCCACACAATTACTAATAAAACACAATAATTACTTTTACATTCACATCAACGCAACCACATTTAAAATCCAAAATCTATCAATTACTCAATAAAATTTCTACAACTAACACAAATTACCATATAATTGTTAAATTGTAACCTCAATTTCTCAATTTCATCAAAATATTTACTACAACCTAAACAAACAACATTTACATATTAAAATTTCATATTCACATCAACACAACCAGCTTCAAAATCCAAAATCTACAAATAACTCAATAAAATTTCAACAACAAACACAAATTATCACATAATTGTTAAATTCTATCTCAAATTTGTCAAATTCATAAAAAAATTTACTACAAATTAAATAAACACCATTTACTTCAATTTAGAAGAGAAAATTGGTGGTGGAATTGGGGTGGCAGGCGGGCTGGGCGGCGGCGAACTGGCGGTGGCGCTTCCTCTCCTTATCTCTCTACGTCGCCCTCTCTCTCTCTTTAGTGCTGGGTGCGAAAAATGAAACCCGAAACACGGGTTTCTGGGTCTAAAAGGTTGTCCAACGGAATATTCCGTCGAACATTCCGTCGGACATTCCTTGTCCGACGGAATCTCCAACAGAATATTCTATCAGACAAGGAATCTTTTCAAAAAAAAATTCCCCCATTTTCTGCAGAGAACTGGTCAACTTTGACATGAGTTCCGACGGAATACCCGTCATTTTCGTCGGAAGTTCCGACGGAATATCCGTCCGTTGGAACATCTGTCGTCCCTTTTTACTTTTTCCGTCCTCCGTTGCCATGTCCGCCGACCCATCCGACGATCTCTTTTTCGGTTGGCGTTTTCGTCGAAAAAAACATATTTTTTAGTAGTGGATTTAATCTTGGATAGATTGAATTTAAATAATACACAACATCAAATATCACTACAAAAGGCTAATGACATATGGTGTAATTTTTTCAAACTCTTGTTATGTATATTTTCAAGGGTATCATTTTCATTCCTCATCCTCAACTTCATGGGAGGCAAGCTCCAAACAAATTCATGCATGGCAAAGCCCTTCTTCGGTCCCTCTTTTTGAATTTCATAACAAAAGACACTTTATGGAGTTTTATTCAAACTTCAAAGTGCCTTATCCAAAGGTGATGGGGACCATCAATGATCAAGCCTTGGATGAGCAACCAAATGGAGATCCCTCCATGCTCCTTAATTTGGAACATCAAATCAGTAAGGGTAATCTTATTTTGTTGCCCAAAGGATGAATAAATCATCCTCACTTTATCTAAGAAGCAAAACAGCAGGTGATGGGTTGATTCTAGCAGCAAACCTGGTTTTGAGAGCCTAATTACTTAGGCCTATTTGAGGTTCAAGGCTAATATTTTGCATTGGAATTGAAGTTCAAGAAGTCAGCTTTCCAGCAAAACAAGTTTCATCTCATTTGGACTTCATTTGCCCATTCAAATCAGCCATTAAATCCAAGCTATACATGTTGTCCAGTTTGGCCAGAATTTGGCCCGGTTTTGCAAGCCTAATTACCCAAACTTAAAGTGGATCTAAAGAGCTGCAAAATTAATTTTTGGAACCCTTAATATGCCAGCTTCAAGGGCATATAAATATTTCTAGGTTAGGTATTTAAGAAATAAGTCAACGGGAGCCTTTTTCTAGAAGCAGCAGAAACTATTCCTGTTTGCATATGCTGTACCTTTTGCCTCATATCTCCCAAACGGATACTCCAAATGGCATACAACTTGCGTCTTGTGAAAGCGGACTTATAGAGCTTTCCAACAAGACCTATTGCAGCCAATTTGACCAACAAACCTAGGAGATATAGCTAATAGAAGTTGACCATTGTGCACTGAAAAGTTGCTGACATAAAGTAAAAGCACTTTTCAGCTTTTGTTCTTTTGCTTTTTGGTTTCCCATGCTTATGAACGTGTATGTACTTGTTGTTCCCCTCCTTTTTAGCTCGCTAAAGGTTCCCCCGCTATAAAAGCATAGATGAATATATTTGAGTCTTGAGTTGTGAAAACTCTCTCCATTTCTCTTCAAAATTTCTAGTGTTATATCTTGGGTGTTTGGCAACCTCAAGTGGGTCTCTAGGTCTTCTTAATTCAACTAAGTAGGTGATTAATTTCTATAACTTAGTTGAAGGAAGAAGATTTTCCAAGTGTGAAAACCAAGGTGGATTATCATCACCCTTGCTGGTCCTCTTGTTCTATCTTGGTTACTTTGGTTCCATTTTATTCCCTTCTACCCATTATATATGTTTTTGTGAGTTTGGACTCCAAAAAAATATACATCATCTTGGGTATTTATGTCATTTTTACAAACAAAATTCCCAAAGGCTAATGGAAATAGCCTTTTGGGTCTAAACAGCTCTTCTAAATATCTCTTCAACCAAACACCGACTTAGCTGTTTTGAGTAGTTAAAACAGCTAAAACCCCCAAAAAACTATTTTTCTCCAAAAAGCTCTCACAACCAAACACCCTCATTATATAATTGAGCTAAGTATCTATTTTATTTCTCCTACCCAATAAGCATTTTTGTAGTTCTCTTAATCCAACTGACTAGAAAAAGATACATTGTATGGGATAATAGGTAAACTATAGATAAGAAAAAATACACTACTGGTAAGGAAAGACACATTGCAGAAAACAAATGGTAAATTGTAGGAAGAAAAGGATACACTATATAACAAAAAGATACATTACTGCCGAAAAAATAATACAGAGCAACATTTTGAGCGTGTGTCCACTACACAACTCCAGGTTGTGTACCTGGAAAATATATATATTTTGGGTACGGGTCGAGTTAAGTTTGAGTCGAGTCATATTTCAGGTTTAGGGACATTTTGGGTCGATTCGGTGTGGATCGATTGAATTTCGATTCGATTCGATTCGATTTCAGGTCAGTCGATTTTTGGTCAAATATCCTTGTCATGCAAAAATAAGTATCTTTGAAGAAAATTTCTGGTCGATATGGTTTGGTTTTGGCCAATTCGAGTTTCGAGTCCACTTTCGAGTGAGCATATTTTGAATATCAGATTAGATATGGGTCTGGGTCGTTCGGCTTGGGCTTTGAGTCTCGGGTCAGTTCTGCTAGGTCTAGGAAAGAGACAGACAATTGAGATTTGAGAGTTGGGCTGTGTTGGTTTGCCAACAAGTAGAGATGGCAATAGGGTGGCTTGGGCACGGGGGACATATTCCCTGTCCCCATCCTTGCTACGATCCTCGTCCCCGTCCTCGTTACGGGGAACAAATGTCCCCCCATCTCCGTCCCCAATCCAACGGGGGATTTTACCCGTCATTTTTTTCCCTCCTTTGTGATAGCTATATTACAAGTCTTGAATGAAAGTCCAACTTGCCAGCGCTAAATCCTAGCCCAATTAACTGTACAATAAGCTCTTGTAGGCTTTATGCAACATAATTTTAATAAATTTCATTAAAGTTTACAATATGACCTAAATTAAAGTTTAAGAAATCCATACAATATAAGTCTGGCAATGCACAAATTGCACAAAACAAGTTCATACAATTAATGATTTTTTAAACTTAATGTACAGATATAACCTTCGTATTATGTTCACAAATAAAAAAGACTCACATTTAATTTTAATTAATATGCGGGAAAGGGGATGGGGATTTTTCCCCAACCGAGGATAGGGAAACAAGGATGGTGACATGGTTATTTCCCTGAGCGGGGAAGTGGAAATGGGGACGAGGTAAATTTTCACCCCATCCCCGCTCGGGGATTTATTTCTTTCCCCACCCCTTCCTCATCTCCATTGGGGTCGGGGATTTTTCCCCAATGCGGGCCACCGACGCGAATCCCTGCCCCACTGCCATCCCTACCAACGAGGCTTGTATAGGTTATAGCCTTGTTCTTTTTGTTGGTAAATCCAAATTTACTAACCCCAACTAATTTCAACCTATTTTACGAATTTCAATAAAAAATTACCAACGTCAACTCACTTCAACCAACTTTAACCCATTTTTCACTATTTTAACCAACTTCTACCCATCATACAAAAAAAATTTAACCTACGTCAACCAATTTCAACTCAGTTCAATTTACTTCAACCCACTTCAACAAAAAAATATCCACTTCAACCTACTTCAAAGCATGTTTACTAATTTCGACCAACTTCACCGATTTACCAACCTATATTTCCTAATGAAAAAATAGGCCATACGTGGAGCCCTACTATGATGACAATGGGCTTCATTAGCGCAAGCGTTGCGATGAAAGGCAAAGGAACACACAATGCCTAAACATAATTTAGGGAAAATTGATGCTAATAAACTAAACTATCGCAATTATAGACGTGAATAATTTGACTTGAGAAAATTATAGCAAACAATATGACGTTTGAATTTATTTTTTGCAAATAATCTAATCTAACAAAATTCATGTCAGCGCACAACCAAGTCAAACTTACCTAAATTTGTTGCTAGTATACTTACAAAAAAATAAGGTAAAAAATCAGACTATTCGCTATAATTTCCTCAGGTTAGATTATTTGAGTCAATATCCTCAATAATTCTGATTATTGGCATCGATTTTTCCCACAATTTGTATCCAATCTGGGGCATATGGATCTAGACTTTTCCACAATAGATTAGACAGTAAATGTGTAACTTTCTCAGTCAAGTCTATGGTTGTGGCTTAACACTTGTAAAGTTTCATTTTCTGTTTTGTAATACTCAAGTTAATTGAATAGGTATATCATTTCCAACAAAAGTGTCAATTGCCGCTGCTCATTTTCACTTTTTTCCTCATTTCTTACCAATTTAGGGATTTGTTTGATTTCAAACCTAATATATATTTTCTTTGCTTAATTCTATTTTTAAAAGCAATCTTTTTTGTCCAATTTTGTTTGCATTTTGTGGCATTGTGCTCATCAGTTTCAATCTTCTCTATGTTCTTTGATCTTATATGTTGATTTGAATCAAAACTTTCTTCTCATTGCTTCTAATCTATAAAAGCATTGAATTCATTTTTCATTCAATTTGTTCTCGTAATTGTAATAGTTTGGTCATCCAGCTTGCTCTTTGGTGAGTTATGTAATTTGTCATTGTCATATTCTTGCAAGATAGTTGGTTTTGTTATTATCACCTCTAATTTTTTTTCTTTTTTTGGAATGATAATATTTTATGAGTAGATCTTTGTGGAGAAGACTCATGTAGATAGAGAATAAGTGTATTGAAGATGAAGCTTGAAAAAGGGAAGTTCTTCAATCCTAATTACCAGAGTGTTAGTTTTAAGTTATCCATGGCATATTTTTGGTGACTAGATTTAGTATTTTGCATCATTCATGTAATTCTAATAGATTTAGTTATTATTTTTAATTTATTTTGAATATTTTGAATATTGCTAACATTTTAACTTTTTAGCATGAGATTTAGAGTTATACAACAAACACATTGTTGGATCTTATGGAGTTGAGCATTTTGTTTTGTACACTTGAGCATTTTATTATATCAAGTTAAGCGTTTTGATTTATGTACTTAAGCATGCTATTGTGTGAAGTTGAGCAATATATTTCACTGTTCAAATAGTAATGTCTTTAGCATTGAGCATTTTTATTGTCGTCGTTTTGGTATTTTAGGATTTTCTTGTAAGAAAAGCCAACAAATGTTCTAGAGTCTTGTGCATCCAAGGTAAATGTTGTTTAACATTTAGGTAAGGATGTTGAACATTCAAGATAACAGCGTTGAGCATTTAGGTAAGGACGTTGAACATCCAAGGTAACAGTGTTGAGCATTTATGCTAGCTTGCTAGGTTATTAAGAATTTAAATTTGGAATGTTGATCGTTGAGGATACCAACATGGAGAATTTAGTGTTGAAGTTGTTGCTCAACTCTGCAATATCTTGATTGTTTTGGTTCCTTTTTTCCTTTATTTTTTTCCCTTTTTTACTTGCTAGATGTTGATATGAAAATTTCTAAATTTTGCTTACTCGTTTTTTTATTGCTTTTAGAAGAATCATTTATGGGTTATGATATTTTTGGAAGTGCACGTGAACCACACAGTGCAAAAGCATCCTAGGTCGTGCATTGATGGGCTGAAAACTTTTTGTTTTTTGTCCCAGATCTACCAAGCACTATATGCCCAAGTATACAATCTAAACAGTGATGCTTAGATTACAAATGCTAGATTACAAATGCTCTATAGATTTGGATAAAAACAAAAATCTTGCAACCTAGTAACATGCATCCCAAAGTAGTCTATAGTATGTCGTACACATGCACCTCAAAAATATCAAAATTCATGGTCATAGTTCCTGAGAAGCAACAAAACAATATCAAACAATAATCTAACAATTTTCAGACCAATCTTTAAACATTAGCAAAGAAAGAAACCAAGCTAAAAGAAAAGGAAAAAAAAACTCTAATTTAAAATTCAAGTTTCTTAGATAAATTCCAACAGCTATAGTTGAAAAAAATAAATTGCAATAATATTCATGAAGTAATCAATTCTACCAAAAAAAGTAAAGATTAAAAAAAGTAAATTGTTTAGAAAAATGTAAACACTTTATGCTAATTACTCGAATACTTAAAAATACTACATTTCATCATCCTAAATGCTCAACATCAGAAGCTTGAATGTTCAACACCCCACACAACAATGCTATCAGTATTGGTTCTCAATAATGACTCCATAGAGAAGAATACTTAAGACTATACTACATAATGCTTGCTTTTATATATTAGAATCTTAAGTCCATGAAAATGCAATGCTTAACTTCATAATTAGCTTCATATAATAGAATGTTGAACTCAACAATCTGGAGAGTTTAGAAGCAAACTTCTAGAAAATTTAAGGAAATTGAACCAACAATGACATGCAAAATAAATAAAACAATGACTAAAAAAACAAAAAAAACAAAAACAAAGAAAGAAGAATCACAAATATAGAGAGAGAATTTGAGATTATGATTGAAGATTGCGAGAAAGTAAGAGCGAGAATCAACCAAAGTGTCACAAGATCAAATAAAACCAATGAAATCTACCATTAGACCAAAAATGAACAAAAATCAAATCAAAAAACTCCAAATTGAGTAGAAAAGGTGATAAAATAGAACAAAACAAAAAATAGAACATACCTCAACAATTCAAAAGCTTCAAAAGCAAATAATGGAAAACTCTTAGCAATTTGAATCGAAAGTGACATTTTCAACAATAAACTGCAAAAATAAACACTGAAAAAGGCAAAAAATTGGAAGTTAAAGAACGAACAAGAATGGGGAGAGAGAAAATAGACTTAAAATGGAAAAATCAACAACAAAATAAGTGAGAAAATCAGCGAAACTAACACAAAATCAAATAAAGAACAAAGATTTCTACTATCAAGATTAGAATAAATACATTCAAACTAAAACGACTAAGAATCGAAGAAAGAAGATGAATAAAAATTATAAGAGAGAAGTAGACTCAAATGAAGAAGAATGGTGCGTGAAAATGAAAGTGTCATACATAAAAAGCAATTTTGCTTGCTAATAAAAAAATTAAAAAAACACATGTGGTATGCCCGGGTCCATGGATGAGGGCCTAGAATATAAATTGTTAAGGAACAGTTTTCATATATATATATATATATATATATATATATATATATATAT
>JACYFF010003369.1:29665552-29678239 GCA_017589665.1 Selenicereus undatus
TATATACATACATACATATATATATATATATATATATATATATATATATATATATATGTATATATAAATATATGTATACACACACACAGACACGCACTCACACACACACATGTATGTATGTACATTGCAACACCCTGAAACTCTAATTTCATTTCTTATTTACTAGCCCTTATTCTACGTGGAGGTGGAACCTAATTGGGGTGTTACCGCCGTATTTCATTCTTGTAAATACCAGGCTGAATATCGAAATATCAATCAATACAAAAATCCTTAAAAATATTTCAATCTCCATATTGTTAAAACTTTAATAACATCTACTAAATCAAACCAATGTTCATAGTAACTTTGTCTTAACCATTAAACTTCGCTCTTCTTTGACTCATGCGTTCGGGCCTCGCTCCACTTTCCGTTCCCTAGTACCATGCATAGCTAAATCACCTGAAAACAAAATATTTTTTTAAAGTGAGATAAACTCAGCAAACAATGACACCCTAACAGTTAACTACGCACACAAATTCATTTTGAAAACCTTTTAAGGGGTAGGGAAAACAACAAGACTCCAAAGACACATTTCTCATTAACATAGCCTTCCATGGTTACTAGTTCTCAGATATGTAAATTCATAATTTATGATCCAAACACAACAGTCAGATTTTAGGTGAGCGACCCCACTGGGTCTCATAACATGCGCTTCGGTTCAATGCAGCCGCTTAACTCGTTCCTGACGTACTACTACTCAGGTGGTTACCGCTTAACCCTTTCTTGGCCTGCCATCAACAGAGATGGTTACCGCTAACCTGGCTCATGTCTTAGCAGAGCATGTGCCCGCTCACATGCATGCACTAGTTTCCCGGGGAAGGTTAATGACCTTCAATCAATATAGTCAAATTAAATCTCACCCAACTTAGCCTTTCCAGTTATTAATTTCATTTCCCCTTATTAGAGATAGACTTAGCATAAATAAGTTCATTCAATCTCAGCCACCTCTCACAATGACAACACCACAGCAGTAAAGCAGGAATTTCCAACAACACCTGGCAAGATCTCAACTTCATGGCATATCACATCATACAGATTCTACTACACAATTACATTCAGTTAACTCATGCTATCGTTCCTTTAAATCAGTAAACAGGATAGTTCTTACCGTGCTCAATGCATACACAGTTGCCAACAACGCATGGAAGGATTAAGGCATGATTGTTACCTGGATACCGTACAAGTTACGGGCTCGGTTACTATTCTGAACTTACTATTCCGCACCTGTGCCAACACATAGCCCACACTCAGTTTAAACTCAAATAAATTACCCCCTGGTCTTTTTCTTACTTCCAACAATTTTATAAAATTTTACCCATGCTTTTAGAGCCCCTAATTCAAGCCCAAACTAGGGTCCAGATTTGGCCAAAACCTGGCCACCCTTCTAGAGGCCATAACTTCTGGACCCGATGTCTAATTTAAATTTTCTAGCCCAATCTAGAAACTTTGAGTTATCCTCTACCGTCGTCATGTTCAGGGTTTCACCCGGTTCCATCCCGAACTAGGTCGTTTTCTCATTTATTTTAGTGGTGTCACTGACTGTCTTGGTTTAGACAGTTCATAGTAAACTGGTTGTAACTTGGGCCACGCTACCCCAATCAACCCGACTATAAAACGAAGTTATGCGACACATCCTGAGGCATCCACCCTAAAAATTTGATGATTTTTGGCTCTTCGACCCACCCTGGGTGAATTTTCAAAGTGGCCGTAGCTGCAACCCACTTTCCAGCCCAGCAGACCCAACCCAGATTTCCTAACCTGATTGTCTAGCCCCATAACTTTCACACGTGACATCCAAAAATCGAATTCTTGCCCATTCCAGAAAGAGGAGCTTGTCCTTTACAACTTTCATGTTTTGTGTTTTTGCTGATTCTCTCAGTGTCTAGGCCGAAAACCCTAAAACATGCAAACTATCATTGACTGTCCTAGTTTGGATAGTCTCCTATAAACAGACCATAACTCTTTCGATACACATCGAAATTCATCGATTCAAAAGGCGTAGCGCAGAAGACGCCTTGACCTATCTACCCTCCAAATTTGATGGTTTTTAGGCTAGAATATTAATGGAAATAAATTCTTTAAAATTACGTTATTTTCTGCCCCAACAGTGGCATGTTTCCATCAAACTTCAATCCAAAACCCAACCTTTTTCCCCTAATAATCACATTTTAAGTCTCAGAATAATCCCTTGTAACAGTATAATGACCCTTCCTTGCTAACCCAAGTCATCTAAGTTAAGGAAACCTACGATTTGATACCAAAGATATAAGAAAAACGTTGCACGCTTACCTTGATGTACATTAGGTAGAGAAGCGATTTGAGCGTCGAACTCTTTAGGCGTTAAATCTAAAGACGAACATAAGAATGATGAAATTTAATGTTTCCTATTCGAATTTCGAATAGACTATGAAATCTAAAAAAAAGTACTACAAAGGTTTTAGGATGTTCTTGCATGGGGTGCATGGGGATGCACCCCACTTACTGCCAAGGAGGTATTGAGGCCGGTTGTGGTCGTGGTGGCTGGCAGTCACCGTCACAGGGGAGGGAGAGAGAGATCAAGAGAGAGAGAGAGCATGGGAGGAGGAGAGAGAGAGAGAGTGAGAGGAAGAGAGAGAAAGAGATGACTTGAGAGAGGGGGGATTTAGGGTTTAGCAGCCGGTTGGCCAAGGGGGGAAATTAGGGTTTTGGGGGGCCAGTTGGCCAAGGGGAAAAGAAAAGAAAAAAAAGAAAGAGGAAAAAGAAAAGGAAAGGAAAGAAAAAGGAAGAAAAGGAAAGAAAATAAAACACATTCTAGGGTTGATTTAGGTGAGTTTAGGAGGGAAAATTCTAAATTTCAAAATAAAATAGATAGAAGGGAAAATACATGAAAAGGGCAAATTATTGAGTTATGAAGCATAGCCCGCAAGTATTTAAATCGAGGGAAAACAAAATATTTCGGATGAAAAATAAATATAAAAAAATTTAAAAGACACAACTCGTGGCGAAAGAGGTTTAGAACGACTTGGATTACGAGGGTTAGTCCATGTCACAGGATTTCCCAATTTAATTTTCCGGGGCTTTGCATACTACCCCACTTAAGAAAGTTTCATCCTCGAAACTTCACCAAACTGCGTCACCCTACCCTTACAAACATGAACTTCCGGGGTTTACATACAAACCCACTTAAAAGGTTCCACCCTCGAAACTTACACACACCTGTTTATAGGAATAAGTGAGGGTATTTGTCTCGCATTTTCTGCTCCGGCTCCTAAGTAGCTTCAAACATCTCGTGGTTGGCCCAAAGGACCTCTACCAGGGGTACCGTCTTCCTTCGGAGGTTCTTTTCCTGTCGATCTAGGATCTGTATAGGTTGTTCCTCATACAACAGGTCTTCCTGGAGCTGTATAGGATCATGCTCGATTATGTGTGAGGGATCTGGAATGTATTTTCGTAAATACGACATGTGGAATACATTGTGTACTCTTGGGAGTTCCGACGGTAACTCTAGTCGATAAGCTACTTCCCCAATTCTTTGTATGACTGGTTACGGCCCGATGTACCTTGGGCTAAGCTTTCCTGCGATCCCAAATCTCGCGACTCCCTTGGTTGGGGAAACTTGGAGGAATACCTGATCCTACTTGGAACTCAAGGGGCCTACACCTCCAGTCGACATAGCTCTTCTGGCGGCTTTGGGTGGCTCTTATATGTTCCTGGATCAATCTTATTTTATCCGTGGTGGCTTGGATTAACTCCAGCCCAATAGTCAAGGCTTCATCGATCTCCTGCCAACAGAGCGGAGTTCTGCATTTCCTCCCGTACAATGCCTCGTACTGGGCCATGCCAATACTTGCATGGTAACTGTTGTTGTAAGAGAACTGTATCAGTGCCGGCTGCTCGTCCCACGCACTCTTAAAGTCCAAAGCGCAAGCCCTTAGCATATCCTCTAATGTTTGAATAGTGCGTTTGGTTTTCCCATCCGTAGCTGGGTGGAATGCAGTACTAAAACGCAGCAACGTCCCAACTGCTCCCTGTAGCTTTTGTAAAAAAACCAACTAAAACCTAGTGTCTCGATCTGACATGATAGAGTTAGGTACCCCATGTAGTCACACTATCTCCTCGAGGTATGCTCGAGCTAATTGGTCCAGGGTCCAAGTATTTCTCATGACTATGAAGTGTGCTGTTTTTGTGAACCTATCCACAATAACCCAGATCGCGTTATTCTTCCGCTGAGTTAAATGTAGACCCATGACAAAATCCATGGATACTGAGTCCAACTTCCACTCGGGGACTTCCATGGGTTGTACGAGTCCCGCTGGTCATTGATGTTTTATCTTCACCCTTTGACAAGTTAGGCACTTTGTCACGTAATCGGCTACTTCTTGTTTCATGTTACTCCACCAGAATGTATGCTTTAGGTCCTTATACAACTTATTTGCCCCAGGGTGTACCGAGTGTGGAGTATTGTGACCCTCGTCTAAGATTTTCTTCTTGAGTGCCTCTACGGCTGGTGCACACACCCGGTTATGGAATCAAATGGTGCCATCTTCATGAATTATAAACCTGAGTGCCTTTCCTACCAATATTTTCTCCCTAATTCGCTCGAGTTGGGGGGCCGTAACCTGAGCTACTCGAATCTCCTCAATGAGTGTCGGCTGCACTTCCAAGGTGCATAGCATAGGCTTTGCCCTTGGGGTGACCATGTTCTGTTCTAACTTATGAAATTCCTCACACAACTCATTCGGAAGCGATAATGAGCAGCTTAGTGTTGGGTACGACCAACGACTCAATGCATCTGCCACTACGTTAGCCTTCCCCGGATGGTAGTGGAAATGAACATCGTAATCCTTCAGGAACTCTAACCACCTTGTCTGTCTCAAGTTTAGATCCATTTGTGAGAAGAGGTATTTCAAACTCCAGTGATCGGTGAAAACCTCACAGCGTACCCCGCACAGGTAATGCCACCAGATCTTAAGCGCAAATAGAATAACTGCTAATTCCAGGTCATGATTCGGGTAGTTCCACTCATGCGTCTTTAGTTGCCATAAGGCATAGGCTATAATGCGACCCTCTTGCATTAACACACACCCTAAAATACTCCTAGAGGCATCGTTATACACGATAAAATCTTTGTCAGTAGTAGGTAAAACTAGTATCGGTGCACTCGTCAACCTCCTTTTCAACTCTTGGAACGCTTCCTCACATGGGTCCGTCCATTTATACTTAGTGACCTTCCTGGTCAAGTTGGTAAGCGGGGTGACAATTTTCAAGAAATTTTGAACAAATTTGCTATAGTACCTTGCCAAACCCAAGAAACTCCTTACTTTCATCGTGTTTTTAGGTCTGGGCCAGTTTGTCACAACATCTATCTTTTTGGGGTCCATTGACATTCCCTTGTTAGATACTACACGTCCTATAAATGCTACCTTCCTCAACCAAAACTCACACTTTGATAATTTAGCGTACAACTCATTTCTCCTCAATACTTCTAGGGCTATTCGTAGGTGGTGGCTATGCTCCTCTTGGGTCATCGAGTAAATTAGGATATCATTTATGAATACCACCACAAATTGATCCAAGTAGGATTTGAAGACCCCGTTCATAAGATCCATAAATGCTGCCAAGGCATTGGTAAGGCCAAAGGGCATCACCACAAACTCATGGTGTCCGTACCGGGTACGGAAGGTAGTCTTAGATATATCCTCATCCCTAATTCGAAGTTGATGATACCTCAAACGAAGGTCTATTTTAGAAAAGGTCCTTGCGCCCCACAACTGATCAAATAGGTCATCTATCCTGGGTAGAGGGCACCGGTTCTTGACCGTTATTTTGTTCAGCTCTTGGTAGTCTATACATAGTCTATACATAATCTTAGGGTCCCATCCTTCTTCTTCATAAACAAAACCGGGGCTCCCCATGGGATGTACTAGGCCAGATATACCCTTTCTCCAAGAGTTCCTCTAACTATGTCTTTAATTCGTTTAATTTTGCCAGTGTCATTCAATAAGGTGCCCTAGAGATAGGTGAGACTCCAGGGATCAGGTCGATACAAAACTCCACCTCTCTAAGGGGTGGAATGCTGGGGATTTCATCGGGAAACACATCTGGAAATTCCCTCACCGTGGGGATGTACTCCAGGTATGATTCCGCATCTTCGGTTTTCACTACGTGACACAGGAATCTCTCGCATTCTTTGCCTATCAACTTGCAAGCTTTCATCACCGACCCCAATTTCACTCCCATTCTGGGTCTCTGGCCCCTATGCACTACCTTCTCCCTATTGGGTCCCTTTAGGGTGATCTTTCGTCTTGGGCAGTCTATCTGAGTCTGATACTTAGCTAACCATTCCATTCCCAAGATAACCTTAAAATCAGTTAACTCAAACATGTATTGGTCTGCCAGGAGCTCACATTCAACATTCTAATAGGGCAACCCTCGTACAGCTCTTCACACGTCACTGTCTTCCCATTAGGGAGAATCACAGATGGCAATGAAGATTTATGGGTCAGTATTAGTCCAAATGTCTCAACTAGCTTAATAGAAATAAAGGAGTGCGTGGCACCCGAGTCGAACAAAACATCTACTGGTTGAGTTAGGAGAGAGAAGGTACCTGTCACAACATTAGGAGCATCTTCTGCTTCCTCCTTCCGCATCACATAGATTCCGCCCCCATTGTTCCGGGGTGGTTGGTAGGGAGGTCGGGCTTGAGCTTGCTGAGGCGTCTGGTTTTGCTGATTGGGGTTGGCCACCTACCCCCCTGTTCTGATATGGTTGTCGGGGTCGCTGCCCTTGCCGTTGACCCTGGCCTTGCCCTTGTCCAGTAGGAGGTGGAGGAAGTGGGCAGTCCCGAACTTGATGCTGAGGGCTTCTACAATGAAAGCACCTTTTCATCGAGCGATATTCTCTGGCGTAGTGACCCGGCTTCCCACACACGTTGCAGGTTACCTTAGGCCGTGTAATAGTGTGGTGGCCTCCCCGATTAAAACTATTTGAGTACTGATTCCGGGCAGGCCGATGATATTTCTCTTGCTGTTGGAAGTTACCCCGGTTATCCCCCTTCCTCGTAGTTCCCTACTGCTAGTTGAAATAGTTACTCCGTTCTTTCATCACCCTTTCTACGTTGACCGTAGTGTCGTATAGGTCAACGTAAGAGGCGTATTGACGTACTGATATCCTCTCTTTGATGGTGGGGTTTATCCTAGCCTCGAATCGGTTCATCTTCAACCTTTCGTCAGCTACGAAGGCTGGAGCAAATCGTGAGAGCTCCATAAATTTGGAGGCGTACTCGAGTACGCTCATGTTCCCTTGCTGTAGTTGCATGAACTCACCCTCCTTGGCCTTTTGGAGAGAGATAGGGTAGAAATGATCCTTGATCATTTCCTTGAACTTGTTCCAATCAAATCCAGGTTCTTGTTGTCTCTCCCTCACCGTAGCCCACCATAAATCAGCCTAGGACACGACAAAACCCACATTCCACTACTTAGGGCATTGGAGTGTGTCGAACAACTTCTTCATGCCCCTAATCCAATCCTCAAAAGTCTTAGGGTTGGGAGTGCCATCGTAGATGGGTGGGTGACGGCAAGTGAATCTTTTAAACATATAGGAGTTATCCTCCTCGATGCTTTTCTCCTGAGCCTCCATTAGCCTCTGTAACTGCTCGTTCTGGAGTCGTAGCTACTCCCCTTGTTTTTGTAGCATCTCCAGCAGCTACAAGTTGGTGAGTTCAGCTCCAGTGGGAAAATTAGTCTCGTCCACCTGGCTGCGAGACCCATTCCCATTCCTAGGATGCAAGGCCTCCAGCCGTTCCTGGAGGGTCGACATGTTAACCTCCTAGTTCATAGGGACTCTCGTAGCATGGTGAGATCCAATTTGAGATTCGTTGTTGTTTCCCGCCATCCTGTTCGTGAAATAAGTTGGGTTTAGTTCCATTCCTAATAGTTCATTTCCTACTTACTACCGGGGTTTAATAACACAATACATACTAGTGCATCAGACATCGTTTGACATGTGTTCGATTTCAACATTTCACCACATCCATGTGGTACAATCATTACATCACATGCTCATGCATTTCGCATCATACAGGCATCATGTTCACATAACTCACATCTTTCACAACAGAAAATGCTGATATTCAGATAATTTGGGGAAATTTTATTACATAAAAAAAAATTCCTATGTCATAAGTGTTCCACACTAATACTGCTCATTACATCATATTTTATAACTTTATTAGCCACAGTGGCTTGATAACAAAATCAGAAAGGTAACTAACAATACTGCCTTAGCGTAGAGAAAGAAAAATAAAACAAGCTTTCTAAATGCTATGAATTTCTACTGGTCGGGGACGTCCAGTGGACAGGTACCCCTATACATCTGACCACATCTGCCCCGCTTCCAGCAGGTCATTCTGGTCACAAACTCGCCCCTCCTCTTCGCAGAATCAGAATCTATCTAAGCTCCCAAGCTTTCAGGTCCTCCAGTTTGGTCATCTTGCCTAATGAACTCCCTCCTCTCCTCTTCATGGTCTCCCTCGGGATTCTCTTCCTCAATCTGCTCTGTCTCGCACTCACTCGAGTCTCCCTTGAGGTCTTCACTTCCCATCAGCTGTCCCTCACTTACCTAAGAATCTTCCTTGGGGTCCTCCTAAAGATCCTCATCCTTTATTGGTTCCCCCTCGCTCGGGTCTTCCTCCGGGTCCTCCTCGGGATCTTTCTCCTCCATAGGTTCCTTCTAACTAGGGTCTTTCGCAGGGTCCTCCTCATGGTCCTCATCGGGATCCTCCTCCTCTACGAGTTCCCTCTCACTAGGGTCTCCCTCAAGGTCCGCCTCCTCTGTTGGTCCCGCCTCAGTAGGGTTATCTCCTTCTTCCTTAGAGTCTCCCCCTCATCTGTAAGCTCGTCTCCCGGGGGTGGGGCATCCTCTTACTAGCTGTAGGAATACGCTCTAGGTCGTGGGGTCTCTCCAGCCTCAAGTAGTTTATTAGATCGACTACACTCATCCTTATGAGCTTCTAGTCACACCAACAACACCTCCCCCATGGGTGGGGATCATGAGCCCGGGGATGCAGCTCATCAACTCGATAGCGCCACTTAGGGTCCCCCTTTAGGGTCAGCAATAGAAAAACCACTCAGTTATTCTTAATCCCCAGCTAGCTGTTGGGCTTATCTTCCAAATATCTGGCTAACACCTACCTCACATGTCGTATGTGGTCCCACACACTCTGACCCAGCTTCTTAGCTAACTGGTTATGCAGACAAGAACCTCCTACGCAACCACAATGCTGGGTACCCTCCATTCCTATACAAAGTAAGTACACGTAAGATATGAATCCAGGCCATTACCATACATTCATTTAACACTATATATAGATATATGCAGTCCTTGCCCCATGCTACACTCACTCTTCCAACGATCCTTAAGTCTACCAGTTTTAGTTCTTAGCCTTTTACAGTCTTTTAAGCGAGCTTTTAGGCCAGTTAACCTGAGCTTTGATACAACTTTGTAACACCGCGAAGCTCTAATTTCATTTCTTATTTACTAACCTTTATCCTACGTGGCAGCGGAACCTAATTGGGGTGTTACTGCTGTATTTCCTTCTTGAAAATACCAGGTTGTATATGGAAATATAAAACAATACAAAAGTCCTTAATAATATTTCAATCTCCACATTGTTCAAACTTTAATAACATCTATAAAATCAAACCAATGTTCATAGTAACTTTGTCTTAACCACTAAACTTTCATCTTCTTTGATTCACGCGTTTGGGACTCACTCCACTTTCCGTTCCCGAGTACCACGCACAACTAAATCATCAGAAAACAAAACATTTTATAAAAGTGAGATAAACTCAATAAACAATCCCCCCTAGTAATTAACTACGCACACAAATTCATTTTGAAAACCTTTTATAGGGTAGGGAAAACAACAAGACGCCTAAGACACATTTCTCATTAACAAAGCCTTCCATGGTTGCTAGTTCTCAGAGATGTAAATTCATAATTTATGATCCAAACACAACAGTCAGATTTTAGGTGAGCGACCCCACTGGATCTCATGGGCTGCGCTTCGGTTCAACGCAGCCGCTTAACTCGTTCCTGAGCTACCCCTACTCAGGCGTTTACTGCTTAACCCGTTCCTAGCCTACCATCAACAGGGATGGTTACCGCTAACCTGGCCCACGTCTCAGCAGAGCACGTGGCCGCTCACATGCATGCACTAGTTTCCAGGGGAAGGCTAGTGGCCTTCAATCAATGCAGTCAAATTAAATTTCACTCAGCTCAGCCTTTTCAGTTATTGATTTCATTTCCCCTTATTAGAGATCAACTTAGCGTAAATAATTTCATTCAATCTAATCCATCTCCCTCAATGACAACGCCAACACAGCAAAGTAGGAATTTCCAAGAACACCTGACAAGATCTCAACTTCATGGCATATCACATCATACAGATTCTACTACGTAATTGCATTCAGTTAACTCATGCTATCATTGCTTTAAATCGGTAAATAGGACACTTCTTACCATGCTCAACGCATACACAGTTGCCAACAACGCGAGGAAGGGTTAGGGCATGATTGCTACCTGGATTCCATACAAGTTATGAGCTCAGTTATAATTCTGAAGTTACTGTTCCGCACTTGGTCCAACACATAGCCCACACTCAGTCTAAACTCAAACAAATTACCCTCTGGTCTTTTTCTTACTTCCAACAATTTTATAAAATTTCACCCATGCTTTTAGGGGCCCTAATTCAAGCCTAAACTAGTGTTCAGATTCGGCCAGGTTGGGTCCAGATTCGGTCAGAACCTGGCCACCTTTCCAAAGGCCATAACTTCTGGTCACGATGTCTAATTTAAATTTTGTAGCCCAATCTAGAAACTTTGAGTTGTCCTCTACCCCTATCATGTTCAGGGTTTCACCTAGTTCCATCCCGAACTAGGTCGTTTTCTCACTTATTTCAGCGGTGTCACTGACTGTCTTAGTCTGGACAGTCCACGATAAACTGGTTATAACTTGGGCCACGCTACCCCAATCAACCCGATTATAAAACGAATTTATGCGACACATCCCGAGGCATCCACCCTAAAAATTTGACGATTTTTGGCTCTCTGACCCACTGTGGGTGAATTTTCAAAGTGGTCGTAGCTGTAACCGACTTTCCAGCCCAGCAGACCCAGCCCAGATTTCCTAACCCGACTTTCTAGCCCCATAAGTTTCACACCTGACATCCAAAACTCAAATTCTTACCCATTCCAGAAAGAGGAGCTTATCCTCTACAACTTTCGTGCTTTGTGTTTTTGCCGATTCTCTCAGTATCTAGGCCGAAAACCCTAAAACATACAAACTGCCATTGACTGTCCTAGTCCGGACAGTCTCCCATAAATAGACCATAACTCTTTCGCTACGTATCGAAATCCATCGATTCAAAAGGTGTAGCATGGAGGATGCCTTGGCCTATCTACCCTCCAAATTTGACACTTTTTAGGCCAGAGGATCAATGAAAATAATTTTTTTAAAAATTACGGGTATTTTCTGTCCTCAACAGTGGCATGTTTCCATCAAATCTCAATCCAAAGCCCAAACTTTTCCCCCAATAATCATGTTTTAAGTCTCAGAATAATCCCTCGTAACAATCTAATGACCCTTAACCCCTAACCCAAGTCGTCTAAGTCAAGGAAACCTACAATTTGATACCAAAAATACAAGAAAAACGTTGGACGCTTACCTTGACGTAAATTCGGTAGAGAAACGATTTGAGTGTGTAACTCTTTGGGCATTAAGTATGAAATCAAGCATCAGAATGATGAAATTTAATGTTTCTTATTCGAATTTTGCATAAACCATGAAATCTAAAAAAAAGGACTACAAAGGTTTTAGGATGTTCTTGCATGGGGTGCATGGGGATGCACCCCACTTACCGCAAAGGAGGTACGACGGTCAGTGGTCACTGCCGTGGGGGAGGGAGAGAGAGAACGAGAGAGAGAGAGAGAGAGAGAGAGAGAGAGAGAGAGAGCACGGGCGGAGGAGAGAGAGTGAGAGGAGTAGAGAGAAAGAGATGACTTGAGAGAGGGGGGTTTGGGGTTTAGAGAGCCGGTTGGCCAAGTGGGGAAATTAGGGTTTTGGGGGGCCGGTTGGCCAAGGGGGAAAGAAAAGAAACAAAAAAAGAAAGAGGAAACAGAAAAGAAAAGGAAAGAAAAAGGAAGAAAAGGAAAGAAAATAAAACACATTCTAGGGTTGATTTGGGTGAGTTTGGGAGGAAAAATTTTAAATTTCAAAATAAAATAGATAGGAGGAAAAATAAATGAAAAGGGTAAATTATTGAGTTATGAAGCATAACTAGCAAGTATTTAAATCGAGGGAAAACAAAATATTTCGGATGAAAAATAAATATAAAAAAAATTTAAAAGACACAACTCGTGGCGAAAGAGGTTTAAAATGACTTGGATTATGAGGGTTGGTCCATCTCACAGGATTTTCCAATTTATTTTTTTTGGGTTTTACACACACACACATACATACACATTTATATTACACATGTGTATAAATATGTATATATATACATGAATGTATATGTATGTATATGTGTATGTATATACATATATATATATATATATATATATATATATATATATATATATATGTGTGTGTGTGTGTGTGTGTGTGTGTGTG
>JACYFF010003369.1:29678339-29785241 GCA_017589665.1 Selenicereus undatus
TGTGTGTGTGTGTGTGTGTGTGTGTGTTTGCACCAAAAGTACAATATTTTCACAATACCTTTACACCTAATTTGTGCTTCAAATAATTATTATGTTTAGATTTTTATTTCATTTTATTTGATTTTATTTTATTTTTGTAGGTGTTGAAAATCAGGAAAATTGTGAAAGAAATGATGAAAAGACAATAAGAAAAAATGAAGCAACTCCTTTCTCTCTGTCTTTAGCTACCAGAAAGCCCGAGACCTAGGCCCCCTTTCTTCACTTCTTCTATTCGACATCCTCACCATCATCGCCATCTCTCTCTTGAACTCATCCGTCTCTTTCTCGACGCATACCCAACACCACACCACACAACACACCACACCGCACCACACACCACACGTCACCATCCTCATCTGATTGCCACATTAAGCCAGCGCAACATTCATCAGCACCGTCCACGATTACCCAGATCAATGACTAGGATTGAAGGGGTGAGAGTATAAATCAAGGTAGCGGCGCCAATAGCTAGGTATTAATCTAGGTTTTAGTTTAAGTTTTTGAGGTTTAATTTTGGGATTTTTTCGTTTATTTTCAATTACTAGTGTTTAGGGTTTGTTTCCGTTTCATCTGTTTTGGATTTCAAATGTCATATTTGTTTCTCTAGCCCTCAATTTCGTATAAATCAAACTTTGTTGCATTGATTTGGAGTAGGTTTGATGAATTTCAACCTGTAATGGACTGTTCTGGGTTTTTCATGGCTGAATTCAATTTTCGCCTCCCCCGTTTTTCTTCTTCGGGTTGCTTTGTTCTATTTCTTAGTTTGGGCGTGGCTAGGTGACCTCTATTAATGGAGGTGGCTTGAAACGGGGCTGGGCTCATGGGCAGTGAAGCCCCTAATTCTTCCCCACTCCTCTATTATGCTCATTTTGTCTGCCGTGTTTGGAAAATTTTAGTTCTAGGTGTTGCAGGGTTTAAGTTTAGGAGATGTTAGCTTAACTCATGCAGTGAGCTTGGATTTTTGTAAGACCTCAGGTGATCAAACTAAATTCTGGGCTATTTGGTTGGTTAATTTCTAAGTCCCCAGTTCTCATTCTTTTGATTTGGCTTACAGTTTAGATTTCTTATTTCATTTGTTGTATATTCGTTCTTGCTTTCTCTAGTTACTTGATCACTTTATTTTTTTTATCTTGTTTATTTAGATAATGTGGTGTAACACCCCCGTTATTCTAATTCATTAATTTAGACTATTATTAACTTGCATGGCAGCGAAAATTCCTAACGGGGTGTCACCGCCGTATTTCCTTCTTGGAAATACTAGGCTGGATACCAAGTATAGCAACTAATACAAAAACCTTCATTAATACTTCACTCTTACATTCTCAAAATTAATTAACATTAATCCAAAAGTTCATAATGATAACATTCTAACATGTAACATCCATCATATTAATTTCAGGCATCCATGCCTCGCTCTACGTACATGTCCCCAGCCCCATGCATGACTAGATCACCTGAAAAACAAAACATTTTAAAACGGTGAGATAAACTCAATAAACAATCACCCCTAACAGTCAACTACGCACACAAATTCATTTTGAAAACATTTCAAGGGGAGGGGAAAACAGCAAGACTTTCCAGACACGTTTCTTATTATCGCAGTCTCCTCGACTAATAGATCTCAGGGATATGGTTTCTTGTTTTACGACTCAGAGTTCCACAGTTGGAGTATTGGTGAGCGACGCAAGTGGGTCTCATGGCCTGTGCTCCAATTTAGCACAGCCGCTTAGCACATTCCTGGCCTACCGCCACACATGCGGTTACCGCCTAACCCTTTCCTGGCCTACCACCAACAAGGATGGTTATCGATGGCCTAGCCCACGTCTCTTGCAGAGCACATGGCCGCTCACATGCATGCACTAGTGCTCGGGGAAGGCTAAAAGCCTTCAATCAATATACAACATATTGACACTCACCCAACTCAGAGCCTTCCAGTTATTGATTACATTTCTCTTTTCTAGAGATCGACTTAGCATGACAAGATTAATCAGACTTATTCACCTTGTAACGCCCCAAATGTACATCAATCACTGTTTGTATTTCTTTCACTGGTTTTCCCCAAATAGAAATAATAACCTAAATGATTAGGCGTTACCGCCGTCCAAACAAGGATAAGGCTTTACTTGTATATGATAAACTAAGCCATAAGAATCAACGTTTACCATCAAAGACATTCACACCATCACCACCTATCAAACCATTTCGATAAATATAGAAATTGCTCTAACATCAAAACCATACAAACATGTCAAGGATTACACCAAAATATAGAATTATGATAAAATATACAATCTCAACACCAAAATATATTCCACAATACGAAGTTATAACATCTCAACGATAATACACCCCATTTCGTAAAGATTTCCCAGCTCACTTATCATCTTCCGCTGTTCTGCCTGCCTGAGGGTGATTCACTGAACAATTTCCTAAAACAAAACATGAAAACATTTCGAAATGCGAGCCGAAGCTCAGTACATGTGTTCCTGTATTGTTGAACATTCATGGAACAAAAACTGGTTGGGCCCGTATTGCAATTCATTTTTAATTAAACATAGGGAATAAGATGAATATGAAACTGCGTTGTCAATTATTATTTGATAGTGAACCCCTGGTAACTGTTACTAAAGATAGGTGTACACCTGCTAAGTCGATCGGGGCATCGCCTGAAGCCGCGCGGGTAACTGAAGGGCTATGCCCTGTAACTAATAACTGATGGGGTTACTAATTATGTGATAAATCACTGATTAAACTGATTCATTGATATGCTTACCAAAACATTATAATTTTGGTAAATATGTGTTGATTTCTAAAGATACAAGCAATGAACGTATCTGTAATTTTTAAATGTAAGCTCATGAAATAATATTATGCACAAAAGTAGAAGAAATGATAAATTAGGCCTGAATTCTATACAAAATTACCGTTGTAGGAACATACAGTTAGCAAAATATTTATTTCATAGCTAATAATTTAGAAATAGCAAAGTAAGCATAATAAGGGCTTAGGAAGAATGACGCATAACTTAATCATATGACCTCGGATTAAGACTCAAAACCCCAATATAAAGCTTAGGAAGTCCCAAAAATCTTTCATTTAGAACACTAAGCTTGATTCCCTCAATAGGATTCCCAAAATAAGGCTGGAACCAAAGCATGTCAGTTTTGGTCTATTCTACGCAGTTTCGGTAAAACGATCATAACTTTTTCCACAGACATCAGATTAAGGTGATTCAAGAGCCCTTTGAAAGCTAACACACTGAAATATCTACCCACAAAAATATAATTTTTGGCTTAGTCGTGCATTACCTGTTTATTGGCAAAGTTTGTCCTGCTTTCTTGAAAATTCTAGCCCTCATTGTTTTAGCTTTTCCCTCACTTTTTTCACACAAATTCTAAACTTAAACCATTCTTTAAAAGCATGTAAGCAAGCTTTGGTCCATTCCAATAGCATACAAAATCGCCACACTCAAACGCACTTCATAATCATATCCGAAAGAGATCATTTTTCAATCAAACACCCACATAACACAAGCTTAAGGCTAAATTAATCCAAACCATGCATTATGAGCCAAAACCCTAGTTTATGGCCAACTTGGACTCTCTCCAACTCATGTGAAATCACCAAAACATCAACATAAACACCAATAGGGTAGAAAATGACCAAATCAAAGATAGAACAATCAAAATCCAACACTTTAACATTAAGCTTGCATAATCAAAGATTAACCCTACCTAGCATGATCCAACTTCAACACCACCATGATTAACATCAAAATAACTATTATTTCTTATCAAAACATCATGATAAACACTCAAAAACATCAAAACAAGAATCAAAACTAAGAAATCAAAACCAACAAAAACAAATTTCAAGATTACTCACTTTGAGTGCAAACAAGTTGAGATGGAGATGGGGTTTAGGGGTTTTGATGATGGAGGATGGTAGCTTGAGGTACTAGGATGTCGAGGAGGGTAGAAAACCACCAAGGCTGGCTGGAAAAGTGGCCAGAAAACACCCAAAAGGGCTACCTAGGTCTATTGGCTGTGAGGAGGAGAGAGAAGATGATTTGTGGATAGCTTTGAGCTTTGTTGACCAATCTCCACTTGGCTAAGTTTTTATCTAGTAATTGCCACCTTTTAAACTAACCAAGGTTAAGTTAACCATGGTAATTAGTGTAAAATCATAGGTAAACTTATATGGCCGAAATAAATTGGGTTCGGGAATAAAAAGGTTCGTAACGATAATGTTTTTTTACGAAACTCAAAATGAAAGTTTTATAAGGTTATGGAAAGAAAAATAAATTAATTAGATTAAACTCATTAGGGCCTACTATCAATTCTCCCAAAGTATTTGTTAATCGATTAAATAAACAATTAAAATCCAAATTGCTAAGTGATGGCCCAAATAAGAATTTTCCACCGGGGTGAATAAATGAAATAAATGAAATGAGAGAAGAAAAATTGTAATGCCCCCAAAATACTAATGGCATGATTTACGAAAATCTGCAGTAGAAGACTTAATAATAGAAGGCGCTACCGCCGTCCTGATAAGGATAAGGGTCACTGAAACCATTTAATCTTGCAACTCTTATTCACAATCACAAAATCTATTAACTGAAACACTTCAAGACCAAAGTCCATAATAGTTCAACTTTAATACCATCAACTTAATCATACCATGTGATAACTTGCACTCCACACTATACAAGCATATTGAATATAGATCCAACTTGACCTTGAGGTTGATTCCAATATGCATGCTATGCGGAATCCACTATGAGCATCTGATAACTTCCAAAACGGCTTGCAAAAGAGGGAAACAGGTGATACTTCATCACCTAAAATGGAAAGCATGAAAATAATTCGAAAATGTGAACAAAACTCAGTACATGCATTCCTGTATTGTAAAATGAACATATAAACATTGTTGAGGGGTACCCGCCTTTGCAATTCATTTAGTTGGCAATAAGAATGAAAATGAAAGTAATATGAAACTGAATTGCTCATTATTATCTGGATGTGAGCCCCATGCAATGATATGATCTATACATAGGTGTACACCTGCCAATCCGATCAAGAGTTGGCCTGAAGCCGCGCGGGTAAATGATGGGCTGACGCCCTATAGATGATAACTGACGGGGTCACAAGTTAAATGGCAAATCACTGTATAAACTGACTCATTGATAAACTTAATAAGAGTAGTAATTTAATAAACATGTTCTGCTTTCTGAAGATATAGACAATGGACGTAGCTTGAGTCTTTAAAAATGTCATCTGACTTGATACAAGTGAGCTATTTCATAAATGTCATCTGACTTGATAAGTATGTTCTGACTTGATAACACTTTTGCATAACGGGGAGCGATAACTAGGCCTCTACTCTGTTTCATAAATGTCATTGTAAGTATGTGTAGTCAGTAAATAATCTTTACTCACACAATTGAGTAAGTAAAAGTACGTATAGCAGAAATTGAGTAATTTATATGGTATACATGACTTGGGTATTTCAATATAACTTCAAAACTGGATTGATGAAAGTAATTAAATTTGATATAAAGTAAATAGAAGTAAAATAGTCCATAATGAGATAAATGAGATTACAAAGGAAAATGCCTTGATGGTGATAGTTGAGAGAGTGGTTGTGGTCTTTTCTGAAATAGGTTACTGATACGGGATTAAGGCTTGCTGATGTATAGCTTGGTTCAAGATAACAACGAGTGCACTATATTGGCTTGATAAATACAATTGATATATTTTGAAGTGAGTACGTAATAAAGGTTTGAGGCCAAGAGAGATATATCTTGGTTCAAAATAGCATAAACTGCAATAGCTTGGTTTGATAAATATAGTTTCTGAGTCACAACTCTCCCCACTTCTCCTATTTCATTCATAAATCCATTAGATATATAACTCCACCCCAAATGAATCATTGAACTCAATAGAAGCTATTAAGCTCACTAAATGTGGTATTTTCTTTGTAAAATCCATAAATGATTCAAAGCTCATAAACAAGCTCTCAAATTGCATACTTCTCAAATTGCATACTTGTCTTCTTCTTTCTCATTAATCAAGCTAAAAGCTCCATGAAAGTCCTTGAATATTCATTTCTCCCTTAAATGACCATGCTTGGCCCAAAATACACAAAATGAGTGTATGATCAATCTCAGTCAATCACCAAAATGATCAAAGTGGGTGCCTGATCGAAATGAGTGCATGCTCTTTACACATTTATTCAAAATGCTTCTAAAAATCATCAAATTCCAATTACTAACTAAAATTCATGAAATGTTATAGGAAATTCAAAAATAATATGAAAAATCTACAGTACAATTTTCGAAATTTCCCTCCAAGTATTCGCTGCACAGAAATTACAATATCAGCCCAATTTGCACCAAAGTAGGTCAGTTCACTGCAAAAATTCGTAACTTTCACCCTAGACCTCAAATGGAGACCTAAAATCCAAATATGTAAATATTACAAAGTCTTCTAAAACTTTCATAAAGGACACAAAGCATGATTCCCACAATAGGGTCCCCAAAATGGAGCTAAAACACAAGTGTGTCAGTTTTTGGTCCATCCTGTACAGCTTTGGTAAAACGACCGTAACCTTTTCGACAAACCTCGGATTGAGGCAATTAAAGAGACATTTTAAAGCTAACACACTGAAATATATACCCACAAAAAATCACAATTTTTGGGTGGACCATACATTATCAATTTAATCCGAAAGTCGGCCCTAATTTCTTGAAATTTCAGCCCTTCACTGATTTAACTTTATTTTCTTTTTTTCATGTAAAAATCACTTGAAATCATTTCAAATCACCACAATTAGATATAAAAATATCATTAAGGCCTCACATACATATCCAAACTCTAAATAACTTCATTAATACATAATTGCATAGTTCGTATCCAAAACAGGGTAGTTTCCTTCAAAATTCCATAACTCACTGATTACACCTCCAAAATTTATGAAATATTGCCAAAAAATCCCAAATAACATGGAGAATATACAGTAAAAATTTTAGAACTTTTGGACAATCCCATAATTCCCAGAATTTTTGACAGTGGCAATTCAACAAATACAAAGTTATGAAATCATGCTCTTGATCAAATACCCATAACTCCAAACATCTACAAACTCAATAAAAATTGCACAATAACTATCAATTTGGTCATCCAAACGTAGCCCTCAAATAAAACAACCATAAAACTCAAGATAAAACAAGTTAGGGTTTTGGGATATACCTCACTTTAGGCGTGAATTAGAGGGAGGAGGGGGCTGTTTTGAGTGATTTAGATGATTGGACAAGATAGCTAGCAACAAGGAGAAGTTGTGGCAGCCGAGAGGTGGCCGGAAAAGTGGCCAAAAACCACCAAAACTAGCGGCGCAAGGGGCAGCTGCAGCAGCACCTGTTTTCTGCCCATGGAGTTGTGGAGAGGAGAGAGAAAATGGAGAGTTGGGTTTGTGAATTTTTGTTGAATTTTTGTGGTTATAAATTGTCAATTAATAGCTACATGTGGCTGAAAATTATCCACCCAAAAAGTAGCTTTTTGCTAATTAAAATTAGGTGCTAAATTGAGCAATTAGTGAAATAACAAAGTTAGCAAAGTTTTGGGCCCAACAAGCTAAGTTCCGGCTCGAAAAAAAAATTATTTGAAGTGTTGAGCAAAGATAAAATTTTGTATTGCTCAGGATTAAAGTTTACCGAAGGTAAGAATAATTAATCACTAATTTATACTCAATGAGGCCTAATATTGATTCACCCGGCATTTAATCAATCAACGAAACTCGAATTAACAATCAATGAAACTTGAGTTGCAAAGTGGTACCCAAAATGAAATATCTCCCAACCGGGATGATTAAATACGATAAATGAAGGTGGATAATTTAAATAACATAATGGAATCGTTAAATAAATAAATTGAGTGTAATTGAATTTAATAAACATGATTTGGTTAAACAAATAACCATGAGTGATTAGGTCAATAAACTTGATAAAGTAAATGAATAAATATGATTAATGAAATAAATAAAGATGATTTAAATAAATAAATATGGGTTAGCGTTGGGTTATTACAACCTTCCCCCCTTAAAGAGTTTCGTCCTTGAAACTTATAACACTTGTCAACTATATGCAATTCTGCTTTAAAACACATGGGCCATTGGTTCCCATTGCTTCCCTCTGAAGAGGTATAATTTGCCGAATGTACTCCGGCTAAGGGTGTACGTATTGTATAACTTCTTAATCCCATGTTTCAGTAGTAGATTCGGATACTTCTCACAAAATAGCCTCAATGAACTCAATTACTTTGCTTCAAAAGTGATCTTTTCTTCGAAAGAAAAGAACCTTGTTACTGTAAAGGAGGTATTCTGCACTGCTGACTCATAAAGCCTAAAGTAACGAGGACTCAATTATTGCTGATATCCAGTCTCCTGACACCCTTGAGTAGATAAGCCCTTTGGAATACTTTATATAACATCTGAGACTTTGGTTATTTCTTTGTTTTGCCAGCACAACTGTTTTGTCGACCTTGTATCACCTCGACATGTACTTGAATTTTCCCTCTTAATGCTTGCTTGGGGTAGCTCTGACCTTATACTCAATGTTTGTTCTAGCTCACTCCAATATAATTAGACAGTGCTTGAGATTATGCCCTTATCAAAATGTCACCATCTGATATTCCTAATGCATCACATGATCTCCCCTCATCAGACTACTCAAGGATCTGCTCCCAGTCAATGACGGGCAAAGAAATGACCATGGTTAGGGATGAGAGTGATGAATTTCTCAACTGAGGGAATCATTGCATACAAAAGAAATGAACATCGAGACTAGAAAAGGCAAATAAAGGAGAGATTTTCATGGGGTGGTTAGAATAAAGATAACCATAAGTGTATCATGAATTTTGAAATATAATTCCACAAGAATTGTGGTTTATAAATATGGATCATAAAGGGTCCAATAAATAATCAACCAAGGAGAAAGATGGCATGGTTATACTCAGGTTTAACTGATGAATTGGAAACAAGATGACAAGCAACTGAGTTTCAACTAGGTGACTTTATAGCCACAAGGAACAAGATAAGTGTAATAGATAGACAACTAGATTGGACAAGCAAAGTGTAATGGATAGATAAATAGATTGGATAAATAAGCAAGGTTTGATGAATAGATAAATGGATTGAATAGGATGCAGTGGAAACATGCATTTGCTCATATGGAGCCAAGTTAAGTACGACAATAAGATTAAATGAGGATTACTGAAGTTCACTTATGAGGATATAAAATATAGGTGTGAGAATTGCAAGTGCCATAAATAGATCAATAGATTGAACCAGTAAAATACAATGGATAGATCAATAGATTAAACGAGCAAAGTACCAATGGATAAGTAAATAGATTGAACAAGTGACATGAGAAATGTGCCTTTGCTCACATAAAACCAATTCAAGTCCACTAATAAGATTGAACAGAAAAGCTAGAGTTTACTTATGAGCATGTAAGGTATATGTGTGGGAGTTGAAGTTAAAAATAAGGAGAGTAAGGGGATTATGACAATTGCAATCACCCACACCAATGAGAGTTGAGTTACATTATGAATTTAGAAAAAGTTATACGAGCGTACTATTATGAATAAATGAGATGTAAGGTAGATGTGGGTATCAGCTCTCAACGAAATGAACTACAACTCAAGATTATGAAATAGAGATGGTGAAGGTTGAGAGTATGGGAATGTTGACAACCATATAAGGTTGAACAAAATGTATTGCACATTTAACAATGGGTTTGCAAAGACATGGAAGATCACGCTAATAGGAAACATCGGGTTGAAATGCAAGGGAGATGAAACAATATTGGATAGTATCAATTTTTGAAGATGAGACAAGCAAACAAGAATTACTATAAATGGATATTCTTGCAAAAGATAAACTATGGTTGTATGGTTTAGGTGTGATATCCGAACCTTAAATCATTCTTGGAAAAGACATCTGTTGCTGAAAGTTAATCCCATAAATAATTTGTTCAAGGTATAGGACACTTATTTTGATAGTGATCTTGTGTAACTCTCTGTACACAGTACACAACCATAAGATTCTGTCTTTCTTCTTCATATGAACCTGAGGTACCCCACGAGGACACACTTGGTCAAATAAATCCTTTACAACTTATCCACTGAATCTTTAATTCTTTGAACTTTGTTGGGGGTCATATGATAGGGGTGTTGAAAATGGATTAAGCACCTTGAACTAGGTTGATATGAAAATCAATGTTTCTTGGGGGAAAACAGTCCTGAAAGTCCTTAGATGAAACATCTCTAAATCCACCAACTGTAAATATGGATAGGATATACCGAGTGTGGTTGACAAATCACTAATGTTCAATGCATTACTGACATGATAATTCACTTGCTTGCACAATTTAATTGGGGGGGGGGGGGGATAAATAAGGCTTTTCTTCCCTCGGCCCGTAGAAATGCACATTTAGCCAATCCTCATCTCTCAAGCTAACCTTACGATCCTTACCAATCATCTTAGTCCTGCAAGTACACAGTTAGTTCACCCCCATAATGATACCAGATCTGCCAATCAAACTGGATTGAATGTCCAGTGAATATGGTTCCAGCAATACTATTAGAGGCATGTGTATAAAAGATAAACATTCAACTGCCTACTGGTCTCCGTAAATTGAGATGACAGGGGGTAATCTAAATTGTAAAGATATGTAACCACAACATGAACTCTTGCAAAGATATTTCTTTATTGGTTAGAAAGGACCTATATGTAAGCTGAATGAATGAAAGGACAAAGAATCGAAATGAAAGAGGCAAGGCATAGAAATGACTTGCATATACAAGATATGCAGTTTATTCATGATGGTCATGATAGTAAAGTAAATGATCGATGTTTTGAAGTTGAGAGGGAGTATTAAGTAATGAAGGTGAAAAAATGTAACAGGTTACCAAAGCGGGTTTTGAAAAGTCATACGGTATCTGTATGTGAGTAAAATGACAAAAATAATGGTCAACACTATCAGAAGGGAAATTTTATTCATCTAGTGTTTGGAAGGACAATACGTCAAGATGAAGGAGTCAATGTTATGACTGAACATGATATCCTCCATTAATAATAAATTTTGCAGTAAATGGAAGTCTTAGGTAGGCATATAAACTTCAAGACTGCTGGCAGATGCAAATAGCACAGATCGTTGTTTATCATTACCAAGCTAGGTTGTACTAGAAAAAAAAGGATTACCAAAATAACTTGAATAACGACAAGCAGTCACATCCATAGAGTAGTATGCCAGCATGACGTTGCGGTGCTATAGAAACATGAACAATATGGATACATTTAATTGCTGAAAGGGCACTCAATGACTGGGTCTGAAGCAACCAAAGGTTTTGCAAGCAATAAATGAATAGTGCCCAAATAGAAGAACGGATGACCGAATTGTCAGCGTTTGAATCGCCTATAACAAAGGTTGCTCAGACGTGTTTAAAGGACTTTCCATCGACCACATATGAGATTTTTCATAAACACTCTATTAAAAATCAAAAGAGTGTTAGTGACAAAGAAATGATGCATCTGAACAATTCAAAGTAACTAGGGCAGAAATAACTCAATGATTCCGATACATGGGAGCATTGCTGATGTAATGGGAGTGAGGTCTTAGTGGGAGCATTGCTGATGTAAGGTCTTAGTGGCAAGACCAGATGATTCTGATGCATGGCAGCTTAAGCTTACATGTACCACCCATATAATGCCAAGTAGCACACCATAAGCTACTAATTGTTATCACCATACATAAGCACTCGTTGTAGTGTTCATCTCATACCGGGTCACATCAAGGATACTGCCCAACAAGGCATTTCCTCATCTAAAGGTTTACATCTAACTTGACACTGTATTAATCTCGTAAGAAGTTGCAAATGGCATCCCCACATTGGGTTTTAACCATCATTGTACCCAAGAGTAGGTATATTAACATACCTCAATAAGACTCTCAAATCCTGGGGTAAAACGGACAGAGTTCCGCCTAAAAACTGACTAAAACCCAGACTTAAAGCCTTACAATAGATACCTAAAATGGAGAGAAATACTTCAATAGCTCAACGGCCACATGCCAGAGTTCATAACTCAATGGGTTACACACCTGGAGTGCACGATTACAGAAGTTTAAACAAATAAGAAAAATGAAACATGCAATACAACTCCCAGATAAATGAGAGCATGCCTCATCAATAAGTGACCCAAATGGTTCCACAGTCCACTTTGCTCATGCTTGAATCTCATGTTATTACCAAATAATTGAGTCACCCAGATGAACATGGTTTTTCCATATATGCCCATACATATGAACTTATAAGCAATATATGCCCATACATATGAACTTATAAGCAATAGCTCATTAACATAGCTCATACACACCTGGGTTGCTAACTCATAAACACCTGATAGCTCACAGTGGCCCTTAAACCTGGCTCTGATACCAAATTTGTAACGCCCCCAAAATGCTAATGATATGATTTACGAAAATCTACAGCGGAAGAATTAATAATAGAAGGGGCTACCGTCGTCCTGATAAGGACAAGGCTCATTGAAACCATTTAATCTTGCAACTCATATTCACAATCACAAAATCTATTAATTGAAACACTTCAAGACCAAAGTCCATAGTAGTTCAACTTCAATACCATCAACTTAATCATACCATGTGATGACTTGCACTCCACACTATACAAGTATATTGAATATAGATCCAACTTGACCCTGAGGTCGATTCCAATATACATGCTATGCTGAATCCATTGTGAGCATCTGATAACTTCCAAAAGGGCTTGCTAAAAGGGGAAAAATGTGATACTTCATCACCTAAAATGGAAAGCATGAAAACAATTCGAAAACGTGAGCAAAAACTCAATACATGCATTCCTATATTGTAAAATGAACATATAAACACTGTTGAGGGGTACCCGTCTTTGCAATTCATTTAGTTAGCAATAACAATGAAAATGAAAGCAATATGAAACTGAATTGCTCATTGTTATCTGGATGTGAACCCCTTGTAATGATATGATCTATACATAAGTGTACACCTGCCAATCCGATCAAGAGTTGGCCTAAAGCTGCGCGGATAAATGATGGGCTGATGCCCTATAGATGATAACTGACGGGGTCGCAAGTTAAATGAAAAATCACTGTATAAACTGATTTATTGATAAACTCATTAAGAGCTGTAATTTGATAAACATGTTTGCTTTATGAAAATACAGGCAATGGATGTACCTTGAGTTTTAAAAAATGTCATCTGACTTGATACAAGTCAGCTATTTCATAGATGTCATCTGACTTGATAAATATGTTTTGACTTGATAACACTTATGCATAATAGGGAACGATAACTAGGCCTCCACTCTGTTTCATAAATGTCATTGTAAGTATGTGTAGTTAGTAAATAATCTTTGCTCACACAATTGAGTAAGTAAAAGCACGTATATCAGAAATTGAGTAATTCATATGGTATACATGACTTGGGTATTTCAATATAACTTCAAAACTGGATTGATGAAAGTAATTAAATTTGATATAAAGTAAATAGAAGTAAAATAGTCCACAATGAGATAAATGAGATTACAAAGGAAAAGGCCTTGATGGTGATAGTTGAGAGAGTGGTTGTGGCTTTTTCTGAAATAGGTTATTGATATGGGGTTAAGGCTTGTTGATGTATAACTTGGTTCAAGATAACAGCGAGTACACTATATTGGCTTGATAAATACAATTGATATATTCTGAAGTGAGTAACTAATAAAGGTTTGAGGCCAGGAGAGATATATCTTGGTTCAAAATAGCATAAACTGCAATAACTTGGTCTGATAAATATGGTTTCTAAGTCACAACTCTCCCCACTTCTCCTATTTCATTCATAAATTCATTAGATATATAATTCCACCCCAAATGAATCATTGAACTCAATATAAGCTATTAAGCTCACTAAATGTGGTATTTTCTTTGTAAAATCCATAAATGATTCAAAGCTCATAAACAAGCTCCCAAATTGCATACTTGTCTTCTTCTTTCTCATTAATCAAGCTAAAAGCTCCATGAAAGTTCATGAATATTCATTTCTCCCTTAAATGACCGTGCTTGGCCCAAAATGCACAAAATGAGTGTATGATCAATCTCAGTCAATCACCAAAATGATCAAAGTGGGTGCCTGATCGAAATGAGGGCATGCTTTACACATTTATTCAAAATGGTTCTAAAAATCACCAAATTCCAATTACTAACTAAAATTCATGAAATGTTATAGGAAATTCAAAAATAATATGAAAAATCTACAGTTCAATTTTCAAAATTTTCCTCCAAGTATTCGCTGCACAGAAATTGCAATAACAGTCCAATTTGCACCAAAGTAGGTCAGTTCACTGCAACAATTCGTAACTTTCACCCTAGACCTCAAATGGCGACCTAAAATCCAAATATGTAAATATTACAAAGTCTTCTAAAACTTTCATAAAGGGCACAAGGCATGATTCCCACAATAGGGTTCCCAAAATGGAGCTAAAACACAAGTGTGTCAGTTTTTGGTCCATCCTGTACAGCTTTGGTAAAACGACCGTAACCTTTTCCACAAACCTCGGATTGAGGCAATTAAAGAGGAATTTTAAAGCTAACACACTGAAATATATACCCACCAAAAATCACAATTTTTGGCTGGACCATTCATTATCAGTTTAATCCGAAAGTCGACCCTAATTTCCTAAAATTTCAGCCCTTCACTGATTTAACTTTCTCTTCTTTTTTTTTTCACGTAAAACTCACTTGAAATCATTTCAAATCACCACAATCAGACATAAAAAGATCATTTAAGGCCTCACATTCATATCCAAACTCTAAACAACTTCATTAATATATAATTGCATAATTCGTATCCAAAATAGGGCAGTTTCCTTCAAAATTCCATAACTCACTGATTACACCTCCACAATTCATGAAAGTTTTCTAGAAAATCCCAAATAATATAGAGAATCTACAGTAAAAATTTTAGAACTTTTGGACAATGGGATAATTCCCAGAATTTTTGACAGTGGCAATTCAACAAATACAAAGTCATGAAATCATGCTCTTGATCAAATACCCATAACTCCAAACATCTCAAAACTCAATAAAAATTGCACGATAACTATCAATTTGATCATCCAAACATAGCCCATAAATAAAGCAACCAGAAAACTCAAGATAAAACAAGTCAAAGTTTTGGGATATACCTCACTTTAGGCTTGAATTAGCGGGAGGAGGGGGCTGTTTCGAGTGATTTAGATGATTGGACAAGATAGCTGGAAACAAGGGAAAGTCAGGGTAGTCGGGAGGTGGTCGGAAAAGTGTTCGGAAACCACCAAAACTGGCGGCGCAAGGGGCAGCTACTGCAGCACCTGTTTTCTGCCCATGGAGGTGTGGAGAGGAGAGAGAAAATGGAGAGTTGGGTTTGTGAATTTTTGTTGAATTTTTGTAGTTATAAATTGTCAATTAATAGCTACATGTGGCTGAAAATTATCCACCCAAAAAGTAGCTTTTTGTTAATTAAAATTAGGTGCTAAAATGAGCAATTAGTGAAATAACAAAGTTAGCAAAGTTTTGGGCTTTTGTTTTGGGTCCAACAAGCTAAGTTCCGACTCGAAAAAAAAAATTATTTGAAGTGTTGAGCAAAGATAAAATTTAGTATTGCTCAGGATTAAAGTTTACTGAAGGTAAGAAAATAATTAATCACTAATTTACACTCACCGAGGCCCAATATTGATTCACCCGACATTTAATTAATCAACGAAACTCGAATTAACAATCAATAAAATTTGAGTTGCAAAGTGATACCCAAAATGAAATATCTCCCAACCGGGATGATTAAATATGATAAATGAAGGTGGAGAATTTAAATAACATAATGGAATCGTTAAATAAATAAATTGAGAGTAATTAAATTTAATAAACATGATTTGGTTAAACAAATAACCATGAGTAATTAGGCCAATAAACATGATAAAGCAAATGAATAAACATGATTAATGAAATAAATAAAGATGATTTAAATAAATAAATATGGGTTTGGGTCGGGTTATTATAGCTATGAACATGAAGTAATTAAATAAATGAACATCATTAAATAATTAAATAAACATAATTAAATAATTTTAGGGTTGGGCTATTACACACATTCCCCAACCACGACATCACAACAGTAATTCAAACGTTCATAACAAACGCAGTAAGTCTCAATTTCATAGCATGCCCATCATACAGAGTCCGCCACGTGGTTATATTCAGTTACACATGCCATTATGCTTTTAAAATAGTAAATAGAACACCTCTTATCATGCTCCAAAACACACATGTTTTCACACAACACGGGGAAGGGTTAGGGCATGATTGTTACTTGGTTACCGTATAAATTATGGGCTCGGTTACTAAGCTGGATTTACTGCTCTACACCTGGGCCAACAAACAGCCCAAACTCAGTCTAAAAATTTAATGGGTTGCACCCCCTGCCCCTGATCCTTATTCCTTGAAGTTTTACAAATATTTTTTCCATAAGTTTAGGGCCTTCCAACCAAGCCATGCCAGGGTCAGTTTCGGCCAGAACTAGGCCTCACTTCCAGAGGCCATAACTCCCGATCCAGATGTCCAAATTTTGCGTTCTAGCCCAAATTGGAAGCTTTAATCCGTCCCTAACCCTTTCTATGTTTGAGGTTTTGCCCGGTTCTGATTTGAATAAGGTCATTTTCTCCATTCTTTTATCAGTGACACTGACTGTCCCGGTTCGGACAGTCCATGGTAATTTGCTTATAACTTGGGCCACGCTACCCCAATTGGACCTATTCCAAAACGATATCGTACGGGACATCCCGAGATAGTCACCTTAAAGATTTCACAATTTTAGGCGAATGGGCCTAACCTAGGTAATTTTTCAAAGTTGCCGACGGTGAAGCCCAGTCCCCAAGCCGGAAGTTTTTGCCTAGATTTATAACGCAAATTCCTGACGCCATAACTTTCACACCCGACCTCTGAAAATTTATTTCTTCCCCAAAAAAGGAAGATGGGCTTGTCTACTACAACTTTCAAGTTTGGTGCTCTTGTTAATTCCCACCGTAGCTAGGTTGAAAATTTCAAAACTTACCGACTATCCTCACTGACCGGTTTTGATAGTGCTTGGTAAATAGGTCATAACTTTTAGAATACAACCCCGATTTGTCCAATTCAAAAACCCAAGTTCTTAGCACATATTAATATGTTTGTTGTAAATTTTTACAATTTTTAGACGTCTAGAGAAAAACCCCCAATTTTCAAAGTCAGTGTATTTACAGTGACATTCTGCCCAGCACAACCCTCCTCTTTGGGGTCGATTTTTCGGTTTTTTCGGGTCACCAAAATTCCCATCCTCGCGGTATTTACCCCTAGACCTTAGTTCAATCCTACCCAAGCAAAAAAGAATCAAATTTTATTCAATTTGAAAAGCAAACGTCATCAAAATGACGTCATGGTTTACCTTGGACCGGTTTCGGGTCAAAATTGGTAGAATCACCGCTTCTACCTAGATTTAATGCCGAAAGTGCTGAGAAAACAGAATATATTTTAGAAATCAAAACTTTTATCTCAATTTCAAGCATGAGAAATCAAAGGAGGAATAAAGGTTTGAGTTTGGATGCATAGGGGTGCATGGAACCCCATGCACCACGTTGTTGCCCACCAACACAGGAGAGGGAGTAGGAGGGGATTGGAGGTGGCTATGGGCGGCACCCCGGGCGGCTAGCGCGGTGGTCCTGGTAGCAAGGCGGTGGAGAGAGAGAGAAAGAGAGAGACGTAAGAGAGGTAGAGAGAGGAAGAGATGGTGTGAGGTTTAGAGAGAGGGGGAGATTGATTAGGGTTTAGGGAAAAGAAAAAAAAAAGAAGAGGGGCACGGCTATTCCTAAAGGGTACGACTAGGGTTTTAGAAAAAACAAGGAGGCGGAAAAATTTCACTAAGATTTTGAAAATAAAAACAAGGGGGGAAAAGAAAAGATTGTTCAAAGTTCAAAGTTTTTTTTTTTTTTTGTTAGCAATCATAATAATAATATCACTATCAATAATACTAGGAATATTTTTATAAACAAAATCAGGGAGGATAAACACAAATATTTAAACCTTTTAAAGTATTGGAAATTAATTAAAAAAAAAATAGATTTCACAAGAACTCATTTGACCTTGGTTTGGGTTGACTTGGGTCTAGGTCGGTCTAACTGGAAATAATACGCCAAATTGAAATTCAGGGGTTTAACATGTGGATAGTTATATTTATGTTGCTTTGTTATCTTAAAATTAGCTAGCTCTTATGAAATCAATGTGAATAGGTAGTAATTATTTAGAATTAGAACCATTTAAGATTTATAATTTTAGGTGTTTATGGTCTTAATTAGTTTAGATTGATGCTCAATTAGTTGTTTTCGTATTTAATGACCTTGATCTCATCCTCGTCCCTGAGGACACGACCCTCAAGTCCTACAACAAAAGTCATACGCTTGGGGCTTTATTTTACACCCAAAATGATCTTACAAATTTTTGGCACCGTTATCGGGGATGATAGCATGAGATTATGTCACATTTTCTTTTTCTTTGATATTTTCTTATTAATTGCATCTATTTTATTTTGTTTTGCTTATTTCATTATGAGTATTGACTTATATTAATTTAGTAAAAAAAATTTAAAAACAAACAGCAAGTTTCTATTTCCCTCAATATGAGCATGAAATATTCTACTGATATTTGAGTATATTGAATGAATTTCATGCTCAATGTGTTGATCATTGTTTTGAGAAATGAAAAATTTGCTAAGTAATCTTTGAGGGTCTTAATGATGAATATTGGGGTCATGTTGAGTCCACGTACCCCAGAGGTTTCGGTTGTTTGTTCACTAAGACTCCTGATGAATTTGGGATTTCTTTGAGTATTTATCTCATGATACGTGGGAGTATGACAATGCTAGAGAAGTTTTTAGTCACCCCTCTCCCGACCCTTATATGATGCATGCTACACCTTTAGATGAGGGTTAGTTTGGTGGTATATCTCATAAGCACTCTCGTACTTCATGTGCTTCTGTTTCATGTGATTATTGTGGTTTCTTTGACCATGATGTCGATATTTGTCCATTGCTTGGTAGACCACATAGACTAGAGGCATGGACTGCCTTTAATGGGGAGATTTACTTTCAAAGTTTACTTAAGACTAACCTTAGCTATTGTGATGACTTTGATGTTAGGAGTGAGGCATTGATTCCTTTAGAGCATGATTTTTATGATGATACACCTTCTGATGACCTTGAGGAAACAAGTGATCCCTCATCACCTTTAGCAGTCGCACCCTCCCTAGAGTTTAGCATAGTTAGTGACCACCACAAAGGGTAGTCTGACCGTTCATGAGTTGTCTCTTCCTTCGGCTCCTTTGGGAGAGCTAGAGGAGGGAGATGGTTTTGAGACTGATGCTACTTCTGATGATCAGTGTGGCATAATAGTTGAGTAAGAGGATACCTTTTCTGAGGAGCATTCTCTTGATGAGCCTTCTGATGTATAGTTTAGTGAGATTACACCTCACATGGAGTTTGATGATCCCATTTATGATGATTCTTACCCTAATGTAGCTCCTACCCTTCCCGTTTCACCTCTTTCTTCTCCCCTCCCTGTTTCTTCTCCCTTCTTTAGACCCTCTTGAGTCTACCTTGATAGAGTCTGAGCCTTTTGTGCTTGACAGTCCTTGTTTAGATTAGGCTCTTGATGATGGTGACATAAAGAGACTGGAGGATCACTTTAAGGTGAAGGAATTGACTTTACGCCATCCTTGGAGCTTTGATTTTCATATTTCATTTAATTGGCCTTGCCTTGGTCTTCTCCCCTCCTCCTTTAGAGATGTTGGATTTCATTTGATAATTCAGATCACTATCGAAGGTCTTTGTATTCATATAATACACCATACTTAGGCCATTGACTGGTGTATCTTATTTTGGATATACACATCTTTTGTTTGATTGGGCTAAGAGCTTTGACAAGCTCAAAAGAGCCTTAACTTGCATTGCATTAATGAATTTATTTGGCCTACACTTCCTGTTTATAACTACTTGCATTTTTGTGAGGAATGTGCCCAGTTGCTTGACAAGCTGCTTCGAGTTTTGGTGGGTTTGGATGAGTAGCAGCTTGTGAGTTGAGATGGAGCGGTTGATGCTCCATGAACCTCCTCAACGTCATCTGAATGAGGCATTTAATTTGGGTACAATCAGTATCCAACTTGGTATGATTGTTCCACCCCTCCCTATTCTCCTTTTTCGTTTCTTTTCTTTCTTTTTGTACATAGTTATGGATGTTTAGGACTGTGATTGTATGGGTGATTGATCTTGAGAGAAATTTGGGATTTGTTAAGCTGAATTGACTATGATCACCCTTGATTGTATTTGGGTTTTGTGAATACTTGTTAGTTATGAATATCTAGGATTGCAAATAGTTATGGATATATAGGATTGTGAATAGTTATGGATATCTAGGATTGTGATTATGATTGTGTTATGTATGTCACATTTTGCTAGGAAGGCCATGGTTGTTTGATAGAAAGGTAAATCATGATGGTTACTTAAGCACCTATTCCTTTTCCAAAGATGGTAAAGAGATAACCCATGCCTATTTAATCCTCCTCAGATTCACCAAAGCAAGCCATAAAAGAACCCTCAACAAGCTGACCTATTCCTTACCTTTGGAGAACCATTACTTAAGACCTTTTATCATGAGTTTAAGGCCTTTAAGGAGTGAATACTCACTGCCATTGAGGAACCAAAACACTCATCCCTAAGCCATCCCTTTGCCATATCCTTACTTAAACAATTCAGCCATGTCTTCCCTAATGAAATACCTTTAGGTCTACCCTTTAAAAGATCCATCCAGCACCTCATTGATCTTAACCTTGAAGCAATTCTCCCAAACAAGCCAGCTTACAAAATTAATCCTAAGGAGATTATAGAGATTCAAAGGCAAGTACATGAACTGATCAACAAATAGTTGGTTAGGGAATCACCTAGCCCTTATGCTGTTCTATCCTTGTTGGTTCCTAAGAAGGATGGGAGCAAGAGAATGTGTGAGGATAGTCTAGCTATGAACAAGATCACCATCAAATACAGGCATCTTATCCCACATCTTGAAGACATCCTATATGAACTTCATGGTTCTAGTGTGTTTTCAAAGATTGATTTGAGAAGTGGTTACCATCAAATTCAGATCAGAGATGAAGATGAATGGAAGACAACATTCAAGAAAAAAAGAGGCCTATATGAATGACTAGTTATGCCATTTAGATTGTCAAATGCTGCAAGTACCTTTATGAGGCTTATGAACCAAGTGTTTTGGCCTTCCATTGGTAAGTTTGTGGTGGTGTACTTTAATGATATTTTGAGTTACCGTAAAATTAAAGAGAAACACCAAGATCACTTAACTCACACTATGCTGGTCTTAGAGAAGGAGCAGTTATTTGGTAACCTTAAAAAGTGCACTTTCTTCTCCAAAGAAGTGAATTATTTAGGCTACATTGTGACTGACCAAGGAGTGAAAGTAGATGAAAGCAAAGTTGAGGCCATTCGGTCATGGCCAGTCCTTAAGAGCATCCATGACGTTCGAAGTTTTCATAGATTGCCTCATTCTATAGGCGGTTCATTAGAAACTTTAGTACTATCATGACACCTATGACTGAAGTGATTAAGAGAACATCCTTCAAATAGACCCCTAAATCTCATTTTTCCTTTTAGGAAGTCAACACCAAGCTTACTAATGCACTAGTATTAGCATTGCCTTGTTCTGATAAGGTTTTTGGGATTGAATTTTATGCTTTTGGTGTTGGTATTGGAGGGGTTCTTACTCAAGAAGGGTGACTGTTAGCCTTATTTAGTGAGAATTTATGGAATTCTAGGAGGAACTACTCGACTTGTAACAAGAAGTTTTATATAATTGTGAAGCGTTTAGAGCATTGGAGCCATTACTTGATGGCTAGTGAGTTTATCTTGCATTCTGGTCATAAGGCCTTGAAGTACATTGAAGGGAAGCATAAGTCAAACTCAAGACATGCTAAATAGGTGGAATACTCCAATCATTTCACTTTACAATCAAGCATAAGTTAGGGAAACGGATCAGTGAGCAGATGTATTATCAAGAAGACATTTGTTATTGTTCTAGCTAAGTGCTTACATTCTGGGATTTGAGCATCTTAAGTCCCTTTATGCTACTGGTAAAGACTTTAGGGAGCTTTATTATGTTTGTCAAAAGCATCCTAAAGGGGATTTTCTGGTCTGTAATGAGTACTTATTCAAAGGAACTTGTTTGTGTGCCCCTAGATGTGTTACTCATGAGCTTCTAATTACAGAAGTTCATGGTGGTTCTCTGGCTAGATGTTATGGAGAGAATAAGACCCTAGCCATGCTAAGGGAATATTACTTCTAGTTAGGAATGAATCAGTATGTTCAGGATCTTTTGAGAAGGTGTGCTACTTGTCAAGTCACTAAGAGTCACTAACTACCCATGGTTTATAGCTTATACACACCTTTGTGGGTTCCTTCCCTCCCTTGAGTTGATGTAAGCATGGATTTTATCCTTGGCTTGACTAAAAATCAAAGGAACAAGGATTCCATCTTTGTGGTAGTGGACAAATTCTAAAAGATGGCACATTTTATAGCTTGTAACAGGACCAATGATGCTACACATATTACTGAGCTATACTTTAAAGAGGTGATGAGGCTGTATGGTATTCCTAGGTCTATTGTTTTTGATCATGAAACCAAGTTTCTCAGCCACTTTTGGATTACCTTATGGAAGAAAATGGGGACCAAGCTAAAGTATAGTACCACTTGCCACCCCTAAACTGAGGGCTAAATTGAGGTAACAAACAGAACTTTGGGAACTCTTTTGAGAGCTTTGATTAAGCTGAATGCTAAGGCATGGGATTTGCTCCTTTCTCATGCTGAGTTTGCTTACAATAAGGCACCCAACAATACCATAGGCATGTCTCCCTTCAAGGCGGTGTATGGGATTGATCCCTAAGCCCCCTTGATTTGGTGCCTAGAGTTTTTGAACAGAAGCCTAGTGTGGAGGCTAGCAAGAGAGTGGAAGAAATCTAGAAGCTCCACAAGCAAATCACGACCAGGATTGAAAGGTATAATGCTTTCTATCAAGTTTAAGCCAACAAGCATAAGAAAAAGGTGGTATTTCAGCCTGAAGACCTAGTATGGATTCACTTAAGGAAAAAACATTTTCCCTTAATGCCAACGGCTGATGGTCCTTTTGAAGTATCAAAAAGGGTAAATAACAATGCCAACAAGGTCAACTCCCTAGAGATTATATGTTTTAGCCACATTTAAGGTGGCAGACTTGAGCCCCTGTTTAGAGGATGATCATCTAGTGAATTTGGCAGCAAATTCTCTTAGCCAAGGGGAGGATGACAGAGATCTAACCATGGAACAAGACTTAGGTCCTCAATGTAGTCGAGGGAGTTCAAGTTTAAGCACCAATCCTAAAGTAGTAATCCAAGCTTTGCTGAAGCAAAGAACTGACCTACCCCGGGTATGATCCTTTGCGTAGACCCGATTTTGTTCATTTGATTTTCTAAGCCTCTAAGAGGTTTAGAGATGATATTTTTGCATAGGATTCACCTAACATCCTCAAATAATAATCCATAAAGATAAATTCAAGTTAAGTCCGGTTCTTCATGAAGATTTTGCACTCACAAGTCAACTGTTCCAGATCAAGCTCTATTTTAGCCCAGTTTGAGTTTCGGGCTAGTTACCTCCCTTAAACCTAATTTGAGCTTAATTTCTTCACTTGGGGTGATTATTAACATCGTAGTGAAGTCATTCACATTTTAAAGTCAACTTTAAATTAAGTAGAAGCAAGTCAACCAAGCTGCTCCTTTTTAGTGCTAAACCGACCGATTTGAATGTTCTTTTTATCAATAGGTGAGATCTCATTAAGGGGAAGGTTTGGTCACCAAATTTCCTACCTACTTGCTAGCCTAAAGTGCTAGGAACATCATCATTAGCTCAATTACAACTTTGGAAGGCCAATTGGCCACCAGATGGAGAGATAATGATCTCCCTTGTTTCTAATTGGCCAACCGCAAGATAAGTCACTTCAGCAACCTTCTGTCCCTCTCCCATGTGCAAGTTGATTGCTTCAGGACTAATGATCATGTTCAAGCTTGAGTTTAGCCTTAACAACATGTGTTAAGCTAGACTCATGAATTGTAATTAAGCTAGTCTAAGCATACTTTGCAATCTGATTTATATAAGCTAGATTAGAGGTTTCCTAATGAATAAGGAAATTCCTAAGCAACTAGGTAGCTAGGGAGGAGCTTGTTCAAATGCCTAGTTGCTTGTTCATGTAATCAAATTATAAATGAATCAGAATTCAGTTGAGCTTTACTCCTAAACCTGTAACCCTTTCAAAACACTCAATCTAGCTTATCTTTACTTAGGCCGAGCAAAGTGGTGATCTAGCGAGTCTTAATCATTCCCTAGGTGGTGTTTCTTTATCCTAAGAAAGATTAAGCACCCAAAACGGATTCTTGGTGGTGTTTTATGTATCCAATAGTTAGCTTAGAACTTATCTATCCTTGTTCATCCCTCCCGGGTTCACTTGAATACAACCTTCTGTTTCCATTCACATTTAGCTTGGTTATAATCTATCTTTGAGTGTGGGTTAGTGGGTGAGGGTATACGTTAAAGCCACTCTGTGGCATGCTGATTCTTTGAGTTACAAGCTGTGTGAAATGTCCACCATAAGTTGAATTTTTTAGTTGATGCTAAGTATTATGTGTTAGAGGAGCCTCTTCTCTATAAGTTGTGTGGAGATGGTCTTTATAGGAGATGTTTGCTGAAAGATGACATCCAAAGTGTCCTCCCCCGTTGCCATGCTTCTACTTATGTTGGACATTTTGGCCCCTAGAAGAAAATTGTTGAGGTTCTTCAAGCGGGCTTTTATTGGTCCACTCTTTTCAAGGATGCAAGGAAGTTTGTCAGGACTTACGATTGATGTTAAAGAATAGGGAATATTTCTAAACACCATGAGATGCCTTAAAGTGGTATTATTGAGGTGGAACTATTTTATATAGGGATTGATTTACTTCATGGTCTGTTCCCTCCTTCACACAGCAACCTATATATACTTGGAGTGGTAAACTATGTCTCCAATTGGGTGAAAGCCATTGCCACCCCTATTAATGATTTTAAAATTGTGATTAAGTTCCTTAAGAAGAACATTTTTGCAAGATTTGGTATGCCAATGGCTCATTTGAGTGATAATGGGACTCACTTTTAAAACAAGCCTGTAGAGTCACTCTTGAAGAAATATGGGGTTTTCCACAAGGTTGCTACACCTTACCATCCCTAAACAACTGGCCTAGTTAAGCTATCCAATTGAGAGTTGAAGAGTATATTAGAGAAGATAGTTGATCGGTCCTAGAAAGATTGGTCCTTCAAACTAGATGATGCTCTATGGGTATATTAGACCATATACAAGACTCCCATGTGCACTATTCCTTATTAGCTAGTGTCTGGGAAGTCTTCCCATTTGCCAGTTGAACTTGAGCATCAGGCATATCGCGTCATTAGAATGCTCAATTTTGATCTTCAGGCAGCCAGAGAGTAGAGAATGTTGCAACTCAATGAGCTTGATAAGTTAAGGCTACAGGCTTATGAGAGTTCCCTTGTTTACAAAGAAGGAGCCAAGCATTGGCATGACAAGCATATCATGAAGAAGAGGTTTGAAAAAGATGACATGGTCCTTTTGTTCAATTGAAAGTTGAGGTTGTTTCCAGACAAGCTGCGATCTAGGTGCTTGGGACCCCTTTAAGTCACTAAGGTTTTTCCTGATGGGGCGGTGGAGGTGTGGAGTGAGTCAACGTATTCATTCAAAGTTAATGAACTGTGGCTTGAGCCATATTTTGAGGTGGAGCTCATTGAAAAATCCACTATTAATACTCTAATTGACCCTATTCAAGCTTGAAAAAGGAAGGTCAAGCTCTCAACCTTAAAAGAGTGCTTCTTGGGAGACAATCGAAGTCATTTCATTGATTTCTTTTTATTTTTAAAGTATGTAAATTTTAGGTTGTTTTCTTTATGTGAAAAAATGGAGAAATAAAAGAGAGAGAAAAACATAAGTGATGCAGATCAGACCTCAGTTCAATGTCCTCAATCTGAGCAAGGGAAGAGTTTGTTGATTGATCAACCCCAAAATCAACTCTGTTAGGGCAAAAAATGCTCTTTTGAAGCTTGTCTAGGGAGGTCCTTCCTATGCTGGATCCCTTAAAGTTCCCCTTACAAGCTTACCATGTCATTTTGAGGTAACCAGTAGCCTTAGTTTAGTTCATTCAATAAGGATCAACCTGAGGTTTAGTGTAGTTTTAGCTGATTCTCTAGTTTTCAGTAGCTCATTTTGTCAAAGGATATCAGTCCCATTTTGATCAGTAACCTAAATCATTTATTAGCTTATGATTAGCTCTTGAATGATAAAGGTTGCTAGATTTTTCCCTGGAGACAGTTAGTAGTAACAGCAGACCAACACCAACAACAATAGTAGTCTTAAAGGGATATTTGATCCCTAGCTTAGCAGCTCATTTTGGAATGTTTAAGAGAATGAAAAATGTGTCTAAATATTTATCAAATAAGGCCCTAAAGCTGCAGATTCAGGTAAGCTAGGATTAGCCTTCAACCAGCACAAACATGGAGGAAATATCTTTTGATCCAATGGATTTCAGGGTGTTGTACTTGCTGTCTGCAGGGCTAATCACTTGATTAATGGTTGCATTTGGCTCCCTAAGACCGTCATTATCAAGTAACTTGATGTGACAAAGGCTTGACACCTTAGTGATGGAGATTAGTAATGTGTTTAGGTGTCAAAGATCAAGCTTAGCTGCTGTTTTTGTGTTATTTGCTTTCAGACTATTTTGTTGTTTTAAGCCTTAAGCATATTCTGTATTAGCCGTTGTGTGTGTAAATAAGGTTGAGTATAAAAGCCTTATTTCTCATTGTAAGCATCAGAACATTAATATATGAAAAGCCTCTTGCTGGTTTTAAGCCTAACTCTCTTAAATCTCTCTAAACTTTAGCCTATTCTGGTGGTCTGTAGGAGTAGATCCTTTATCTAATCTTTTGGTGCTTAGCTTTATGGAGGTTGGTGGTGGATCTTCAATTTTGGTTGGTGGAGTAATTCTCCTTTATTCCATATCATATCTTCCATGTTGAGTAGCTAGCTTCTGATTCATGCCAAGTTTACAGTTCAACATACATCAATAAGGATAAAAGTGAGTGAGCCCATCACCAAGGTCCAAGAGTGGTCATCACCATGGACCGTGGTTCATTTATTTTCCAAGGAAAAAAAGTAGGAAAAGATATGAAAGATTAGTTTGTGACAACAGGCACCACATGGGACCGTTGTGACCTGCCACCTTTGCGGTCAATGGTTTTTAAGTGAGAGCTCTTCTTACCCACCTCATTTCTTCTTCCTCATTTGACTCTCACTCTCTCTCTCTCTCTCTCTCTCTCTCTCTCTACCCTTATTCTTCTCTCTTTACAAGCACCATAACTGACACGTCCGCAAGTGCATGGGTGTTGTAGTATAGATTAAAAGATCATCCTCAGGGACCATAGTAATCTATCGAGCTAATGTCTAATTGAAAATGTTAAGTAATTAATCTTTTCAGCGAATCAATTTAATAAACTAATTATCTAATTGGAAATCAATCAAAGTAAAGTATCTAGGAATTTGATTCGCCAAGTAAAGAGTTGGGTCATGCACTTTTCACTGGTTGAACAATTCAAGGAATTACAATCGAGTTGAATTCATTCCTTTCTTTCAAAATAGATTAAATTGCCCAAACAAATTCAACTAACACTCTCTTAAGTGTCTCGGATTTAGTCTACGTTGAAGATTCATGAATGCCAAGTCTTCTCTCAACAAGCAATTCTCTCTCGAGTTTCGCTAAATCAAGTTTTATCAAGGTGATCTAGTAGTGAGTTTCACTTTTCAGTACTTTACTCAAATACCTAACATAAGCAAGCAAAATTGGCTAAATTCTACTCACAAAATCTTAATATCAAGATGGAAGTAAATCATTCCAATCATGAAATAAGCATAAGATTGTAAAGTTTAAGGATCTAACTACAATACTATGGCTAACAAATCCCTAGATTAAATAAAACTACTCACTCATATTACAAATTCAACTAAAAACAAGAGCTCAAGAATAAGTTCAAAGGGAAGGAAAACTTTGCAACAATGGCAGCCCTTCAATTATGCAACAATCTTCAAGCCTCCAAGAGCAAAGCTTTTCCCTTCACTTCTCCTTTTGCTCCCAAAACAAAACAAAACAAAATTCTTACTAAAAGAAATATGTGTAAGAAGTTCTAAGATGGCTATGGTTGTCGTCTTCTCTCCCTTTTAAGCCTTGGAACACGCCCTTTTAAGCAGCATACGGAGCATCCTTAGCCGCACAATGAAGAAAGATAAAGAAGTTAGCAGTTACAGGCTCACCACGGTCCGTAGGGAATGCCATGGTAAGACTGTGGTTTTGGTTGGTTCCGAATTCTTCTGCTCTTCTCTTGCTCCACGGGGATAGGGCTTGGGGTACGTCCGTGTTGGGTCCATAAACACTCATATGAAGGTCAATTGCTACATCAAATGGTCTAAAATCCTGCAAATATCATCAAAAAAGCATACCCAAATATAAAACAAGATTAGGAGTATAAATTATGACATTAAGCCTATTAATTCTCGGAAAACTTTTGCAAAACGTCCTAAAAATGAAGTATATAAAAGCACTTATCAAACTCCCCCATACTTGAATCATTGCATGTCCTTAAGCCACACTAAGACCAAAAATTATTCACAATCTCCTTAGGAAAGACATTGGTAGCGTCTCAATGTCAAAGCCGATCCAAAGTTAACCCAAAAGTCCAAAAATCATTTAACAGAAAGACTAGGAAATGAGGTCTTCAAAATCGTTTGACAGACCACAATGTCAAGTTTGAATCAACCTCCCCTAAAATCATCACATACAATCACATCAACATCGACATATGAAACACTTAGAGCTAGTAATGTGGGTAGAACCTCACTATAGTCATGTGGCACTCATCACTCATGCGTTTGAGAATGTAGGAATGTTCCCTCAATTCTCATTCCATAGACTCAAATCTACCATAAGCTTAATAAAACTCTCTAATTCGTCATCACTCATGTGCAACACACATTAGACAATCATGAGGATTTTATAAGGTTGTAACGAGGCGACGGGTAAAGGTAAGAGGGGAACAAATATTTTAGAAATGTGGAGCTAGAAGCCATAAACTAAGAGCTAAATGCTTTCAATATCCTCATGCAACATTCTCCTCAAACCAATAGATTTCAACTACAAAATACATCCGCTTTCACAACCAAATGAAGAGAAGAAGTGTTGAAAGTCATATATGCTTTTTACAATCCAAACAAAGCGAACACTCTCCTTATTCTTTCGTTCCTTCTTTTCTTATCAAGTTTTTTCTTTTCCGCTTTGGTTGTTTTTTCTCTTTGTTTCTTTTTTCATTTTTCCTTTTTCCATGATTTTTTTAGTCTCACAAAAGAGTTGGTTAAAGTAATACATATCAAACTTGAATTTCAACTCTTCTCTAATCTTTGTAAAATAGGACAAGGATTTCTTATACAAATAGAAGAACACAAATCCCTTCATCAATTGACCAAATCCACCAAAAAGATCTCAATGCCCCTTACCAACTCCCAATCAAACTCGATTTATGAGAATGAAATGCTCCTCTAGTATTGGCTTAAGGTTTAGATAAATGTTTGGCTAAAGGCTATGTTCGAAGGTTCAAAGCAATAAAAATGGATATAAGCTCAAAGGGGCTAGCAAGGGATATATTATGCATAACAAGGGGGCTATTTGGTCTCTTGGGTTAACAAATCAAAGAATGCCTCAATCATGTTGCTTAAATGCATATACGAAGTGTGATCTTGAATGAGAGTCAAAGCAAGTTCTAGATAAATGATGTCCAGTACGACTCGCTCATGAATTGACTAGAGACTAAATTAATAAATTAGTCTTCAAAAGCTCAAAGTCTCATGGGACATCTACCATGGTCATACCTAGTTCATTAGGAGACACATGCCCACATTCATGTAAAGAATCATGGGGTAATCAATTTGAACTCAACATATGGTCAAAACATGAAGCTCATTTTCGCAAATCCGTTTTCAAACACTTTTATTCACAATTGGGCAAATTGAAGGATCAATCTAAACCAACGAAGTCTAGCTAGTCTATAAAGTTCATCATCAGAAGATTTTTTTTTTCATTTTTTTCCTTTTCATTTTTCTTCTATTGTTTTTTGCGATTTTTTTTGTTTTTTATTTATTTTTTTTCCAGTGAATGCATGCTCGTAATAATAATACCAAGAAAATACGAAAACCATAAAAAGGAACCAAAAATGAAAAGAAATCTAAATGTACCTCTAACATGCTCTAGCTACATAAAATTAAATCTAAAATGCAGCTCTAAATGCAAGCATGGACAACATATACAATGCATACACAAGCACATACCAAACCACGTCAGGCATCAGACGCCATCAATTAATGACTAACACCCCTGTGCTTGAACAAAACATTGTCCTCAATGTGAGCACAGAGTAGAAAAGGGAAGGGGAGTAGTAAGAAGCAATCAGAAGGGAGGTGGCAAGGAGGGTGGGGAGGTTACACATAAGAGATATGCCAATCTCGCCAGGTCTCTAAACAAGCCTTATAGTCCTGAAAGTATTGGGTATGGGTAGCAAGCATCACATGGAGCTCGTCGTGCTACTCTTGGACAAAGTTGCGAAGAACGGCATTCTCAGAGGCAACATAGGATCGAAGGAACACTTACTCCTCCTAAATGGGCCTACGGGTGGCTTGGAGGTCAGCATAGTCAGGGGGGTGGTTGGGAGGAGGAACTAGGTCGTGCCTGAGAAGTAAATGGGGGTGGAGGAGGTGCGGGTTGAACAACCTCGGTATCACCAGGTACCCATTGAAGGCTACTCAAGTGAAGTAAGGTGGTCCGATTAACATTGAGAAGCGGCAGAAGCCGATCCCCAGGATAAATCCAGCACAAACATCTAGCCTCTACTTGGCAGAAGTTCATTAGCTCAAAAGCAGCTTGATCATACTGCTCGAACCCAGAAACTCGATCCTCAAGATTGAGCTCGACACCCAAAAATCTAGCAATAGTTGTGATTACGCCCCCAATGACTATCCTACCCTTAGTACTAACAACCGCACTATACATGTTAAGTCATAATTTATGCAAGTTTTTAATAATTATTTTGAATATATTATATATATTATTTTCTCTAATTAACTTTATTTTATATATTTTTTAGGTTAAGCATTAATAAAGAAAGAGGAAAGGGAAGGAGTCGAAGTTCAAGTTTTATTTATTGAAGGATTCTAGTGGAATTATCAAGTCGGTCCAAAAATAATGATTTATGAAAAATATATTTTCATAAGGATTTATTTGGACTTGGATTATAAGATTACTACTCCTAATTGAAGAAAATTAGAAGACTTGGAAGATAATGAGTCCAAAGAAGAACACCCTAGCAGAATAATACTATAAAAAAGCTACCTCTTCTTCTCTACTCATGACTCACGCCAACCCCCCTCTTTCACACCTAACCCCCTCAAAAGTCTCACGCCATCCCCTCTAAATCCCTCACGCTTAACCTCATCACACCATCATCATCCCAACATCTTCATCACCATCATCATCGTGAATCATCATCATCATCGTGAATCCATTGTCATCATCTCATGACTATCATAATCATCGTCATCTACCATCATCATTCCACGACTAATAATGTTCTGGTGCTGTTTTTCTATTTTTATTTTATTTTATTTTATTTTATTTTATTTGTTTGGTTTAGTGTCTTTGTTAATTGTGGTGATTTTATTTTTAATATGAGTGAGTAATTCCCTGATACTTAGTATAATCTATTTGAAACCATGCTAAATTAATTATTTTGAAACAAGTTTTATGCTTTATTGTCTAGCGGATTTTTATTCATGATTCTATAACAATTAGTATTTATCGTTTATGATATTTGCATTAGATTAATTAGAATGCATGCTAGTTAGTTTAACACAAATTCATATGATAGTTTAACAGGCTTTAGTATGAAAAATTTATAGTCTTTTAGGCCTAAGTATCATCCTAATTAATCATGGATGGCTCAAACCTGATGTATGTTGAAGCTTGCAGGCTTGATCACTTGAATAAGCTAGCAACTCAATATGGAATATATGGACCGACCTAAAGGAAGATAATCCACCAACCAGAACTATAAGGATTCACCACTAAACCCCTTAAAGCAAATGCACCAGAGGATTAGATAAAGAATCACTCTCAAAACGACCTGAACAGGCTAAAGTTAGAGAGATTTTGAGAGACTTTGCTTGAACCAACAAAAAGGGGGTTTTCATTCATCAATAATCTAAGTATTACAAGTGGAGACAAGTCTTAAATACTCAGTTACAATCAAAGGATCAACGGCCATAGTTGATTCTAGCTAAAATAAGCAAACATATTTGAACTAAAATTAGCCTAAAATAGCAACAAGCTTGATCTGTGACACCTAAACCCTTTGCTTATCTCCATTACTAAGGTGTCAACCCTTAATAGAATCAAGGTACTTGCTAATGATGGTCTTGGAAGGAGATTTGTAGCTTGATCACATTAGATTAAGTCGACTTGCCAGAAAGTACAACAAACTAAAATCTAAAGGATAAAAGGGTATTTCTTGTGTACTTGTGCTGGTTAAAAGCTGATGCTAAAGGATCTGAATTTGTAACTTTAGGGCCTTGTTGGATAAATATTTAGACACCTTTTGATGCCCTTATACTTGCCAAAATGAGCTGCTAAGTTAGGGACAAAATTCTCCCTTTGAAATTGCTGCTGCAGCCAGCAAATGATTCCAGGACAAAAACCAAGTAACGTTTATCATTTAGGAGCTGATTATGAGTTGATAAATGAGTTAGGGTACTGGTCAAAAAGGGATTGGACTCCTTAGGCATGAATGAGTTACTGAAAGTAGGTAGAACAACCTCAAATGTACTGAACTGCAGGGTGTTCTTTATTGAACTGACTTGAACTAAGGCTACTGTTTGAGCATCAAAATGACTTGGCTTGGCTAGTAGTGATGCTAGGGTGTCCAGCAAAGCAAGGATCTCCCTAAAATAGCCTCCAAACTAAATTGTAAGGCCTCACAGAATTGGCCTTGATGGTGGCTAAGCAGCAAAGTCTTCTCTGGTCCAGGGTGAGGGTCTTGTTCTAGCCTTTAGTTTGCATCAAAACCCATTTCTTTTAATTACGTAATCATTATAGATCTTTGTTAAATTAACTTGCTGGTAAATTGGTTACAAGGTGTTAGGTGATGTTTTTCTAATACTTAATGCTCTAGTTTGATTAAATTCTTGCGCTGGTGCTAGGATTATCAAAACTAATAGGGTTTATATTATGGCTTGACCTAAATAAACTATAATATGAGGAAAAACAGGGAAGATCCGCTAGTGAGTGTCTTCTATAGTCTAACTCATAGATAAATCGATTTGTGTGTTGATGATGAATATTAATTTGCATGGTGGATCTAGATTATGCTAAGTATTTTTCATAAATTTGGTATCGTTGATAATTATTTCTTACTTTTTAGTTAATTTCTCTAGTTTGTCAATTTTAATTCTTCAATTTATAAGCTTTAATATAAATTCCACTTATCGCCCCCCCAAGAATAGTAGTCTTTTAGGAGTGTCTTGGTAGTATTAGATCATTTAGATTTTGATTTTTAGTGTGATCATAGTTTTCAGATTCATTTTCTATTCTATTGTTTCCATTTATTTACCGGTTGCTTGGAAATTAGGTTAAAAATAGTGCCTTTTGTGTTTTTCATGTTTTAATCCAGTTTAGGTTTAGAAAGTATTCTAATTTGCTGCTATTTAATTTCAGAATTTTTAGAAATTATTTGATAATTTTTCAGAATTATTTTGTGAATTGAATACGTGCAGGTTTTTACTTTAATAAATTTGAAAATTACGTTTTTAATTTTTATTTTATGTTATTAGGGTTTTACTTAGTCTAGAAAATTATATTTTAAAATCTAGGTACTTTTATTATTCATTTTTGTATTTATATTAGTGCAGTTTATTATTTCTCTAATTTCAGATTTTATTTTCTGTTTTAATTTTATGTGGTTAATTTTCTATTTTAATTTTTCTGAATTTAATTACATATAATTTTGGGAATATAAATTTAGAAATTTTTAGAATATTAATTTAGATTACTTTATGTGATTTTTTATTGTTAGTTTTTGTTTTAATTTTCAGTCTAGTATTGTGTGTTTAATTCTGTTTTTATTTTTCCAGAATATTTAGCATAGCTATTTACTGTTTTTATTTCCAGAATTAAATTTAGAATATATACGGGCAATATGAAGTAATTTTTCTAGATTTTTACTTATTTAATTTGATTTTTTTTAGTAAAATAAAGAGGATGTAAAATAAATTAGAGTAGTAAAGTTAATTAGAATTAAGCTAGCTTATTATCATAATCTTTCTTCGTCGGATCAATCCCTACTTTCCTATGCTGTAAATCTTATTTATAAATCAAAATAGTGATTTAACTTGTAACTCTACGACAAGTTTTACAAATTTTGGCACCGTTGTTGGTGAAAGAAAATAAAATTGATAGTTTGCTTCTATTTAATTTTACTACTTTATTGTTTTGTTTTAGCTCTAGTATTTTATTTTTGTAGGTTGTTTAGTTTATGAGATTAAGGAGTGGTTGCATGATCAAAGAGAAAAAGGAGCATAAGTTTGAGGTGTATGAAAGTGAAGTAAGTGATTTCAAATCTGTATATGCTCCGAGTTGGTAAGTTGTGAAATTATTAAAGTTGAGATGACTACTTTACGTGAGCTTGCTACACCTAATTTGGAAACTCAACCTTTGTCCATTACTTACCCTATATTAGACCGACCACTTAAACTTAACTCTGGATTTTTAAACTTACTGCCTAAATTTCATGGATTGTCTGGCGAGGACCCATATCGCCACATTAATGAGTTCATTATTACATGATCGACCATGCAACCTGAGGGTATCACCCAAGACCAAATTACGTTGAGAGCCTTTCCTTGTCTCACTTCAGGATAAGGTCAAAGACTAGTTATATTACTTACCCCCTGCAACATTCACTACATGGACCCAAGTTCATAAAGCATTTTTAGAATTTTTTTTTCCCGCATCTAGAATTGGATCCATTAGAAAAGAAATATGTGGAATTGAACAAATGAATGGGGAAACTTTCAATGAGTATTGGGAATGTTTTAATAAATTATGTGCTAGTTGTCCCTAAAATCAAATTTCTGAACAATTGTTGATTCAATATTTCTATGATGGTTTGTTACCTATAGATAGAAATATGGTGGATGCTGCTAGTGGGCGGGGGGGGGGGGGGGCTTTGGTTAATAAGACTCCAGTTCAAGCTAGGGAATTATTTAATATCATGGCAAAACACTTAACAATTTGGAACTAGGGAACCCCAATTTAGGAAGGCTAATGAACTTAGTTCAGGTCCATCTGTAGAGACCTAGTTGTCTCATATCATTGCTATGCTGAACAAACTTGTCACTAGAGGCGTTCAGAAATCAGTGGTGTGCGGTATTTGCTGTTTAGAGGGACATGTTACTGATGCGTGTCCTACACTTGAAGCCGGGGTGATGTGAATGCTATGTTTTCTAACAAAGGCCAAAGGAAGTATGACCCCCACTGTAGCCCTTATAATGAATGATGGAGAGACCACCCTAACCTTAGGTATGGACCTAGGAACAACCCCCCAGGTTTTGACCATTCATCACGTCAACCATCTACTTAGGATAGAACAAATTTCCTTTTAGAGCAAGTCATAAAAAAGATGGATGACTAGAAAAAGGAGGTTGACACTAGGTTTCAGAACATAGAGATGACTCTTAAACAGGTCCAGACTGCTACTGATACCATAGTTAGCAACCTCCAGACCCAAATACAACATAGGTTGCCATCTCGACCATTCCAGAACCCGAAAGAAAATGTGAGTGCCATGACACTTAGGAGTGGGAAAGAGTTGAAGGAACCTGGGAAGAATAGAGAGGTAGAGCATAAAATAGAGGTCAACAAACCTGAACCTAACCAAGATCATGAACCACCTCTAATGTTAAGGAAGTATATGAAGATAAGAAGGAACCTTACAAGCCATTACCACCTTTTTCTAGTAGACTAAGAGGGAAAATCCTTAAGGTAGATGAGGCAAACCAAGAAATCTTAAAAACATTTAGGAAGGTAGAGATCAACATTCATCTCCTAGATGCTATAAAGCAGGTGCCTCATTATGCCAAGTTCCTTAAAGAGCTTTGTGCTGCAAAACGTAAAATGAAAAGGAGTGAAAAGGTAAGTGTGGGGGAAAACGTGTTTGCTATTTTCTAAGACAACCTTCCCTCTAAATGTAAGGACTCAGGTGTATTCTCTATTCTTTGTAAAATTGGAAACCTCTCCTTTGATAGATGTTGTGAATTTCCGCAAGCGTACGGTTTCGTTGTACGTTTACGAGTATCGTCCTCAGAGATGAAGGAAACTTGATTATTATCAATTCTAACCTAATTAAAACTGAAAATTAAAATTGACTAACCTGAAAATTATCATATTTGATTTAGTGAATTTACAAACTAAAATAATTGAAAACCTGTAAGAGATTTGAGAGCACCAAAAGGTAATTCGGGACATCAAACTGAAAATGAATCACGTGAGCAACACCTTGCAGTAATTTAACTTTGAATTCTTCATCTCCTTCGCTGAATCGAAACAGAGGACGAAACAGAAGAAGTGAGCAAATTACTAGAACAGAGCAAGCTAACAGAGCAAGCGAAAGACGTCAAAGCAAAGACCAAAGGCCCCTTTTGAACGTGTGTTTCAATCCAAAGCAGAGCAGAGTAGAACCATCATACATTATCAAAATCACCAAAGCTTAATCAATGACGTTAATGTCTGAAACCCAAAAGAACAACTCTGAATTTGAATAATGAAGAAAACAGAAAAGCAATTCGAAAATAAGAACAACCCTCAATTGAATCTAAAACTGAAAAAAATTGAATGAAGAACATAAGCTATCAAAGTTCTAACTCCTCTTCGGTTGTTCTTCGGCCTTCCATTAAAAAGCTCCCCAGAACACAGCTCCATGTCCTCTTTAGCTTCCTCTCAGTAACCGCCCAATTAATGATGATGTTAATGATGGATAATGAAGGATGAGGGAGAGAAAAGCTTCAGTTATGACGGCTGATGATGAAGAGCCTGCTTTGTGAGAGGAAGTTGAAGGGCCCCTATCTAGCTTCTTATTTTTTTTTTTTCCTTTTCTCTCTTTTGGTCCAATTCTTTATTTGAGCTCATTATTTATTTCTTTCCTATGTTTTCTTCCAATTCCTACAAAATAAACAAACACATATTAAAATCCAATTTAATATTTTATTTTGAGCAAATATTAGATAATAAAAGGGGTATAAAATATCATAATTTTAGGTTGAACAAATACCCCCACACCTAAGTTTTGCTCGCCCTCGAGTAAAACAAAACTAAAAAGCCTAGAAAAAGAAAACAAATTTGTAACAGAAAACAGAAAACAGAAAGTCAAAAATCTTTTTTTTTTTAAAGAAAATTAATATGTACAAAATTGGGAACAAATATGCGCATTCTAATCAACTAAATCACCCATGTAACAAAGATAGTGGTCGGCATATAAACATAATGTACACATTAAGGCACTGCACCTCATGAATGACATTAAAGCACTAACTTTTCATCCCACATTGCACACTTAAACTTTGAATCCTTCCCTGTGCTCATGTGTGCATGTGTCTCATCATCCCAAGGTTTCGGTTCCCAAAATCAAACTCAATCCCACTTAATTCACACAAATTACATTATTGACTTATTAACATTGGAAGCAAGCTTTCCCAATAGCAATATTGCCTCAAAGGGTACCACCCAGTAGCGCATGCCTCAAAGGGTTGCTTGTCATTCCAATTTTATTGCTTTTTCTTTTTTTTTCTTTCTTTTATTTTTCTTTTTTTTTGGGTTAATTTTTTTTTTTCGTTTGTTTTTTTTTCAAACACAAGTGGGATAGCCGATAATGAAAACTAAAACCTTTGGACAATGAGGATGAAATAAATAGGGAATAGATCACACAGTGACAATGAACAAATGGGATTAGATTTAGAAGCAAAAATGCCACATCAAGGACAGAGACCTAACATGCACATCATGCGTATATACAGGCTATCTATCAAAGTACAGAGGATGTAAGTTAATCAGAATAGTACTAAGCTTCCCCAAAAACAAAACAAAATCTTTTTGGAGTTTTTTTTTTTTAACATTGAAATTTCCCCACCCCCACACCTATTCCGAGCAATGCCCTCATTGGGAGTGAAAAAAATAGCAAAAGAAAAATGAATATACAAAAAGAAGACTAAGACTCAAAAAGAAAGAAAAATGACATGACTCTAAAACTCAAAAAGAAAACTATAAAAATAAATCAAAGCAACAAATATAAACAAATAAAAATAAAATAAAAAGAAGAGATAAAAAAGGAACGTGTATACCAGGTCAGGTGCTGAATTACACCTAAGCTATAGCCTCTCTCAGATGAGGACGATGGAGCATCAGCCACTCCATCACAAATAGATAAGTTGCTATGCAAATCGAATCCCATAAAAGCACGTAATAGCTTATCATATAGGCATGAACAACTCTTAATAAAATTTTGACAACAAAAATTAAAGAGTTGATGCCACAAAGAGTACATCCACCATGGCAATGCAGCACAAGTAAGGGCCCGCCTCAACTGATCAAATTGTTAGGCCCAATCAGAAAATAAGCAGACAGACTCAAAAGTAGCCAGGAAGTGGGTCATCGGCCTAGAAATGTAATCATCATGAATGATCGGTCTAGGCAAAGCAGTGGGTCCTAAATCCACAAGTCCTTTAAGGTCAATATGTGTAGGAGTCTGGTCTAAGGCAAAATTCTCAGGGGCAACATTCGCAGACTCAACAAAGTCAGACGTGTGAGATTCAAAAAGGAGTTCAGCTTGGATGGGGCCAAAAGAAAAAGATTCATATTCAACTTGCAGATCCACTTCCAACCCCACATGGACTTCAAAAGTGAATGAATCATATTCAACAGAGAATGGCTCATGAGATATTAGAGGGTTAAAAGAGAATGATTCATATTCAACACAAAAATCCTCATCAAAATTGTCATCGAAATTAAACCCACATGAAAAAGATTCATATTCTACAGAAAGAATATCATCATTGAATTCTAAAATAGTGGGCTCAACTTCCTCCTCACACGACTCCTGGATAGCAATATCATCTAACTTATTATGATGCTCAACTACAGATGGGATGCTCATATCTAACTCATCAGGTTTCTCAGGTTCCTGACCCTCAGACTCAGAAGAGTCATCAAAGATGGTGGGTGGGCCGGTAGAAACTAAGACATCATCAATGACATCCGTATGTGAGCTACTGTGGGGTGCAAGGTCAGGCGATAGAGACACAGGGAGGTTGTTCTCTTTTTCAAGGCTAGGCAAAGACAGATCATCATGCAAATGAGGCCTAGATCGATAAGAGGGCTCAAAATCATTAAAAAGACTAACTGCAGGTTTAGGAGATCCTAAACTAGAGTCAGACTCATCACAACGCTCCATACTCTGATTAAAACAGTGAGAATGTTCAGTAATTCTCTTTTTCATTGTCTCTAACACTTTATGAGTCAATACATTTAACCTCTGTTCAACACTAGCACATTGAGCATCAAAATAGTCACGATATGGACAAGAACAAGCATCATGAGCAGAAGATTCACAATAATCGCACAAAACAGGAGGCACACAAGAGTAAGATGGGTCATGTGAATTTATAAAATGATCCTGAGGGTAAGGACTAACAGGAATAACAGACTCACTATGAAGTGGGTAACCAAAATTATTTTTAGCTTGTTCAAACTCATAGGTATCCCAAGCTAATTTTTCAAAAAAATTCCAAACTTCATCTTGAGTTTTAGACAACAATCCTAATACACCTCCAGGATAAATGGACTCAACAACACCCCTAAATTCAGTATTTAAACCCAAAACGATAACCTCACAAATTTCCCATTTCTCAAAAGTTTGATTCAATTGAGCACGGTAAACATTAAGCCTAGACAGATAACTCCAGAAAGGTTCATGTTCAAGTTGTGGGAAATTAAACACTGGCATTCTCTTTTCCCTTTTTTTTTTTCAATTTTCAAAATTTTTCAATTTTTAGGATTTGCAATTTTTAAAAAATTTTTTTTTTTAAAGGGAGGTTTTTTTTTAAGGAAAGAAAATGAAAATGACTCTAGGACACTAATTACAAATTCATGACTAAAGCAAAAACAAGAGATTCATATAATTAAAGGAACGAAACAAAATAAACTAACAAAAAGAAAACTATATTACCAAAAGACTTAATCAACAAGGAATGACCAAATACAAAAAACACAAGACGTGAGCATCATTCCTTTTGATTTTATTTGAACTACAAAAACAGAAAATAGAAAATAAACTAAAACCTAAACAAAAGCGAAAAATAAAATAAAAACAGAAAATCAAACTCCAAATCATAACTATATACACAGAAAATTCAACATAATCACGAGAGACATGGATATATTTTTTTTCAATTTTTTTCTGTTCCAGAACTGTGCAGAAAATTCCAAACAGAATATTAGTTCCAAAATTCACAGAAAATTCCACACAGTCCTAAAAATTCCAGAAAAATTCACATAGGATCTAAAAATCATGCCGAATCTAAGAAAAATATTAAAACAGCAAAAAGAACACCAGAATCAGCCCAGAAAAATCAGACAGAATATGAAAATATGAAAAACCTGCACTGGTGCCATTCATTTTTTTTTTCTTGCCTTTTTCCTTCACAAAACCCAAACTGATTAGTACTGTTTTTTTTCAGCAATAAACAGCAACTAAAAATTGAAAATAAACTAATCTTAACTAAAAACAAAAATCAAAATCAAAATATAAACTAAATTCAAAAATAGAGCTAAACTAAACTAGTAAAACAAAAATTACGACGCAACTAAAACTAAAAACGAAAACAACTCTAACGACTCTAATGATTAAACTATGACTCGATATAACCAAATTCACAAACTCATCCCCGGCAACGGCGCCAAAAACTTGTTGTGAATTTCCGCAAGCGTACGGTTTCGTTGTACGTTTACGAGTATCGTCCTCAGGGATGAAGGAAACTTGATTATTATCAATTCTAACCTAATTAAAACTGAAAATTAAAATTGACTAACCTGAAAATTATCATATTTGATTTAGTGAATTTAAAAACTAAAATAATTGAAAAACTGTAAGAGATTTGAGAGCACCAAAAGGTAATTCGGGACATCAAACTGAAAATAAATCACGTGAGCAACACCTTGCAGTAATCTAACTTTGAATTCTTCATTTCCTTCGCTGAATCGAAACAGAGGACGAAACAGAAGAAGTGAGCAAATTACTAGAACAGAGCAAGCTAACAGAGCAAGCGAAAGACGTCAAAGCAACGACCAAAGGCCCCTTTTGAACGTGTGTTTCAATCCAAAGCAGAGCAGAGTAGAACCATCATATATTATCAAAATCACCAAAGCTTAATCAATGACGTTAATGTCTGAAACCCAAAAGAACAACTCTGAATTTGAATAATGAAGAAAACAGAAAAGCAATTCGAAAATAAGAACAACCCTTAATTGAATCTGAAACTGAAAAAAATTGAATGAAGAACATAAGCTATCAAAGTTCTAACTCCTCTCTACTACTCCTCTTCGGTTGTTCTTCGGCCTTCCATTAAAAAGCTCCCCAGAACACAGCTCCATGTCCTCTTTAGCTTCCTCTCAGTAACTGCCCAATTAATGATGATGTTAATGATGGATAATGAAGGATGAGGGAGAGAAAAGCTTCAGTTATGGCGGCTGATGATGAAGAGCCTGCTTTGTGAGAGGAAGTTGAAGGGCCCCTATCTAGCTTCTTATTTTTTTATTTTTTTTTTCCTTTTCTCTCTTTTGGTCCAATTCTTTATTTGAGCTCATTATTTATTTCTTTTCTATGTTTTCTTCCAATTCCTACAAAATAAACAAACACATATTAAAATCCAATTTAATATTTTATTTTGAGCAAATATTAGATAATAAAAGGGGTATAAAATATCATAATTTTAGGTTGAACAATAGAACTATGCTTGATTTAGGAGCTTCCATTAATGTGACGCCTAGGTCCATTTATGATAAAATACATTTAGGAGAGTTAAAGAAAGCTGATTTAGTCATTCAGTTAGCTGATGGGAGTAATGCATACCTAGATGGAGTTTTAGAAGATGTCTTAGTCCAAGTCAATGAGCTTGTTTTTCTTGCTGACTTTTATGTTTTGGACATGGCTGATGCATGCCATGATGTTCTCATATTACTTGGTAGACCGTTTCTTAAAACATCTAGGACAAAAATAGATGTATATGCAGGAACACTGACTATGGAATTTGCTGGTGAAATTATTAGGTTCAATATTTTTGATGCTATGAGATTTGCTGCTGATGTGAACTATCTCAAGATGTTTATGAACTGTCTCATGATGATGAATTGTTAACTGTACTTACTCAAGGTTTGGATCAGTTTGTGTTTCGTAATGTGCCTTACCATATTAATAATCAGTTAGTGGGCAGCATAGAGTCTTTGTTGCAATTGCATGTGGTTGACGACCTAGGAAGCTAGAATTTCCTAAAAGTCACACAAAGATACTACCCTCTCGCATTTCATCCCCTAAGTTAGAGCCAAAACCATTGCCTGAATATCTAAAGTATGCTTATTTAGGGGATGATGAGACATTACCTGTTATAATATCTAATGCACTTACATCTGAACAAGAGGATAAACTTATTAAGCTGCTTAGAGAACATAGTGAAGTGTTAGGGTGGACTCTGGCAGACCTTAAAGGACTTAGCCCCACATTATGTTCACATAAAATCACATTAGAATCAGATACTAAGCCTAAGAGAGGCCTCAGTGAAGACTAAATCCACCTATGATGGAGGTAGTTCAAAAAGAAATCCTTAAGTGGTTAGATGCTGGAGTGATATACCCCATCGCTGATTGTGAGTGGGTTAGTCCTATCCATGTGGTTCCTAAAAAGGAGGAACAACAGTAATGTAGAACAAGAAAGGTAAGTTGATACCTACTAGAGTCCAGAGTGGTTGGAGAGTGTGCATTGACTATAGAAAGCTTAACAAGGCAACAAAGAAGGACCATTTTTCATTGCCCTTTATGGGCCAGATGTTAGAGAGGTTAGGTGGGAGGCCACATTATTGCTTTCTAGATGGCTATTCAGGGTATATTCAAGTCCCTATAGCTCATAAGGATCAGGAAAAGACCACTTTTACCTGTCCTTTTGGCACCTATACTTTTAGAAGGATGCCTTTTGGTCTATGTAATGTTCATGCAACATTTCAAAGATGTATGATTAGTATTTTTTTTCTGATTTTATCACCAAAATTATGAAAGTTTTCATGGATGATTTTATTGTACATGGTGATTCATTTGATGAGTGCTTGCATCATCTTACGTTAGTACTTAAGCGTTGCATTGAGACTAATTTGGTGCTTAACTTTGAAAAGTGTTATTTCATGGTGAAGCATGGGGTAGTACTAGGTCATGTAGTGTCGTCTAAGGGCTTAGAGGTTGACAAAGCTAAAGTAGAAATCATTCAATCTTTGTCTTATCCACAATGTGTCAAGGTGGTGAGGTCATTTCTAGGTCATGTTGGGTTTTATAGGAGATTCATCAAGGATTTTTCTAAGATTGCCTCTCCTTTATGTGCTTTACTTGCAAAAGATGCTTTACTTGATTTTAATGAGGATTGTAGGAGAGTGTTTGACCAATTGAAGTTGACATTGACCACCACTCGTATAGTACAATCCCCCAACTAGGCCCTGCCTTTTGAACTGATGTGTGATGCTAGTGATAAGGCAGTAGGGGGCAGTTGTAGGACAAAGTGTAGGGAAGGTACCTCATGTGATTTATTACGCTTCAAGAACTCTTGACCCAGCCAGTGTAACTATACTATTATAGAAAAAGAAAATGTATGCTGTTGTTTTTGCTCTAGAAATGTTTCATCCTGATCTGTTGGGTGTTAAAGTTACTATTTATATTGATCATTATGCTATAAACATTTGTTAAGTAAGAATGACTCAAAACCTAGATTGATTTGATGGGTCCTACTACTGTAAGATTCCAATTAGAGATTAAAGATAAACCAAGAGGTGAAAATTTAATAGCTGACCATCTAAGTAGGATAGGTAATGGGGAGAGTGGGAATCCATTGAGTGATTGTTTTCCTGATGAGACTTTATATGCTATCATTGGTAAGCTGCCTTGGTATGCCGATATGGTTAATTATATAGTAACCAAAACCTTTCCTATAGACCTGTCTAGAGCCCAAAAGGAGCAAATAAGAGCTCAATCTAAATATTATATTTGGGATGAGCCATATTTATGGAAATTTTATGGAGATCAGATTGTAAGGCATTGTGTAGATGATAGTGATTTTCATTCAATCTCAACCTTCTATCACTCTTCTGAAAGTGGGGGACATTTTGGACCCAAAAGAACGACACACAAAGTTCTTGAATGTGAATTTTATTGGCCTACTATTTTTAAGGATGCCTATAAATTTTGCAAAAGGTTTGAAGCATGCCAGAACAGAGGATATTTATCTAGAAGAATCAAATGCCTCCTCATAATGTGTATGTTTGTGAAATTTTTGATGTACGGGGTATTGATTTTATAAGAACTTTTTCCCCTTCTTTTGGCTTTACTTATGTTCTTGTGCTTGTTGACTATGTGTCTAAGTGGATTGAAGCTGTGGCTACTGGAGCTCATGATGATGCTAAAACTGTGGTGAAACATGTTAAATATCTCATTCTGCATAGATATGGAGTTCCTAAAGCAATCATCAGTGATAGGGGAACACATTTTTGTAATAGAGCCTTAGGTGCCTTGCTAGCCAAATATCATGTAACTCATAAGGTGTCTACTGGTTATCTTCCCTAAACAAATGGTCAAGTTGAAATCTCCAATAAAGAGATTAAGGGCATATTAGAAAAGATTGTTAGACCAAACAAGAAAGATTGGAGTTTTAGGTTAGAGAAAGCTCTCTGGGTCTATAGGACTGCATATAAGACACCTCTAGGTATGTCACCTTATAGGTTAGTTTTTGGTAAAACGTGTCATCTACCTGTAGAACTCGAGCATAAATCATATTGGGCTGTAAAGCAATGCAGTCTAGACTGTGACCTAGCAGGGAAGGAGCATAAGTTACAAGAGCAGGAAGTGGAAGAGATTTGTTTAGAAGCCTATGACAATTTAGTAATCTATAAAGGTAAAGCCAAAACTTTTCATGATGCTAAGTTTAGTAGGAAAGATTTTCAGGTGGGCGAAAAAGTGTTGTTATTCAATTCAAAATTGAAACTCTTTTTTGGTAAGTTGAACTCTAGATGGTTAGGACCTTTTATGGTAGTAAAGACTTATCCACATGGGGCTGTTGAGTTTAAATCCCTTGCTACTAACAAAATTTTCAAGGTAAATGGTCACAGACTAAAGCACTTCTATGAAGGAGATCAGGTATGCTTAATGGAGGAGATTCGACTAGGGGATCCATGAGCTCAGTTGCGTCGAGCCAACGACAGGAAACAAAGGCTCTGGTTGGGAGGCAACCCAACAGTTTTTTTAGGGAAGTATACATTTAATTCTACTTTTATCTTTTTACATGCATTAGGGACAAATGCATGAATTAAGTGTAGGGGGTTGTTCGTGCTAAAAACATGTTATTTTTACGATACTTTTATATCCGATTTATGCTCGTAATAATTGTTATTTTAGGTTTTTATTTGATTTGATTTTTTTTTGTAGGTATTGAATAAATGTGGGAAAAATGCGGGAGGGTGAAAAAATGTCAAAAATAAAGCATTGAGCCAGATTACTCAAATATGACTTAATCCTTAAGCTCATTTTCTTTTTTTAGCCCAAAGAAAGGACCAAAAAAATCTTAAACCCCCTAGCTCATGCGCCCATCGCACGACCTTCTTCCCCCTGTTAACTCTTAGTTTCTCTCTCCTCTCTCGGCTTTCAGGCTCCCAAAAACCCGATAGCCCCCCTGCTCCTCCATCTTCATCTTTATCATCTTCTGTGTGTGTGTGTGTGTGTGTGTGTGTGTGTGTGTGTGTGTGTAACCCATCTCTCTCACCACCACCGAGCGCCAGTGCAGCACGCCAAATCACCACCCCTACCCAATGGAATGCAAGCAGCAACCACCAGATTGCACCATCTCTTTTGCCCACATGTTTCCAAATGGATAGTGTAGATCGAACAAGTTTGGGGATAAATTGAAGCCTACGGCATGAAAGCCGGGTAATCTAGGTTTTAGTTTTACGTTTTAAGTCTTAATTTTAGGTTATTCTTGGTTTTAATTTCAGTAATTAGTGATTTAGGGTTTATGTTCGTTTCATCTATTTTGATTTCAGATGCGTGTGTTGGCTCCGAATTCATACAAGTAGGCTAGATTTTGTAATTTGGAGTCATCCTTCTTGATTTTCAACTTGCAATTGCAATGTTTTGGGTTCAAGTTTGAATGATTTCATTTTCCCTCTCCCCTGCCCCTGTTCTGGCACGGTTGAAGATGTGATTTCGCCATTATTAATGAATTTTGAAGTTTGTTTATCATGGTTCTTATGCTAGTGGTGAAGAGTGATTGATGGAGTTGCTTAGTCTCACGGACATTGAGCTTTTGATTGTTCTTCTTCTCTTGTTTGCCGTTCTCTACTTAATTTGGGTGTATTATGTTGTTTCCCCTGCTTGCTCTGTTTTGGGACGCTAATTTTTCCCTTATTTTCTATTTTGTTCCCTCCGATTTCTGGCCTAATTTCGGTATGGGTGTGTGTTGAATGAGCTTTGATTTTGAGTTTGAGGACTGAGTTGTGCATCGAAATTGTGTTGACTAACTTCTTCCTTTTCCCTTCATTTGTTCTTCCTCCTGCTTTCGATTAGCTAAATGGTCAGTTGCCTGGTGGTGAGGAACCTTCATTTGTTCTTTTCCCTGAAAATGTAGCAAAGTCATATTTCCCCCTCCCCTGTTTGGATCTGTTTTGCTATTTTTTTTTGCCTTGCTAGTGTGGTTCTGTTTTGGTATTCTTTTGGCCTTGCTAGTTTAGGTTCTGTTTTGGTTTTGTTTTGTTATTTTGCTATTTTGTTAACAATAGTAATCTCAATGAGTGAATGTTCATTCCTTTAGTCTCATTCTACCTCGTTATTATGTTTATCTAATGACGCAGATTTGTATGTTAGGTAAGTGTAGAATAGGGAATGTGAGTACTTGGCTTTGAGCCGTTCTTATTTCGCTTGAATACCTTCTTTATTTGGTTGCCATTTTGAAAAAGTGTCAAAAAAAAGAGATAAAATAAGTAGTTACTTTAGCCTATTTCATTTTTAGGATAATTTAATTCTGCTTAGGATGGTTTAGTCGATTGTTACCTGAATCTCATCCTCGTCCTTGTGGAGACGACCCTCAACTGCTACGACGACAGTCGTATACTTGCGACACTTTAGTTTACACTTGAAATTACCTTACAAGGGTGCATACTGCATTTAGTTCATGTAGTATTAATTCTTGAAAATTTTTTTTTGTGATTTTCTTATAAATAATGCGTGAGTATGAGTTTATGCTAGGCTTTCTTGCTTAAATTTTTTTTTAGCTATTTTTAGTTTATTATTCTATGAGTGAGGAGTTCTAATCATGCTAATTATCATTCCAAGAAGTTTGAGTTGATCATCATACATCTCTGTGATGAATAACTATCATGATTATCCATCTTATTTGATCATGTTATATAGCTGCTTTAGGGGCAGTAAAATGACCTAATCCATTTTCTAGACTATTGAATTAGTAGAATAACTCATTAAAATTGTAATTTTTCTTGTCTTGCCCAAAAAAAAGAAAAACAAAAGTTAGATTACCAACATAGGTAGGAGTAAGTGGCTCGGCGCCTTTTCCCTTTAAGTTTAGGTCTCAAGTTGAGCCTTATGTATGAAGCAACCCATGATTGGGAGAGTCATGCTCCTTTTTGGGCCGATCAATGACTCATAGCAAACTAACAACCAATAAATAAATAAAATAGTGATGAGAATAAATTGTTAACTCGAGCACCTCTATTTGGATGAGTGTGAGACGGGGAGTGTTTAATTTCTAAGACCCTATATGGGTTTCGAATATGTGCATAATTGGAGTTTGAAATAAAAAGAGAGAAAAAAAATTACAAGGCAAGTTTAGAATCAATTTCAATGAGTTATTCCTTCTAGTTCAATTGTCTCTATAGCCATGCCGTACTTCAATTTTTCTAACGTAAACTTTTTAAACATCTTGATCGGTGTATGCATGCTTAAAAAATATGGATGATTGTTGCTCTTGTTACTTTATTAAAGAAATGTTGTGAGGCTGATGAAAAAACTCTTTGATGGTAGTTGGATGTTTAGTAGTTATTCACTTGTTGGAAGGAAAACTAATAATTTTCAATAAAACTGTTTTTAGAGCAAGCCAATGCCTAGTATAAATATCATATTTATGCATGACTTTATAAGAAATAGGGGGTCGTTTTTAGGTCGAGTCCCAAATGTCTTTGCACGAGGACGTCCAAAGTCTAAGTGTGGGGGAATTTGTTAAGTCATAATTTATGCAAGTCTTTAATAATTATTTTGATTATATTATTTATATATATATATATTATTTTGTCTAATTTAATTTATTTTATATATTTTTTAGGTTAAGCATTAATAAAGAAAGAGGAGAAGTGAAGACGTCGAAGTTCAGTTTTTATTTATTGAAGGATTCTAGCAGAATCATCAAGTCGGTCCAAAAATAATGATTTATGAAAAATATATTTTCATGAGGATTTATTTGGGCTTGGATTATAAGATTACTACTTCTAATAAAAAAAAAAAAATTAGAAGACTTGGAAGAGAAGGAGTCAAAAGAAGAAAACCCTAGTAGAATAATACTATAAAAAACCTACCTCTTCTTCTCTACTCATGACTCACACCAACCCCCCCTCTTTCACGCCTAACCCCCTCAAAAGTCTCACGCCATCCCCTCTAAATCCCTCACGCCTGAACTCATCACACCATCATCATCACAACGTCTTCATCACCATCATCATTGTAAATCATCATCATCATCGTGAATCCATCGTCATCATCTCACGGCTGTCACAATCATCGTCATCTACCATCATCATTCCACGGCTAATATTGTTTTGGTGCTGTTTTTCTATTTTTATTTTATTTTATTTTATTTTGTTTGGTTTAGTGTTGAACATGAAGTCTTTAGTTAATAGTGGTCATTTTATTTTTAACATGAGTGAGTAATTCCCTTGTGCTTAGTATAATCTATTTGAAACCATGCTAAATTAATTATTTTGAAATAAGTTTTATGCTTTATTGTCTAGTTGATTTTTATTCATGATTCTATAACGATTAGTATTTATCATTTATGGTGTTCACGTTAAATAAATTAGAATCCATGCTGGTTAGTTTAATACGAATTCATATGATAGTTTAAAAGACTTTAGTACGTAAAAGTTATAGTATTTTAGGTATAAATATCATCCTGATTAATCATGGATGGCTCAAATCCATATCTTTTAATTAGGTAATCATTATAGATCTTTGTTAATCAATTTGCTGGTAAATTGGTTACAAGGCATTAGATGATGTTTTTCTAATACTTAATGCTCTAGTTTGATTAAATTCTTGCGCTGGTGTTAGGATTATCAAAACTAGTAGGGTTTATATTATGACTTAACCTAAATAAACTATAATATAAGGAAAAATGGGAAAGATCCGCTAGTGGGTGTCTTCTACAGTCTAACTCATGGATAAATCGATTTGTGTCTTGATGATAAATATTAATTTGCAAGGCGGATATTGTAACACCCCGAAATTTCTGTTACTTATTTTAAACTATGTGTGATATGTAAATTATGTGTATATTGTACGCATTTTATTTTAGGCACATGTATGTGTTTGACATTATTATTATTATTATTATTGTTATTATTATTATTATTATTATTATTATTATTATTATTATTATTATGTTTTGGGGATTAATTAGAAAATATGTCTCATTTAGTAGTATTTGCCAAAAAAAGGAAAAAGAAAAGGGGGATTTTCTTTGAAGCTCACGTGATATCTATCAAAAAGGGGAGGGGGCTTTATTTTTCTTCTTCAACACAGACACATACACCACGCACACAGAGAGAGGGAAAGAGAGGAGGAGGAGGAAGGAGAAGAAGAAGAAGGAGGAGGAGGAGGAGGAGGAGAAGATTAAAGATTTTGATTTTGAAATCAATTTAAGATGAGCAATTCTTATTTTTCTCAACCCTAAAATTGATTAGGATAAGATTAATTTGTTGATTTATTTTCGAATTTGAGAAATCAATTGAGAATTGAAGCTTTGAATTTGATGTTTTAGGATTTAGTAGATTAGAATCTTAATTCCACCCCCTTAGAAACGCACTTCTTTGAGTTGTACGCTTAATTGTGATTTTTGGATTGATTAGGTGTTGTGAATTGATGGGTATGTTGTGAATTCATCCAAACATATGCTAAACTATGGATTTTTGGATTGATTATTGGTATTGGATGAACAAGAGAGTAGAAAAATCGGGGTTGAATTTTCGGATTTTGCACACAGTTGGGCACTGTTTGATTGTTTGTGAATTATTGGGTAGGTGAAAGTTCCTGAACTTTTTACTGTAGGTTACCCATGATATTGGGCAAGTTTCTGTAAGTTTTCATGAATTTTTTATTTGTATTTTGTGAGTTTTGAATTTTTGATTGAATCTTCCCTATAAATTCGTGCTGAAATTCGGTTAATGCTTTGATTATTGTGCACTAATGGGTCCGAAAAAAATTATGAAATTTTTACTGTAGAATATTCATGTTATTTGGAAGTTTTGTATGAAGTTTCATGAATTTTGGAAATGCACTTTGTGAGTTACGAAGTTTTGAATGAACTGCTCTGTTTTAATGCTTAAAGTTCAGTGGCTGTTTGAATTTTCGGGTAATTATTGGATTGGCGTAAAATTGTGAAAATTTTAACATAGGTTTTGTATGATGTTTGTTAATTTTTTGGAAATTTCTGTGAACTTTGGAGATGTACTCCATGAGTTGTGGATTTTTGATTGAAGTTGTGCTGTTTTAAAGCACAATTCTTGGTACCGTTTTGATTATTATGGAGGACTGGCTCAGCATAAAATTATGAAAATATTATAGTGAATGCATGGTATTATTTGGTAATTTACTACCAATTTTTGTTCATGTTGGATGTGTATCCTTTGAGTTATGAAGTTTTGAGTGAAACGTGATTTTTGGTGTAATTATGGGTTATTCGTACACATAAATTAAATAATCATCACGTTTGTGATGATTTCACTCATTATAATAGTAAAAAGGTAGTTATGATTTATTGGAAACTTGTGAAAAGTATTTTGAATGGAATTATGCTTTGTTTTTATTACGTTTTCGTTCAAATTGTGGAATTGAATTTCTTTGAAAATAAAAATGTGATTATGTGATTTCATTGAGTTATGTTTTTGGGGAAAGAGGTTCATGTCTTGTCTGAGGCTATTACAGAGCGTTCTAGAGCTATGACCATAGAAGTAGTTGTCTTTATATTTGGAGTTGTGTGAGTCGTTGGTTGGTACCTTGTGTTAGCACTACCCGGTCCACCAATTGACTCACCTGTTTGTATTATTTGGGAGCTGTGTTAATCGTTGGTTGGTACGTTTAGTGGGCATTGCCCGATCCGCCAATTGACTCTTCAGTTTATGTTATTTGGTAGCTGTGTGAGTCGTTGATTAGTACCTTGAGTGGGCACCACCCAGTCCGCCAATAGACTCCTTAGTTTGTGTTATTTAGGAGCTGTGGGGGTCCCTGGTTCTCCAGGATGTGAATGTGACTCCACAGTTTGTGATTTGAGGGCATCTACGTACTCTAGAGCGTTGGGTTCCTGGTTGGTACCTTGAGTGGACATCGCTCGGTCTGCCAGGATGTATTTGTGACTCTTGTGTTTTGTGATGGTTCTTTGTGTGAGTCATGAGTTGATTTCCCCTAAACTAGAAAGGTTTGCATTCAATTAAGAATATGTGATATGTTTCTCTTTGGCTTGGATACTGACTTTAGATATGTTATGGAATTAGTTTGGCTTGGATTTGGATGTTGGATATGATATGGAATTGGGTTTCGTTTGGATTTGAAGATTGGATAAGTTATGAAATTAATTTTGACCTTACTTTTGGATTTTGGATTTGGATTTGAAGGTTCATTCAAAATATCTATCAGCTTGTGATTGATTTTGAAATGCATACGGGATTGATGAGCATGTTTTAAGACACATGTTATGTGTTTATGGCTAGTGTGTGAACTTTTGTGATAAAGTTGCTTTGATGTATGTGCCGATTATGGCTATGGGCAGGCCGTTGGATTGCTTAGTAGATTTTGCTTTCTTTTGGACTCCACTGAGGACTATGAGCCCAAAGGATATGATTGGTATGGGACAGTCATGGTTAGTTTAGTAAATACACTAATAACAGAGTTTGTTTAGGAGCTTAAGTAAGAACAAGAGTCCTTAAATCGCACCTGGTATGGGACAAGTATGACTAAGCTACTCTAATTGCCCATTCCATGACATGAATATGTTTGTCTGTGTTTGTGAGATTTGGGAACATATTAGATAAGGAAGGTATGAGTTTATTTTGATTCTGGAAGCATATGCATGTTCTCTTATCGTCCTCTATATGTTATATAACAGGTTTTGTCTATATGTTATGAGATGTGTGTACCGTGTAATTATGTGTTAACCGGTTAATGTGCAAAGTGTAACAACGGGGATGGTAAGGGTTATTCACTAGGCTCGGGGAGCTCATGACCTCACCATTTTTCAGGTTTTGGAAGCAAAAAGGGATTGTATGAACATTAAGAAAGCTAGCCAGTTGTGAAACACTTTTGAAGAACTTAGTTGAGAATGCAGGTCTCGTTGTATGTTTATGCTATGATTATGTTTAAAAAATACAGTTTTGAATGTATTTTTAGTTCGCATATATGTAAGAACATTATGGATACGGTTAAGTATGTATGTAATGCATGTTTTAGATTGACCATCTCGAACTTTAGTTAGATTTCGATAAGTGCTTCCGCTGCTATCGCCTATGAACAGGTTAATTAAAGTTAAGAAGTTTTGAAAGCCTTGTGGGTGTTCTTAATCAAACATTCACGACGGTGACGCGCCTGCCCTCTCTTGGGTGGGGTGTTACAGATAGATTATGCAAAGTATTTTTTATAAATTTGGTATCGTTGATAATTATTTCTTACTTTTTAGTTAATTTCTCTAGTTTATCAATTTTAATTCTTCAATTTATAAGCTTTAATATAATTATTTCTACACTCTTAACTCTTTTAGGAGTGTCTTGGTAACATCAGATCAGTTAGATTTTGATTTTTAGTGTCATTATGATTTTCAGATTTATTTTCTATTCTATTGTTGCAATTTCTTTACCAGTTGATTAGAAATTAGGTTAAAAATAGTTCTTTTTGTGTTTTTTTTTTTGTATTTTAGTTCAGTTTGGGGTTTAGAAAGTATTCTAATTTGCTGCTATTTAATTTCAAAATTTTTGGAAATTATTTGATAATTTTTCAGAATTATTTCGTGAATTGAATATGTGCAAATTTGTACTTTAATAAATATGAAAATTACGTTTTTAATTTTTGTTTTACGTTTTTAGGGTTTTATTGAGTCTATAAAATTACATTCTAAACTCTGGGTGCTTTTGTTATTCATTTTCGCATTTATATTAGTACAATTTATTATTTCTTTAACTTCAGATTTTATTTTCTATGGTTAATTTTCTGTTTTAATTTTTCTGAATTTAATTACGTATAATTTTTGGAGATATAAAGTGATAAACTTGTAGAATATTAATTTAGATTACTTTATGTGATTTTTAATTGTTATTTTATGTTTTAATTTCCAGTATAGTATTGTGTGCTTAATTCTGTTTTTATTTTTCCAGAATATTTAGGATAGCTATTTACTGTTTTTATTTCCAGAATTAAATTTAGAATATTTAAGGACAATGTTAAGTTATTTTTCTAGATTTTTACTTATTTAATTTGATTTGTTTTAGTAAAATAAAGAGGAAGTAAAATAAATTAGAGTAGTAAAGTCAATTAGAATTAAACTAGCTTATTATCATAATCTTTCTTCGTCGAATCGATCCATGCTTTCCTATGCTATAAATCTTATTTATAAATCAAAATAGTGGTTTAATTTGTAACTCAACGACAAACTTTACAATACAATTGGCAGGCCGAAAACGCCCCAAGATCAACTTGGACGCCGTCAAGCATACAGGACAGAAAATACAACTCACACAATCTAGGGACATTCAAACTATCATGCCGAGCAAAGAAACAATAAGTGAGAATATGCTGAGCCACTCGAATGCAAGGGTTATTAACATGGGTGCACTTGGAAGAACTAGTGCTGTACCTAAAGCTAGGGTTGTCAAAGAGGTCGGGTCGGGTAAACCCATTTAATAAACGGGTCAATTTTGTGTCGGCCTTGAAAATAGTTTAGATTTGCTCAAAACTGAAATAAGTTTTCACACTAAACGGTCAAATCGTGTCAACTTCAGGTCGAAATCGGTTCGGTTTGGGTCGAGTTCGTGTTTCTCTTAGTAAATTCGGGTTGGGTTCGGGTCGGGTTATCATGTCGGGTCAGACTTTGACAACCCTACCTAAAGCTCCCCAAAAGCTCGCCCCAAAATGCATTCGGGTTGAATTCTTGAGGGACTTGATGGTTTGGTAAGTCCATGCTAGGTGGAAAACCAAATATGCTATTAAAGGTACCTAAGTTCAACTCATAAAATTGCCATTGCAAATAAAATGAATTATAACCCGCTTGACATTTAGGCCCTCGAGTAACCTCTACATGCAATACACTCAAAAATTCTAGAGTGAGGACCCGATATGTATGCTCTTGCATTTCAATAAAATGTCCCATACCCCCCGTGCAAACAACCATCGTATATCATCCAACAATCCTAAATGGCCCAATAAGTCCTCATCATAATAACGAGTTGCCATAACAATTCATTCATTCAAATAAGTATAACTAGCAATATGTTCGATGTTAGTTAAACTGAAGGGATGAGGAACGTTACCTCGGGCCTGTGCATTAGTGGAAGTGCGGGAGGTCCGTTGAGGTTCGAATGGTGCTTGGCTAGATGTCCCAACCTCCTTGATGCTTCTTTGTCTCTTAGTAGGTGCCATGGATGTAAAATGGAAGAAATTGAAACAAAAACCTCAAAAATATGATGTGAGATAGAAAAATGAAGAATTTTAGTGAAAAATGAAGGAGAATTAGAGAGAGAAGACGATGGATATAGAGGAAGGGTGAAGGTGAGATGAACTTCAAGAAAAAATGGTGGAAACAGATGAAATCTGTTGAAGAAAGAGAGAGATTGAGAGAAAAGGGAAGATTTTGAGTGACACTGGAGTGAAAATAGGAAGAAATTATAGGGAGAATGAAAGTTTAACAATGAAGGGTTTAGAGAGAGAAAGAGGGAGGTAGAGAGAGAGAGTGTGTGTCGATATTGAAGATGAATGTGAGGGAAAGTGAACAATCACTGCGGTCAAAGCCCTTGACCGTGGCTCGTAGCAGTCCACCTCAGACTGTGGGGGTGCTGGATGCTGATTTTTGGATTTCGCTAGGTGGGCATGCCACGGGCTGTGTTTGTACAAAAAATGTGTCATTTTACAATACTTTTATGCTTGATTTATGCTCATTATAATCGTCATTTTTAGGTTTTTATTTGATTTGATTTTGTTTATTAGGTATTGAATAATTATGGAAAAAATGCGAGAAAAAGATGGGAAAATGCCGAAAATGAAGAATCGGGCCAAGTTGATTCAAACCCAACCTATTTCATCTATCAACATAATGAAAAAAAAAGAAATAAAATAAAACCTAATAATCTACCCAACCCCCCACGTGCCCTCCTAAACCCCCCTGTTTCTCCTTCTCTCTCCAGTCGAGTGCCCAGAAAACCCGAAATCCCCCCTTCTTCACATCCATCTTCGCACTAGAACACCATCTTCGCACGAAAACACCATCTTCATCTCCATCTCTACCTTTTTCACTACTCGCGCAGCACTGCCAGCACACCACCGTTCTCACCCATCACCGGATTTCATGCATCAACCACCAGATTGCATCGTCTTCATCGCCCACGTGTTTCCAGATGGACGGCCCAGATGGATGAGGTTCGGTAAAAATTGAAGGGCGCTGTGCCAGAGTAGGGGTTTGGAGGTCTAATTTTAGGGTTTGGTTAGTTTTGTTTTCAGTTTTCTTGCGTTTTAATCTCAGTACTAGCAATTTAGGGGTTGCTCTTGTTTCATTTGTTTTGGATTCCAAGTATAAGATTCGAATTTGTATCTTGTAATTTCAGGCTGAATTTAAGGTTTCTTGTCAGTTTCCTTTAGTTTGTAGATGTTTAGGGTCCAAGTTACATTTTCAATGGATATTCTAGATTTCAATGTTTCAAGCTTGATTTTGAGGGCTTATGGTTGAAGGGGTGTTATTTGCCTGTTTTGGAGCTGTGTTTTTGCCATTGATGGAGCTTGGCTTCATCTTGTTCATGGTCATGAGATTTTGTTTGATTTCTATTCCCTTATTCTAAGTTAAATGCTACTGAAGAATCTCAAAATCCCTCTCCCCTACTTTTCTGATTTTGGCTTCTGATTAGTGCCTGATATGTTTTCAGCTGGATGCTCTGATTCAGTTTCTGCTTGTCTTTGTTTGGGTATTTCACTATTTGGTAGCCCTGATTTGGTTGTGTTGATGCTAGGCTTGGAAGTGTTGTTTCGTTATTATGAGTTGTGGGAATGTTGTTTTTTTGTCATAGCTGTGTTGCTGAAATGCCGTTTGTGTGTTATGTTGCTATAGCATGGTTTTGGCTCAATTTTGGGATTGTTTTTCCCATTTCCTTTATCCTTTGTTAGTGAGATATGGATGAATTCGGTTGTGATTGCTGAATCCTTATTTGCCTTTTTCCCTTTGTTTCATTGTTTTTATTATGGTTTGAGTAGTGTTGTAATGTTGGAATTGCCTAGAGAGAGGATTGATGATGGGCCATGAGTGAGTGCGAATTAAGGCCTAGCCAAATCTGGGGATGCCTGGTTTGATCAACAATCTTGCTGCTAATCTCTGTGTTCTTATTCTGGTTTAGTGTTTCATTCTTAGTTCTTAGTTTTACTTTAAGTTTTCTATTTGGTTGGTCCTGGAATTTAGTCAAGTAGAAGGTTTGATTCTTTTTTTTTCTTCTTGGTTTTGTTTTTGGCTTGTTGCCTTTCTTGCTTTGAGTAAAGGTATCTTTCTCCTAATGTTTTAGTTTTTTTTAATCGTTTTTATTAGTATTCATATTGTCTAGCTCAATCCTTTGGTTTAGTTTGTTGTAGCTTAATCAAACATGATTCGTTCATGACTCGTATTTTGATTAATTTAGCCTATTTCATTGTTAGGATAATTTAATTTTGTTAGGATAATTTAGTTAAACGTGGCCTCATTCTCTTCCGTCGTCCCTGTGGAGACGACCTTCAAGTACTACAGCGAAAGCTGTACAGTTGTGGCACTTTGTTTTACACTCAAAATCATTGTACAACCAGTATTGAGTAATAGGGGTCGTCAATGCCCAGCTTCTTTCTTCCTTTAGATTTTATGTTCTTTTTCTTTTTTTTCTCTCTCTTCCTTTTCTTTCTTTCCTTTGTTTTCTTTTTTTTTCTTCATGAAAAACTATATAAAAATGGAAATCAAAGCTATTAAAAGGGTTTGGGTTGCCTCCCAAGAAGTGCTCTTTTAAGGTCAAGAGCTTGCCATACTTCTATTTGCGCTCAGGATCGATAAGTGCATGGACGACGACTTTTCCGATGGGGTCGCCCACAAGATAAGGCTTGAGCCGCTACCCATTTGCCTTGAATGCACCGGTGGATTCACTCCATGCATCCATTACACCATGAGGATGAACCTTGATAACTTGAAATGGCCCCGACCACCGGGATCTCAACTTGCCTAGGAATAATTTTAGCTTAGAATTGACGAAAGGACCATGTCGCCTTCCTCAAATCTGTTCTTCAAAATGTGCATATCATGCCATTTCTTGGTCCTTTCCTTGTAAATACGGGAGCTCTCGTAAGCCTGTAATCTTAGCTTATCAAGTTCACATAATTGCAAAACCTGCTTTTCACCGGCCACCTTAAGATCAAAGTTGTGCATTTGAATTGCCCAATAGGCTTTGTGTTCCAACTTGACTGGAAAATGACAAGATTTTCTAAACATTAAGCGGTGTGGGGTAGTGCCAAAAGGAGTCTTATAAGTGGTTCAATAGGCCCAAAGAGCATCGTTGAGTTTCAAAGACCAATCTTTTTGGGATTTATCCACCATATTTTCCAAAATACTCTTCAATTCCCAGTTAGATAACTCAACTTGGTCACTCATGTGGGGATGATAGGGTGTAACAACTTTATGAAAGGCCCCATACTTCTTCAAAAGTGTGTTCAAGTGGTTTGTTACAAAAGAAAGTATCATTGTCACTTAAAAGAGTTGTCGGTGTGCCAAATCTTGTAAAAATATTTTTTCGGAGGAACTTTCTGTTAAGTCAAAAGTCATGCATGGGTTTAATAATTATTTCGATTATATTATATATATTATTTTGTCTAATTTACTTTATTTTATATATTTTTCAGGTTAAGCATTAATGAAATAAAGAGGAGAAGAGAAGACGTCGAAGTTTGGATTTTACATGCTAGACTATCAAGTCGGTCCAAAAATAATGATTTATGGAAAATATTTTTTTTTCCCTAATGATTTATTTGGGTTAGGGTTACAAGAATTAAAGAGAAGCTAAAAGACTGGGGAGAGGAGTCTAAGAAAAACCCTAGTAGCTAAAACCCTACCCCACCCTCTTCCCCCTTCTCATCATATATCATCTTAATCTCCATCATACATTACCATAATCACCACGACAGAGCCTCACCTTTAGCTCTACCATCACGCCTCTTCTCTACGACACACCTCACGCTTCAACCTCCTCACCAAAAGCTCACCCCACGGCTGCTTATTTTCTTCATAATCCCTCATGGCAGCCTGCTTCCAAGAAAACCCACCAGCCACATCTTCAATCCCCACGCCACCTTCACACCTCTTTATCTCCTAACCACCAAGCACCTAGCATCATCACTCACGGTAACTCCCTCCATCCCACCATCACGCCTAATCACAGAACTTCATCATCATCATCACTCTTGCCTCACACCACCTTCACCCCTTCTTCATTCACTCACCATCATCTTCAATCTTCATTCATCACCCAGCATCTACAATCATCATAAATATCACGCAATCATCACCATCCTTGGCAAGGAGTATTTTCTTATTGCTATTTCTTTAGTTATTTTACTTTATTTTATTTTAGTTTATTATATTATTAAACATGAAACCTTTGGTTAATTTGTGTAATTTAATTTTTAATATGAGTGAGTAATTTTTTTTTGTGCTTAGTATAATCTATTTGAAACCATGCTAAATTAATTATTTTGAAACAAGTTTTATGCTTTATTGTCTAGTTTATTTTTATTCATGATTCTATCGCGTTTAGTATTTATCGTTCATGATGTTCGTATTATATTAATTAGAATTCATGCTAGTTAGTTTAATACGAATTCATATGATAGTTTAAAAGGCTTTAATACATAAAAGTTATAGTCTTTTAAGTATTAGTATCACCCTAATTAATCATGGATGGCTCAAACCCACCTCTTTTAATTAGATAATCGTTATAGATCTTTGTTAAATCAATTTGCTGGGAAATTGGTTACAAGGCGTTAGATGATGTTTTTCTAATACATAATGCTCTAGTTTGATTAAATTCTTGCGATGGTGTAAGGGTTATCAAAATTAGTAGGGTTTATATTTGGGGTGGACCTAAATAAACTATAATATAAGAAAAAACGGGAAAGATCCACTGGTGGGTATCTTCTACAGTCTAACTCATGGATAAAAATCGATGTGTGTGTTGATGGTAAATAATAATTTGCATGGTGGATATAGATTATGCTAACTATATGTAAGACCCGCCTTCATTATTTTTATGTTAAGTTGCCTGTATTACCCTTTCTATGTTATAAAATCGTAGTAACTATATGAGTTAAATGATTATCGATTTGCTTTTGGAAGTTATAATTTTATTAAAAGGAATTATTATTTCTATTATTGATTTCAAAGTTAATTCGTGTCATTTATGCCTTTAAAGTATATTGATAGTTTAATCTAGTCGTTAAACGACTAATTTCATTTAAAAGAACGACTATTTGATTGATGTTTTAAAATCATTTTCCATTTTACTTAATCGATTTCCAACGTTTAAACTGAAATGTCCGTCATGGGTCGTTTCAACCCGAGTTTAGCCTAACCACTAACGAGTTCAGGACCGGGAATCAGTTGAACGATGTTATTAAGCCAAAAAAAAAGGGAGCAAAAAGGAAACAAAAGGGGGGGGGGAGGCTCTCGGGCCTGAGACCCGAAACCAAAACCCCGACCCCCCTCTCTCTCTCACTCACGCTGCTCTCTCTCTCCCATCTGCTTCCCCACTTCTCCCTCCTCCACACGCAGAGTCGCCAGCCATCAGCCACCGCCGCCACGAGCTTCGCCGGCGAGCCACGAAGGGACCATGGCGGTCCCCTGCTCGCGACCACCACCCCCTCTCCTCCCCTCTCCTCGCCGCGAACACAGCCGGTCAGCGGCACCTCGGGTGGCCTCGAAGCACCACCCACGTGCCGGAATCCGGCGACCCATCACCCTCACAACCTCTTCTATAAATTAGAGGCTAAATCGAGCCCCAATCCGCCACAATCAGCACGAAATCGAAGACTAGGGTTTCGGGTTTTTGAAGGGGCGACCTGGGTCCGAGTTTAGAGGGATTTGGGGGTCGAATTGAGTCCGTTTTTGCAAGGGTCAAGCATGGATTGGGTTGGTTCGTGCTTCAGTAAGCCAGGGCCAGGGAATCGAATTTTCTAGCACTGCCCAGCGGCCTTCGAACGAATCCTTAGCTTGAAATCGAGGTGGGTGTTCCTTGCCTCCTAAATTAGTATTAATTTCGAAAGTGTTTTAAGCTTTAGGTTGCGATGCATGCTAAGTTTAGTTAGTTTATGCCTGAAAACGACTTCGAATCGTTAAATGTTAGTTTAGTTGATTAAAACCCGAAAATGACTTGAATCGATACATGTTAATTTAGTTAGTCGATGCCTGAGATGTTGTTTCGAAGTTAATTTAACGTGTTTAGCATCGATTCAAGTTAATTAGTTGATGCATGAAAAAGAATTAAAAACGAAGTTGTTTTGATATGTTTAGCCTTGATTCGAGTAATTAGCGATTCATGAAAAAGGATTAATTTTGAGATTATAAGAACGTGTTTAGCTTGAATTTGATTAAAGTTAGCTAATGTATAAAAAGAATTAAAAACGATGTTAGTTTAACATGTTTAGCTTTGATTCAAGTACTAAGTTAATGCATGAAAAGGGATTGATTTTGAAGTTATATGAACGTGTTTAGCTCCGACTTAAGTTAATTAGCGATCATGTGAAAAGGGATTAATTACGAAATTGTTTTAACATGATTAGCTTCGATTCAAGTTAAAACTAACTAATGCTTACAATCGAATTAAACTTGAAGTTATTGAGATATGTTTAGTTTCATTCAAAGTACATTCATGCTTAGGAAAGTTTCCTTTAAAATACATCGTGTGTGTCAGATTAAATCATGTTTGATTTACTTAGTAAAGTGTTGTCAAGTGATGACTGAATATGGTTATATGTGGCTGAAAGGTGCTGTTTGCACAGGTAAGAGCCTAAACCTCACCCTCTTTAATAAATCTTTATGATAGCATATTATGATTAATAAATCGATGAAACGAGCTAGTAGTTGGATGGTTTGAGGATAACATCATGAGCGTTTGAGGTCTTGTGTGTACGGTGAAAGTGAGGAGGGAGACTGGGTTGTGAATTAACCGCAATCGTGTGGATTGCGAGGCCATGTGTGGCTTATTGTGTTGAATTGATGTGACTAATATGAAGTGCTTAAATGTGATATATGTGATATATGTGGTATATGTGCTTAAATGCTTAGATTGCATTATGTGCATAAGAGTGAGTTTTTCAAAGAAAGATTTCATGTTTTGAAATGATAGCGGCCATAACTATTAATGCATGATGGCCTATTTTAATTAAATGAAAACAGTTTTGGGAGTGAACTCGCTTGAACGGGGGAATCCCTAAAGAGTTTTATAAAGGTGTGAGTTATACGTTGAATGATTTTACGATTTGAAACGCAAAGTTATAGCCGTTATGGCCGATACGCTTTAAGTGGCTAAGATAATGTGCTGCGGACAATATGATATGATATGAACGATGTTAACCTAGGGGATAAGTCCGGATAAACCCTAGAGGCCCTGACGAGGGCTGATGTAATGGTCCGATATGTTATATGTAGCCATCCCGGGAGTAAGTGCTTAAGCGTGGGCGTTAGGTCTCACTATGGGGTCGAGAATAGTTCTCACCCGATCAGCACCCTGTAATGATCTTATGCCAAAAGTATTTTCCTACCAAGATAAGAAAAGCAATTGGCCTATGCCATTTTATATGTTTTAAGGTTTTAAGGAAAAAAGAATGTTTTACGGGCCCAAAGAGGCCAGTTGAATGAAATGTGAAAAGTTTATAAGGGTCAATATGCGACCGATATGAAAGAATATGAGCCGCAAGGGGCTAAGAGAAGGGTTTTTATGGGCCTCAAGAGGCTAAATGAAATGTTTTCAAAGAAAGGAAAGAAAGTTTTCTTTGTATGTTCCATGCTTTTCTTATAAATGATAATGAAATGCTAAGTAAGATGCGATTACGAAAAAGAAGGCCTTATGAGCATGTTTTATGCATAACCTATGAATGAGACTTGGCATCTGTGTATGTCTTAAGCATATCATATGAATACGAAATGAAATCTCTTTTAAAAAGGGCAATAGCCTCAGGAGGTTAAGGAAATGTTTTCAATAAAAGAAAGAACGTATTGAATGAATGCTTTATGACGTGATTCCTAAGCATGTTGAAAGTGAAGTTATGTTTAGTAATGTCATTATAGGAATTTTATGAATACCTAGTATGATATTAAAGTATGAATACGTGATATGTGACTAGTAAAGATATTATTTGCCTGCAACGGTTTTGGTTTTAAGGGGGTTGGGGGACACTCACTGAGCGTGTGGTTGCTCATCCCACTACTCTTTCCCCTTTTCCCCCAGGTTTTCTTTATGACAGGAAGAAGTGGAGTCAGCTGGAATTGATTATTGCTTGCAAGATGTCATTTGTGCCAACTTATGTGTTTAATGAAGTCATGTAAAGTAATTTTTAGTTTGTAAACGCTTGTAAACAGTATTCGAGGTTCATGTAATGCATTTTGGTTATGAGTCGCTCTGTATGGCTATATGAGCCAACCATCCAGTCAGTTAGATGTCTTTTGATTGAAGTTGGTTATGTTTGGGATGTAAACCCCATACTTCGGTTGTGTGAACCGTTGAGTTGTATTTCTTACTGTTTCTGTATTAATGAACTATTCTGTTTGGTATACTCCGAGCGGGTGGCTCGTCGAGTTATGAACTCCGGCGTGTGGCCGTTGAGTTAGGTTTTAAATGTTTACGCTTCCATTGATTTACAGGGACTTTTGTAAGGCGTTTAGCCTGGGAACGTTCAGTTTTCAGGGGAAATGCTGTCCATTTCGTCCCAAAATTTAAGTAAGAAGTTCGGAAAACGTAACGCTTTCGGCCCTAGGGGCTGGGGGTGTTACACTATAATTTGTTTAGTTTGTCAATTTTTATTCTTCAATTTATTATCTTTAATTTAAATTTCATTTATCCCCCCCAAAGAGTAGTCTTCTGGGAGTATCTTGGTAATATTAGATCAGTTAGATTTTGATTTTTAGTGTTATTATAATTTTTAGATTTAATTTATATTCTGTTTACCTTTTAATTACCGGTTTGTTAAAAATTAAGCTAAAAATAGATCCTTTTGTGTGTTTTCAAGTTTTTATCTATACTAGGGTTTATATAGTGTCCTAGTCTGCCTCTATTTAATTTCGGAATTTTTGGAAATTATTTGAAAATTTTTCAGAATTATCTCGTGAATTGGATATGTGCAGGTTTTTATTTCAATAAATCTGAAAATTATGTTTTTAATTTTTGTTTAATGTTTTTTAGGTCTTGTTAAGTCCAGAAAATTATATCCTAAAATTTGGGCAATTTTTTTATTTAATTTCGTATTTATAATAGTACAGTTTATTTTTTTCTCTAATTTCAAATTTTATTTTCTATTTCATTTTCTCGAGTTAATTTTTTGTTTTAATTTTTCTAAAATTAATTACATATAATTTTGGAGTTACAAAGTCAGAATATTAATTTGGATTACTTTTTTATAATTTTTAATATTAATTTTCTGCTTGTAATTTTCTGTTTTAATTTTTAGTTGAATATTGTGTTATTATTTCTATTTTTTTATTTTTTAGATTATTTAGGATAAATATTTACTGTTTTATTTCCAGAATTAAATTTAGAATATTTACGAGCAATATTAAGTATTTTTCTAGATTTTTACTTATTTAAATTGGATTTATTTTAGTAATATAAAGAGGAGTTAAAATAAATTAGAGTAGTAAAATTATTTAGAATTAAACTAGCTTATTGACATAATCTTTCCCCGTAGGATCGATCCCTAATTTCCTATGTTATAAATATTATTTATAAATCGAAGTAGTGGTTTAATTTACAGCGCTACGACAAGCTCCACACTTTATGACAACCTTGGAATCATTGGTTGGGGAGGCAATGGCTTCCACCCACTTAGAGATATAATCAACATCAACAAGGATGTAGAGATTGTTATGGTAAGGAGGAAAGGGTCTCATAAAATCAATCCCCCATATGTCAAACAACTCCACCTCAAGAATGCCACTTTGAGGCATCTCATGTCGCTTGGAAATGTTCCCCGTTCTTTGGCATCTATCACAAGTCATAAAAAATTTCCTTACATCTTTGAATAGAGTGTGCCAATAGAAACCCGCTTGGAGTACCTTTGCAATGATCTTGCAAGGGCCAAAGTGTCCACCATAGGTCGAGGCATGACAATGGTGTAGGATACTATGAACTTCATCCTCTGGCAACTATCTTCTATAAATCCCATCTCTACATAGTTTGTAGAGAAGGGGTTCCTCCCACACATAATATTTGGCATCAGAAAGGAATTTCTTCCTTTGTTGATAAGATAATCCAGGAGGCAACACCCCATACATGTTGAAATTCACCAAATTAGCATACCATGAGTGGCTTGGTGAGAAATGGCAAGTAGTTGATCATTTGGGAAAGAATCATCAAATGGAAGCTCTTCAGTGGGAGTGACCTCGGGGCCTAGGCAAGATAAGTGATCTGCCACCACATTCTCCATTCCATACTTGTCTTTGATCTCTAAATCGAACTATTAGAGTAGAAGAACCCATCAGATGAGGTGGGGTTTGGAGTCGGACTTCTTCATTAAGTGCTTCAAAGCGACATGATTAATTAAAATAATGACCTTGGAATTTATCAAGTAAGATCAAAATTTTTCCAAGGCAAACACTACCTCTAGGAACTCTTGCTCCATCATGGCATAATTTACTTGTGCCTCATCAAGAGTTCGACTCGCATAGTAAATAGCATAGGGCTTGTTGTCCTTCCTTTGGCCTAGAACTGCCCCTATTGTAAAATTGCTCACATCACACATCGCCTCAAAAGGAAGCCCCAATTCGGGTCTTGCATCACTAGAACCGTGCCCCATGCCTCTTTTAACCTGAGAAAAGCACTTAAGTCTTCTTCATTAAAATAAAAAAGGCACATCCTTGATAAGCAAATGAAGTGAGTGGTTTTGCAATTTTTAAAAAAATCTTTCATGAACCGCCGGTAAAAACTGACGTGTCCAAGAACATTCCTCACATCCCTTACAGAAGTTGGTGGAGGTAATTTTTCAATCACCTCCACCTTTGCTTTGTCAACATCAATGCCCTTGTTAAAGATAATATGACCTAAGACAACTTCCTCTTGTACCATAAAATGACACCTTTCCCAATTCAAGACCAGCTTTGTATCTTCACACCTTTGCAAGACCTTGGCCAAATTATTCAAGCAATGGCCAAATGTTGTACCATACACCAAAAAATCATCCATAAAGACTTCCATTATGCCCTCAATAAAATCAGAGAAAATAGCTATCATACAACGTTGAAAAGTACGAGGCGTTACATAGCCTAAATGCCATTCTCCGATACCCAAATGTTCTATAAGGACAAGTGAAGGTGGTCTTTTCTTGGTCATTAGGATGAATAGAGATTTGAAAGATACCTGATTACCCATAAAGGTGGTCTTTTCTTGGTCATTAGGATGAATAGAGATTTGAAAGATACCTGAATACCCATCTAAGTAACAAAAATGTGAATTTGTGGCTAACCTTTGAAGCATTTGGTCCATAAAGGGAAAAGGAAAATGGTCCCTTCAGGTGGCCTTATTCAATTTTCGATAGTCAATACACATACGCCATCCCGTGACAGTCTTAATAGGAATTAGCTCATTGTTCTCATTTTTTTATGACCGTCATTCCCCCATTCTTAAGTACTACAAGGACCGGGCTCACCCACTTACTATCGGAGATAGGGTAGATAATGCTGGCTTTAAGTAGTTTCAAAATTTCCTTCTTGACTACCTCCCGCGTATTAGGATTCAACCTTCTTTAATGCTCAATTGAAGGCATATGGACATCATCTATCAAAAGACAATGCACGCACACAAACGTGGTGAATTCCTTTTAGATCATCAAGAGTATATCCTATAACCTTACAATGCATTCTAAGTATTCTAAGCAAAGAGTCAATTTGAGACACACTTAGACTACCATTAAAAATCACAAGATAAGTAGAATTAGGCCCAAAAAACTCATACCTAAAAGAAGAAGGAAGTGGTTTCAATTCTACCTAGGGAGCGCGCTCCTCATTAGACAAGGACTTCGCATCACTTACCAAGGTTTTTGCTTTAGCCACCCTAGGTGGAACTTGTGGAGAGGCTTCCAAGAATTGAGCATACATTGCTACCTAAGGATTGGTATCCTCAGTAGAACTATCATTCAAGATACAATGCTAAAAAGGGTCATCAGATTCAGGGTTAGAAATGGTTTCCCACACCAAACCATACCACACCAATCATATGGCATTCATAAAAAATGAAAGGAAATCCAGAAGCCTTAAACAAGTTAAAATCCACATGATCTTCTCCTACATCAAAAGATAGCTTACCTGTTTTGACATTAATAGGGCACCTGACGGTGGCTAAGAAAGGCCTTCATAAAATGATGGGGGCGCGCGTATCCTCCTATATCTCAAGTATCACAAAGTGTACTAGAACATATAAATCTCCCACCTTAATTGGGACATCCTTCATTATAGAAGAATTCTTCATCAAAATCAAAAGGCATGTCCTTGACAAGTAAATGGGTGAGTGGTTTTGCAAGTTTTGAAAAATCTTTTGTGAACCTCCTGTAAAAACCAACATGTGCAAGAAAACTCCTCACACCCTTTACAGACGTTGGTGGTGATAGTCTTTCAATCAACTCCACCTTTGCTTTGTTAACCTGAATGCCCTTATTAGAGATAATATGACCTAAGACAATTCCTTATTGTACAAGAAAATGGCACTTTTCCCATTCAAGACCAACTTTGTATCCTCACACCTTAGCAAGTCCTTGGCTAAATAATTCAAGCAATAGTCAAATGTTGTACCATACAACGAAAAATCATCCATAAAGACTTCCATTATGTCCTCAATAAAATCAGAGAAAATAGCAATCATACAACATTGAAAAGTAGCGGGGGCATTACATAGCCCAAATGGCATTCTCCAATAAGCAAATGTACCATAAGGACAAGCAAAGGTGGTCTTTTCTTGGTCACTAGGATGAATAGGGATTTAATAGAAACCCAAATACCCATCTAGGTATCAAACATATGAATTTGGGGCCGACCTTTCAAGCATTTGGTCTATAAAGGGAAGGGAAAAATGGTCCTTTCGGGTGGCCTTATTCAATTTTCGATAGTCAATACACATAAGCTATCATGTCACAATCCTAGTAGGAATTAGTTCATTGTTCACATTTTTTATGATCGTCATTCCCCCTTTCTTAAGTACTACATGCACCGTGCTTACCCATATACTATCAGAGATAGGGTAGATAATGTTGGCTTGAAGTAGTTTCAAAATTTCCTCAGGACTACCTCTTGCATGTTAGGATTCAACCTTCTTTCGAGCTTAATTAAAGGCTTATGGTCATATTCCATCAAAATACGATGCATGCGCACAGACGGGTGAATTCCTTCTAGATCATCAAGAGTATATCCTATGGCCTTACAATGCATTCTAAGTATTCTAAACAAAGAGTCAATTTGAGACGCACTTAGACTAACATTAGTAATTATAGGATAAGTAGAATTAGGCCCAAGAAACTCATACCTTAAAGAAGAAGAAAGTGGTTTCAATTCTACATAGGGAGCGCGCTCCTCATCAGACGAGGACTTTGCATCACTTACCAAGGTTTCTGCTTTAGCCATCATAGGTAGAACTTATCTAGAGGCTTCCGAGAGTTGAACACAGATTGCTACCTCGGGATTGGCATCCCTAGTAGAACTATCATTTAGCATACAATGCTTAAGAGGGTCATCAGATTCATGGTTAGAAATGGTTTCCCGCACCAAACCATCAACCACAGCAATCATATGGCATTCAACAGAAATGATAGGAAATCCAGAAGCCTTAAACAAGTTGAACTCCACATGATCATCTCCCACATCAAAAGATAGCTTAACTATTTTGACATTAATACGACATCCGACTGTGGCCAAGAAAGTCCTCCATAGAATGATGGGGGAGCAGGTATCCTCCTCCATCTTAAGTATCACAAAGTCTACTAGAAAATTTAAATCTCCCACCTTAATTTGGACATCCTTCATTATAGAAGCATTCTTCATTAAAATCAAAAGGCACATCCTTGACAAGCAAATGGATGAGTGGTTTTCCAATTTTTGAAAAATCTTTTATGAACCGCTGGTAAAAACTGACTTGTCCAAGAAACTCCTCACACTCTTTACAGAAGTTGGTGGGGGTAATTTTTCAATCACCTCCACCTTTGCTTTGTCAACCTCGATGCCCTTATTAGAGATTATATGACCTAGGACGACTCCGTCTTGTACCATAAAATGACACTTTTCCTAATTCATGACCAACTTTGCATCCTCACACCTTTGCAAGGCCTTGGCCAAATAATTCAAGCAATGGTCAATTGTTGTACCATACACCGAATTATCATCCATAAAGACTTCCATTATGTCCTCAATAAAATCAGCTAAAATATCCATCATGCAATGCTTAAAAGTAGCGGGGGCATTACATAGCCCAAATGGTATTCTCCAATAAGGAAATGTACCATAGGGACAAGTAAAGGTGGTCTTTTCTTGTTCATTGGGATGAAAAGGGATTTGAAAGAAACCCGAATACCCCTCTAAGTAACAAAACTGTGAATTTGTGGGCAACCTCTCAAGCATTTGGTCTATATAGGGAAGGGGAAAATGGTCCTTTCGAGTGGCCTTATTCAATTTTTGATAGTCAATACACATACGCTATCCCATGACAATCCTAGTAGGAATTAGCTTGTTGTTCTTATTTTTTATGATCGTCATTGCCCTTTTCTCAAGTACTAAATGGACCGGGCTTACCCATTTACTATCGGAGATATGATAGATAATGCTGGCTTTAAGTAGTTTCAAAATTTCCTTCTTGACTACCCCTTATATATTAGGATTCAACCTTATTTGGTGCACAATTAAAGTGTTATGGTCGTCTTCCATCAAAATACGATGCATGCACACAGACGGGCGAATTCCTTTTAAATCTTCAAGAGTATATTCTATGGCCGTACAACGTATTTTAAGTCTTCTAAGCAAAGAGCCAATTTGAGATGTACTTAGACTAGCATTAACAATCACTGGACAAGTAGAATTAGGCCCAACAAACTCATACCTCAAAGAAGATGGAAGTGGTTTCAATTCTAACCAGGGAGTGCACTCCTCATCAGATGAGGACTTTGCATCACTTACCAAGGTTTCTGCTTTAGCCACCGCAGGTAGAACTTGTGTAGAGGCTTCCAAGAATTGAGCACACATTGCTACCTCGGGATTGGCATCCTTAGTAGAACTATCATTCAACATACAGTGCTCAAGAGGGTCATTAGATTCATGGTTAGAAATGGTTTCCCACAACAAACCACTAACCACATGAATCATATGGCATTCATCAGAAATGAAAAGAAATCTAGAAGCCTTAAACAAGTGGAACTCCACATGATCATCTCCCACATCAAAAGATAGCTTACCTGTTTTGACATCAATACGGCATCCAGCGGTGGCTAAGAAAGGCCTCCATAGAATGATGAGGGTGCGCGTATCCTTCTCAATCTTATGTATCACAAAGTCTATTGGAACATATAAATATCCCACCTTAATTGGGACATCCTTTATTGTAGAAGCATTCTTCATTAAAATCAAAAGGCACATCCTTGACAAGCAAATGGGTGCGTGGTTTTGCAATTTTTGAAAAATCCATTATGAACCGCCGGTAAAAATCTACATGTCTAAGAAAACTCCTCACACCCTTCATAGAACTTGGTGGGGTTAATTTTTAAATCACCTCCACCTTTGCATTGTCAACCTCAATGCCCTTATTAGAGATAATGTGACCTAAGACAAATCCCTCTTGTACCATAAAATGACACTTTTCCCAATTCAAGACCAACTTTGCATCTTCACACCTTTGCAAGACCTTGGCCAAATAATTCAAGCAACGGTCAAATGTTGTACCATATACGGAAAAATCATCCATAAAGAATTTCAATATGTCCTCAACAAAATAAGAGAAAATAGTCATCATACAATGTTGAAAGTGGCAAGGGCATTACATAGCCCAAGTGGCATTCTCCAATAAGCAAGTGTACCATAGGGACAAGTAAAGGTGGCCTTTTGTTGGTCACTAGGATGAATAGGGATTTGATACAAACCCGGATACCCATCCAAGTAACAAAAATATGAATATGTGGCAAACCTTTATAGCAGTTGGTCTATAAAGGGAAGGGAAAAATGGTCCTTTTGGGTGGCCTTATTCAATTTTCGATAGTCAATACACATACGCTATCATGTGACAATCTTAGCAGGAATTAACTCGTTGTTCTTATTTTTTATTATCTCCATTCCCCTTTTCTTAGGTACTACATGGGCTGGGCTTACCCATTTACTATCGGAGATACGGTAGATAATGCTGGCTTTAAGTAGTTTTAAAATTTCCTTCTTGACTACCTCTTGCATATTAGGATTCAACCTACTTTGGTGTTCAACGGAAGGCTTATGGTCATCTTCCATCAAAATACGATCAATGCACACAAACGGGTAAATTCCTTTTAGATCATCAAGGCTATATCCTATAGCCTTACAATGCATTCTAAGTATTCTAAGCAAAGGGTCAATTTGAGACGTACTTAGACTAGCATTGACAATCACAAGATAAGCAGAAGGCCTAAGAAACTCATACCTCAAAGAAGAAGGAAGTGGTTTCAATTCTACCAAGGAAGAGTGCTCCTTATGAGACGAGGACTTTGCATCACTTACCAAGGTTTCTGCTTTAGCCACCGCAAGTAGAACTTGTGGAGAGGACTCCAAGAATTGAACACACATTGTTTCGTTGGGATTGGCATCCTTAGTAAAATTATCATTTAACGTACAATGCTCAAGAGGGTCATCAAATTCATAGTTAGAAATGGTTTCCTGCACCAAACCATCAACCACATCAATGATATGGCATTCATCAGAAATTGAAGGAAAACTAGAAGCCTTAAACAAGTTGAACTCCACAAGATGATCTCCCACGTCAAAAGACAACTTACCTGTTTTGACATCAATATGGTGCCCGACGGTGGCCAAGAAAGGCCTCCACGGAATGATGGGGGTGCGCGTATCCTCCTCCATCTTAAGTATGACAAAGTCTACTGGAACGTATAAATCTCCCACTTTAATCGGGACATCCTTCATTGCAGAGGCATTTTTCATTAAAATCAAAAGGCACATCCTTGACAAGCAAATGTTTGAGTGGTGTTGCAATTTTTGAAAAATCTTTTATGAATCGCTGGTAAAAACCAACATGTGTAAGAAAACGCCTCACACCCTTTACAGAAGTTGGGGGGGTAATTTTTCAATCACCTCCACGTTTACTTTGTCAACCTCAATGCCCTTATTAGAGATAATATGACCTAAGACAACTCGCTCTTATACCATAAAATGAGACTTTTCCCAATTCAAGACCAACTTTGTATCTTCACACCTTTACATGACCTTAGCTAAATAATTCAAGCAACTGTCAAATGTTGTACCATACATCGAAAATCCTCCATAAAGACTTTCATTATGTCCTCAATAAAATCAGAGAAAATAGCCATCACAGAATGCGGAAAAGCAGCGGGGTATTTCATAGCCCAAATGGCATTCTCCAATAAGCAAATGTACCATAGGGACAAGTAAACGTGGTCTTCTCTTGGTCACTAGGATGAATAGGGATTTGAAAGAAACCCAAATACCCATCTAAGTATCAAAAATATGAATTTGTGGCCAACCTTCAAGCATTTGATCTATAGAGGGAAGGGGAAAATGGTCCTTTCTGGTTGCCTTATTTAATTTTCGATAGGCAATGCATATACGCTATCCCATACAATCCTAGTAGGAATTAGCTCATTGTTTTCATTTTTGATGATCATCATTCCCTCTTTCTTAGGTACTACATGGACTGGGCTTACCCATTTACCATCGGAGATAGGGTAGATAATGCCGGTTTTGTAATAGCCCAACCCTAAAATTACTTAATTATATTCATTTATTTAATTACTTCATGTTCATAATTTTTCTTCTCTCATTTCATTTATTCACCCCGGTGGAAAAATTTTATTTGGGCCCTTAATTGGCAATTCAGATTTTAATTTTTTTTTATTTAATTGATTAACAAAAACTTTGGGAGAATTGATAGTAGGGCCTAACAAGTTTAATCTAAGTAATTTATTTTGCTTTCCATAACCTTATAAAACTTTCATTTTGAGTTTCGTAAAAAAAACGTTATCGTTACAAAGCGTTTTATTTCCGAACCTAATTTATTTCGGTCTCTTTGAAGCCAAATAAGTTTGCCTATGATTTTACACTAATTACCATGGTTAACTCAACCATGGTCAGTTTAAAAGGTGGCAATTACTAGATAAAAACTCAGCCAAGTGGACATTAGTCAACAAAGTTCAAAGCTATCCACAAATCATCTTCTCTCTCCTCTCTCTCCCCTCCTCATGGCCAAAGCTATCCACAAATCATCTTCACTCTCGTCTCTTTTCCCTCCTCATGGCCAGCAGACCTGGGCAACCCTTTTGGGTGTTTTCCAGCCACTTTTTCGGCCAGCCTTGGTGGTTTTCGACCCTCCCCGACATCCTAGTACCTCAAACTACCATCCTCCATCATCAAAACCCCTAAACCTCATCTCCATCTCAACTTATTTGCACTCAAAGTGAGTAATCTTGAAATTTGTTTTTGTTGGTTTTGATTTTTATCTTAGTTTTGATTCTTATTTTGATGTTTTTGAGCGTTGATCATGATGTTTTGATAAGAAATAAGACTTATTTTGATGTTGATCATGTTGGTGTTGAGGTTGGAGCATGCTAGGTTAGGGTTAACCTTTGATCATGCAAGCTTAATGTTAAAGTGTTGGATTTTGATTGTTTTATCTTTGATTTGGTCATCTTTTAATCTATTGGTGTTTATGTTGATGTTTTTGGTGATTTCACATGATTTGAAGAGAGTCCAAGCAGGCCATCAAATAGGGTTTTGGCAAATAATGCATGGTTTGGATTAATTTAGCCTTAATCTTGGTTTATGTAGGTGTTTGATTGAAAAATGATATCTTTTGGATATGATTATGAAGTGAGTTTGAGTGTGGTGAATTTGTATGTTGTTGGGATGGACCAAAGCTTGCTTACATGCTTTTAAAGAATGGTTTAAGTTAAGAATTTGTGTGAAAAAGTGAGGGAAAAGCTAAAACAGTGAGGGATGAAAATTTCAAGAAAACAGGGCAGACTTTGGCAATAAACTGGTAATGTACGGCTGAACTAAAAATTATAATTTTTGTTAGGTAGATATTTTAATGTGTTAGCTTTCTAAGGGCTCTTGAATCGCCTTAATCCGAGGTCTGTAGAAAAAGTTATGATTGTTTTACCAAAACTGCGCAGAATTGACCAAAACTGATATGCTTTGGTTCTAGCCTCATTTTGGGAATCCTATTGAGGTAATCAAGTTGGTGTTCTAAATGAAAGATTTTTGGGACTTCCTAAGATTTCTATATTGGGGTCTTGAGTCTCAATTCGAGGTCTGATGATTAAGTCATGAGTCATTCTTCCTAAGCCTCTGTTATGCTTACTTTGCTTTTTCTAAATTATTAGCTATGATATAAATATTTTGCTAACCGTATGTTCCTACAACGGTAATTTTGTACAGAATCCAGGCCTAATTTATCACTCGTTCCGCTTTTGTGCATAATATTATTCCGTGAGCATACATTTAAAAATTCCAGGTACGTTTATTACTTTTATCTTTATAAATCAACACATACTTATCAAAATTATAATGTTTTGGTAACTACATCAATGAATCAAATTAATCAGTTATTTATCACATAATTAGTGACACCATGAGTTATCAGTTATAGGGCATAACCCTTTAGTTACCCGCGCAGCTTCAGGCTAGGTCTCAATCGGTTTGGCAGGTGTACACCTATCTTCAGATCGTAACAGTTACCAGGGGTTCACTATCAGATAATTATTGACAACGCAGTTTCATATTCATCTTATTCCCTGTGTTTAATTAAAAACGAATTGCAAGACAGGCCCAACCGATTTTTGTTCCATGAATGTTTAACAATACAGGAATGTATGTACTAAGCTTCGGCTCACATTTCGAAATGTTTTCATGTTTTGTTTTAGGAAAGTGTTCAGTGAATCGCCCTCAGGCAGACAGAACGGTTGAAGATGATAAGTGAGTTGGGAAATATTTATAGAATGGGGGGTGTATTATCGTTGAGACGTTATAACTCTATTTTGTGGAATATATTTTGGTGTTGAGACTATATATTTTATCAGAATTTTTTATTTTGGTGTAATCCTTGACATGTTTGTATGGTTTTGATGTTAGAACAATTTTTATATTTATTGAAATGGTTCGATAGGTTGTGATGGTGTGAATGCCTTTGATGGTAAACATTGATTTTTACTGCTCAGTTTATCATGTACAAGTAAAGCCTTGTCCTTGTTGGACGACGGTAACGCCTAATCATTTGGGTTATCATTTATAATTGGGAAGAACTAGTGAAAGAAATGAAAATAGTGATTGATGTATCTTTGGGGCGTTACAGGTTTTAAGGCGTTTCAAAATTTCCTTCTTGGCTACCCCTTGTGTATTAGGACTGAACCTTCTTTGATGTTTAATTGAAGGCTTATGGTCATCTTCCATCAAAGGACGATACACGCACACAGACGGGTGAATTCCTTTTAGATCATTAAGAGAATGTCCTATGGTCTTACAATGCATTCAAAGTATTCTAAGCAAAGAGACAATTTGAGACGCACTTAGATTAGCATTAATAATCACAAGATAACTGGAAGTAGGCCCAAGGAACTCATACCTCAAAGAAGAAGGAAGCGATTTCAATTCTACCAAGGGAGCGCGCTTCTCATCAGACGAGGACTTTGCATCACTTACCAAGGTTTCTGCTTTAGTCACCGTAGGTAGAACTTGTGGAGAGGCTTCCAATAATTGAGCACACATTGCTACCTCAGGACTGACACCCTTAGTAGACCTATCAGTCAACATACAATGAGCAAGAGGGTCATCAGATTCATGGTTAGAAATGGTTTTCCACACCAAACCATCAACCACATCAATCATATGGCATTCATCAGAAATGGAAGGAAATCTAGAAGCCTTAAACAAGTTGAACTCCACATGATCATCTCGCACATCAAAAGACAACTTACCTGTTTTGACATCAATATGGCACCCGGTGGTGTCCAAGAAAGGCATCCATAGAATGATAGGGGTGCGTGTATCCTCCTCCATCTTAAGTATCATAAAGTCTACTAGAACATATAAATCTCCCACCTTAATTGGGACATCCTACGTTAGAGAAGCATTCTTCATTAAAATCAAAAGGCACGTCCTTGACAAGCAAATGGGTGAGTGGTTTTGCAATTTTTGAAAAATATTTTACAAACCGCCAGTAAAAACCAACATGTCCAGGAAAATTGCTCACACCCTTTGCAGAAGTTGGTGGGGGTGATTTTTCAATCACCTCCAGCTTTGCTTTGTCAACCTCAATTCCCTTATTAAGGATAATATGCCTAAGACAACCCCCTCTTGTACCATAAAATGGCACTTTTCCTAATTCAAGACCAACTTTGTATCTTCGCATCTTTGCAAGACCTTGGCCAAATAATTCAAGCAATGGTCAAATGTTGTGCAATACACCAAAAAATCATCCATAAAGACTTCTATTATGTCCTCAATAAAATCAGTGGAAATACCCATCATACAACGCAGAAACATAACGGGGGCATTACATAACCCAAATGGCATTCTCTAATAAGCAAATGTGCCACAGGGAGAAGCAAAGGTGGTCTTTTCTTGGTCACTAGGATGAATAGGGATTTAAAAGAAACCCGAATATGCATCTAAGTATCAAAAATATGAATTTGTGTCCAACCTTTCAACCATTTGGTCTATAAATGGGAAGGGGAAAACGATCCATTCCGGTGGCCTTATTCAATTTTCAATAGTCAATACACATACGCTATCCCATGACAATCCTAGTAGGAGTTATCTCATTGTTCTCATTTTTTACGATCATCATTCCCCCTTTCTTAGGTACTACATTGACTGGGCTTACCCATTTACTATCGGAGATAGGGTAGATAATGTTGGTTTTAAGTAGTTTCAAAATTTCCTACTTAACTACCTCTTGTATATTAGAATTCAACCTTCTTCGGTGTTCAATTGATGACTTAGGGTCATCTTCCATCAAAATACGATGCATGCATACAGATGGGGGAATTCCTTTTAGATTGTCAAGAGTATATCGTAAGGTCTTACAATGCATTCTAAGTATTCTAACCAAAGAGTTAATTTGAGACGCACTTAGACTAGTGTCAACAATCACAGGATAAGTAGAAGTAGGCCCAAAACACTCATACCGCAAAGAAGAAGGAAGTGGTTTCAATTCTACCTAGGGACCGCGCTCCTCATCCGATGAGGACTTTGCATTACTTACCAAGGGTTCTGCTTTAGCCACCATAGGTAGAAGTCATGGAGAGGCTTCGAAGAATTGAGCACACATTGCTACCTTGGGATTGGGATCCTTAGTAGAACGTTCATTCAACATACAATGCTCAAGAGGGTCATCAAATTCATGGTTAGAAATGGTTTCCCACACCAAACCATCAACCACATCAATCATATGGCATTCATCAGAAATGGAAGGAAATATAAAAGTCTCAAACAAGTTGAACTCCATATGATCATCTCCCACATTAAAAGATAGCTTACCTATTTTGACATCAATATGGCACCCGACGGTACCCAAGAAAGGCCTCCACAAAATGATGGGGGTGCGTGTATCCTCCACCATCTTAAGTATCATAAAGTCTATTGGAACATATAAATCTCTGACCTGAATTTGGACATCCTTCATTATAGAAGCATTCTTCATTAAAATCAAAAGGCACCTCCTTAACAAGCAAATAGGTGGGTGGTGTTGCAATTTTTGAAAAATCTTTCGTGAACCACCAGGAAAAACCAAGATATCCTAGAAAACTCCTCATACCCTTTGCAGAGATTGGTGGGGGTAATTTTTCAATCACCTCCACCTTTGCTTTGTCAACCTCAATTACCTCATTAGAGATAATATGACCTAAGACAACTCTCTCTTGTCCATAAAATTGCACTTTTTCCAAATCAAGACCAACTTTGTATCTTCGCACCTTTGCAAGACCTTGGCCAAATAATTCAACCAATGGTCAAATGTTGTACGATACACCGAAAAATCATCCATAAAGACTTCCATTACGTACTCAATAAAATCAGTGAAAATACCTATCATATAACGCAAAAAAGTAGCGGGGGCATTATATAGCTCAAATGGCATTCTCCAACAAGAAAATGTAACATAGGGGTAGGTAAAGGTGGTCTTTTCTTGGTCACTAGGATGAGTAGGGATTTAAAAGAAACCCGAATACCCATCTAAGTAACAAAACTATGAATTTGTCAACCTTTCAAGCATTTGGTCTATAAAGGGAAGGGAAAAATGGTCCTTTCGGTTGGCCTTATTCAATTTTCGATAGTCAATACACATATGATATCCCGTGACAATCTTAGAAGGAATTAGCTCATTGTTCTCCTTTTTTGCGATCGTCATTCCCCCTTTCTTAAGTACTACATTGACTACGCTTACCCATTTACTATCAGGGAAAGGGTAGATAACGCTAGTTTTAATTAGTTTCAAAATTTCCTTCTTGACTACCTCTTGCATATTAGGATTCAACCTTCTTTGGTGTCGAATTGAAGGCTTATGGGCATCTTCCATCAAAATAGGATGCATGCACACAAACGGGGTGAATTCCTTTTAGATCATCAAGAGTATATCCTGTGGTCTTACAATGCATTCTAAGTATTCTAAGCAAATGGTCAATTTGAGACGCACTTAGACTAGCGTTAACAATCATAGGATAAGTAGAAATATGCTCAAACAACTCATACCTCAAAGGAGAAGGAAGTGGTTTCAATTCTACTTACGCAGCGCGCTCCTCATCAGATGCGGACTTTGCATTCAACATACAACACTAAAGAGGGTCATCAGATTCATGGTTAGAAATGGTTCCCTGCGCCAAACCATCAACCACATCAATTATACGGCATTCATCAAAAATAGAAGGAAATTTAGAAGCCTCAAATGAGTTGAACTCCACATGATCATCTCCATCATCAAAAGACAACTTGCTTGTTTTGACAACAATACGGCACCGGGCAGTGGCCAAGAAAGGCCTCCATAGAATGATGGGGGTGCGCGTATCCTCCTCCATCCTAATCATTATAAAGTCTACTGGAACATATAAATCTCCAACCTTAATTGGGACAACCTTCGTTACAGAGGCATTCTTCATTAAAATCAAAAGGCACATCCTTGTTAAGCAAATGGGTAAGTGGCTTTGCAATTTTTGAAAAGTCTTTTATCAACTGCCGGTAAAAACCGACATGTCCAAGAAAACTCCTCGCACCCTTTACATGAATGCCCTTATTAGAGATAATATGACCTAAGATAGCTCCGTCTTGTACCATAAAATGACACTTTTCCTAATTCAAGACCCACTTTGTATCTTCACACCTTTGCCAGACCTTGGCCAAAAAATTCAAGCAATGGTCAAATGTTGTACCATACATCGAAAAATCATCCCTAAAGACTTCCATTATGTCCTCAACAATATCAGAGAAAATAGCCATCATATAATGCTGAAAAGTAGCGAGGGCATTATATAGCTCAAATGGCATTCTCCAATAAGCAAATGAACAATAGAGGCAAGTAAAGGTGGTCTTTTCTTGGTCACTAGGATGAATAGGGATTTGAAAGAGACCTGAATGCCCATCTAAGTAACAAAAATATGAATTTGTGGTCGACCTTTCAAGCATTTGGTCTACAAAGGGAAGGGGAAAATGGTTCTTCCGGGTGACCTTATTGAATTTTCAATAGTCAATACACATACGCTATCCCGTGCCAATCCTAGTGGGAATGAGCTCATTGTTCTTGTTTTTTACGATCGTCATCCCCCCTTTCTTAGGTACTACATGGCATGGGCTTACCCATTTACTATCGTAGATAGGGTAGATAATGCTGGCTTTAAGTAGTTTCAAAAATTTCTTCTTGACTACCTCTTGCATATTAGGATTCAACCTTCTTTGGTGTTCAAGGGAAGGCTTATGGTCATCTTCCATCAAAATACGATGCATGCATACAGACAGGTGAATTCCTTCTAGACCATCAAGAGTATATCCTATGGTCTTACAATGCATTCTAAGTATTCTAAGCAAAGAGTCAATTTGAGATGCACTTAGACTATCATTAATAATCACAGGATAAGTGGAATTGGGCCCAAGAAACTCATATCTCAAAGAAGAAGGAAATGGTTTCAAATTTAGAAGCCTTAAACAGGTTGAATTCCACATGATCATCTAGGGATGACAATGGGTTGGGTCTGGATCGGGTCTACATGGACCTAGACCCTTTTTTTTTTTACTTGGACCCGGACCTGCCCCAGACACGTTGGGTCTAGAAAGTTGGGATCCAGACGCTGACCCTGTGGGTTTGGCTGGTCCACGGGTCCTAAATAGGTCCTGATCATTTTTACATTAAAAAGTATTTTTTTTACATCCCAATTGTCACATTCGAAAGACACATAATAGGATTTAAAAGACATAATATGTGATATAAAGCATTCTAACGTCATATACCATAACTAAATGTTCTATTTACATCATACATAACCAACATAATATTTTACTACAAATCGCAAAACACAAAGTCCATCAAATTTTAAATAAACTTAACAAAATTGTAGTTGTTTTACAACCGGCATCCTTCATCCAACATTTCAACTTCAAGAATTCCATCTAAAGATCCGCACTACCATTTGTTTCAGTATATGCGTCAAGATCCTATAACGATAAAAGACAAATTATAAGTTAGTGTTCATAAAATAGAATTAAAGAAACATATTGACATCAAAGTACATTATGTAAGTTATAACATATCAATGACCTCTAATTTTGAATTTTCTTCATCGCCATCGGAATCGTCAACAATTGTACCATAAGCAAGTAGATTTTCCACTTCGACATTAAGTAAACAAATAAAAATTAGAAAGTAATCAATGAAAAGATATATTAATTGATCATAAATAAAGGTAAGATAAGTAATTACCCTTGGCAATGGCATCTTGAGTCATCCAATTTTGTAAGCACATCAATGCCTCTACTATTTTAGCATGAAGTCTAGACCGATGAGTACTAATTATTCTTCCACCCATACTAAAAGCGCTTTCTGACGCCACAGTACAAATGAGTATGACAAGAATATCCTTAGCAACCTTCTCAATGTTGGGTACTTGTAATGTTTTTTCCAATAGTTAAGAACATCAAAGTCTGAATCATCAGGCAATGTGTCATCATTCAAGTAATGCTCTAACTCACACTTTACATTCACCACCACCTTTGCTTTATCAATCTCAATGCCATGGGTGAGTGGTTTTGCAATTTTTGAAAAATCTTTTATAAACCACTGGTAAAAACTAACATGTCCAAGAAAACTCCTCACACCCTTTACAGAAGTTGGTGGGGGTAATTTTTCAATCACCACCACCTTTGCTTTGTCAATCTCAATGCCCTTATTAGAGATAATATGACCTAAGACAACTCCCTCTTGTACCATAAAATGATACTTTTCCCAATTCAAGACCAACTTTGTATCTTCATACCTTTGCAAGACCTTGGCCAAATAATTCAAGCAATGGTCAAATGTTGTACCATACACCAAAAAATCATCCATAAATACTTCCATTATGTCCTCAATAAAATCAAAGAAAATAGCTATCACACGACGCTGAAAAGTAGCGGGGACGTTAGATAGCCCAAAAGGCATTCTCCAATAAGCAAATGTACCGTAGGGACAAGAACAGGTGGTCTTTTCTTGGTCACTAGGATGAACATGGATTTGAAATAAACCCGAATTCCCATCTAAGTAACAAAAATATGAATTTGTGGTCGGCCTCTCTAACATTTGGTCTATAAAGGGAAGGGAAAAATGGTCCTTTCGGGTGACCTTATTCAATTTTCGATAGTCAATACACAAACAATAGCCCGTGGCAATCCAAAGAGGAATTAGCTCATTGTTCTCATTTTTTATGTTCGTCATTCCCCGTCTTAGGTACTACATGGATTGGGCTTACCCATTTACTATCGGAGATATGATAGATAATGCTAGCTTTAAGTAGTTTCAAAATTTCTTTCTTGGCTACCTCTTGTATATTAGGAGTCAACATTCTTTAGTGCTCAATTGAAGGCTTATAGTCATCTTCCATCAAAATACGATGCATGCACACAGACGGGTGAATTCCTTTTAGGTCATCAAGAGTATATCCTATGGCCTTACATTGCATTCTAAGTATTCTAAGCAAAGAGTTAGTTTAAGACGCACTTAGACTAGCATTAACAGTCACAGGATAAGCAGAATTAGGCCCAAGAACTCATACCTCAAAGAAGAAGGAAGTGGTTTCAATTCTACATAGGGAGTGCACTCCTCATCAGACGAGGACTTTGCATCACTTACCAAGGTTTCAGCTTTAGCCAGAGTAGGTGGAACTTGTGGAGAGGCTTCCAAGAATTGAGCACACATTGCTACTTCAGGGTTGGTATCTTTAGTAGAACTATCATTCAACATACAAAGCTCAAGAGGGTCATTAGATTCATGGTTAGAAATGGTTTCCCATACCAAACCATCAACCACATCAATCATATGGCGTTCATCGAAAATGGAAGGAAATTTAGAAGCCTTAAACAAGTTGAACTTCGCATGATCATCTCCCATATCAAAAGACCGCTTACCATTTTTTACATCAATACAGCACCCCGTGGTGGCTAGGAAAGGCCTTCCAAGGATGATGGGGGTCCGCGTATCCTCCTCTATATTAAGTATCACAAAGTCTACCGGAACATATAAATCTCCCACCTTAATTAGGACATCCTCGAAAATACCCACAGGGTATTTTACAGAACGATCCGCTAATTATAGGGAAATGGTGGTAGGTCTTATTTCTCCTAAATCTAGCTTTCCACACAAAGATAGGGGTATCAAACTCACACTTGACCCCAAATCACAAAAAGCATGTTCAATAGAGACATTTGCTAACAGACAAGGCATTGAGAAGCTACCAGGATCCTTAAGCTTAGTGGGATGCTTGTTTTGGATCACGGCACTACACTCTTTAGTTAGGGAAACAGTCTGATGCTCTTTTAGATTTCTTTTATTAGACAAAATCTCTTCAAAAACTTTGCATAAGAGGGCATTTGAGACAAAGTATCAGTAAATGGGATATTAATGTATAGTTTCTATAAGATCTCTAAAAGCTTCCCAAATTGCAAATTAGGCTTAGCCTTAGCCATTCTTTGAGGGAATGGTAAAGGCAGACTGTAAGGTTTTGGGGAAGTTTGCTTAGAGTCTTTAGGAACCACTTTAGCATCCTTCACAGAGTCATCTTTATGCAAATCAGTAGAGCAATAGATACCTCTTTCTCAACAATCTCAACATTATCATCATGCTTATCATGCAAAGACTCATCATTGCTTACCTCATTTAGTCCCTCAAATTGTTTACCTCCTCTTAGGATTATGGCATTGTATCGCTCCCTAGGATTTGGCTTGGCCTTACTTGGGAACTTACCAAGAGGTATAGATGAAGAGCTAGCTTGTTGGGCTATGTGGGCTTCCAACATCTTGTTATGAGTAGTAAGCATATCAACCTTAGAGGCTAAGTGCTTTATATACTCATCTTGCTTTTGTTGTACCAAAAGCATACTCTCCATCCTGGCTTCTAGGTTGGGCTTTTGGCGAGCTTGTTGGGGAAATGGAGGTCTTTGAAATTCAGGGGGTTGCCTAGGATTCATTTGTGGCATACTAGAAAGGTTAGGCCTATATGAGAAATTTGGATGGTTCCTCCAACGCGGATTATAAGTATTTGAATAAGGGTCATTGGTTGATCTCGGGTTGAAATTATTGACATAATTGACTAGGTCGCTAGTGTTTGGGCAAATGGGCTCCTAACTTGGCAATTATCAGTCAAATGGTCAATGAAACCACATATTTCACATGATGGTGGAGGGGCACTAGAATTCACAGCATTCACATTCAATCGTTCTAACCTTTGAGTCATAGCATCTACTTTAGCATTAAGTTCAGTAAGTGCATCGACTTCAAGCTTACCTCCAACCTGCTTGGGTTAGCCTCGTTCGTGGGACCACTGAAAATTGTTGAGGGCCATCTCCTCAATCAAATTTTAGGCCTCATCCTCAGTCTTATTCATCAAAGTTCCCCTTATTGCAACATCAATAGTGAACCTTATACGTTGGGTCGCTCTATTGTAGAAAGCTTGAACATTCGTCCATTGTTGAAGGCCATGGTGAGGGCACAACCGCAATAAGTCTTTCAACTGCTCCCAAGCGTCATAGAGTGTCTCATCATGCTTTTAAGTAAAGTTGGTGATTTGGTTCCTCAAACTTGCCGTTTTGCATGGTGGGAAGAATCTGGTAAGGAAAGCTCTAGTAAGCTCATCCTATGTGGTGATGCATCCGAGGGGGCAAAGAATGAAGTCATGCTCTCATCTTGTCCCTAAGGGAAAAGGGAAATAGTTATAGTCGAATGGCATCGGCAGAGACTTTGTTGAGCTTCAATGTGTCATACACTTCTAGAAAGACATAGAGGTCTAAGTTAGGGTCTTCCAATAGGGTGCCCCCAAATTGGGATTGTTGCACCATGGAAATAAGAGTCGGCTTAAGCTCAAAGTTATTTGCTTTCATGTTCGGACGAGCAATGCTTGAGGCGATGCCTTGGACTCCAAGGGTAACAAAATCCCTAAGCGTCATTTTTTGCTCGCCTCCTCCTCCTCCATAATTGGTGAGGTCCTTCTAGCCTTGCTCGTTTGTTCCTGAAGTCTTTGCTTCTTCCTCCTTAAAGGGAAACTCCGCTCGATCTTAGGATTGGGTTCTTATAGAAATGAACTTAGCATAAATAGGGGAAAATTCCTACAAGCACAATCACCAACACTATCACTGCAATAAAAAAGAATAGGAAAATAAAGCAAAACACTTAGTTAATTTCATAAGACTGACTCAATAGTTAACAATTTGGTCTTGGACAATGGCGCCAAAAACTTGACACGTCCACAAGCGCACGGGCGTTGTAGTATAGATTAAAAGACCATCCTCAGGGACCACAGTAATCTATTGAGCTAATGCCTAATTGAAAACGCTCAGTAAGTAATCTTTTCAATGAGTCGATTTAATAAACTGATTATCTAATTGGAAATCAATTGAAGTAAAGCATCTAGGAATTTGATTCTCTAAGTAATGAGTTGGATCATTGTTGACGCTACAAATGTACTATTTCTACAGTACCTTTCTACCTAGTTTATGCTCGAAATAATTGTTATTTTTAGGTTTTTATTTGATTTTAATTTATTTTACAGGTATTGAATAATTCGGAAAAAATACTCGAAAAAGGTGAAGAAATGTCGGAAACTAAAGCATTTGACTCAAACCCGGCCAAACTTACTTAGCGTAGGTCTTTTGTAGCCCAAAAGAAAAAGAAAAAAACAGAGAAAAAAAAAATTAAAACTCGGTCACGCATGAGGCACGTGACCAGCCTCATAATTTCCCCCTCCCCTTTTCTCTTTCTCTCTCCTCTCATTTCCCCTCTGCCCCAAAGAGCCCGAGCCCCTCCTTCATTTTTTGCCTCTGCTTCTTTTCATCTCCCTTGCTTTTCTTCTTCTTCAACACTTTCACACCATTGCTTCTTCATCTCCCTCCTTGCAACGGTTACCCAGTTCATAATCAATTTCATCTTCAATGCATCGGTTACAAGAGGAACAAGGGAAGTAGTGAATGGTGGAGGGCAGAAGGCGGTCACGGGGGCTACAAATGGAGGGTTGTTCGTCATTGTGAAAAAACAAGGGGTTTAGTTTAGTTTAAGTTTTAGCTTTAGTTAAATTTCGATTTCGATTCAATGTTAGAAGTTCGATTGCAATTTTCTGGGTTTAGGCTTCAACTTCGAAGTTCAGGTTCTTCAATTTCAGATCTGTTTTCCAAGTTTTAATTTAAGTTGTTGATGCTTCGTTTAGTTAATTTCATGTTTAGATTTTGAGATTTTCAATTTTCTGGGAGTTAGGGTTCAACTTCGAATTCTTGTGGCTTGATTTCGATTTCGATTTGAAGCGTGCGATTGGCACGCATCGTTGAAGTTTGGTGTTGTTTGGATTCTATTCGAATTGGTCAGTGCATTATTCGATTTCGTTGGATGTTTTCTCCCCTGATTCGTGCTCTTCTTCTTCCCCTTCTCCCCTTTTCAATTCCCTGTTCTAGATTAGAATTGTGCTTGGGATTTCTAGTTTGCAATTACAGTTGAGTCAGATTCGAATTGGGTTTGCAATTTCTGGGTTTGCCTTCCCTGTTGTTACGCTATTGTTCTTTGTGATTGAGTTGGACTCTCGACCTAGCTTGACTGATTTTGCCCTTGCCCTGTTCGAATACCGTATGATGTTGGGTTTTGTATGCTATTTATGCTGTTTGTGTGTGGGTTATGTTGGAACTTATAATACCTATTTTATTCTTGCTTTACTCATGTAAATTAGGATTCTAAAATCATATTGTTAGAATAATAATTTGATTCAGGTTCTTATCAATTTAGCATTTGAGTTAGAATTCTAGCGGCCTAGGCTCACAACCATCCCTGAGGACGATACCCGTTAGTACTACAACGTTAACCGTATACTTGTGGAAAAATTCACAACAATCATAGAATTAAGCATGCACTTTTCACGGGTTGAACGATTCAAGGAATTACAATCGAGTTGAATTCAATCCTTTCTTTCGAAATAGATTAAAGTGCCCAAACAAATTCAACTATTCAACTGACGCTCTCTCAAGTGTCTTTGATTTAGTCTAAGGTGAAGATTTATGAATGCTAAGTCTCCTGTCAACAAGCAATTCTCTCTCGAGTTTCGCTAAATCAAGTTCTGTCAAGGTGATCTAGTAGTGAGTTTCAGTTGTCGGTACTTCACTCAACCACCTAACATAAGCAAGAAAATTTAGCCAAATTCTAGTCATGAAATCTCAATCTCAAGATACAAGTAAATCATTCAATTATGAAATAAGCATAAGATTATAAAGATTAAGGATCCAACTATAATACTATGGCTAACAAATCCCTAGATTAAATAAAACTATTCACTCATGTTGCAAATTCAACTAAAAACAAGAGTTCAAGAATAAGTTCAAAGGGAAGGAAAACTTTACAACAATGACAACCCTTCAATTATGCAACAATCTTCAAGCCTCCAAGAGCAAAGCTTCTCCCTTCACTTCTCCTTTTGCTCCTAAAACAAAACAAAACAAAATTCTAACTAAAAGAAAGATGTGTGAGAAGTTGTAAGATGGCTATGGTTGCTATCTTTTCTCCATTTTAAGCCTTAAAACACACCCTTTAAGCAACAAACACAGCATCCTCAGCTGCACAATGAAGGAACATGAAGTGATTAGCACTTACAAGTTCACCACGGTTCGTGGGGGACACCATGGTTAGACCGTGGTTCTGGCTAGTCCCGAATTCTTCTGCTCTTCTCTTACTCCACGGGCATAGGGTTTGGGGTACCGCCATGGTGGGTCCATAAGCACTCATATGAGGGTCAATTGTTGGGTCAAATGGTCTAAAATCCTGCAAATATCATCAAAGAACCATATCCAAGCATAAAACAAGAATAAGAGTATAAATTACGACATTAAGTCTATAAATTCCCGAAAAAGTGCTACAAAACATCTTAAAAATGAAGTATATAAAAGCATTTATCAATAGCCAAACCTTCAATCCCAAAAATCATTCTTCCATTTTATCTTCCAAATTTCTTAAACTTCTCCCCGTTCTTCTCCATTCTTCTAAATTCCCTAATTTTTCACACAAATTTCACTGTATGTCTTTTTCTCTACCCTAAATTTGAATTCTATCCAACCTCCATTCACCATTCCTATTTTCCTTCACCTAAAATTTTCATTTTTCTTTATTCGTCTTCTTCCTCTTTCCATTCCATAGTTACAAAGCTCCCTAAATTCTCCAATTTTCTCTCTCTTCCTATATTTCCATATCCTCCATTATTAAGGATTTCTCCAAAACCTTCCACCTTACTCACAAATTCTTTCCATGGCACCCAAAAAGAAGCTAATGACCGCTCAAGGAGCGGAAACTTCTAGGCGAGCACCACACGAGCAACACATGCATCCCGAACATCCAACAATGTAATGAATCGAGGTAATGCTCATCACCCTCTGGGTTTAACTAATTTCAACTACATTGCTAGATATAATACTTTGAATAGTATAGTTCTTATGGCTACAAGATATTTTGATAAGGATTTGTTGGAATAATTAGGTTTATTGAATGATATGCGTTGATAATTTTCAGAGGGTGGAATGAGAAGAATTTTTGAATACTTTGCATGTGGAGGTTTAGTGGGTAGAGATGTCAAAAAAGATACATTTCTTTCTACTTGTAAGAGGAGTTACATGAATTGAACTTCAGTGCCTTTAATGCCCTATTTGGTTTTCCACTTGGTTTGGACTTACCATGGTGTCGGGTCCCCTAGGAGTTTAACCCGAATGCCTTTTGGCATGAAATTATGGGGGACTATAGGTACAATACGAGTTCATGTAAAAGCGCTTTTATTCTAAACCCTTTTATACTGGTGGCCTAATGAATTTTGGCTTGTGGTGCTGTTGCTAGGGACAATAGTCTGAATGTCCCTTAATTGTCTGAGTTGTACTTCTTATTTGGTATGATAAACAATGACTAAATTGAACCCAGGTCTTTCTTGGCCGCCCAATTGTATAGTGCAGCTACAAGTACTATGGGTAGGATTTTGATTAGGGGGATCATCACCCTCATTGCTTGGTCTCTTGGCATAGAGCCCAACCCGGAGGATAGGGTTTTAGGGGCCGAGCGGCTTGATAAGGCCGCTTTTGAACTCATGAAGTTTTATGGGACAGAGGCTAGTTAGTTGTGCTGGATATACCCTATAAATTGACTTTTCCCACTTCCCAATGTGGAAGGGACTACAATGCTTCATCAGGATAATCTGTCATGGTTATCTGGTGATGAAAAGATTGTATAACCCGCACCCACCACCTCTCTCACCTATGCACCATGGCGCCCCTAGTACTTCCCATCCAAACTCTTTCTATGATTATGAAGAGGTTCATGCCACCCTTAGGTCCATTCAAGAGGAGCAAGCCTCCCTACAAGTATATGTTCAATCTGACAAATGCTACTCTTCATACCTTCGTTTAGGAATGGCATGATAAGTTCTGTGGGATGATTGCCTCCTAGAATGAGTACTTTCAAGACATTAGGGCATGTCTAGAGATTTGAAGAGATTGGCATATCTCTCAGGGCCTGTAACGCCTCAAAATGCTAATGACATGATTTACAGAAAATTATAGTAGAAGACTTAATAATAGAAGGAGGCTACTGCCATCCTAATAAGGACAAAACTCACTGAAACCATTTAATCTTATGACTCATATTCACAATCACAAAATCTATTAAACTGAAACAATTCAAGACCAAAGTCCATAATAGTTCAACTTCAATACCATTGACTTCATGATACCATGTGCTAACTCGCATTCCACACTACATAAGTATATTGAATATAGACCCAACTTGACCCTGAGGTCGATCCCAACATTCATGCTATGCGGAATCCACTGTGAGCATCTGATGACTTCAAAAAGGGCTTGCTAAATGGAGAAACATGTGATACTTCATCACCTAAAATGGAAAACATGAAAACAATTTGAAAATATGAGCAAAAACTTAGTACATGCATTCCTATATTGTAAAATGAGCATAGAAATATTGTTGGTGGGTACCCATCTTTACAATTCATTTAGTTGGCAATAACAATGAAAATGAAAGTAATACGAAATAGAATTGCTCATTATTATCTGGATGTGAACCCCTTGCAATGATATGATCTATACATAGGTGTACACCTACTAATCTGATCAAGAGTTTGCCTAAAGCTATGTGGGTAAATGATGGGTTGACGCCCTATAGATGATAACTGACGGGGTTACAATTTAAATGGAAAATCATTGTATAAACTAATTCATTGACAAACTCATTAAGAATTGTAACTTGATAAACATGTTCTGCTTTCTGAAGATACAAGCAATGGACGTACCTTGAGTCTTTAAAAATGTCATCTGACTTGATAAATATGTTCTGACTTGATAACACTTATGTATAACGGGGAATGATAACTAGGCCTCGGCTCTGTTTCATAAATGTCATTGTAAGTATATGTAGTTAGTAAATGATCTTTACTCACATAATTGAGTAAGTAAAAGTATGTGTAATAGACATTGAGTAATTACATGGTATACATAACTTAGGTATTTCAGTATAACTTCAAAACTGAATTGGTGAAAGTAATTAAATTTGATTTAAAGTAAATGCAAGTAAAATAGACAACCGTGAGATAAATGAGATTACAAAGGAAAAGGCCTTGATAGTGACTAATAAGGGAGTGGTTGTGGCCTTTTCTGAGATAGGTTGCTGATACGGGTTTGAGACTCGCTGATGTATAGCTTGGTTCAAGATAATAGCGAGTACACTAGATTGGCTTGATAAATACATTTTATACATTCTGAATTGAGTAAGTAATAAAGGTTTGAGGCCATGAGAGATATATCTTGGTTCAAACTAGTACAAACTGCAATAAGTTAGTCTGATAAATATGGTTTCTGAGTCACAACTCTCCTCACTTCTCATATTTCATTCATAAATCCATTAGATATAGAATTCCACCCCAAATGAATCACTGAACTCAATAGAAGCTATTAATCTCACTAAACTTGGTATTTTCTTTGTAAAATTCATAAATGATTTAAAGCTCATAAATAAGCTCCCAAATTGTATATTTGTCTTCTTGTTTCTCATTAATCAAGCTAAAAGTGTCATGAATATCCATGAATATTTATTTCCCCTTTAAATGACCTTACTTGGCCCAAATACATAAAATGAATGCATTATCAATCTCACTCAATCTTTATTATTGCTCCTTACACAATTACTCAAAATGCTTTCAAAAATCACCAAGATCAAAATACTCAACCAAAATTCATGAAATCTTATAGGAAATTTGAAAATAATATGGAAAATCTACAGTAAAATTTTTTTAATTTTCCTCCAGGTATACGCTGCACAAAAATTGCAATAACAGCCCAATTTGCACCAAAGTAGGTTAGTTCACTTCAAAAATTCATAACTTTCACCCTAGACCTCAAATGGAGATGTAAAAACCCAATATGAAAAGATTACGAAGTCTCAAAAAAATTTCATTTGCAGCACAAAACATGATTCCCACAATAGGGTTCCTAAAATGGGGCTAAAACACAAGTGTGTCAATTTTTGATTCATTCTGCACAGTTTTGGTAAAATGACCATAACGTTTTTCATAGACCTCGGATGAAGGCGATTCAAGAGCCATTTGAAAGCTAACATGTTGAACTATCTACCCACCAAAAACCATAACTTTTCCATGGGCCAATCATTATCAGTTTAATCCCGAAGTCTACAATGTTTCACTGAAGTGTCCAGCCCTCACTGTTTTGGTTTTTCCCTCTCTTTTCACATAAATCCTCACTTGAAATCATTCCAAATAACCAAAAACATCATCATAATCATCCATAAAATTAAAGATTATAAAATCAAATATAAATCAATCCATAAACCTGGTTTTAACTTAAGCTTGCATGAACATGATCATCCCTAAACCCTAGCATGATTCAAGCTCAACTTCACCATGGTCAACACCAAAATAACTCTTACTTCTTATCAAAACATCATGATCAATGATCACAAACATAAAAACAAGAATCAAAACTAAAATAAACATCAAAACCAACAAGATCAAGTTTCATGGTTACTCACTTTGATTGAAAATAAGTAGAGATGGAGGTGTTGTTTAGTGGTTTTGATGATAGAGGATAGTGTTTAGAGGTAGAAGGATGTCGGGGGGGTTTGGAGATCACTGGAGTTGGTCGGAAATAAGCCAAAGCTGGCTGGTGCTACTGCTGGCAGTGGGGGAGAGAAAGGAGAGGGAGAAAATGGAGTTTTGTGGATTATGATGTGTGTTTTGACTAATCAACTCATTTGGCTGAAATTTTATCTAGTAAAGCCACCTTTTTAGGCTAATCATGGTTAAGTTTAACCATGGTAATTAGTTAATAGTTACATTAATAGGCAACTTGTTGGGCTTCAAACCAGCATGAAATAAGTTGGGTTCGGGAACAAAACGCTTCATAACAATAATGTTATTTTTGCATAACTCAAAATTAAATTTTTGCAAGGTTATAAAATAATAATAATAATAATAATAATAATAATAATAATAATAATAACAACAACAACAACAACAACAACAACAACAACAACAACAATAATAACAATAATAACAATAATGATAATAATAATAATTTCTTAAACCATAATTATTGAGGCATACTATTGATTCACTCGATATTTAATTAATCAACAAAACTTGAATTAACAATCAATGAAACTTGAATTGCAAAATGAGACCCAAATGAAATATCCTTCAACCGGGATGATTAAATACGATAAATGAAAGTGAAAAATTTAAATGACATAAGGCAATTCGGTAAATATATAAGTTTACTGCAATTGAATTAATAAACATGATTTGGCTAAGCAAATAACCATGACTGATTAAATCCATAAACATGATAAATTAAATGAATAAACATGATTAATTAAATAAATAACTATGGGTTAGGGTCGGGTTTACAGAGCCACCCCCTCCTTCTTCTCCCTCTCCTTTCTAAAGCTTCTTGGTTCTCCCCCTCCCCCTCACCTATTGTCATATGTGCTTGCATTGAAGACAATGCTTTATCCAAGCATGGGTGAGTTGTGATGATTGAGTTTTTGAGCATGTGGATTTGTATATATTATACATGATTGCATTTAGAGATAACTGTCGGCTAGAACATGTAGTTAGTGTGTTTAGTTTTATTTCCATAGTTTTCTATCTCTCATGCATTTTAGATATTAGAAGCATATAGAGCAGTTTTGTGTTTAGGATTAACTTCATGTAGGATTGCATTTTAGGATTGCATATTGAAAAACAAAAGGGAAGAAAAAATTATGAACAGTAAGAAAAAAAGGATAGAAAAAAAAAACTCGAATGATTAATTTTGTAGACTAGGTAGACTTCTTTGTTTTGGCTTGCTATTTGATATGCCCAATTGTGAATAAAAGAGTTTGGAAATGAGGTTTTGGAAATGTGCTTCATGTTTTAATCATGTGTTGAATTCGAGTTAATTGCCCAATGAATCTTAGCATAAATGTTGTCATGTGAATCTTAATGAGCTATGATGATCGTGGTAGATGTCCCGTCAGACTTTGAGTCCCGTCAGACTTTGAGCTTTCAAGGAACTCATCAATTTTAGGCTATATGCCTTTCTTGAGTGACTCTTTCTAGACATTATTTCTCTAGAACTTGCTTTGACTCTCATTCATGATCACAGTAGCATTTGTATTTAGGCAAAATGATTGAGGCATTCTTTAATTAATTGAGCTACATTGACCAATTAGAAACCCTTTTTGTGTATGATGTACCCCTTGCTAGCCTCTTTGATCTTTAAACATGTTTATTAATATGAACCTTTATATATAGCCCTTGGCCAAACACATATCTTACCCTTAAGTCAAGACTATAGAGTTTTGCTTCATGATTTTTGATTAGTAGTTAGTTTTCGACTGTTAGGGTCTATTGGTGGTTTGGTTTAATTGGTTTATTAAAAATGGACTAAATGTTATGAATGGTAAGAGAAGTGTTTGATGTCTATATCCATGGTCATTCTTTTTTGAAAAAAATAAATAAAGTAAAATCTGGCAAAAAAAGAAAGTAAAACATGAGTGAAGTATGTCATGTGACTAAAGTGAGGTTCTACTCGTTGTTTGCTAGCTCTATCTATTCCATGTATTGATGTGCTTCATTGAGATGATTTAGGTGATTGATTCAAAATTTGGCATTTCGGTCTTTAGAGATCTTTCGAAAATGTCACTCCCCTATCTAATTACTAAATGTTTTGATCACTTTTGAGCTAACTTAGGGTTGAGTTTTACTGATACAGATGCTACTCAAGTCTTTCCTAAGGAGGTTGTGAATAATAATTTCCTTTAGCTTCGTAATTGCTTGAGGACAAGCAATAGTTCAAGCATGAGGGGGTTTGATAACTGCTAAAAATGTGCACCATTTTATGGTCTTTTGCTACTGCTTCTTAGCAGATTGAGTGCCTTAGTGGTTGATTTTCCCCCTATTCCTTGCTTTGATGTGCTTTACAAGTTTTAAGACCTTTTTGACCCTACATTGACCCTCAAATTTAGGTAATTTCACTCACCATAGAGGTCCCCCTAGCTCTTATGCCCGTGGCAGGAAGAAGAAAAAGAGGAAACTGGCCCAATGGGTATCATGATCGAACCACTATGCCTCCCAAACTGAAGAACTCTGCATCTTCCTTCATTGTGTGGCTGAGATTGCTCGAGTTTTGCTATTTATAGAGGTTTCTCAACCGAAAGAAGCATCATCTCTCATTACTCTATTTCTTGTCTTACTCAAATTTCACTCACTCTAATAATTTTGAGCAATAGAAGAATCGAGCGAAGGCTTTTGCAAGAGGAGAATTTAAGACTGAAAGATTGTTGAGGAGATCTCCATTATTACTAAGCGTACTTTCCACTTACTTCTTGGATTCCTTCTTAAGTTGTTTTAGTTAGATTGATGTTAAATGATCTAGTTTTAATCATAAGTGAGTAGTTTTTTTAGCCTAGGGATTTGCTAGCCAAAATAATAATGTCAGGTCCTTAACTCTATCAAATATGTGCTTAATCTAAAGGGCAGCTCGGTGCACAAGCATCTCGCATTCACGCAGAGTCCAAGGAAGGGCCCCACCCCAAGAGGTGTATTGTAGGTAGCCTAACTTGACTTTGTCAGTGGCTGATTCTAAGGCTCGAACCCATGACCTTTTGGTTACACGGAGACAAACGTGTGCTTAATCTATTTAGATTAATTCTATCTATCTTGTGTTTAGTTCTATGTGAGTGATTTTGGCCAATTTGTTTACATATGCATACATAGTTGGATGAAACATCGAAAGGAGAAACTCATTATTAGATTAACAAGATTAGACCTGACTTAACAGTTCTTGAGGGCGAATTTGGCAATCACAATTTATAACGTAGATTAAAATAAGAACCTTTAAAATAATGACAATTGGATTAGTTTAAGTAATTCAGTTTATTTTGAGAGAAAAAATTGAATTTTGTTTGATTGTTGTACTTGAATCATCCAAATTAGAGAAAAGTACATGCTTAATTCAAGGGTCCAAATCATTTCAAGGCAAAACAAATCCCTAGATGTTTTTCTTTGATTAAATTCATAGGTTTATTATATCATGACCATCTAGTGCAGTCAACCAATTCCCAGAGTAGTCAAACAAACCAATGGAAAGTATATTTGGCTTAGCATTTTACAAGGATAGAACTTGATAGATTGCATTGATCCTTGTGGACGATATTTTAATCTAAACTACGACACTCATGTGCTTGCAGTGCATGTCAATGGCCAAAAGGCATAATTTTGCATGCTTATAAGCATGGGCAATTTAGCTACTACTATGGATAATAAGTGCGTGGAATAATTCTGAATGTGTCATGATGAATGATTGCAGGTCAGTCGAGGCTCCCTGAGGCACTACCAGCTTTCCCACAACCATTTTCATTTAAAAGTGCATCGGATGCTCCCAATGTGTTGCGTCATTGTAGTGATGTATAATGTGGATTTTATACTTGGTTAGGAGTTGCATTACATTTCATGGAAATATAAAAACCCACAACTTCATAGAAAAGTCTACTTTTTCTATCAATGAAATCCATATAAAGCAAAGGGACAACCTTAAGATGTAGGATCTTATTATCAAGAAAGAAAGAGGTTCTTTTCTATAGGATTACAATCCTCATTATTCCATTATAAAGGTAACTCTAGGTTGTGAACTATGAGTTCAAATTTGGCACAATAGCATGATCTAATGAGGGGTGAAAATGATCATTAGACTCCCCACCTCATAGTAGCCTCTTCTACAAATAAATGTATTTAACTTTAGATGTTTTAGTTCCGCACAAGAGGTGTGTTTATGAATTTCGTTATTTTCTCAATGAATATTATCAAGAGAATGCTTTTGGTGGCCTATTGTTTATACACAAAATTTAGTAAAAAAATGAAAAGTTACTAGAAAAGTAGTAAATTTCATTGATAAAGCTAAAAGAAATAAATAAATAATTAAAGCATCACTGAGAATAAAATTAGAGCATAATTACGAAGTGTAACACCCCAAAAATTCTTAATAAACCAAACAGGAAAATAATGAGGCCTTTTAAGGAAAAATTTCAAAATTTTAATGGTTGGGCATGTTGCAAGCCATGTCTAACCAAAAGACACAAAGCTTAGGTAGGTTCCAGTTTCTTTGGTCCAACCCAAGAATGGTAATTTTTTTTTAAAAAAAATGCATAGCATAATCTCTTAGTCAAACTTTATCTTACGTTCACCTAAACAACTGTAAAAGAACTCGGGGAACTAACAGTCCAAAAAATGCATAAAAATTTACAAGCAGAAATGTTGAATGAGCCACTATATCGCTTCGCATTCCCCAACAGACTTCTCACTTGAAAGTAACCGAGTTTCATAGTGAGTTTGTTGTTCCCACGACAATTACACAATAACACAAAATTTAAAAGACATAGTACTACATGAGGATACCCTAAAAAAGTTAGTAAACTAGAGAATTGATGAAATAAACAAGAACTGTAACACCCCCAACCCCTAGGGCCGAAAGTGTTACGATTTCTTAACTTTTAACTTAAATTCTAGGACAAAACGGACAGAGTTTCCCTAAAAACTGATCGTTTCCTGGCTAAAAGCCCTACAATAAATCCCTACAAATCAACGGAAGCGTAAAACATTAAAAGAAGCTCAACGACTACACGCCAGAGTTCATAACTCAATGAGCCATTCGCTCGAAGTACACCAAACAGAATAGTTTATGAATAAAGAAGAAACGAAGGATACAACTCAACGGTTCACACAACCGGAGTATGGCGTTTACATCCCAAAACATAACGAACTTTGACCAAGAAGACATCTAACTAGTTAGATGGTTGGCTCATATGACCATACAGAGCGACTCATAAACAATATGCATTACATGAACTAGAATATTTGTTTACAAACGTTTACAAACTTTACAAGACTTCATTAAAGACGTAGGTAGGCACACATGACACCTTGCAAGTGGGAATATATTCCCTCTAGACATAGCTGACTCAACTTTTTCCTAAAGAAAACCTGGGGGAAAAGGGGAAAGAGTAGTGGGATGAGCAACCACACGCTCAATGAGTGCCCCCAACCCCCTTAAAACCAAAACCATTGAAGGTAATAATATCTTTACTAGTCACATATCACGTATCCATACTTTAATATCATATTAGGCATTCATAAAATTCCTATGGAAACATCACTAACCATAAACTTGACTTTAAGCACTCAAACACATTTCTAGGTCTCTAAATGACCAAACTTCTTTACTAATAAGCAGTCAAACACTTAAACAAGTGATGACGCTAAGCACAGAGACTTTCTTTTTCATAAACATAACTTCTTAGCATTCTAGTTTGCAAACATAACTTCTTAGCATTCTATTCGAACCATGCATGAAACCTTATTCACATGATGTGCACATAAGGTCATCTCTTTTTATAATCATACTTTTCTTGGCATTTCATTCATATGAGGTGCATAAGACATACACATTTCAAGTCTCAATTAAATCTCATTCATAGGGTATGCATGAATATGCTCATAAGACTTTCTTTTCATATTCTTATCTTACTTAGTATCTCATTCATAAGCTTCATAGGTATGCATGAATATGCTCATAAGACTTTCTTTTCATATTCTTATCTTACTTAGTATCTCATTCATAGGCTATACTTAGAACATGCACATGTCATATGCAAAAAGCTTTCTTTCTTTTTACTAAAAACACTTTATTTAGCCTCTTGAGGCTCATAAAAACTCTTCTCTTAGCGTCTTAAGGCTCATATTCTTTGAAAGAATCTCTTTCATCTTGGTCTCATAATGACCCTTGAAAACTTTCTTTCTGAAATACTTAAAAGACGAAACGTCAACTGCTTTTCTCATTTAATAAGAAACTACTCTGGGCATGAGATCATCATAAAGTGCTGGTTGAGAGAGATCTACACTCAATCCTAGTGAGATTAACTCACACTAAGCTCTTACTCCCGGGATGGCAACTAACTTTTTGACCTTAACCCTCGTCAGGGTCTCTAGGGATTACTCCCTAGGCTAGGGATTCCCCCGTTCAAGTAGGTTCACTCCCATCTATTGTCCCTAAGCACTTTTCTTAGCCATTTAAACTGGTCATAATGACTAATAAGTTTGCTGCCTCTCACAGTGAAATCCTTATCATGCGAGTCATGCCTTTGTAAAACTCTTTAGGGATTCCCCCGTTCAAGTGAGTTCACTCCCAATACTGTATTCATTTAGTTAAAATAGGCCATCATGCACTAATAGTTATGGCTACTATCATTTCAAAATATGAAATCCTTCTTTGAAAAACTCATCCTTATGTACATAATGCAATTTGAAGACATCGAAGGAAAGGGGGTCCACATGTATCACATTTAAGCACTTCATAATCAATTCAACACAATAAGCCACACATGGCCTCGCAATCTACACGATTGCGGTCAATTCACAACCCGAACTCCCTCCTCACAAGCACCGCACCACAAGAACCTCAAACCATTCATAGTTCTTCCTCGAACCATCCAACTACCATCTTGGTTTTTCAATTTCATTAATCATAGCATATTATCATGCTAGCTTGTAAAAAGACGTGTAATGGGGTTTATGTACTTACCTGAGCAAGCAGCCTCATTCAGCGATGCGTTATAGCATATATAAACACATATACAGATATATCTATATCTCATCAACTTGAAATGGGCACTTAATGAACCGTATTAAACTAACAAGGCATAAAACTCGATTGAAAGCATAATTAACCAACTATACATGCCTCTTTCAAGCGTACCTAAGCCATAGAAGCTTGGTGTGATTTAAGGCATTCATTAATTGTTTCGAAGTTACATTTCAAGCCTAATTAAGCCATTTAAGCATAATACGATTCTAGACGTTCGTTTATTACTTCGAAGTCATTAATCGAATCTAAATAAACCACTTCAACATAATACGAGTCAAGAGATTCGTTTATTATGTTGAAGTTACTATTTGAACCTATTTAGGCCCCTTTAAACATAATGCGTTCAAGATATTCGTTTATTATATCGAAGTTACTATTCGAACCTATTTATGCCATTTAAACATAACACGACTTTAGGCATTCATTTATTACATCGAAGTTACTAATCAAGTCAACTTTTCAGGCATGCTCTAACTGAATTTACTTGAATCGAATCTAAGCATGCATAACTCATTTCGAACTATGTTTTCAGGCATGAACTAACTAAACTAACATGTATCGATTCAAGCCACTTTCAAGTATTAATCAACTAAACTAATATTTAACGATTCAAAGTCATTTTCAGGCATAAACTAACTAAACTTAGCATGCATCGCAACTTAAAGTTTAAAACGATTTCGAAACTACTAATACTTAGGAGGCGAGAAACACCCCCCTCGACTCCAAGCTAGAGATTCGTTCAAAGGCTGTTGGGCTTAAGTTTGGGTGCTCAAAAACCCCAACTTTCGACTCCTTGCTCCCTAACCACACGAATAGACCCCCAAACCGTGCCCAATTTGCCCAATTCGAACCCTAATTTCAACCCAAACTCTCACTCACTAACTTGATGCTCGAAGTTGCAATTCTAATCCCGATTTAGAGGGGATTTGAGGCAACTAGAAATGGGATTGCATGGCTGAGTTTTGGGCACATGTCTGGCTCTCGAAACCCTCACCAGAATCAACGACAACCACGGTAATTGTGCTCTGTTCTTGCCCAAAATTCGCGTCAATGACTTGTAGGGTTCTGGGGGAGGTCGAATGAGAGAAATACAAGCTAGGCAGAGGGAGAATTGATGGAGTTTTGGGAGCTGGAGGTTGCGTGTGTGGAGGTAGAGAAGAAGAAGAAGGTGACGAGCAGAGAGAGGGTTAACGGGGCTCAGGGGGTCGAGGTTGCGTGAGGGAGAAAGAAGCCAGCTTAAGTTTTGGCGGCATTTTACCAAAGTGCCCCTCATTTCCTTCCCTCTCTCTTTTTTTTGTTTCAAGCTTGCCCAATACTTAACACCGCTAGTCTAATTCGTATACCAAATTCTAAACCCAAAATCGATAATACAACCTTCATCGATTATTTGTTCCCAAATACGTCAAGGTCCGATTTTAATAAACCTCAAAACTAATTCTAATGTTAACAACCTAATCGCATTCGGAAAATGACTAAATAAATCGAATAACGACTAAATTAAAATATCGATATAATTTAAAGGCACAAATAGCACAAATTAACTTTAAAATCAATAATAGCAATAATAATCTCTTTTTATAAAATTATAGCTCCCATAAGCACATCAATAATAATTTAACTCATACAGTTACTAAAAATACGATTTTATAACGTAAAAAGGTAATACAATTAGCTTAACAGAAAAACAAAAACGCAGGTCTTACAAGAGCACAACCAACACCAAACACATATCAAACTCTTACACTTTGGGTGAAAAGCTGCATAGACATATAAATTCCCCTAATATAGTTACAAGAACAGTACTCAATTTTTCTAAACAAAAAGATATTTTAAATGGTAGATAATAGGTGGTTTAGGAAATTGGGCAGTCATTTGCCCACATGAATAAACAATGCTTCATCTTTACAAGGTTGCTTTACTGTGACTGGGCAGTATATGAGAGAGATCAAGTGACTCATACAAGAAGACAGAAAACCCAAACTGGGAGTAGGGTTATCACCCAACTAGTATTACCATCAAATATGTCATTCACCACATTCAATGCATTCTTAAAATAAGCATTTTCCATAAAACTACCCTTGTAGGGCCCTTTTTCAAAACACATGTTTTGACAAAGTATCATAATGCCTTTGTTTTCAACCAATAAAAGTACTATGAAAGTTTGTCACATATAAGACCTTGTAGGAAAACAACTTAGCTTAGCAACAAATAGGAAGCAGCAAAACAACCAGTGATAGGGGTTAGACAAACCACATCCATTGAGTAATTAAGGGTTCCCAAACAAAGTAACATCAGACCTAAAACAAGAATAACTTATATTAGTGAATTAACCTAGAAGGTAAACTCCCTAGGCCCTCTCTAGAGTTTTTTTAACACCTTTCTAAGCATTCTTAAATCCAATTTCACCCTATGCTTGCTTGCCCAAGCCTAAAACTTACATGACTATTCGACCATCCTATTCAAGTTACATGCTAGAATACAGTACTAACTTTAATTCCATTGTAAATTGTACACATGCCCAATTGGATAAAAAAAACCCCAATATGGATGGACTTCTCAGGATCTCCTCTAAAATTGTTATTCATTGTAATTTTAGTGAATTTCCTAGCCTAACTCTGCCAAAACTAGGAAACAGCTTCAAACATCACTTCAGGGTCAGAATTGCACAGTTTTAGAAATAACACTATATCTTCCTCCATACAACTCCAAATTTATTGTTAACAATTCTGGTGTACCAAGACATCCTTATGTACAACTATTTCCAGTTATTCAGGTAAGTTGGATAAAGTTTCAGGACGAAATCCAGCACAATAGCTCCGGTGTCCAATTAATTTAGAAGATTAATACTATTATTCCAACCATAAAATTTTTATTTTTGAGTCCTAGTTTATAGAATAAGGGTCCTATAAGAAAAATTCCCAAACTTCCTTAAGAATCCAGAATTTAAAAAAAAATCAGCAATCTAATTACCTTATTATGCTGAGAGGCTTTTTCCTTCCACCTAAAAATAATGGCTTCCTTGCTTTTCCCCTATATTGACCCCAAATCACACAACGTTAGAACTCTAGAGATAAGGATGTGGAATTACAAAAAAAAAGATTGAAATTGATCGAGAACAAAGTCTTTTCCTTTAGCTATAGTGAAACAAAATAAAGTAGACATGTTCTTTTCACTTACCACTGGATGTTTAATTCTTCAAGAAGAAGACGAAGAAGAGTTTAATCCTTCTATGAGGGAAGAAAAGTGTAGCCGTGTGGTGCAAAGGGAGGAGGTAAGAGAATCTCCTTTTTTTTTCTTTAGTTGACCTGGGTTTTAGGAGAAATGAGTAAATAAGTAATGTGGTTCAAAAAGAGGAGAGAACTTTTTTTTCCTATAGGTGGCCGCCTAGGGAGGGTTTTCTCTAACATTTTTGTTTTTTTTTTCTCTTGCTTACTGGATAAGGTGAAGAGTGCTAAACCCTAACCCAGTTGTGCTCGAACTTATACGACTTGACCGATAGGAGAAATATATTAATTTTTTCTCAAGACGGCGTATGACTCCACTCTCAACTCCCTTTCCACTCTACCCGCCATCCGCCGATTCTAACTACTGAGGTTGAGTATGGTACAAACAATGCACAACATCACATTAGGAAAAAATAGGAAGGAATTATTTCAAACAGTAAGTTCACGAAATTTCCTAATTCTAAGAATTTTCCAAGTACATTTTTTCGAATGGTATTTACATCCTAGCCCCCTTAAAAGGCATTTCGTCCTCGAAACTCGAATATACCTACTATATGGAATGCTAAGGATACTTTTCCCTTATGTCCGCCTCAAGTTCCTAGGTAAGCTCAGTTGTGGTCTGGTGAGCCCAAAGCACCTGTGCTAGTTGTATAGTTTTCCTATGCATGACCTTTTCTCTTCGATCCAAAATCTGCATCGATTGCTCGCTGTAGGTAAGATCTTCCTATAGTTAGAGAGGATATAGTTTGATCACATGTGATGGGTCACAAATGTACTTACGTAACTATCGTATGTGGAACACATTATGAACTCTCGATAAGTTAGATGGGAGTTACAGTCTATAAGGAAATAGACTAATGCGTTTTGTCACCCAGTAGGGACCAACATATCTTAGGGATAATTTGTCCCTTGGCCAAAGCACATCGCTCCTTTTGCCAATGAAATTTTCAAAAAGATCTGGTCGTCCATCTCAAATTCCAATGGGCGACATGTTTGGTCAACTTGACTTTTCTATCAACTATGAGTTGCCTTCATTCGAACTTGGATTATCCTTACCTTTTGGAACATGTCTTATAGCATGTCTACCCCTACCGTACGAGCGTTATCTATAATTCCAATATAGTTCCTACCGTACAATGCTCACAAGGTTTCATTCCTATGCTCGCCTATTAGCTATTATTGTATAAGAACTTGATAAGGATTAGTTGCTCATCCCAAGTACCCTTGAAATCCAGGGCACAAGCCTTGCAGTATATCTTCCAGTGTTTGTGTTATTCTCTCTATCTACCCCTAGCTAGCAGGATGGAAGGCTGAACTCAAATTCAATCTAGTCCCAAAAGCTTCCCATTGATCCCTAAGATTCCCTTATATCATAGGAAAATTCATAACTATCGATACAGCATGCATATTCAGCATGCATATTGTTGTTTAAACCATTTTTGTTAGGCATATACACTTAATTTTTTTTTCAGAGTATCAAGAGGACACTTTAGTTAATGTATCTATATGATATTCAATATTTCTACATCAGGTAATCAACACAAGCTTTCCATAAGACACCTCTTTGTTAAATGATTTTATAGATTTTCCATAAGAAATTGACTAGAAGATGACACCCATTCCAGTAGTAGTGGAAATTCTTCATTGACAGTGGGATGGTAGTTCTACCATTGGCTAACTCTTGCATAAGAATGTTTGCCAAATAGTTCTTTGACCTTGATATGTTTTCTATCAAGAAAGAAAGTTAGTTGAGTCATAACTACCACCACATGAGTGTCCTTGAACTTCCATATAGTTAGTTTTTTTTTTTAATGAAACCAAGCATTCCTCTATAATTAATTCTGATTAAAAATTATTTTGGGGATAAAAAAGCTGACGTTTTTCAATTCCCATCATATCGCAAGATTCTCTTTATCTATAATAGGGTAATTGCATTCATCTTTGTCAGAACTTTCACCGTAGTATTTGCAGAATATTTCTCCTTCTTAATTTTGAGTCGTGCCAATACTCATTACTAGCATCTATCTTGAGGATCAAATCATTTTCTTTAAGGAAAACTAAGCACTGGAAGATTTTTGCTTAACTTCTTAAAGTTATGTGAAGTCTTTGAATCATTAATAGTCCAAGTACAACTTACTTCTTTCTTGAGTTTTTCTGCAAAGGTTTGCTAAACTTTACTAGGTCTTTTATAAAATTTGAAGCAAGTCTAAGGCATCTTAGAAACCTTTCCAGTCGTTTTCTATCCTAAAATTTTAAGGAAGGTTTTCTATTCTCTCTAGAATGTGTCTTTGTAAAATAATTTGTTCAGCTTTAATCTTTAAGCCTAAAAGTTCTAGTTCTTATTCAGCATAAATGCATTTAATTTTGCCAAGAATAATACAATGATCAATGCTTCTTTGAGTGATAGCTACGACATCATTTTTGTGTTGCTCAAGATAGCTTTAATCTTGAAGATGTTGTCCATTCTTCTTTGAAATATCTAAGGAGCGTATTTAGATCAAAACTATCCATCAGTGACACTTTTTTTTTATCCTTTTTCATATGTCAATATTCACTTTTGTAATCCATTTTTAAAAGCTAGAAGCCCCTTAAATTTTATTGAAAAGCATCATTTTGTTAGGGAAATAATAGCCATCAAAGATGGCATCATCATCAAGATTTTTATAGTTGGTGATCATTCCACTTTAGCTCTATTTTCGTCAGCACATTTCCTTACCCTAGAGGCAAGGCTTGTGTAAGGACTCTTGCTATTTATTATTAGAACCTTAACTAGAAGTTTTTTTATTTGTTTGTAAAACTCTTGGGTATCTTGACATGTATACACCATTTGTCTGGCTCGAATAATGGTATTGGGATTTATTAAATGTTCGTCTTTATCCCAAAATTTTAAGGGGTCATTAGAGTATAGTTCTTTAATAAGCCTTCCTATTGCTCTAAAATATATTCCTGATGTATATTCTCAAGGAGCATTAAGCCAATGAGATAACATCAAGGAAAAAATGGCCAGCCACCTTAACATGAAGAATGACATTAAAAATCTAAATTTTAGGGTTTTAAAGTAAAACAAGAAAAAGTAAATTCAACAAATGTTAAAAAACAAAAGAAAGGGAAGAAAGATATGAAAGTAACTCACCAAATGAATCTATTCTTGGGAAGAAGGGAGTTAAGGAGTGAACTAACACCTACTCGGATAAGAAACACCACCTAGTTAGGTTTAATATGGTTAGAAGAGCTACATCGATACTTGATATAATCACATCACCAAGCTTAATCTAGGGCTCCTAATCATCCCTAAGGATATAGTCACATCACCAATGATTTGACTCACTTCAACACCAGCCTTCTTGGCTAAGAGGAGAGATAAGCGAGTAGAGAATTTAAGGGGTGAAAGGAACTATGCTCAACTTCTTATTCAATACTCAATAGTCTAATTTTATAAGTAGCAAAAAGGGCTGTTTATAGGATAATACAACCCTCTCACAAGTCTCTCTTTTGGATGACAGACAACTTGTTGCAAATAAAAGAAAACAAGTCTAAATTAAGTATAAGCTGAATTGACTAGCTGACCAAAAGCTAATTGACACCTCTCTTACTTGTGCTAGTGGCTAATTGAGGAGTCATCTTTACAAGAGCTAAGCTAATACATTAGCTGCTATTTCATTTAGCAAAATAACCAACTTGTGCATGCTTTGGGCCTGTTCTATTTCGCGTTTTAGATAGATAGATAGATACAAGGAGATGTAAGGAGCTGTAAGGAGCTGCAAGAAGATGTAAGGAGCTGTAAGGAGCTGTAAGGAGATGTAAGGAGATGTAAGAAGCTGTAAGGAGATGTAAGGAGATGTAAGGAGCTGTAAGAAGATGTAAGAAGCTGTAAGGAGCTGTAAGAAAGCTGTAAGGATAGATATAAGGAGTTGTTGAATTGTAAAAGAGTTGTATAATATAATTTGTTTTAGATGAAAAATAATAATATTAAAATAATATACTTAAGAAGCTGTATTTTGTATTATTATTATTATTATTATTATTATTATTATTATTATTATTATTATTATTATTATTATTATTATTATTATTA
>JACYFF010003369.1:29785641-29822039 GCA_017589665.1 Selenicereus undatus
TGAAAATTGACAAATAAAAGAATAAACAAAAAAAATAAAAAATTTAAAAATTTAAAAATTTAAAAATTTAAAAATTACAATATAAAAGTTTAAAAATTAAAAAAATAAAAAAAAATTCAAAAATTGAAAAATTAAAAAATTAAAAAATTAAAAATAAAAGATGAAAAATGAAAAATAAAAAAAAAAAATAAAAAAAAAAAATAAAGAACAAAAAAATTTAAAATTTAAAATTAACAATAAAAAATAAAAAATGCAAAATCAATACACAATAAATAAAATGAAGATGTAAGGAGATGTAAGAAGATGTAAGGAGATGTAAGGAGATGTAAGAAGATGTAAGGAGATGTAAGGAGATGTAAGAAGATGTAAGAAGATGTAAGGAGATGTAAGAAGATGTAAGAAGCTGTAAGAAGCTGTAAGAAGATGTAAGCTCTTAGCTAAATCCTAAAAAACGCGAAATAGAACAGGGCCTTTATTTAGCCATAAAATGAACACTTGGAAGTGGGCTACTAAAAAGAGCCTTAATTGAGTAAAAAGATTTTCCTACTTTCTTTAGCTGGATAAAAGGTGGTCCCTTGAAGTCTTGCTGTCAAACTTTAGGATGGTTTTGATAAATATCATACCACATTTTTTATCCTTAAATTTTAAATCATAAGGTTAGCATGGAATAATAAACATTCAACACTCATACTTATGCTAGACTAGAATTGTAGAGTGACCTTCTAACTTTGAGTTTAATTTGAATGGCCAAATAATTTCTAATTCAAGTGAAACTTAATTCATTAAAAATAGGACATCTTTAATGTTAACTTATGCATGGGGACATTTTCTCCACTGCAACCATCCTTGTACTACAACTATTCAAATTTTAGCCTATTGCACTTATGAGCTATTGGATTAATCTGCATGACCTCCAAATTCAAAAATCTACAAATTTCTATTGTATTACTCAAGATGGATCATTCAAAATCCAAATGAAACTCTGCGATGTCCATTTTATCCTAAACTTGAATCACATCGAAAGCCTTTATGAAGAGCAAGAACCAGTTGCATGAATTAAGGTGGTTTGTTGTGGTCCTAGAATTGGCAGCTTGGGAACAATGATTCTTTTCTCCTAGTAGCTCTTGACTTGCACTGACTTTTCTTACATGACTACAAAATGGAATTCCTAAGCCTTCATATAACTACTTGTACATCCAAAGTGAAGCATCCTAGCTAAGAAAAATGTTTATAACAAAATTGAACTAATAACTTGAACATACTAGTAGCACATACATTTTGGCTTCTATACCCTATTTTGACAATGATAACAAGACTTAGTTCGAAATAAATTACAAAACTAAAAGTAGACTTCATTATATTTCTAAAAAACTAATTTGGACCCTTCTATAAGCATTTTATGTTCAAAACAACTATTGCACAAAAATTGACCAAAGTTGGACTAGCTTCAGCTAAACTCATGCTTGTTTTTGGCACTTTTACACTGCCTGTTGAAAATGACATTTAAAGTTCAAATGAAACTCCATAAACGACCTTTTGTGATGAAACTCAAACAATTAAGGGGTAAAAAGGGCTTGCCACACATAGATTTGAAATGAGTTACCTCCAAGGGATTTGATGTGCATGACCAAATATGTTGCCCTCAAAGATATATATCAATTTCTTCATGTTGAGTTCAAATAGAAAAATTATTAGTGGAGTTTCACATTATGCGTGAATTACCTTCTCACTATATTGGTTACGGTAAACTCTATTTTTTTTTTAATGTTGCCTTTTTCTAATTTGTGAATAGGAATACAATCACCATTTATGGTGAATATGGTTTGATTTAGGATTGGCATCATAGAACATATGGCCTCTGAAAATTCTTCTCACCATTCATGGGTAGCCCTGTTAAGCCAAAAATCATGTATTATTTTTATAATTATTTCGATTATATTATATATATTATTTCGTCTAATTTGTTTTTTCTTATATATTTTTCAGGGTTAGTATTAATTTAATAAAGAGAAGAAGGGAGGACGTAGAAGCTCGGGTTTTACACACTCGACTATAAAGACGGTCCAAAAATAATAATTATGAAGAATATTATTTTCATAAATATTTAATTGGGCTATGGTTTCAAGAATTGGTGAAAAGCTAGAAGTCTTGAGGAAGAAGAAGCCTAAGGAAGAAAGGAGAAGAAAACCCTAAACAAAAACCCTAACCCACCTTAATAAAATCCCTCATATCCTCACCTCCATATGACTTCACGGCATCTCCTCTTTCAATCTTCCTCCTTCCTCACCATCTCACGCCTCCTCCGTACGCAGCCTCATCTCCATCTTATGCTACCATAAAACCGACGGCTACTTCACCATCTCCACACACACAAAAGCCTCTTATCTTCTTTATTTCATTCAATCCCATCGCACTTTGATCCTCATCATCATATATCATCATCATCTTCAAACCTCATGCCGCCCATCCTCACGATCATCACCACCAGGCCAAGTAGTTTCTATTGTTTAAGTTCTATTTTTTATTTTTTTTGATTTTACTTGTGTTTAGTTTATCAGTAAACATGAAACCTTTGATTAATTTGTGTAATTTAATTTTTAATATGAGTGAGTAATTTTTTTCATGCTTAGTATAATCTTCTTAAAACCATGCTAAATTAATTATTTTGAAACAAGTTTTATGCTTTAATGCCTAGTTGATTTCTATTCATGATTCTTTAGCGATTAGCGTTTATCGTTTATGAAATTTGTGTTAAATCGATTAGAATGAATGCTAGTTGATTAAATACAATTTCAATTGATAGTTTAGAAGACTATAATACGTAAAAGTTATAGTTTTTTGGGCTTAGGTATTTCCCTAATTAATCATGGATGGCTCAAACCCATCTCTTTTAATCAGGTAATCGCTTTAGATCTTTGTTAAATCGATTTGCTGGTAAATTGGTTACAAAGTGTTAAATGATATTTTTCTAATTCTTAATGCTCTAGTTTGGTTAAATTTTTGCGCTGGTGTAAAGATTACCAAATTAGTAGGGTTTATATTAGGGTTGGACATAAGTAAACCAGAATCTAAGGAAAAACGAGAAAGAACCGCTGGTGGATGTCTTCTACAGTTTAACTCATGAATGAAATTAACTTGTGTGTTGATGATAAATATTAATTTTCATGGTGGATTGAGATTATACTAAGTATTCTTCATAAATTTGACAACTTTTGATCATTATTTGTTGCTTAGAGTTAATTTGATTAGTTTGTTAACTGTTGTCCTATTTCTATTAGCTTCAATATAATTTCAATCGACCGTCCCCCCCAAAGTATAGTCTTTTAGGAGTGTCTAGGTAATTTTAGACAGTTTAGACTTTGATTTTTAGAGTGGTTATAATTTTAGATTGATTTATATTCGGTTTTAGTATTAAATTACCAGTTTGTTAGAAATTAGACTAAAAATAGTTATTTTTGTTATTTTTTGATTTTTATCAGTTCCTAGAGTTTATATTGTGTCTTAATTTGCGCATATTTAATTTCGTAATTTTTGGAAGTTGTTTGATAATTTTTTAGAACTATTTTGCGAAATTGATATGTGCAGGTTCTCAGGTTATTAATTCTAAAATTTTCATTTTTAATTGTTAATTCACAATTATTAGGTATTGTTAAGTCCAGAAAAGTGTGTCCTAGAATTACGGTAATTTTCTTGACTATTTTTGTTTTTATATCTATGCAGATTATTTTATTTCTAATTTCAGACTTAATATTCTGCATTGATATTCTGTTGAGATTTTCTGATTTGATTTTTCTGAAATTATTTGGATACAATTGAGGCGTTATAAGCTTATTTACCTGAAGAATAATAATTTAGGCTACTGTTTGACATTTTTAATATTTATTTTCTGATTATTACTTGTTGTTTTGATTTTTAATTAGAATTTCAGTTACTATTCTGTTTTTATTTTTCTAGATTATTTAGGAAAGCTTTTTACTATTTTCTTTCCAGAATATAATCCAAAATATTTAGGAGCATCATTGGATGTTTTTCTAGATTTTTATTCATTAGAGTTTAATTATTTTACAATTATTAAGATTAGATTTAGTAAATTGGATTAGTAAAATCAATTAGGATTAAGCTAGCCTTTTTAAAACAATCTTTCCTCGTGGATCGATCTCTACTTCCCTATGCTATAAAAAGTATTTAATAACCGAAGTACTGGTTAAATTTGTAGCTCTCGACAAGCTTAACAAGCCCAAAAGATTCATATAACATATGAATTGAACTCTTCCTATCGCTATAAACAATCCTTCTACGGCTTCATTGCTGCTCATAATGCTACGATATTCTATTCTCACTTGCAAATGATTGTTAATTTGTTTCCAAATGAAATGGGAAAAAAATGATCTCTTCCAAAGCATAAAGAACATTGACTATCTATATAAGCACACAATTCATACTTATTATATTCTTCTAGACATATATTCGTAAGACATATATATTGTTAGGGTAAGTGTTGATAAACTAGTATGAAATGTTGCTTACTATGTTATTTGATTCATCTTCATAAGTCAACTTTCGAATGGTTTATGTTTTATATCCAATGACCAATATTAAGGCCTATAATTGCATTTACACTTCTTTGTGTGGTTTCAAGCTCCTGCCACTCATTTCACTACTCATACTAATTGTATACGCTTTCTTAGATGAGGTTTCTTTTCCTAATTTAGATTTTGTATTCATGTGTCTTACTATCTGAGGTTTTAATTGTGATTTTGATATATACCCATGATCCTTATTAGTTCAGATTTTTTTCTTTTTGTCCTAGTCTTGTACTTATTCTTCGTAGTCGATTGATTCATTAATTTTTCCAGCATTCTTTTTATTATTAATTTTCATTGGGCTGGAAAAACAATTAATACATGCTCTATCTATTTTTATATCATGAGGATTGATGTTATCCATTCAATGTTTTGCATAGGAGTATGACTTTCAAAATTTTCAGATTCTATCACGCGTTAGTCTTTGGACCTATCGAATTATCCAATTTGTAAATTATTTTCCAATATATCCTTAGGAGATGTCCTCCTCTTTTCATGGTCATCCTAACTATATTTAATTTAAGAGGAAGTAAATTCTTAGTGAACTCATCTTTTAAGCTCACATAATATCCAACTTGGCAAAAATCCTACTAAGTTAATTTCATAAATTAGTCTTAATTCTTGCAATAAATTCATTATTATCTTTTCTCCCCCTCTCCTCTCATTCATTTTCTTTCCTCTCCCCCTAATCATTCCTTATCATCAATTTGTCTCTCCTTAACCATTAGAATGAGTCTTAATATTCTTCCTTGATTATATTCATACACCATGAAGGCTATCTCAGTTATTAAGCATAAGGAAGTTAGCAGTTATGGTGATTTGTAAGTTATGGTGAAGAGATTGTGAGGATGTCTGGTGTTGATTGTAGACTTAGTACTAGTGGTAATATGATTGTGATTATGGTGGCTGACAATGGAAGTTTACTTGGGATGGTTGTGGACCTTGTGCCAAAAGGTGTGACAAACTAGGGTATTACTTTTGGGTTACTGGTGGTAGTTGATAATGATGATAAGAGTGAAAAAGGAGAGAGGTGGCCAACGAAAAAAAGGTAGCATGGTAATTTAAACAGCTTAGTCCCCTGGTAGCTTCAGTGCGGACCCCGAAATTATTTTAGCTAAAAAATGATGAACTAATCTGACTTTGAAAAAAAATTAAGGTTACTAAAATATCTAAGTCTCTTATCATGACAAATTGGGCTTGCTTATACACTGTGAATTGGCATACATGCATATTATCCTTAACTCATATGCTAAGAAGCATAAATAGCTGTAGGGTAGGACATGTTTGCTAAATTCCAAGAATTAGTAGCTCAAGTTATGACCTCTAGAAGTGAGTGTAGCCAGCAGGCGAAGATTCTGAAGACAAATTGAACTTGCGTGGATGGTAAGGAATTTTAGAATGGAAGGAAGGAAAATGGGTTTTCAAGTGGATTACATGACTAAAATAGCAACAATGAAAATTAAATTTGGATCTAAGGGTGGTAGACTAATCCTTTTCTAGGCTAAAATGGTGGGTGAACAGTGAATTATTATTTGTTTAGGCACAGGAGAATTTGAGTTCAAGCTGAAAATTTATAGAGTTCAAGGCATGGCTTATTCCTTTCTGTTGAATGCCTCTAAAATTGCAATAGGTGTGCTGAACTGTAATTGAGTTATCTGAATATTGTTTTGTTGTGTGGTTGTGATACTTGTGATGAAATGTATGTATACTGTTGCTCGCTTACTGGTATGGACTTCTAGGAATATACCATGGGATAAGTATGATGAATAATATAGAAATTATAGTTTGATCCTTGTTTGGGCCATAATTGAGTTAGGTGAATGGTCATATGAGCTTGTATGTAAAATACTAATTCTTAAGTGGAAATAACATGTTTGGTTGAGGAATGCTCTTAAGACTAGAGAACAAATTCATTAAGTAAATTACATTGTGTGTGGATAATGAATAATGACTTCTAAGACTGGTATACTGAGCTTATGGAAGGCTTACTGGCTAAATTAACAGTAGGCAATGACCTAGATCAGCTACAAGATAAATAATAGTTATAGGGTCAACAAATGCTCCATTTAGAGTTCAGTGTGAGGATTTTTAGATAGTAATGTGATAAGCGGGGCATTGGTTGACCTTATAACTATTTTACTCTTAGTGTTTACTTACTTGAGGATTTGGTTAAGTACTAATTTTGGTTTGTAGGGTTCCATCTTCTTCAGGGGATTAGTGGTAATACACTACTAATAAATGTTTTTAAGCAAATTTTAGTAATATTTTATGATTAATTTGGTTCTACCACAATTTTACAGCGTTACGCTCCTCCAAAATCACAACCAATGTTTTCCTATGACTAAGTGTATCTAGGTGATATTTGTAAGGCATACTCAAGCTACCTAATCTTCACATCAAGATTCCCAAATTGCTCGCAATCATTTGACCAACCCATTGGTGCATAAATCCAACTTACCCCTAAGGTTATGAACTAGATCTTCCATTCATTCGTCTGTGTGTAACACCCCAACTACTATGGTTGGAACCATTACGTTTTCCTACTTCCTAATTAATTTTTGGAGCGAAACGGACAGAGGTTCGCCTGAAAACTGACCATTTCCAGGCTACAAGCCTTACAAAAATCCCTGCAATCAACGGAAGTGCAAAGAATTCTAAAATAAGCTCAACGGCTACACGCTGGAGTCCACAGCTCATTGGGTCACTCACCCGGAGTATCCCAAAACCATAAAGTTCAATAATAAAGAGCGAAATAAAAGAGACAACTCAACGGATCGCACATCCAGAGTATCTGGGGTTTACATCCCAAAACATAACTAACTTCAAATAAAAGACAACTGACTAATCAGATAGTTGGCTCATATGGCCATACAAAGTGACTTATAAACAATATGCATTACAGGAACTAGAGTATTCAATTTACAAACATTCACAAACTAAGGATACATTACATTACATCATTTAACTGTAAGACCACTTCATTATGGGCACACATGACACCCTTTTCAAGCAAGGGTAGACTCCAACTCGGCATAAGTGAATCGACTTTTGCCTGTCAGAAAGAAAACCAAGCCAAAAGGGGAAAGAGTAGTGAGATCAGCAACCACACGCTCAATGAGTATTCCCCTACTCCTTAAAACCAAAATAGCTGCAGGCAATAATACTAATAATAGCCACATATCATGCATTGTATATTGCTATCATATTAGGAGGCCCTTAATGACCAAACTTCCCTACTAACCAACTTTTAAGCACATAAACAAGCAAGAAGGATTATGCACAGAACTTTATTTCACATGATATGTACATTTGAAAGCTTAAATGCTTGATGCATCACAAGGATAAAAGCCACACTTTACTTAAAATCTCATTCAAATATTTCTTTTCCCCAAAAAAACTTTACTTAGCCTCTTGAGGCTCATGTTCCTTTAAAAAGAAATCTCTTTCGTAATGGTCCTCTAATTACCCTGATGAGCTTTTCAAATCTTATTCGAACTGGCCTCTTAATGGCCCTTAAAATCTTTCTTTTTCCTCAAATACTTAGAATGGCGAAATGCCATTTGCTTTTCTTATTTATTAGGAAAATACTCTTAGCATAAGATCATCGTTTATTAAAAGAAAACAAACATAACAACTTAATCACATAAGTGAGGAGTCTAGACTCTTAGAGGTACTTTGTTACTGCCATCCCGAGCCAGCCAAACTTGAGCAGCAACATACGCCTATCCGGACAAACATCATACTATGCTGAGACATAACTTACATACTTAGACTTCAAGCGGGAATCAAACGACCATCCCTGAATTGTCGTAACGTAACTTATATTATGCCAGGCGGGATACTAAGCCACCATCCCTGGGTCTCATACTTAAGCTTAAAGTTTCTAGAGTAGCTCCTCCACATGCACATAAACATAAACATAATTACTTACATACATGCATACTCATACTTATTCATATATATGCTTGTCTTAACCCCACTGTTGGTTATGATTCTTTCATTTTCAAATTGAAAACCCTTTTCAAATCGTAATGAATTTGCGAGCTCGCAATTCTAAACTCATTTGAAACTTAAAGTACTTAGCTAGCATATAACTTAAACTAAGTTTCGTAATAAAACTCCTTCAGTTGTCCTTTTTCACTTCGTTTCAATCCTTTTTGAACTCAAAGAAGGAGACATAACAAACCAAAACCTTAAAAAAAATTTGAACTCGTTACTAGTTCACTTTTTAACTTCCTAGACCTATCGACTATTTAGTATTTGAGTCATTCACTAACTAGTTCGATGATTTAGGACCTTTTTACACTTCAAACGTCTTAGCAAACTAATAGGCACCTGGTAAGTGCTCAAATCATTCGTAATTATGAAAAAGACCCTTTAACGACCCTTTTTAAAAATGTCTAAGTTCAGAAGTCAGTCACATAGCATTACTTAGCCACATCAAGAGGGAAGGGTTTCACACAAGGCACATTCATAACATTTCATAATTCAACTTAGCAGCATAAGCCACACATGGCCTCGCAATCCACACGGTTGCGATAATCACAACCCAAGCTCCCTCGTTACACAACACCGACCACAAAGAACCTCAAAAGCACTCATTAGTTCGACCTCAAGCCATCCAACTACTAACTCGATTTGAAGTTCGCAATTATAGCAATTCATTATAAAGAACATCATGAAATATTTAATAGCGACGTATGAACTTACCGAGCAATCAACATTCTTCCAACGGCACATTACGGTATATATAAACATATATAATTCATTAATTTTAAATAAGGTACTCAACGGACTAAAATGAACTAGTAAGGCATGGAACTGGCTTGCATTCGTAACTCACTTTTAAGAAATAAGCGTGCCATGCGCATGTCATTTTCAAACCATAACTAACCGACTTCTCATGCATCGAGTGAAAATGTTCTTAGGTCATTTCAAATACTACTTTTAAGCATGAACTAGTTAACTTAACATGTATCGATTTAAAGCATGCATCGATTTTAGGCATTCTTACATCATTTTGAAGTCATTTTCATACATGAATTAATTAACTTAATGGGGCATCAATTTGAAACATTCTTAGGTTATTTCGACACCACTTTCAAGCATAAAGTAACTAAACTAACATGTATCGAATTAAAGTGTTCTTTACTCCTATAGTGTCCAATTTGCCAAAAATGGGAATCACACATTCTTGTCAATTTTAAGGGAATACTTTTTTTCCCAACTAAGGAGTTTGTTCTAGCCTAATTTAAGCAACATTTTGGGTATAACAAACAGTCCAATTAACATGCATTGATTTGGGGCAATCTTAGGCATAAAATTCAGTTTAACTAGTCTGACTAATTCTAAACTAACATGCATCGATTTAATACTGAATTCAGCTGAAATAGAGCATGCATAATCTCAATTAATCTAACTAATCCTAAACTGACATGCATCACAACTTAAGGGCGTTTCAAAATTACTAGTACTTAAGAGGCGAGAAACACCCACCTCAACTCCAAGCTAAGGATTCATTCGCGGAGCCCTGTGCTCGAGTTTAGGTGCTTGAAAACTCCCATCTTCGACTCCTTGCTCCCTGACCACACGAACAGACCCCATAACATGCCTGAACCCGGGCAATTCGAACCCTAATGTGACCGAAACTGATGTATCACCAAGGGGGAAGCTAAGTGAGAAGGATTCAGAATTGCAAGTAAGAAGTGAGAAGAGTAGCAAGCTTTGAAATCACAAACTCGCACTAGGACTTTGAGGGATAAGATGAAACTAACACAAACCCTTGGATACAGATTCACCACCAAGGCTTATGCTAGGGCCCCTAACAACCTCTTGGATATAGAATCACTACCAAGAAGAAGTTAAGACTCTTACTAGAAAACCACCCTACCCGGCCAAAGGAAGAGATAAGCTAGAAGAGAGTTTGGGAGTTCAAAGGAGCTAAGGCTCAACTTCATTCAATGATTCATCAAAAGTGTTCGTACAAGGCAGCATGAGGGCTTATATAATCCCTCACTAACACTAAACATCAGCTACAAATTCAAAATAGCAATCTAAACTAGTACATTTCGGAAATCAAAAACAAGCTACAAAAGGCTAGATGGAACCGTGGCTTGATAACACTTCCTTGTTGATCTTGAGGATGAGTTGTCGACTTGGGAAGCTTGGGGGGCCTCAATCAGCTTCAAGTACACTAATCAAGTCATGTGCAAGTGGATTACACCTAGATAAGAGCAAAACACCTCAAAAAGAACACCATGGTAGCCAGCTGCCCTTAACCGGGTTAAGGGATTTTTAACCCTTACTTTGTTGGTTAATAGCTCCACAAGTGCGTAATTTGGCTGAGTTTTTTTATGGCCACTTGATAATATCTTTAATGTACTTTCAATCCATAAAATTTTCAGTTCAAGTGGGGGAACTTTGGGCATCCAAACAGACCCATTTCCAGAACTGGGCAGAACTGAAACAGTTTTGAGCACTAGACTTCACCAACTAATTTGAGGTAGCAAATGACCTCCAAATGACTTGCAATAGGTATTATTGGAAAGAGCATATCTTAAACTTAAACTTAGGACTCCTAAAACCCAATCATACCCTTGGGAAGATTATGAAATAACTTGCACAAAACCAAGTTTGTGCACATGCCTGAAACCGTGGCTGGGCAGAAATGTGTCTTGGCATGCAAAGCTGATTTCTTGGACTTTACTCATGAAACTCGATTCCTTTGGGCTTCCTTGAGGGTTTGTGATCATGCTCATTGATGGACCTCTATTATGCTCCCCTTGTTGAGAAGAATTTGCCCTCAAATGGTCTAGATGTTCATCTTCCAAGTAGGGACTTAAATTGGCTACATTGAAAGTGGTCGAAACTCCATAGTCCCCGGGCAAATTGATCTTCTATGCACTGTCATTGATCTTTTCCAAGACTTTAAAGGGGCCATCCGCCCTTGGCATCAACTTGCTCTTGCGTTTGGAAGGAAATCTTTCCTTCCTCAAGTGAATCCAAACCAAGTCCCCAGGATGGAACACCACTTTCTTCTTATGCTTGTTGGCTTGTTCTTGATAGGATGCATTGGCCTTCTCAATCTTGGACTTTAGCAACTCATGGAGCTTTTGAATCTCCTCCACTCTCTTTCTAGCCTCCACATTTGGCTTCTCATTTATCCCTCTTGGCACAAGATCAAGTGGACTTAAAGGATCCACTCCATACACTACCTTGAAGGGAGACAAACCGGTTGCTTTGCTTGGGGCCTTGTTGTAAGCAAATTCAGCTTGTGGCAATAGCAAATCCCAAGCTTTAACATTGGACTTCACCAAGACCCTCAAGAGAGTTCCCAAGGTTCGGTTGGTGACTTCGATTTGGCCATCCGTTTGACGATGAAAAGTAGTGTTATACTTTAGCTTGGTACCCATTTTCTTCCAAAGTGTCACCCAAAAATGGCTAAGGAACCGTATCACGATCCAAAACTATGGAACTTGGAATTTCATGCAACCTCATTACTTCCTTGAAGTACAACTCGGTAATGTGGGTAGCATCATTTGTCTTGGCACAAGGGATGAAGTGTGCCATCTTGGAGAAGCGATCTACTACCACAAAGATGGAGTCTTTGCTCCTTTGTGTCCTTGGTAGCCCTAGCACGAAATCCATGCTCACATCTTCCGATGGAAGGGTGGGAACTGGTAGGGGCATATAGAGGCCGAGAGGTAGCAAGTGACTCTTGGCTACTTGGCAAGTAGCACACCTCTTCACTACCTCTTGGACATCCTTGCTCATTCTTGGCCAATAGTAGTGTTCTTTCAACATGAGAAGAGTCTTGTTTTCCCCAAAGTGCCCGGCCAAGGATCCTCCATGAACCTCCCGAATGAGCAACTCCCTAGTTCCACATTTAGGAATGCAAAGCTGAGGACCCTTGAATAAGAACCCATCTTGAATCAAGAAATCTCCCTTTGGGTGCCATTTACAATCCTTGTAGAGCTCTCCAAAATCTTAATCATCTTCATAAAGGGACTTCAAATGTTCGAACCCAAGGATGCATGCATCAAGTTGGAACAAAAGTAAATTCCTTCTTAACAAGGCATCAGCTCCTTGGTTCAACTTCCCGAACTTGTGCTTGATGGTGAAGTAGAAAGATTGGAGGACCACCCACTTGGCATGTCGTGAGTTGAGTTTGTGTTGCCCTTGAATGTACTTCAAGGCCTCGTGGTCCAAATGCAATATGAACTCACTAGCCACCAAATAATGACTCCAATGCTCAAGACTCCTCACAATCGCATAGAACTCTTTATCATAAGTTGAATACTTCCTTATTGAATCACAAAGTTTCTCACTAAAGAAGGCTAAGGGTCACCCTTCTTGAGTGAGTACACCTCCAATGCCAACCCCGGATGCATCACATTCAATTTCAAATACCTTGTCAAAGCATGGCAAGGCTAGGACCGGGGCTTGGGCGAGCTTAGACTTGATGGTGTCAAATGCTTCTTGAGCCTTAGGGCTCTACTTGAAGGTTATGCCTTTGATCACCTCGGTCATGGGGGCCATGATAGTGCTAAAATCTCTAATGAACCGCCTATAGAAGGAGGCAAGCCCATGAAAACTTCGCACATCATGAATGCTCTTTGGAGTAGGCCATGTCCGAATGGCCTCAACTTTGCTCTCATCCACTTTGATGTCATGGCTAGAGACAATGTAACCAAGAAAGGTGACCTCACAAGTGAAGAATGTGCATTTCTTGAGGTTACCATAAAGCTTCTCCCTTTCAAGGACCTCCATGACCTGAGTTAGATGCTCTTGGTGCTCTTCTTCACTCTTGCTATAGATCAAGATGTCATCAAAGTGTACTACTACAAACCTCCCAATGAATGGCCGAAATACTTGATTCATGAGCCTCATAAAGGTGCTTGGAGCATTAGACAATCCGAAAGGCATGACTAGCTATTCGTACAAGCCTCCCTTTGTTTTAAAGGTCGGCTTCCATTCATCCCCTTCTCTAATCCTAATTTGGTAGTAGCCACTCCTCAAATCCACCTTAAAGAACAAACTTGAGCCATGTAATTCATCAAGCATATCCTCAAGTCGTCGGATAGGATATCTATATTTGATGGTTATCTTGTTGATTGCCCGGCTGTCTACACACATTCACATACTCCCATCCTTCTTTGGGACTAACAAGGCCGGCACCGCACATAGACTAAGGCTCTCTCTCACCAATCCTTTAGTTACCAACTCTTCCACTTGCCTTTGGACCTCCATGGTCTCTTTAGGGTTCATTTGATAGGCCAGCTTGTTGGGAAGTATGGCTTCGGGAATGAGATCAATGTGGTGTTGGATGGACCTTTGTGTGGGTAGGCCGGAGAATATCTCTTCGGGAAAGACATAGGCAAAGCGTTCAAGGAGTGAGATGGCTATGGGATGAGAGGGTAAGGGTGCTTCGGATTCTCCTGGTGAGGTGAGAATCCACTCTTTAAAGGCCTTGAACTCATGATGGGATGCTTTAAAAAGGGGCTCACCGAAGTGAGGAGCAAATTCAAATGGTCTTGGTTCTTTTGTGGCTTATTTTTGTGGAGTTAGTAAGGGCTTAAGGGGGCCAGGGTGATCTTTTTCCCATCTTTATGAAAGGTTTAGGTATTCAAATGGCCATCATGCATCACCTTTCGGTCGAATAACCATGGTCTGCCCAACAAAAGGTGACATGCATCCATGGGAATGATGTCACACCACAACTCATCATGATAACTCTTGCCAATAGAAAAAGGAATGAAAGATCTCAAATTAGCTTGTAAACCTTTACCTTGGTTAAGCCATTGGAGGTTGTAAGGATGGGGATGGGCCGAAGCTTGAAGGCCTAACTTCTCCACCATGCTTGGGAGGCAACATTTGCACAACTCCCCCCATCAATGATGAGAGAGCAAACTTTGCCTTGGATGGTGCATCTTGTATGGAATATGTTTTCTCTTTGTTCTTCCAAGACTCCTTTGTGGCTACTCAAGGCTCTTCTCAAGACAAGCAATTCTCCTTCATCCACTTCCTCTACGACCTCCTCTTGTTCGTCCATGAAGTACACTTCCTTTTCCTCCTCCTCTTCCTCCCTCTTACATGCCTCCCATTCGGCTAAGGAGATAATTCTCCTATTAGGGCATTCCGAGGCTATGTGACCTAGGCCTTGACATTTGAAGCATCTCCCAGTGTTCATATGAGGGGGGTTAGGCCGGTTTGAAGGGGGTTGGTTCCTTTGAGGGGTTTGGGGTTTTTGTGGAGGGAAGGGACTAGGAACCGAGGGTTTAGGAGGTGGGTAAGAGCTCCCCTTGTTGAAAGGTTGGCTCTTAGGGAAAGGTTTAGGAGGGTCTCTTTTGTAGAGCTTGGTTTTTCTTTGTTCTTCCACCTTGTGGGCTAGAACATACACCTCATCAAAGGTAGTGTATTGTTGTAACTCAACCACATGAACATACCTAGGATCAAGTCCCCCTAAGTACCTTACTATAGTTTGCTCTTCGGCCTCTCTAAGGTCGCACTTGATCAACAACTTCTCAAATTCTCTAGTGTACTCTTCAACACTCATCTTACCTTGAGTTAGGGAATGGAGTTGAGAGTAGTTATCTTAAAGATAGAAGGGTGGCAAGAAACAACCCTTGAGTTTGGTCTTCATCTTCTCCCAAGTCCGAATCCTCCCCTTCCCTTCCCATGCTCTTTTGGCACACAAGTTGGACCACCAAAGGGAAGCATACTTACGGAGCCTAAGAGCAACAAGTTTCACCTTCTTTTCCTGCAGGATCTACTTGTAATCGAAAATCCTCTCCATGGTTTGGAGCCATTCCAAGAACTCATCGAGATCAGGCCTCCCTTCAAATTCTGGGACCTCCACCTTGATGTCTTTAAAGTTAGATGCATTCCTCCCATTTTTTCTTGGCTTCCTAAAAGGCTCTTCCTCACTTGAAGAGTTCAAGTGATGGCCTTCATCATGGTTGTCCTTATCTTGCTCAGATTCGGACAGTTGGAGGAACAAGAGCTTCTAAGTTCCTTTCGCTTTTGCCTCATGGACTCACCAAGTTGGCGATTCAAATACTCATTGTGGCCCTTGATTCTTCATTTTGTAACCTCAGGGCTTCATAATTCCTCATGAGGGCTTCGAACTTTTCTTCCAAAGTCATGCTTGCAGCACTCATACTCGAATTAGAATAGAACAACTCGGAAAGGAGGTGGCACGGTCGTGCTATGGGCCACGGGGTGGTCGTGCTAACCTTCGGCTTGTCACGGATAATATAGCCTGTTGGGGTTTGTGTTTAGAGGACGTGTTTAGGCTTGTGTTTAGGGAAGTTTGGGGGCAAATACCAGAACAAGGAGAAACCAGGCTCTGATACCAAATACGATATATCACCAAGGGGGAAGTTAAGTGAGAAGGATTTAGAATTGCAAGTAAGAAGTGAGCAGAGTAGCAAGCTTTGAAATCACAAACTCGCACTAGGACTGTGAGGGATAAGCCGAAACTAACACAAACCCATGGATACAGATTCACCACCAAGGATTATGTTAGGGCCCCTAACAACCTCTTGGATACAGAATCCACACCAAGAAGAAGTTAAGACTCTTACTAGAACACCACCCTACCTGGCCAAAGGAAGAGATAAGCTAGAAGAGAGTTTGAGAGTTCAAAGGAGCTAAGGCTCAACTTCATTCAATGATTCATCAAAAGTGTTTGTACAAGGCAGCATGAGGGCTTATATAATCCCTCACTAACACTAAGCACCAGCTACAAATTCAAAATAGCAAGCTAAACTAGGTACATTTCGAAAATCAAAAACAAGCTACAAAAAGCTAGATGGAACCGTGGCTTAACAACACTTCATTGTTGATCTTGAGAACGAGTTGTCCACTTGGGAAGCTTGGGGGGCCTCAATCAGCTTCAAGTACACTAATAAAGTCATTTACAAGTGGATTAGACCTAGATAAGTGCAAAACACCTCAAAAAGAACACCATGGCAGTCGGCTACCCTTAACTGGATTAAGGGATTTTTAACCCTTACTTTGTTGGTTAATAGCTCCGCAAGTGTGCAATTTGGCTGAGTTTTTTTAAGGCAACTTGATAATATTTTTAATTTACTTTGAAGCCATAAAAGTTTCAGTTCACTTGGGGGAGCTTTGGGCATCCAAACAGACCCATTTCCAGAACTGGGCAGAACTAAAACAGTTTTGAGCACTTGACTTCAACGGCTGATTTGAAGTAGCAAATGACCTCCAAATAACTTGCAATAGGCCTTATTGGAAAGAGCACACCTTGAAATTAAACTTAGGCCTCCTACAACCCAATCATACCCTTGGAAAGATCATGAAATAATGTGGACAAAAACGAGTTTGTGCACAGGCCTGAAACCGTGGCTGGGTAGAAATGTGTCTTGGCATGCAAAGCTGATTTCTTGGACTTTACTCATGAAAATCGACTCCTTTGGGCTTCCTTGAGGGCTTGTGATCATGCTCATGGATGGACCTCCATCACAAGCGCTCACTTGCTGACTTGAACTTGTGGTGGGTGCTTGGGGTCACGAATTACTCCAAATTTGTAGAAGATTTCAAGCAACTAATAGCTAGATTGCATGGCCAAGCTTGATTACGCATTTGATGCCCCAAATTGTCGCCAAAACTGACCATAAATGTGGTGGTTTCTTCGAATTTTTGCCCTGATTTTACACCAAAAGGTTGGTTTGATGATGCAGAGGTGAAATCTATAGGATTTTCGAGCTGGGCTGAGCGAAAATTAGTGGTTTTGGGAGCTTGGTGGCCGCATTCATGGTGATGGAGGAGGAAGAAGAAGATAAAGAGGAGAGAGAGAGAGAGATGGCTCGGGGATAGGGGCCCACAACAGGGGAAGAAGAAAGGGGGTTAGGTTAATTTACAAAAATGCACCTTCCCCCCTATTTTGTTCCAAGTCGTTTAGTATTTGGCACTGCTAGTCCAATTCGTATCTCGAATTCTGAACCCAATCGCTAAAACGACCTTTCATCGGTTATTCACTCCTAAAAATATTGAGGTTCGATTTAATAACTAACGAAACGAACTCTAAGGTTGACAACTAATCGAAATCGGGTTCCTATTCGATTTAGTACTCGTTAATAACCATTAATAACACTTAAAAAAAATCATCGTAACATTTTCAAACTCATAATAATAATATTAAGAGCGACAAAATTATTCTTTTTAATAAAATTATTACTCACATAAGCACATCAATAGTAATTTAACTTATATCGTTAATAAAATACGATTTTATAACTTAAAAAGACAATACCATCAGCTTTAACGGAAAAAGAAAAAATGTGGGTGTTACATTCTTCGTCCCTTAGAAGAATTTCGTCCTCAAAATTCCCAAACTATGTTCGGTCATACCTAAAATGTGCACATACATGACACAACCTCAACAACTCACACTAAAATCCAAAATCTTGTTTTACAATTATTTGAAACTGAAAAAGAAGCTTTTGGTGTCCCGTCTCCTCCTCGCCAATCCTCTTTAGGCATCTACTCACTCTATTTAGGCGTCGAGGGCAAATTGCATCAAAGAGGGGCAAATGAGTTGGCAAGGAAAACCATATCGAGCTTGTTTTGAAAACGAACATAGACTTTCACTTATCTAGACTCAGTTCGCATGGCAAGCAACAACTCTATGCATATGTACCTATAAGTGGGCATCTAAAGGTACGACAATTGGGACAATGACATCTCAAGGTCATATGCTAGTAGTCTCATTCTAAAACATGAATTCAAGTCACTTTTGGGATCACAATGATGGACATGAAGATTCCTATAGCACATTAGAGTGATAGGAACATCACATAGCACCGCGTAGCATCACTTAAGCACAACAGTATTGCATAGCATCGCATAGTATTAGCAATTCAGCATTCTCAAGCCTAGGAATTGTAAGTAACATGATACCATCTAATACACGTATACCATCAATGTAGAATACAAAGGTAAGAATAAGCGCATGCAAGTTTCTATGGCCACTTCATCATGCATTTAGATACGTGTGCATGCAATTATTTAGCTATGGAATTAGAAAGGTCTTTTATGCGAAAGAAAAACCTTAACTCACTATTTAGGAAGGATCTTAACTTTCAAAGTCTCTAGGTTTCGAAAGAAGAATGGCTTAACTGCTTCTAGCTCATTCCCTACTAACCATTGAGTGCGTCTACTCACTCTATTATCGGGCCCGAGGAGCAAATCGCACTTAAGGGGCAAGAATGAGCTTGGAGTTAAACATTCTCAGTTGTCTGAGCTCAAACCATGTGCTCTCAAAACTTTTTGATTCAAACCGCCAAGGCATATAAGCAAAACATATGCGAAACAACTTTGATTGAGCCAACACTTAACTCATTCATGAGAATACATACAAGTCACTCAGCCTATACCTTAGCAAATGGTTCATTCATCCAAATAATTAGCTCACTTATGCCGCATCTAACTAGCTAAACGCAATAACATTCACATAAAACTCACATTTGTACACCAAAGCAAGCATATGTCACATTATTGCGAACGCATTACTAGATAACAATATGAAATGCAAGACTCAGGTCACGGCCTGTGGTCGCAAGACCTTGCTTTGATACCATCAATGTAACGCCCCCAACCCCTACGGTTGGAAGCATTACGTTTTCCTACTTCCTACTTAATTTCTGGAGCGAAACAGACAAAGTTTCGCCTGAAAACAGACCATTTCTTCCTACTTAATTTCTGCAGTGAAACAGACAAAGTTTCGCCTGAAAACAGACCATTTCCCAGGCTAATGCATTACAAAAATCCCTACAATCAACGGAAGCGTAAAGAATTCTAAAATAAGCTCAACTTCTACACGCCGGAGTCCACAGCTCTATGGGTCACTCACCTGGAGTATCCCAAAACCATAAAGTTCAATAATAAACTACGAAATAAAAGATACAACTTAACGGATCGTACATCCGCAGTATCGGGGGTTTGCATCCCAAAACATAACTAACTTCAGCTAAAAGACAACTGACTAATCAGATGGTTGACTCATATGGCCATATAGAGCGACTTATAAATAATATGCATTACATAAACTAGAGTATTTGATTTACAAACATTCACAAAATAAGGATCCATTACATTACATCATTTAACAGCAAGACCACTTCATTATGGGCACACATGGCACCCTTTTCAAGCAAGGGTAGACTCCAACTTAGCATAAGTGAATCGACTTCTACCTATCACAAAGAAAACCTGGGAAAAAGGGGAAAAAGTAGTGGGATGAGCAACCACCTGCTCAGTGAGCATTTCCCTGCTCCTTAAAACCAAAATAGTTGCAAGCAATAATACCAATAATAGCCACATATCATGCATTGTATATTACTATCATATTAGGAGGCCCTTAATGACAAACTTCCCTACTAACCAACTTTTAGGCACACAAACAAGCAAGAAGGATTATGCAAGGAACTTTCTTTCACATGATATGTACATTTGAAAGCTTAAATGCTTGATGCATCACAAGGATAAAAGCCACACTTTACTTAAAATCTCATTCAAATATTTCTTTTCCCCAAAAAAACTTTACTTAGCCTCTTGAGGCTCATGTTCCTTTAAAAAGAAATCTCTTTCGTAATGGTCCTCTAATTACCCTGATGAGCTTTTCAAATCTTATTCGAACTGGCCTCTTAATGGCCCTTAAAATCTTTCTTTTTCCTCAAATACTTAGAATGGCGAAATGCCATTTGCTTTTCTTATTTATTAGGAAAATACTCTTAGCATAAGATCATCGTTTATTAAAAGAAAACAAACATAACAACTTAATCACATAAGTGAGGAATCTAGACTCTTAGAGGTACTTTGCTACTGCCATCCCGAGCCGACCAAACTCGAGCAGCAACATACGCCTATCCAGAAAAACAGCATACTATGCTGAGACATAACTTACATACTTAGACTTCAGGTGGGAATCAAACCACCATCCCTAAATTGTCTTAACGTAACTTATATTATGCCACGTGGGATACTAAGCCACCATCCCTAGGTCTCAGACTTAAGCTTAAAGTTTCTAGAGTAGCTCCTCCATGTGCACAAAAACGTAAACATAATTACTTACATACATGCATACTCATACTTCTTCGTATATGTGCCTATCTACCAAAATAGCTCGTAACCCTAGTATTGGCTATGCTTCTCTCATTTTCAACTTGAAAACCCTTTTCAAGTCGTAATGAATTTGCTAACTCGCAATTCAAAACTCATTCCAAACTCAAAGTACTTTGCTAGCATATAACTCAAACTAAGTTTCGTAATAAAACTCCTTCAGCTGTCCTTTTTCACTTCATTTCAATCCTTAAACTCAAAGAAGGAGACATAACAAACCAAAGCTTTAAAACATTTTCGAACTCGTTACTAGTTCGCTTTTTAACTTCCTAGACCTATCGACTATTTAGTAGTTGAGTCATTCACTGAGTAGTTCGACGATTTAGGACCTTTTTAAACTTCAAACATCTTAGCAAACTAATAGGCAACTGGCAATGCTCAAATCATTCGCAACTATGAAAACAACCCTTTAACGACCCTTTTTAAAAATGTCTAAGTTTAGAAGTCAGTCACATAGCATCACTTAGCCACATCAAGCGGGAAGGGTTTCACACATGGCACATTCATAACACTTCATAATTCAACTTAGTAGCATAAGCCACACATGGCCTTGCAATCCACACGATTGCGATAATCACAACCCAAGCTCCCTCTTTACACAACACCGACCACAAAGAACCTCAAAAGCACTCATTGGTTCAACCTCAAGCCATCCAACTACTAACTCGATTTTAAGTTCGCAATTATAGCAATTCATCATAAAGGTCATCATGAAATATGTAATAGCGGCGTACGAACTTACCGAGCAATTAGCATTCTTCTAACGGCATATATAAACATATATATTTCATTAATTTTAAATAAGGTACTCAACAGACTAAAATGAACTAATAAGGCATGGAACTGGCTTGCATTCGTAACTCACATTTAGGAAATAAGCATGCCATGCACATGTCATTTTCAAAGCATAACTAACCGACTTATCATGCATTGAGTGAAAACGTTCTCAGGTCGTTTCAAAGACTACTTTTAGGGATGAATTAGCTAACCTAACATGTATCGATTTAAAGTATGCATCGGTTTAGGCATTCTTAGGTCATTTCGAATTCATTTTCAGGCATGAATTAGTTAACTTAACGGGCATCAATTCAAAACATTCTTAGGTTATTTCAAAGCTACTTTCAAGAATCAAGTAACTAAATTAACATGCATCGAATTAAAGTGTTCTTTAGTCCTATAATGTCCAATTTGCCAAACATGGGAATCAGACATTCTTGTCAATTTTAAGGGCATACTTTCTGCCCAACTAAGGAGTTTGTTCTGGCCTAATTTAAGCAATATTTTAGGCATAACAAACAGTCCAATCAACATGCATTGATTTGGGGCAATGTTAGGCATAAAACTCAGTTTAACTAGTCTGACTAATTCTAAACTAACATGCATCGATTTAATACTGAATTCAGCTGCAATAGAACATGCATAATCTCAATTAATCTAACTAATTCTAAACTGACATGCATCACAACTTAATGGCTAAAACATTTTCGAAACTACTAGTACTTAGGAGGCGAGAAACACCCACCTCAACTCCAAGCTAAGGATTCGTTCGAAGAGCCTTGGGCTTGAGTTTAGGTGCTTGAAAACTCCGATCTTCGACTCCTTGCTCCCTGACCACACGAACAGACCCCATACTACGCTTGAACCCAAGCAATTCAAACCCTAATGTCACCCAAATGCTCACTCACTGACTTGAACTTGTGGTGGGTGCTTGGGGCCATGAATTACTCCCAATTTGTAGAAGATTTCAAGCAACTAATAGCTAGATTGCATGGCCAAGCTTGACCACGCATTTGATGCCCCAAATCGTCGCCCAAGCTGACCATAAATGTGGTGGTTTCTTCGAATTTTTGCCCTGATTTTACACCAAAAGGTTGGTTTGATGATGGAGAGGTGAAATCTAGGGGATTTTCGAGTTGGGCTGAGCGAAAATTAGTGGTTTTGGGAGCTTAGTGGCCATGTTCATGGTGATGGAGGAGGAAGAAGAAGATACAGAGGAGAGAGAGAGAGAGAGAGAGAGAGAGAGAGATGGCTTGGGGATGGGGGCCCGCGACAGGGGAAGAAGAAAGGGGGCCAGATGAATTTACAAAAATACACCTTTCCCCCTATTTTGTTCCAAGCCATTTAGTATTTGGCACCGCTAGTCTAATTCGTATCCCGAATTCTAAACCCAATCGCTAAAACGACCTTTTATTGGTTATTCACTCCTAAAAATATCGAGGTTCGATTTAATAACTAACGAAACGAACTCTAAGGATGACAACTAATCGAAATCGAGTTCCTATTCGATTTAGTACTCTTTAATAACCATTAATAACGCTTACTAAAAATCATCATAACGTTTTCGAACTCATAATAATAATATTAAGAGCGACAAGAATATTCTTTTTAATAAAATTATTACTCACATAAGCACATCAATAATAATTTAACTTATATCGTTAATAAAATACGATTTTATAATTTAAAAAGACAAGTAAATCAACTTTAACAGAAAAAGAAAAAATGCGGGTGTTACAGTGTGCTTGATAACATTAATGTAAGAACAATTAGTGATTCATATATTTTTGAATATGCACTTTGTTGCCTTAGAATTTTGCAAATTTCTTCTTAGTCTACACTTTAATAAAAAGGTCATGATTGACATGTTTATCTATTTCTTCAACTTATATCAGTTTAGTTTTTGCTAGAGATTTAGCGTTGAACATCATCTATATTAAATTTTTAGTCTCCTTTCGGTCTCTTATCTTTTGAAATATGGAATCTATATTTTTCCCCTTTCGGGATCTTGGAAAATCCTTTCCTTTTTTTTATGGTTTTGGTAGTGATTGATCTAGGAGCAGTACATTTGTGTGTTCACATTAATACTCTATAAACCAAATAGACCTCCCCCCAAAATGAGCCCTCTATAAACCACTACGATATAAGAAATGCTACCCAAATATTGAACCACGTATGGCTTATTAAGAGCTATTCAAATACTTGAGAAAGTGTAGTTACATATGTATTTTTGAATCCTTATACTAATTCTTCCAATGACAAGTTCCTCATCTACTTTGACCTTGGCACTTATATGTTTCCTTAAAACCAAGGCTTCTATTGTAAATTATTTTTTTTATTTGTACACATATATACACGCTTAAATTACCTTGAGCTAATTTATAGTGCTTGTTTCATGGCATTTTTGCCTTTTTTGTGCCACATGTTGTTTTGTTAGATGTCTTTCTTTCAGAGCTTTTTTCTTGTTTTTAAACTCAAAGACTTTGTATTGCAATATCAAACACAATGTCAGTATTGGAATGAACTCAATTCCCAATTTCACATCAATTTCCTTTTAAATGCCTCTTCATTTTGTTAGATAGTTGATAATGCTTGTTAAGTCCAATTAAATTATCTTACTCTCAATCGCTCCCCTCTTTACGTAAGCTACCAACTTTTTGTCCTCCTCTATTTTTGATACTTTGAGTGTATGCTTGTTCTATTAAAATGTATTTGTTGTTCTTCTAAACTTTGTATAAATCCTAGATCTTATAAAATCAAACCTTTGATTAGATTTAGACTTTACTATTGAAAAATGTATGCATTGATAACCCAACTTGTTTGAAAACCTTTTTTTAATCCCCAAAAAAACACCTCTCTGAATTAAAAGAAAACGCAAATTTAACGGTAATCCACAAAGACAAATAGATTTTCCCTCCCTATTGAATTTATTGTATACACCAGGGAATTTATACTCTCGGGTATGAGCCAATGACAGGTAATTGCATAGAAGCCAGCATGTTTATTCATTGAAAACATTAAATTAAAAGAAAAAAGAGCCTCACCTCTCGTATCCAAAAGCTTGTATTGTAACCATTTAGGGAAAATTTTTTTTAACTTATTTTTATAAAAAGGGAATCACTGCACATTCTCTTTATTAGTTATTGATTTCCTTCTTAATGGAAAATGACGATCATAATCTGAAAGGCCTCAGGCTCTTTTTTCTTTTTCTTTTTTTAAGGTTGGAAGGAGTTTTTAAGTCACTACATATTGTTCACCTAGAAAACTCTCTGTATCTATTAACTCACCAAGGGTTGTTTGGTGTTCCATGGATAATATTTTTTCCACTAGAAAACTAAAGATTGTTCACTACAAATGTTCAATTTTTTGCATTTTTTAACTCAGGTTCAGACTTTGTGAAAGACAAGTTTTTATGCCATTTATTCATGCATGTTTAGTATAACACCTGATGAACAATATTCATTTGATGAATCAACAAATTTCATAACTTCTCCTTATACTTCTTTGAAAAATACTAACATGATAGATAAATATTATATACTCCACCTACAATGACCGTATCGACAATTAGTTCAGTTTGTATCTAATTCTCTCTGTCTTATATGTGAAAAAATTATTATTTACATCCCTCAAGGTTGTTTCAAAAAATGTCCAGTTTGTGCATTTAACTCATCCAAGGCTGATCACTATAAAATTAGTCAATTTGTTCATTTGATTATAAAAAATTGTTCATTACCTTTATTTATTTTGTTCTTTTATGTTACTCTAGTTTGCCCTTTGTGAAAAGCAACTTTGTACATGTCGTTCATTGGTCACCATACAAGTTTACTATAAAGTCTTGCAAACGATATTCATTTGATGAATGAGCATTTTTTACTTTCTATTTTTATTTGACAATTGAAATATTTACATGATTAATAAACCGATATATTCAAATAAGTACAGTGAACCATGCACTTGATTTGAAAATAGTAACCCAAAAAATCATTTTAGACCATTCTTCTACTGTTGTCTAGCTAGCTATTTTAATTATTAGGAATTTAGGATACATGTACATCACAAAGTATAGACTATTACATGATGAAAAGCAAATTAAATACAAACTGTAAAACTCCTACTACTTTGCTGGTGTTTGGAGGACATTTGCTGACTCTTGCTCATAGCCTTCATTGTTGTGTTGAATATTTCATCGCAAAACTAGCTTTCAGGCTTAGATTGTGAATCTGGGAAATATTTTATACGTTGGAAAAGGCGATTTCATTGAACAAGTTCAACATAATCCATAAATAAATTGGATAATTTCACTTAACAATTTTAAAACAAATTTATGATCAGAACTATTGAAAACAAAATTAGTCATGAGTATTAATCAAACCAAACATATACAATGAACAAATTCGTTAGGATCAATGAATAGCCTCTACGGATCCCGAAAACAAATTCTGTTTGCTCAAGAACAACATTCTAAGATACTAATTCCTATAAATAATTCACAATGTCAAGATATTCTACACATATTATGAAGATTCACTTGTTTGTTTACTCATAATTAAATAGTGAACATATTTAAGAGTAGGGGAGAATAACTTGGGAACCCTTAGTGAACAAAGTTGATTTGGGCAATGAACTATGCTAAGGATAAGATCAATGCAAAAAGACTATAGGATCTAAATTGTGTTGATTCTAACACAATCAAGGTAGAGTTTCAACATAGAGTCTCAGCAAAAGGCACAATTAAGGTAAACGATGTAGTTCATATTTGTGCACAATGCTACTAATTTATATGAATAAGCTAATGACTTCGGTGTTTATAATATTTTGTTATATTTTCAATGGTTTTGGTGTCGTAATTGTCCAACTTAAGTTTGGAAATAACAAAATCAAATTAAGAGCTCTAAATTAAGGATCTTTAAATATAATATTCCAAACAAAAGAAGGGATGCAATTGTGATGAAGTACCTTACTTTGGCTTGTATTTTCTTGTTTATTGTTCGGTAATTATGGTATTTTGAGCATCATTGATTAGGGTGTTCTGGTTGTTCACCTATTCTACTGTTTCATCCATTTGTATTGTGTTTTGTAACAGACGGGGGTGGATATGGTGCCTGGAGGCTAGAGCACGTCCGCTTGGTAATAACGAGGAACAGTGGTGAGAGGAAGAAATGATAGAAAGGTAGTTTGATGGTGAGAGAAAGATGAATCAGGTTGGGATTGAGAATTAAATAATAATCATATAAGGATTGTGTAAACATTGGTTTTGGGATTTTTTTATTTTTTTACAACTTCTTGTGACAACTAACAATTCTAGCGCATAGAACATTCGAAAAATTTATGTTGCAAACATATGTACCTTGTTAGGTACATACGGTGCATGTATCGCCCACGGTCAAGCTCACGCACATACACTCTCCGTTGCTTACTCACTTAAATAATAAAAAAATTCTTTTTTTCAAATATCCAATGCACACTCTCTCTTCCCTTGCCATTTGCTTTTTCTCTCTCCTTTGTTTTGTAGTTTGCATGCATCTCTCTTCTCCCTTTTCCTCGCCATTTTCTTATTTTTTCATTTTCTTATTCTTGTTCAAGCTATTTTATCTTTTTTAGGGTTTCAATTTAGCTCACTATTCTCTTCGGTTAGGGTTATTTTTTATTGTTCTTAGCTAATTTATCATCGTTTCTTCATACACTTTTTGCTGAATTTTTCGAATTGTGTTCATTGTAATTTTAGGTTCTTTGAAAAACTATGGTTGGTACATAAGAATGCATAGAGAATGTTGCAAATAGGTCAGCTTTGTTTCTAATTTTAATTCAATTATATAGCTCATCGGTTTTGTTTTGGTGTTCACTACTTCAATATTCAATTTTGATGGCTTTTAGGCTTTATGATTTGTGTTTTCTAGTTTTTAATTTTTTTTTCCCTAGTTGCGGATGTTGCATTTTCCCTCTTCTTTCATCATCATTTTTTACATTTATAAGATGAATGTTTATCTTTTGGTTTTCTAGTTTGTAGTTTTTTCCCAAAATTATTCTACTATTATTAGCCAAACATTTCCATATGGTTGCCACATTTCTTTTAATTTGAAGTTGGTCCCGGGAGTTGTTCTTTCAACAATCTTGTGGCATAGGGATTAGGGCCTAAAGCATCTTGTAAGTTTTTGTGAGAATCCTTTGAGATGATGATTGCAAGTAATGCATATTAATGCTTTGAAAGGTGCTTCCCATGCTCTATGTGTAAACTTAAATTCCTCATATCTGGAATTTGTGCCTAAGTATGTGACAATTGTAGGTGGTAATTCATTAGAAAGGAAAATGGACGATTGATTATCCAAAAGTTGTCAGAGCTAGGCCACAATATATTCTAGAAAATCCAATGGAGTGGTCTAGGAGGGCCTAAGTAGTCAGTAGTGAACACTTCATTAAATTGATGTCATTCAAAATTTTCACTATGATGAGTAACTATATTAGTAATATCGTGCAGACCTAACCTATGTCCTTCGCAAGACTTCCAAATATATGTCAAGTTCTAAGTTTGCCTTGTTGGTTGGCTTAAGTGCACTGCAAGTAAACAAAGCTTATGACAGCCTCAACTCAAGCAAATGATTTTTCTTAAGGTATCACAAGTACCTCAAGAAAGGGGGTTTAGAGCTAATAACCTTAATGTTACTTGAGTCAAACTTTGTTGAGACTTTTTTCATATGGCTGGTACATTTGGACCCATGATTTATTTCTAAATGACTATAAGATTTCACATAAGAGATTTCAAAATTTTGATGTTGCAAGGTCATTTTCATATTTAGAATCAAAATGCTTTTTCAATCTGTGACTCATGCACATCACTAAAGGCCTTGATTCAAATTTGCTGCTTCTTTTCTTCGTTGCAGTGAACCCTTGATGTCTTGAGGTGTCTGTTTTCCCCTTTAGTAGTGAACATTTTAATGATACTCCTAACAGTAAGATTAAAGTTGACTTTTAGTTGCATTGCTTTTTAGTTTTTGTCATTGATAACGGTGATAAAACGAAGAAGTAGATCAAACATATGGCATCTAGGAGATAAAAAAGAAAAAGCTTACAAGGAGATGATATTGGTATGTTGAAGGTGTATTTGGGGGGGGTAAGCAAGCGATGAATATCTACATGAAAAGAGTTGTTAAAACTATAGTATTTTAGTGATAAGTTTGTGATATTAAAATTGAGAAAAATCAATGGAGGAGTAAAATCTAGAAGCTAATAATAATATTGAAGATATTAACACAAATGATATGGGCATATGTATGATTTTAATAAATTAAGCTTGTATTGAATCTTTGATTCATTGATGTAATAAGCTCGTATTGAATCTTTATATGTGTGACTATCATGCTTTTTTCATTTTTGATTAATTGTAGATGGTGACTCCAAGCAACAACCACAAGTCATCTAGCTAAGGAATTTGATGCCTAGTGAACTAAGGACAAGAATGTCTCCTTATCGATTATGTAGTTTTCTTTCTAATAAATCGAATGAGTAGAACTGAAATATAATTGAGTTTAGTCTTTAATTTTTGTTGACTTTGGGAATTGATAAAATCCCCTTAAGGATAGCTGGTGGATGTTGAGAACTTCGATACTTACAGGTGATCAATGAAGTTGGTTAGGAATGATAACTTGAGGATTGCAGAAGAAGATATGTACATGACAATCCCTAAATCTATTAGCAAAGCAAAAAATAACCATAATGAAGATTATAAGAAAGTGCTTAATCAAAGGAAGGATCAGTGGGGTGATCTTTTTAAGAGATACTTTGTTGTGTATGTTGCTTCTACCCTTATCAAGGGACAACAAAGTTTGAAGGTCAATCACATTGTCCTAAAAAGCTTAATGAATGTGAAAGAGGTGAAGAATTCGAGTTGGTGTAAGTTTACATTGGATAGCGTGGTTTCTTGCATGACAAGTGGAAGAGCCAACCAAAAGGTTCATATAGAGACCCTATTTTATTCGTGATGGTAATGGTTTTAACTTATATATTTTTAAAATTAGTATTACTATTTTCTTATCTTTATCAAGGTTTATGTGTTAATGAATTCTTTTTTGCCTTTTATGCTTTGTTATAGCTACGCTATTTTGGTCGTGTCTTACATAAGAAAAGAAAGATTGGTGGAGAATTTACTATTTTATTGAATTGGATCAACAAAGATCTATGGGTTAGAATGAATTTTGAATTAAACAGTTGTTAGGGCTTCGATAAGGGGATTGAAGAGGATAGAACTAAGGCACCTGAGACACCAACTCTAATGCATTCAAGAAGAAGATAAAGACATTATGGCGAAAAAAGGTTCTATTTTATACTTCCAGTTTTTTTTTAGTGAACCTTTTTGCTCATGTAGTTGACCTTCTGACTTTTACAATGTATCTTTCGTAACTTTGTCTTCTTTATTGTCTGTCTACTACTTGGCTTTGATATCATCTATGATGTATGCTACATATCTTTTACTCTGCAAGCTAGCTTAACAATGTATGTGATTGTGCTTAATTAGCATTTTGCCTTTGGTTTATGTTGGACACTTACTTTGTCATTTTATACAACTTTCATTAAGTTAGGAAATCTCTAATTAAATTCAGGTGGGTTGAGCATTTGAAGTTTTATAAATGGTTTTGTCTTTCTTGCACTCTCTATTTTGTTAGTGTGTTTCTATCAAATATACATAGGCAACCTACGACTTTGTTGCACAAGTGAATAGATGCAAGTGCACTCATAAAGGATGGTGCCTTTGTTGTGTGTGTTGCTTCTACCCTTATCAAGGGACATTGAAGTTTGAAGGTCAATCACATTGTCCTAGAAAGCTTAATGAATGTGAAAGAGGTTAAGAACTCCAGTTGGTGTAAGTTTACATTAGATAGCATTGGTTCTTGCATGACAAGTGGAAGAGCCAACCAAAAGGTTCATATAGAGGCCCTATTTTATTCTTGATGGTAATGGTTTTAACTTATAAATTTTTATAATTAGTATTACTTTTTTCTTATCTTTATCAAGGTTTATGTATTAATGAATTCTTTTTTGCCTTTTATGCTTTGTTATAGCTGTGCTATTTTGGTCGTGTCTTACGTAAGAGAAGAAAGATTGGTGGAGAATTTACTATTTTATTGAATTGGACAAGCAAAGATCTATGGGCTAGAATGAATTTTGAATTAAATAGTTGTCAGGGCTTCGATAAGGGGATTGAAGAGCATAGAACTAAGGCACCTGAGACACCAACTCTAATGCATTCAAGAAGAAGATAAAGATATTATGGCGAAAAAAGGTTCTATTTTATACTTCCATTTTTTTTAGTGAACCTTTTTGCTCATGTAGTTGACCTTTTGTCTTTTACAATGTATCTTTCGTAACTTTATCTTCTTTATTGTTTGTCTACTACTTCGCTTTGATGTCATCTATGATGTATGCTGCATATCTTTTACTCTGCAATCTAGCTTAACAATGCATGGGATTGTGCTTAATTAGCATTTTGCCTTTGGTTTATATTGGACATTTACTTTGTCATTTTATGCAACTTTCTTTAAGTTAGGAAATCTCTAATTAAATTTAGGTGGGTTGAGTATTTGAAGTTTTATAAATGGTTTTCTCTTTCTTGCTTTCTCTATTTTTTTAGTGTGTTTCTATCAAATATACATAGGCAACCTACGATTTTGTTGCACAAGTGAATAGATGCAAGTGCACCCATAAAGGATTGTGCCTTTGTTTTTTGGGTGAGAATAGTGAGCACTTGAGAGCATGTCACCACTGAGCATGAGAAACTATTCAAAGAAGGGTCCTATGCTTTGGATCTTACCAATTCAGTTGTAAGAGGCAATTTCAAGGACACAATGAGTGAATTATGGTTCAATATGTAGGATCTACATGGGGCCTTCATGATTTGGTAAGTTGCTATAGCTCTTTGCAGGATAGCTGGCTAGCTCTTAGAAACTAAAGACATGGGACAGTGCTAAGCTAACTTATGTGTTGTTGATGTGAATTACAAGTGATTGATGAATGTCACATTTGCATAGGATTTCATGGGTGTTTAGGTGTCAATTTAGCTGATTAATGTGCATAATTGTGTGATTTTATACCCCTTTTTGCTTTATGCTCAGGCTTGGTGTTTTTTATGGTATTTTACAGAAACTAGATAAGAGAACTCGAGTACATCCAGAAAATCAATGAAGAATTGTCCAAGGAGGGAAAACCCATAAAACCTAACCAAAAACTAGGAAGGAACTTGGTTTACCTAGATATACATCATGATTAACCCATAATAGCATACATATTAACCCTGTTTGACTAGATTTTAGAGAATTAATAGGGCGTAGAAACCAGAAGGCACCATGGTCCATCGGATCCCCCACTATCAGATCGTGGTGGCCCTCTTCCCTCGTGGCTCCCTGCTTTCTTCTAGTCTGCTCGGTCTTATGCGTTTGCTGCCTTGATTGTCATGGTAAATACCTTGTCTTCTGCCTTCTTCATCATTCCATTCCACCATAATCCACCATCTAGTTAGTATTTAGATTAGAGTAAGACAGCCCGAATTGAAGTGGAGATTTTGCAAGGATTCCAACCCGTGTTTGCAACGATGGTTCCAACGCGTTCTTAGCTTTTCTTCTCTTTTCGTATTTTAGGATTTATGTTTTGTGATTTGGATTAGCTTTCGTTGTTCTGATCTTGGACTTATGTAATTACTAGTTAACTTCTCGATCTTATATCGATATCTTGCAGTACTTTAGAATTTGTTAGATTGTTTTATCAAATCCTAGGGGTTTATTGACTTGAGAAACTTGATCACTTTCTTGCATGTATTGGTTCTTAGATAAAGTATTGAAAGGTGAAATCTGATATCATAATGCCAGGATTTGACTTGATTGTGTGGAGTCTTGAGAAAGTCACACCACTTAAGAAACCATGAATTTTGACAATCGCATGCTTAATGAACCTAAACAAATCAAAAGCCTTGAGAAATGGTAAGTGGTTAGATTTAGGCATTTCACTTCACCTTGAAAGAGGGTTTTGATACTTCGATTGTTGATTTTAAAACAACTGATTGAGGAAGAAATGCCTGATCGATACATGGATTGACAAACTGCCAGTTTTGTTTAGTTCCTTGATTTTTTATCCATTAGATTAGATAGTAGACTAATTTAATTTCAATCTCAAAATTTTGATCAGCTTAGCCCATTTTGAGGGAGTACAGCCTAATAGCTTAATCTAGTCTTCATGGGAGACGACCTTAATTTGCTACAATGCCATTGTGTGTTACAGTCTTATCAAGTTTTTGGCACCGTTTCTGGAGACGAGTGTCAAGTATTGGGTTTTTCTCAATAGGTTTGACTAAGAATTTTGTTTTTCTTTGGAAAATAAAACATAAAAAATTTAAAATTTTTTGAGGAAATAAAACCATGGCAATTTTTCATTTCCCTCAATTCGAGCATGAATTATTTTCGAGGTATTTTAACTATTAAATGCTTTTCTTACTCAAAGTGGTTATTATGTGGATAAATGAGAAATTTGAGACATTATTAATGAGGGTGTGAATAGTAAAACCCATGCTCTTTTAAAGTATTGGGGTTTTTATGGTAAAAGTGTTGATGAGTGATGGTATTTACTTGAATGGATTGCTTGGGATTCCTTTGAATTTGAGAAGACTAGTCGCATTTTTGGATGTTCATTCCCTTATCTTTGTGTGTCTTATGATAGATCTTATTATGCCTTTTTCTGGTGTGACTTGTGTAATTCTTCTAACCATCTTATAAATGCATGTTTGTATTATGCATGTTGTGGTCAACTTCACTTTGCATCACCCATTGATAATATTAATGTCGTCTTAACCTACCTAATCCATCCGTCCCTTTAGCTCAGTGCACGGTGCTTAAGGTGGTGAGTCTCTTGGGGGAGTTGTGAGGTTTAGTTCTATTGATGTATGTTTTGAGTCGAAAGACAGTTTAGATGAGGTGCATGATCTAGCTAAGACTCCTTCGGAGGGTTCACGTGATGTGTTTGTACATGAGGACTTTCCTAACCTTAGTTTTGATGATATCGTTCTCCATAATCTCCTTGATCATTGACATTCTTTCCCTTTTTGTTCACAACCCTCTCCTTCCATTGCAAATTACTTTGATGTGCCTACTGGTAATCCTATGATTTGTGATGTTACTATGGATTTGGGCTATGAGGATAACATGTTTGATATACTTGGTGGGAATATTGATGATTATGTGTCTCTAGGTTACCTTAGAGGCTATGATCCTTCCATTGACCCTTATAGTTTGTATCTAGAGGACTTGCCTAGGAAAGTCATGCAAACTACATTCTTTAACCCTTTCTATGCTTTTTCTAAGGCCTTTGATAAGGTTAAGAAGATAGTTTTTATGTTAGTGTAATTTTGGCTATTACCTGCTACCTTATGTTTTCTAAATTGTGGTCCCAAGAGTTTGATAAGCTCCTGCATGGTTTGATGGCATCTGATTTGACAGGTCGTGTCTTGAAGTTGTGATAGAGTGGCTAATGCTCCATTTGCCCCATTTGCAAGTTGGCCTTAGCTTAGGTGCACTCAAGCACCTGACCTGGTGAGATCGTGATATTTTTTCCCCTTTCCCTTCTCTTACTATCTTTCATTTAAATAATACCTCATCTAAGCATGAGGGAAGGGTAGTTTTATGTTTTCCATTTTGGTTTTTAGTCTGCATACTAGTTAGAGCATATCAATTTAGGTTTCTTTTCTTTTGCAATGGAGTGTTGCATTTTAGGTTTGCATATAGGATTTCATATAAGGATGGTATATATTGGATTGAGATGCCTCCAATGATGCTTTCATTCGGCAAAATAGCTTTAATGAGCTTGAGTGAATTTCGATGAGTGTCCCCTTTGGTGTGAATAAATTTTTGTAAAGGTTTTGTAAATATTTCAAGCTTTGGCCCTTGTCCTGGTTGAGAACTTTGTTGTCCCCTTCGAGTTCTTAGCAGTAATGATGGTACATGAAAGTCATTTTATGAGCTTTATGAGACTTTGGTAGATATCCAATAAGATCTTGAGCCTTATTTGAACTGATCATTATACTTAGTATTATGTTCTTTCATCTATTGTAACTCTAGAACTTGCCTAGACTCTTGTTCAAAACAACATTCTCATGTGCAGATTTTATGACCTGATAGAGGCATTCTTCCTCAGGACATTTTAGCCATATAGACAAATAGCCTACCCTTGTATTACATGTTTTGTCCCTTCGCTAGCCCCTTTGAGCTTATATCCATTTTTCGCGTGAATACTTCATATTAGCCCTTATTCATGTAGACATATTCCTAACCTTTAAGCCAAGTCTATAAAGCATCACTTCATGCATGATTGAGGTCCATCCATGGAGCATGATTTGGGCCCTCAAAATAGTCAAGGGAATCCAAGTTCAAGCACCAAGGGCTAAGGATTGATCTAGCTTTGCTTAGCCAAAGTTCAACTTTTCCCAACTTTGATCTAGTGCACAAGCCTAGTTTTGTGCATTTGATTTCCTAAACCTCCAAGAGGTTTAGAGCCATTCCTTTTTCTTAGGGTGTTAGCCAACATCTTCAAATATCAAGCCATGAAGAGAATCCAGGTCAAGTCAAGTGCTTCATGGGGATTTAGTGCTATTAAGTCAATCACTACAGCTTTGGCTCAAATCAGACTCAGTTTGAGTTTCTGATTGGGTATCCTCCCTAAACCTAATCTAAGCTTGACTTCATCACTTGGGCTGTTCATTAACATCCTAATGAACTCTTCCATGCTTTAAAGTCAAGTCTAAACCAAGTGGAGGTTAAGGAACCAGCTTGCTCAAAATTGGCACCAATTCGAGTGTTTGACTATTTTTGACTTTGCAATCGTTCTGCCTTCTAGAGAAAGCTTTGGGGACTTCCTACTTGCTTCCTTGCTAGCATAAGGAGCAAGGAACATCATCATTCGGTGTTTTGTAGCCTTGGAACACAAATTGACCACTAGGAGGAGAGATAAAGACTTGCTAGCAATCTGATTGGGTGGCCGAAAAGGGAGTAATAGCAACAGCCATTTTTCTCCCTCCTATGTGCAAGTGGATCACTTTTGAGCTAATAAACATGTTTAAGCTTGAGTTTATCCATTAAACAACTTGCATTAACTAGACTCATCGTATGTGATTAGCTAGAACTATGCTTGCTTTGTATTCTGATTAGATTAAGCTAGAATAAAGGTTTCCTAACTTGTAAGGAACCTCATTCCCACTTGGAAACAAGAGGGGGACGTGTATATATGCTTGCTTGCTTGCTAGCTTATTGTAATTAGATTTGAAGATTGCATGAATGACGTTGAACCGCACCTCCTTTGAACTCAAAATCCTCTTCTAGCTTACACTTGCTTTTAGGCTGAGTAAGGTGGTGATATGGCAAGAGTCTTAACTCCTCTTTGGTGGTATTTCTATATCCAAAGGGTGGTTAAGGGCCTAACAACGTTCTTGGTAGTGTTTTTGTATCTAAGAGTGGAGTTAGATTCCATTTATCCCTCCTCTCTATCCCGGTTTGTAGTTGATTCATGTTCCTTGCATGCATTATGTTTTGGCTTATCTTACATTTCGATTTAAGTGTGAATTAATCCTTGATAGAATACATCAATGTATGCCGTGGGCAATTTTGAGGGTAAATGAGTTTAAGGTGGCTTTGGCATGTTGTTTTGTTGATGGATTGGTGATATTGAGCATTTGGATTTGTAACGCCCCCAAAATGCTAATGACATGATTTACCGAAAACTACAGCGGAAGACTTAATGATAGAAGGAGCTACTGTCGTCCTGATAAGGACAAGGCTCACTTAAACCATTTAATCTTGAAACTTATGTTCATAATCACAATATCTATTAAACTGAAACACTCCAAGACCAAAGTCCATAATAGTT
>JACYFF010003369.1:29847039-29923711 GCA_017589665.1 Selenicereus undatus
ATATATATATATATATATATATATATATATATATCTATGAATTAGGTTATGAGTTTATAATTTGTGATCCTATGCCTTTCACTAATTGTAATTTTCATTTCAACTCTAAAGAAAAAGAAATAAAAGTGAAAAATGATGCTGAAAAAACAAATAGGGATGAATAGAAAAACACAAAAAAAAAACCAGACATATGAGAATAAGTGATTGACATTGGACATGTAAATAGCTTTGGTTTCTTCTTTGTCAACTCATTTTCTACTTAATTCTAAAGAATATTCATTTTGTTTTTTGTGTTTGGAGTATTGGTGGACTTTATGGTTGGTTGGTGATTTGTTAGTTGCTCCCTAGTCACTTGTCTAAATAGATCCACATTGCCTAAATCTTTTAGGCCAATCCTTTCCTTTAAACCCTTTTTAGCCAGTGTTACAAGCCAAGTATAATCCTCTTGATTGTCTTGTGCACATTACATTCTTAGTGGTGAAGAATTTTAGAGGTTTGGCAATTATATGGCAGTTTGCATCTTTGGAATGAGTCTTGGGTGAACTTATGTTGTATTTCAAACACATGAGTAGAGGTGATCAATATAAAATGAGGTTTTACTGGTCCATATAGCACTACTCAATTTCATGTGCTTGTAAGTTGTGCTTTGTGGTTCTTTAGGGGTGATCAGGTTTGATATCGGGCTTGTGGTGTCATACTTCTTCAGCGACATCCGCCTTCTTCTAATTTTGAAATGTCTTGTGCGCTATTTATGTGCTATGGGTTGCCTAGTCCAAGAAGGTTGTTATATTTTTTAGCCCTAGATGCATCTTCCCTAGTTAGTTTTATCTAGGGTTTGCTTTAGGGCAAGAAGAGGTTTAAAGCATGGGGGAGTGATGAATTTCATTTTTGTGTAGTATTTCATTTGTGTGGGGTGTCGATTTAGAGGATTAGTGTGCATAATTGTGTGATTTTATGCCCTAGGGTTTGGTGTTTTTCATGGTATTTTTGCAGAAATTGGGAAAATGAAGTCGATTACATCTAAAAAAAATCAATGAAGAATTATACAAGGAGGGAAACGCCAACAAAAACCAACCAAAAACCCACAACGAGCTTGGTTTACCCATGTATACAGCATGGTTAACCAAGGATAGCATATACGCACAGTTAACATGGGTTAGCCAAATTTTAAAGAATAAACAGGACATCGAAACCAAAATCTACCATGGCCAAGCCGTGGATGGGGCTATGGTCCATGGGAACTCCCATGGCTAGACCGTGGTGGCCTCCTTCTCTCATGGTTGTCTGCTTTCTTCACGTCTGTTCGGTTCTTATGCATTTTGACACTTTGCTTCCTTAACTTTCATGATAAATACCTTGTCTTCTATATTCTTCATCATTCCTTTGGACCATAATTCACCATCTAGTTAGGATTTAGATTAGAGTAAAAGAGAGTGAATTGAAGTAGAGATTTTGCAAGGATTCTAACCTGAGTTTGCAACAATGGTTCAAATGCGTTCTTGGCTAAGCAATTCTCTTCCCTTCTCTCCTCTCTTCTCATTTCACGATTTATGTTTTGTAATGTGGATTAACTTTTGTTGTTTTTATCTTGGATTTATGCAAGTACTAGTTAATTTCTTGATATTGTGTTCATATATTTTGGTACTTTGGAATTTGTTGGATTGTTTTATCAAATCCTAGTAGTTTATTAACTTGTGAGAAACTTGATCACTTTCTTGCATGTATTGGATCTTGGACGAAGTACTGAAAGGTGAAATCCGATATTGATACCTTAAGATATGACTTGATTATGTGGAATCTTAAGAAAGTCACAACCCTTGAGAAACCACGAATTTCAATAATTACGTGCTTAGTGAACCTGAACAAATCAAAAGCTTTTGAGAAATGGTAATTGGTTAGATTTAGGCATTTCACTTCACCTTGAAAGAGGTTTGTAATATTTCAATTATTGGTTTTAAAATAACCAATTGAGGAAGAAATGCTTGATTGATATATGGATTAAGAGATTGCTAGTTTCGGTTGATTCCTTGATTTTTTTTATCCATTAGATTATATAGTAGATTGATTTAATTTCAATATCAAAATTTTGATCCGCTTAGCCTATATTGAGGGAATAAAGCCCGATAGCTTGAGCTAGTCCTTATGGGAGACGATCTTGATTTGCCACAATGCCATTATGCGCCTGCGTCCGTATCAATGACTATTTTCTATTAGGTTGGCAGTAGATTGAAATGTTGCTAGCTCTTTAATATAGTCATCTTATGTTCTAGTTGGAGTTCTTGTTTCAAGACTAAACCTATGTTTCTTTAGATTGCCACTGAGAGAACCTAATCATTATTGAAAAATATCCAATGTGCTAATAGACTTGGGTCACCTCTAGTAGATGAAACATATATTAGACATTCTTCAAGTTTTTCTCAGATTTAGGCTACCACCTAGTACCTTTTTGCTTCTTGGTAAACCTTTTTTATATGTTGTAGTGTATCCTTTCTTTCCTACAATATATCTTTTCTTTTCTATAGTGTGCCTTTGTTTTCTACGGTGTCTCTTTTCTTGCTTATAGTGTGCATCTTTTGTTTCATACAGAGTATATTTTTTTCTATTTTAGTTTTTTAATGATCTATTTCATTTTTTGAACTAATTGTGATGCAGGTATGTGTTTATAAGATTTCAAGATCATTGAAGAACTTTGCTCACTCTATAATTGAGGTTGTGGGCTCTGTGGGTGAGGCATAGTAGATGTTTCCCACAGGAACCTAAATGGACAAAGTTTAAAGTGTTTTGGTGGAAACATTGAGTAATTGTTTGAAGTTGAAAACTTTCAAGGACACAGCCTACCCATCTCAAAGGCAGGGCGGAGATGCTGATGGCGGTCATCATGCAACTCCCTCAAGTCAAGATGATAGTTTATTTGGAAGTGATCCATCATTTTGGGGTACATATGCGGAATTGGCCAAGACTTATGAGAGAACTGGTCGGACTGCTTGTGTAAGCAACTTCACACCACTAGAGTTGGAGTTGGGGTTTGGTTTTTGGCAATCTTAATTTAAGACAAACTGAAAGTCCTAAACAAGGTGAAAGTGAGGATACAGGGGAGAATGGTACAAAATCTGTTAGTGAATTTGGACCTCATACGTCTATGGAAAGGAGTCCCCACTGGGACTCAGAGATCCAAGTTTGTAACGCCGCCTAATTAAGCATGCTTTACTGTTTGCAATCACTATTCTGATTCCTTCAATTACATTTAATAAACCCAATGATTGGGGCGTTACCGCCGTTCAAAAGGACAAGGCTTGAAGCATGTGCGGTAGAAACAACATAGTTAGGCATAGCTTCAACCATACACATTCATACATGATCAAACCGTATACAGTCAACTGTTAACCAACATAAGGTTTATAGACCATAGTAAAACAATTCACCATGTAATCTACACCTTCGTCTACTGAAGATTTCAAATACAATTTCAAAATATACATGTACTATGTCACTGTTCATCTATCCAGATTCCCTTGCTCAAATTATTTTCTTCAACTGGTTTGCTAGCATGAGGGCGATTCACTGAGCATTTTTCAAAAACAAAATATGAAAAATATTTCGAACTATGAGTCGAACCTCAAAATATGCATTCCTGTATTGTTCAAAGATCAATACACAAATTGGTGTGGCGCCCGCTTTACAATTCATTTTAAGCTAAAATAGTGAATGAGATTAATGTAAACTACAATTGCTAGTTATTATCTTATAATGAACCCCCTTGATGTTGTTACGATTTATGGATAGGTGTATATCTGCCAAGTCGATCGGGGGATCTGGCCTGAAGCCACGTGGGTAATTGAAGGGCAATGCCCTGTAACTGATAACTGATGGGGTCACTAATTATGTGACAAATCACTGATTAAACTTATTCATTCATGTACTTACCAAAACATTATAACTTTAATAAATGCGTGCTGATTTTCAAAGATACAGGCAATGAACGTACCTGAAGTCTTTAAAATGCAATCCCACTTGATAATACTAAAGTGCAATGGGAAACGATAGACTAGGCCCGTTTCTGCTTAAGAAATGTAGTTATAGGTAAAGCAGTTAGTAAACAGCTTTCACTTCTATAATTTGTAACTTTATGGAAATTGATTAACAAATAGGGCATCCACAATTCAAACAATTGAATATAAGATATGTTATACTGGAATGATTTTGAAAAATAAATAAGTTAGGGTTATTGAACTTGACGTAAAACAAATTGAAGCAAAATAGACCAAAATGAAATAATTGATGTGATAACGAATGGACTTTAATGGATATAAATGGAATAAGGGTTTTTGATGTTTCTAAAATGAATAATAAAAGGTTTAATGCCAAGAGGGGTGTTGTAAGGTTCATGAAAGCTCGCATAACCCTAGTTTGGCCCAATAGGCACCGATCTTGAATAATTACTCTCCCCACTTCTCAAATTTCATTCTCATGCCCATGTAACTCAGTTTTCCAACCCATGTGAGCTTCTATACATAATCAAAGTTGTTGAACTCACTAAACTTTGTAATTTCTTTGCAATATCCATAACTATATAGAAACTCCTGATAATATTCCAAATGTCACGATTACTTTCTTCCCTCATATTACCGTGTAAAGGTCTACTTTAGAAAAACTATATCTTTCACCCTTAACCTCCAATTGAGCTATAAAAGCCTAATATGAAAAAGCCTAAGAATTCTCGCAACACTTTCATTCACAGTTTAAAACCCACTTACCGCAACACGACCCCTAAAATTGAGCTGAAACACAACTGTGCACAGCTCGGGTCTGTCTTGCGTAGTCTTAGGAAAATGGCCATAACTTTTTCCACTCAACTCAAAATGAAGTGATTCAAAATGAATTTGAAAGCTAACTCATGGATCTATCTACCCACCAAAAAGCCCAATTTTTCGATAGGCCAAACAGTACCAGTTTAATCTCAAAAAGACCCCTATTTTGGGTTTGTTCACAACTCTACTGTTCTTGTTTTCCACCTCTCCACGTAATCCCCTTCTAAAATCACTCCATAAAATCAGTAAACAATACTTTGTTCTTCTCATAATTTTACATAACTATATTACTTTAACATACTCCATAATTATCTTTATACATTCTTTAATTTTTCTCTTTTTGAAAATACTCAAAATACATCCATAATCACACTTATTTGCACATATGAGCTAAATAACCTATTTTAATCCATTTGAGAAATTTTCCATAATTCAATACTTTATGCTAACTCACCTCAAGTCATTTTCCAAGTCAAACAACATATCCAAGATTCATTTTACATCAAAGTATATACAAATAACATGCTTAATGCCAATAATAATTCAAACCATGCATAATCACCAAAACCCTAACTTATGATCAGGTTATTTTTGCATTTAAACTCATCCAAAATCAACATAAACCTCAACCAACACTTATTTCTATCAAAATAACATGATCCATGATCAAATCCAACATAACCAAAGCTAACCAAGATTAAGTTAGGGTGTATACCTCACTTGGTGATCAAAGGGAGAGATGGAGATTGTGCTTGATGTGGGAGGGTGTTTGGGTGGTGGCTGGTGGTTGGAGGGTGGCCAGCTAGCAGCGGTAAGGCGGCTGGAAGGTGGAAGACTAGCCAAGGAGGGGGGATGCCATGGATAAAGAGGAATAAGGAGAAGAGACGATTGCTTTGGTTTTGGTCATTGCTAGCTTGACTTTTACTGGTAAGTTTGACTGATTTTATCCACTCAAAAAGTAGCTTTTTGCTAATGATAATTAGGCATAATGATGGTAATCAACTAATTTAATTGCACCAAAATTTTCAGGCCACAATTTGAGCCCAAAATGAATCGGGTCGAAATTCAAGCCCAATTAAATTGGGCCAAACTTAATGAATTTGGGCCCAAATTTTTGCATGGTTAAAAATTAAAATTTTGTGACATTATGAAAATTAATTTATCACCTAATCATATTTATCAGGGTCTAATATTGATTCACCTAAAATTGTTACAATAAATAAAACTCGAATTGCAAACTGGGGCCTAAAATGAACTCTCTTAACCGGGATTATTAAATGACATAAATAAATGTGAAAAATTAATAACTTGGATTAATTCAATAAATAAACATAATTTAGGGTCAAGCTATTACAGCCTTCACCCCTTAAAGAGTTTCGTTCTCTAAACCTATGAACTTTGTCAAAACATGCAAGGTTATCTCAAATAAGTATGGGTACTTAGCCTTCACTTCTTCCTCAGTTTCACCAACCAGCTTTTGAGGAGGTATGATTTGGCCAATGTACTTTGATTAAAGGTATCTGCTTGATGCGCAACTGCTTAATCCTGTGATCTAATATCTGAACTATGTGCTCTTCAAACGCGATACCCTCAGTGACCGCAATGGGTTTTAGTTAAGAGAGCATGGTCAGGATCTGAAATGTACTGCCTAAGTTATGAGGTAAGGAACACGTTATGCATGTGTTTGAGTTATATAGGTAGACCTAGTTGAAAAGCTATAGAATTCAATCTTTCAATAAACTTGTATGGTCTAATAGATCCTGGCCTCTATTTAGCTCGTAGTTCAATCTCCTTATACCCTTAGTTGGCAAAACTTTAAAAAAAAAAAGAACCTGAAACTCCAGGGATCTCCTTCTTTTATTAGCATAGCTTTTCTATCAGTTCCAATAGTCAGTTTTTAAGAGTCTTCTGATGTATGTCACCTCATTGAATGTTGAAGAAGATCTTCATGACCCAAAAGATGATTTTATCGTCAATGTCTGCATTATTTTACCATGATTTTTCATGAAAATTTCTCTGCTAGTATTTTCACAACATCAACCGCTGGGAGTTCCTTGCTTTCTTCAAATATAAATGTTGGTCCTAGGCTGTGAACTACTACAGGCTCCAACTTAAAAGAGTTAAATCCATTGATATTTTTAGATGCTTGCCTATGTGACGCCAATTGAACATCTAAGTTCTCAAGCCCTCTCAAGAGGCTCAACTGAGTAATGACTGTAGTGTTAAGGGTATGTTGTACCTTCCTTGTCAAGGCATCTGCCACATTATTTGCCTTTCTTGGGTGATATTAGATCTACAAGTCGTAGTCTTTAAGCAATTCTAATCAACACCTTTGTCTCAAATTGAGCTTCTTATGAGTGAAAATGTACTTCAAGCTTTGGTGATTAGTATAATTCTCACAAGGTACTTCATACAAGTAATGTTTTCAAATTTTTAGTGCAAAAACTACAACCGCTAGTCCTGGGTCATGGGTAGGGTGATTTCTCTCACAAGGCTTGAACTGTTAGGAGGTATAAGCTATCACTTTATCTTCTTGCTAACTTTGTAGCTTTCTTCAACAAATTGACCAAGAAAGATGTTATCTTTGAAAAATCCTTCCCAAAACTCGATAATACCTAGTTAAACCCAAAAAGTCTTTGGTCTTAGTAACATTGGTGAGCCTTGTGCACTTTGAAATTGCTTTCACCTTCTGCAAATCAACCTTAATCCCTTCCTTTGAAACCACATGTCCCAAAAACACCACTTCTTCTAACCAGAACTCACGTTTCTTGTATTTGCTATGTAATTGATGCTCCCTCAAGGTTTGTAACCCTATTCTCAAATAGGTAATGTGTTCGTCTCTGTCTTTGGAGTAAATTAAGATACTATCAATAAATACCACCACAAACTCGTCTAAATAAGGTCTGAGAACTCTATTCATAAGATCCATAAAGGTCGTGGGGGCATTGGTCAAGCCAAAAGGCATCACGGTGAATTCATAGTGACCAAACTGGGTTCTATGTGCGGTTTGGGAATGTCTTCAACTAAATCCTAAGTTGATGGTATCCTAATCTCAAATAAATCTTGAAAAATACTCTTGCTCCTTACAGCCGATCAAATAAACCATCTATTCGAGGCAATGGGTATTTGTTTTTGTTGGTGATCTTATTCAACTCTTTGTAATTGACACATAACCTCAAAGTTCTATCCTTCTTTTTTACAAATAGAACTGGGGCACCCCTTGGTGACACACTTGGTCTGGTAAATCCCTTTTGTAATAGCTCATTTAACTTAATCTTCAAGTTTCTAAGCTATGTTGAGGCCATACGATATGGGGCTTTAGAGATACATTGGGCATCAGGTATTAATTCAATCTCAAAATCAATTTCTCTTTGCGGGGCAGTCCTAGTAACTCTTTAGGAAAACATCTCTAAATTCACAAGCTACAGGGATATCTTCTGCTTCTTCTTCCTGTGGTTGAGTGACAATAGCATAACACTAATAGCCACTATATCCTTGATATAAGAGCTCACTTGCTTTCACAACATAATTTAAAGGACAAGGTATTTCCTCTCTTTGCCCATAACACATATTTCTCTCCCTCATTCATCCCTTGAAATAGCCTTAAGGTCCTCACAATCTATCTTGACCACATAAGTACACAACTAGCTTATTTTCATAATGATATCAAGGTCTGTTGAGTCAAATTAAATAAAACTCTAGGGAGTACTATCCCACCAATAGTAATTGAAATAAGTTTATAAGAGATAGGACACTAAACTCTGGAGTCATTGGGTAACTTGATTCTATAATTAGTTTTTGTCCCCTTATTTTTAAGGTTCAGTTACATGCATATCGAGTGACTATAAATGAATGAATGACAATGGAATCAATCAACACACAAAATGGTTTTGAAATTAACAAGAGAGTTCCAGTAACTACTTGATAAGTGCTTAACGCGTATAGTTTATACTCTTTTTTTCATTTTACACTTGGGTATGGTTGTTTGATGATGTTTACAGGATTTTAGACCATTTTACCCTTACTTTGACCCTCATTTGAGTGTATTTTGACTCCCCACGGATGCCCCTGAGTTGCCATGCCTGTGGAAAGAAAGAAAAATAGAAGAATGTCGAGCCAAAGCTGACCACGATCGGTCCGTGGTAATGGCCACGGTCTGTGGTGGACCTCTTTCCCGCGATGCTATTTGTTTTCTCATAACTTTTCGAAGCAGTTTTTAATTCCATTTATTCGCGTGGCTGTTCGGCTTCCAGCAACTTTGCTATAAAAAGGGGCTCTCATCCTCATTTCAAGACACATCCCATCTCCATATCCCTTTCCATTCTACTTATATTATAAGTTATTTTAGAGTGAGGGAGAGCAAGGTGAAGAAGAAGATTCGCAAGGAAGCGGGATCGGGTTCTACAATTGAACGATTCAAGCATGCATTTTGGTTGAGTAGATTCTTCTCTCTTCTCTTCTCTTTTCTCTTTCGATTTATCATTTTAGACTAGTTATATGTTTAATTTAATCATGTTATAGTAGCTTTTTAGATCTGGGATTTTGTGAACCAATTGATGAATTTGCTTTGAGTATTTGATATTCAATCCTTCAATTTAGGTTGATTTCATGTTTAATATGATTTTAGAGTTTTTATTTGCAAGCATGTTGATTGGCCATCTTCTTCCTTGATTTTGGATGTTGGGTGAAGTACTGAAAGGTGAAGCTGGGCATTGAAAAACTAAAATCGAGCTTGAATGTGTGAATTCTTGAGAAAGATTTGCCATTTGAGAAGGCATGTGTGAATTCTTGAGAAGGCATGTGTGATTGATCAAACTCAATTTAAAGAATGATAATCTAAGTATCACTACTCTTTTTCAAGTTATAGTAAAGTGCCTAGAATTAATCAATCCATTACTTTCGTGGCTTTCACTCAATCTGCAATGTGCAATGCACTTGAATGATTTATCATGTATTGGAGCATAATCTTGGATGTTTATTTTAACTTGAATTAGTTATAGTTGTTTCCTTATCTTCATATTTTTATCAATCTAAAGTTTGGATTCACTTAGCATATCTTGAGGGAATATAGTCCAATAGATTAACCTAGTCTCTGTGGGATCGACCTTGATTTGCTACAACGCCACCGTGCGCTTGTGGGCCTATTAAGTTTTTGGCGCCGCTACCTGGAAATAGTGTTGGATATTGGGTTCTTTTCAATAGGTTTGACTGAGCAATTTGTTTTACTTTGAAAAAAAATTAGAAATTAAAAATAACTAAATAAAATTTTTGAGAAGCAACAATGGCAATTTTCCATTTTCCCTAATATGAGCATGAATTATTTTGGAGGTATTTCAAGCGTTTGAATGTATTTCTTGATCAATGTGGTTATTGTGTGAGTAAATGGAAAATTTTAGACATTGTTGATAAGGGTGTGAATAGTGAAACCTGTATTCTTTTAGAGTATTGGGGTTTTCATATTAAAAATGTTAATGATGCATGGTTTTTGCTTGAGTGGATTGTTTGAGATTCATTTGAGTTTGAGAAGGCTAGTCGTGTTTCCAGATATTCATTTCCTGATCCTTGTGCATTCTGTTCTATATCTTATTATGCTCCTTTTTGGTGTGACTTGTGTAATTCTTCTGACCATGCTACTAATTCGTGTCCTTATTATGCATTTTATGCTCAACCTAACTTTGAATCACCTATGGACAATATTGATGTTGTCCTATCCTTACATGATTCATCCTTCCCCTTAACTCAGTGCACGGGACTTGAGGCGGGTGAGCCTTTTGGGTTTGTTGATAGGTTTGATGTTGCTGATGCATGCCATGAGTCAGAAGATATTTTTGATAAGGTGCATGATCTAGTTGAGACTCCTTTGAAGGGGTCATGTGATGTATTTATGCATGAGGTGTCTGCTAGCCTTGGTTTTGATAATATTGCTCTTCCTAATCCCCTTGATCATTCTCATGTTTCACCTATTTAGTCATTACCCTCTCAGTCCCCCGAGTACTATCTTGATCAGCCCATTAATAATTTCCTGATTTGTGAGGCTAATGTTGATTTAGGCTATGAGGATAACATGATTGATGTGCTTGGTAGGAATGTTCATGATTATGTGTCCCTAGGTTACTTTAGAGGGTATGATCCCTCCATAGATCCTTATTGTGTATGCCTAGGAGACTTGTCTAGTAAAAGCATGTGGACTACATTCTTTAACCCTTCCAATAATTTTTCTAAGGCTTTTGATAAGGTTAAGAGGATACTTGTTGTCTTTGGTATAATTTTGGTTATTGCCTCTTACCTTGTATTTTCAAAATTATGGCCCCAGGAGTTTGATAAGCTCTTGCGTGTGTTGACAGCATCTGATTTAATGAGTCAAGTCTTGACATCGTGATGGAGTGGCTGATGCTCCATGAGCCCCAGTTATTATGAGGCCGCAAAGCTTATGTGCACTATGCACCTAACCTAGTGAGATTGTTTTCTTTTGTTCCCCTTCTCTAAGTTTTCTTTCCTTTGAATAAAAATGCTTTATCTAAGTATGGGGGAAGGGTAGTTTTTACGTTTTCTATTTCGATTATTAGTTTGCATACATGTTAGAGCATATAGTTTTAGTTTCTTTTTGTTTGCGTGTGGCATTTAGTTGATTTTTAGGTCCGCATATAGGATTGCATGTAGGGATGGTGTAGATTGGTTTGAGATAACCTCCAATGATGCTTTTGTTTAGGCAAGATAGCATTCATGAGCTTGAATATCTTTTGATATGTAATCCCTTTTGGTGCTAAAATTTTTGAAGGTTTTGTAAATATTTCTTGTTTTGACCCTTGTCTTGATTGAGAACTTTGTTATCCCTTATAATCATTAGCAATAATGTTGGTACATGGAGTCATTTTATGAGCTTAATGAGACTTTGATAGATATACTGTGAGATTTTGAGCCTTATTTAGATTAATTCATTATATTTAGTCTCATATTTCTTTCATGTGTGTGAATCTTCCATGTTGCTTCTGTAGAACTTGCCTAGGTTCTTGTTCAAAGCCACATAGCATGTCCATATTTGATGATATGATAGAGGCATTTCTTTCTTTGGTTATTTTAGCCACATAGCCAAATGGCCTACCCTTGTGTTACATGTTCTACCCTTGTGTTACATGTTTTTTCCCTTTGCTAGCCCCTTTGAGCATATATCTTTCTTTGTTATGATCCCTTTATATTAGTCCTTGGTCAAACACATATTCCTACCTTTAAGCCAATTCTATAGAACATCACTTCATTTATGTAGTGGGTGGTTTTGGGGATAACTAAGTTTAAGATGGCTTTGGTATGTTGGTTTGTTGAGGGATTGATGATATTGAGCATTTGCTTTGGTTCCCTCTTGTTTAGGTTGTGTATGTATATATATTCGATTGTGAGTTGATAGTGAGTGATCCTATGCCTTTCAATAATTGCAATTTTTGTTCCATCGCACAAAAAAATTATGTTGAAGGAAAAGACAAAAAAAGGAAGATGAAGTCATCTTGCAAGAAAAAAAGCAAAGCGAAAAAAAAAACCAGAAAAAAAACTATGTGATTGGAATTGGATATGTAAATAGCTTGAGATTCTTTCTTTGTCAACTCATTTCCTATTTCATTTGTAGGATATGTTCATTGTATTTTAAGGTTTGGAGTGTTTGTGAACTTATTGGTTAATCGGTGCCTTGTTAGTTGCTCCTTAGTCACTTGGCTAAGTAGCTCCATATTGCCCAAATGCATTTGTCCACTTCTTACCCTTAACCCTTTTTAGCCCGCGTTACAACTCATATAAAGTCCTCTTGATTGTCTTGTGCACATTGCATTATAGTGGTGGAGAATTTGAGAGTCTTTACAAGCATATGGTAGATTACATCTTTGGAATGCGTCTTGAGTGAACCTATGCTATATTTCAAACATATAAGTGGGTGTGATCCACATTTCCTAAAAGTGAGGTTCTACCAGTTTATTTAGCTCTATTCAAATCTCATGTACTTGCATGATATGCTTTGCAGTTCTTTAGGGGTGATCAAGTTCGATATCAAGCTTGTGGCCTTATACTTTTTTTTAAAAAAACCTTCTCGTCCGTCTAATTTTGAAATGTATTGAGTGCTATTTGGGGTTGCTATTGATTGTCACTCTTGCTTATGATATGCTATGCTTGCCTACTTTAGAGAGCTTGTCATGTTCTAAGTCATAGATGCATCTCCGCTTGTCGGTTTTCTATAGTGTTTGCTTGAGAACAAGCAACAGTTTAAGCATGGGAGAGTTTGACAAGTGCTTAATGTATATATTATTTTAGGGTCATTTCCTCTATTTTTAGGAAAAATTATGTGCTTTATGTTATAGTTTATACTTTTTCCCCATTTTATGCTTAGGTATGGTTCTTTGATGATATTGGTAGGATTTTAGACCATTTTACCCTTGTTTTGACCCTCATTTGAGCGTATTTTGACTCACCACAGATACCCCTGAGTTGTCATGCCAGAAAAGAAAGAAAACAGAAAAATGTCGAGCCAGAGCTGACCACGGTCGGTCCGAGGTAAAGGGCACGGTCCGTGGTGGACCTCGTTCCCGTGAGGCTGTTGGTTTTCTCACTACTTTTCAACTTCTAAGTAGTTTTTAATGCCATTTATTCACGTGGTTGTTCGGCTTCCAGCAGCTTTGCTATAAAAAGGGGCTCTCATCCTCATTTCAAGACACATCCCATCTCAATATCACTTTCCATTCTACTCATATTAGAAGTTATTTTAGAGTGAGGGAGAGCAAGGTGAAGAAGAAGATTCACGAGGAAGCGGGATCAGGTTCTGCAATTGAAAGATTCAAGCATGCATTTTGGCTGAGCAAATTCTTCTCTCTTCTCTTCTCTTTTCTCTTTAGATTTATCATTTTAGAGTAGTTAGATGTTTAATTTAATCATGTTATAGTAGATTTTCAAATCTAGGATTTTGTGAACCAATTGATGAATTTGCTTTGAGTATTTGCACTTCAATCGTTCAATTTATGTTGATTTCATGTTTAATCTGATTGTAGATTTTTGATTTGAGAGCATGTTGATTGGCCATCATCTTGCTTGATTTTGGATGTTGGGTGAAGTACTGAAAGGTGAAGCTTGGCATTGCAAAACTAAAATCGAGCTTGAATGTGTGAATTCTTGAGAAATATTTGCCATTCGAGAGGGCATGTGTGATAATCCTTTTCCTTAAAGAGTCTAGATTGATTGAAAGCCACAAAAGTGGGGGATTGATTCATTCCAGGCATTTCACTATAACTTGAAAGAGAGTAGTGATACTTTGATTATCGCTCTTTAAACTGAGTTAGCTTAGATTGATCGATGTGCAATGCACTTGAATGATTTATCATGTGGTGGAGCATAATCTTGGATGTTTATTTCAACTTGAATTAGTTATAGTCGTTTCCTTATCTTCATATTTTTATCAATCTAAAGTTTGGATTCGCTTAGCATATCTTGAGGGAATATAGCCCAATAGATCAACCTAGTCTTTGTGGGATTGACCTTGATTTACTATAATGCCTCTGTGCGCTTGCTGGCCTATCACTACCGCACCAGAGGTGGCAACTTCCTTCTTGGGCAAATATACGCCCTACAATTGGTGGCCTTGGAGATGGGAGCCCTTGTCTACAGCCTTTAGCCTTCTAGGACATGGAACAATGAGGTGTTCCGCGCTACCACACCACATGCATTTATTAGTTCCCACTCGACATTCAGGACTGGTGTGGTTAGTTCCTCCACATTTCCCACAGGGCTTTACTAAGCCTGCAGGATGACTCTTGGGAGGAGTGGGAGCAGATTTCTTTTGGTTTGCACTCTTGCTCGGAGCTCTCTGTTCGGTCCACCTACTCTTTTGATTAATTGGGTTTAAGGCCCTCAATTCAGATTTCACTCGTTCCACTTCAATTGCTCGCTCGTATAACTCTTGATAGGTAAGGATTGGTTGACCGGCTAGCTGGTTATGAATATAGAAAGCTAATCCCTCTTCAAATCTCCTCATCTTCAATCTTTCAGGTGACAAAAACTCCGGAATAAACCTGGATAGCTCTGTAAATTTGCTAGCATACTGCATCACAGTTATACTAGCACTTATCTTCAGTTCTTCCAAAAATCTACTCCACATGAAGTCAGGCTCGAAGAGCCTATCCTTAATAGTTTTCCATGAAAAGTCTACTTCCTCAGTCAGGTAAAGTGTTCCAATGTTCACATTTTTATCCTCTGGAACCTCCACTATTGTGAACATCTTTTCTATCCCTTTAATCCATGCTTCTAGCTCCCTAGGTCATACTTTCCATCATATACTTTAAGGTTGCATCGCCCACCCTATCTGCTAATTTATTGACTTTATGAGGGATTTCGAAAGGTGCTAGGGCTATTTGTTTCATAAGCTCAGACACCAAGGTCTGTTAATAGTTAGAGTTCCTATATTGCTAACCAACTCAGGGGGAATTGACGGCATTACGCTAAAGGTTATTAGCATACTACACAAAACTTGGTCACCTAACCACTAATGATGATCTGAATCTTCTTCCATGTGGGTTTCCGCATTGTTGTACACATATTCTGATATTCTGACTATCTATTTAGCTGAGTAATTCAGTCAACCAACTACAACTGACATATAAGATATGCATACACAACAGATACAACTAGTATGACCCAAGTATTATTAAAACTTAACACAAAGCTTCATTATATCATTGCCATAATTACTCATGTACATACATATACATGGTCCCACAAAGAATATCACGTCCAACTGACCACCCACAATCAACCTGTACACCTACCTCCTAACTAAAACACTACTTAGCCCCAATAGACTAAGTCTGCCACATGCCCAGAAGTAGGAGGGACTAGTCAACACAATCGGAAAGACCTGTCTAACTATATGCAATGTCATAACCTGCACAAAATTCATCTATCCAACTGTTTATACTATGTACATGTGGGCTCAAAAAGTAATCTATCTGATATGTCAATATATAATATAAATCAATATGATGATCCCTATATGGATCCTAGTTTAGGTTAGACTCATCCCCAAGCTCCCCGCCCGAGTCAAAACTCTTGTCTGAAGCACCAATCTCTTCATTCTCATCATCATGATCAAGCTTATGCTCCTCCAATTCTGGGTCCTTCTCTGAGTCTTCCATGAGGTCACCATTAGAGCTAAACTATGGTGTATGAGAGAGATCTATAACAATGTGGACCTCATTTGATCCATTATATACAGGGATCCCCTCTCTAAGTTCCGATGGCTTTGGATTGTCAAGCGACTGAGGAGTGCTCAATGCAGGTGGTGATGGTGGGGGAGGTACAAAGTGTAATGAAAATATATACTGCAGAATGTCCATGTTATTCCCTCTCGGCTCAAACTTCTCCCTTAATAACAGCTCGGTGATAATGTGAGCCCAAGCCTCGTGAAACTGAAATCTAGGTTCATCCCATCGTAAGGCTTGAGTCAGCATAAAGTCATGATATCGGGTCCTAAACTTGACCAAAGGGCCAACTATAAATAAGGTCCACAACAACCTGCTTGTATGGATCATAACACTATGAAACTCAGGAATGGGGTCTGCACATAGGCTACCATACTAGCATATTAAAAGGAGACGTGAATGGCCACAAAAGTACCTGACATTATATTCATTGTATATGGATCCATCTAACAAGGAGGAACATAAGTGAAGAACATGGAAGAGATAAACTGGCATTTCTACTATCATAAGTCTCTAATGTCATAAATCTCCAACGATATCACAATAACCCTCACTATCCAACTTTCTCACTGTCCTAAATCCACTCTCCATACTCCATATTCCATCAAGGAATATCAAACCTAGCTTTGATGCCAAAACTATAACGCCCCCTAATTAAGCATGTTTCACTATTTGCAATCATTATTCTGATTCCCTCAATTACATCTTATAAACCCAATTATTTGAGCATTACCGCCATCCAAAAGGACAAGATTTGAAGCATGTGTACTAGAAATAACATAGTTAGGCATAGCTTCAACCATACACATTCATACATGATCAAACCATATACAGTCAACTGTTAACCAACATAAGGTTTATACACCATAGTAAAATAATTCACCATGCTACACCTCCGCCTATTGAAGATTTCAAAATATAGTTTCAAAATATACATGTACTATATCACTGTTGATCCATCCAGATTCCCTTGCTCAACTTATTTTCCTCAACTAGTTTGCTAGCATGAGGGCGATTCATTGAGCATTTGCCTAAAACAAAACATGAAAAACATTTCGAACTATGAGCCGAAGCTTAGCACATGCATTTCTATATTGTTAAAAGATCTCTGCACAAATTGCTTGGGCACCCGCTTTGCAATTTATTTTAAGCTAAAACAGTGAATGAGATGAATGTAAACTACAATTGCTAGTTATTATCTTATAATGAACCCCCTTGATGCTGTTACGATTTATGGATAGGTGTATATCTGCCAAGCCGATCGGGGGATCTAGCCTGAAGCCACGCAGGTAATTGAAGGACAATGCCCTGTAACTGATAACTGATGGGGTCACTAAATATGTGACAAATCACTGATTAAACTTATTCATTCATGTACTTACCAAAATATTATAATTTTGATAAATACATGCTGATTTCCAAAGATAGAGGCAATGAACGTACCTGAAGTCTTTAAAATGCAATCTCACTTGATAATACTTAAGCACAATGAGAAACGATAGACTATGCCCCGTTTCTGCTTAAGAAATGTAGTTATAAGTAAAGCAGTTAGTAAACAGCTTTCACTCCTATAATTTGTGACTTTATGGAAATTGCTTAACAAAAACGGCATCCACAATTCAAACAATTGAATATAAGATATGTTATACTGGAATGATTTTGAAAAATAAATAAGTTAGGGCTATTGAACTCGACGTAAAACAAATTGAAGCAAAATAGACCAAAATGAAATAATTGATGTGATAACGAATGGACTTTAATGGATATAAATGAAATAAGGGTTTTTTATGTTTCTAAAATGAATAACAAAAGGTTTAATGTGAAGAGGGGTGTTGTGAGGTTCATGAAAGATCATATAACCCCAGTTTGTCCTGATAGACATTGATCTTGAGTAATTACTCTCCCTACTTTCCAAATTTTATTGTCATGCCATGTAACTCGGTTTTACAACTCATGTGAGCTGCTATACATAATCAAATTTGTTGAACTCACTAAACTTTGTAATTTCTTTGCAATATCCATAATTATATAGAAACTCCTGATAATATTTCCAAATCTCGCAATTTCTTTCTTCCCTCATATTACCATTTGAAGGTCTCCTTTAGAAAATCTATATCTTTCACCCCTAGCCTCCAATTGAGCTATAAAACCCTAATATGAAAAGCTTAAGAAGTCCTACAACACTTTCATTCACACCCCCAATTGCCACAACATGGCCTCTAAAATTGAGCTGAAACACAATTGTGTATAGCTCGGGTCTGTCCTACGCAATCTTAGCAAAATAACCATAACTTTTTCCACACAAGTTGGAATGGAGTGAATGGAAATTTATTTAAAAGATAACTCACGGATCTATCTACCCACCAAAAATCATAATTGATTAATGGGCTAAACAATACCAGTTTAATATCAACTAGACCCCTATTTCGGGTCTGTTCACAACCCTACTGTTCTTATGATCCCCCTTCTCTCCACATAATCCCCTTCCAAAATCATTCCATAAAATTAGTAAACGATACTTTGTTCTTCTCATCCTCCTACATAACCATATTACTTCAACATACTTCATAATTATCTTTATATATTCTTCAATTTTTCTCTTTACAAAAACACTCAAAATACATCCATAGTTACACTTATTTGCACATATAAGCTAACTAACCTATTTCAATCCATTTGAGAAATTTTCAATAATTCAACACTTTATGCTAACTCACCTTAAGTCATTTTCCAAGTCAAACAATATATCCCAGATTCATTTTACGTCAAAGCATACACAAATAACATGCTTGATGCCAAGAATAATTCAAACCATGCATAATCACCTAAACCCTAACTTATGATCAACTTATTTTTGCATTTAAACTCATCCAAAATCAACATAAACATCAACTAACACTTATTTCTATCAAAATAACATGATCCGTGATCAAATCAACATAAACCAATGCTAAACAAGATTAAGTTAGGGTGTACACGCCACTTGGTGATCAAAGGGAGATATGGAGATGGTGCTTGATGTGGGAGGGTGTTTGGGTGGGGGTTGGTGGTTAGAGGGTGGTTGGCTGGTGGTGACAAGGTGGTTGGAAGGTGGAGGATCAGCCAAGGAAGGGGGATGCCATGAATGAAGAAGAAGAAGGAGAAGAGAAGGCTGCTTTGCTTTTAGTCATTACTAGCTTGACTTCTGTTGATAAGTTTGGCTGTTTTTATTGGATAAATTCTATTCCGGCCCCTAAAGTTTGGTGTAAATAATTTTCGGGACCTATAACTTTAGAACCGACTTGCTGATCTATCCGGCTTTAGTGCAAATAATTTCTAAGATCAAACTTGCCAAAAGTAGTTTTCTAAATTGCAAAAAGACTCCTAAGATTTTTAAATTTTTATTTTAACCCCAATCCTTAAAAACTTACGTTCGAAAATCTAAAATTTGCTTATGTGTAGTTTTTCTTATTAGTAGTATTTTCAATCCTCTTTTAATTGGTATCAGAGCCACTTGACCAAAAATAATTAAGATCATTAAGTTAATTAATGTCTAATTAGTGAATAATTAAGCTAATTAACAATGATGAATGCTTGAATCATCAACTGCTTGTCCTGGACCAAATTATTCACATATTGTTCACTCACCGGAAGGTCTTTCTCCAGTGGCACCTCAATTAAACTATATCACTCATATAGTTTTAGAATTAAAGGCAGAATTAGCTAAAATCAAGACTGAAGTCAAAGAATTTAAGAAGCAAATATTTGTAATTCACTTATCTCTAGTCAACGAAGTTAGGCATAGCGACAAATCCACTTCCAATATTAGTACTCCATTTCTGCATAAATATCCTTTGCAAAACCCAAAAAATAAAAATCCATTTCCCTTACATGATATTAACTTTTAAAAAGAAGTAAGAGAAAAGTTAGGTGAAACATCAGCTGAAAAAGCAGAAAAAGAAGATGATGGAGTATAAGCAGTATGCTCTTGAAGAACTATAGAATATGTTTAAAAAAGAACAAAATCTAGAAGAATTAAACAAGATAATGGTTGCAATTTGTGATAAACATGATGTGCTATCATATGATAATGAAGAGGCTAATAATGTCCAATTAGAAGAAAAAATATATCAACAGATGAATCTGATTAAACTGGAAGATCTTAATGTGTTACCATTAGAAGAAGTCAGAAGAAAACTTAATAAAAAAAATGGTAAAATGGCTGTTAAAGATGAGATTAATGAAATTAGAAAAGAACTCGATTTACGTGAGATAGAGACCAATTTGGGTAACAATGTTGTTCCAAAACCTAAAGAATTTGGCAAGCCTTCTAGAAGAAATACTCATTTTATAAGACCTAGGTACGTTCCAGCAGGACGAACAACTAACTTTTCCTTCGGGTTCATCCCAAGGAAGACTACAACCTTTGAAGAAGTTGGCTTTAACCCCAATTAGTTAAACGGGATATATCTTGAACATAGATGGAGCTCGTAATAGAGACGAAATATTTGAACATTGGAAAAGAGGCATGGATAGTGTCTTAAATCTAAATACTACCTGGACTGCTGCAAATTTCTAAACTTTACATTGAACATAGTTTCCCAGGCACTGTAGCTAATTGGTATGATTCATTCACTAAAGATGGTAAAAATGCATTAAGAATGATGGAAATACCAGCTGCAATGTTCAAGAATTTATGTAAGGAAATTAAAACTGAATTTTTCGGAGCCAAACTTGATTCTGAAGAAAATGCAAGAGAATGGCAGAGAAAGATTAATAATATAGAATTATGGGATCTGAGATATTTGGAAAATTATATTGCTAAATTTAGTTAATATTATTACAAAATTGAGCATAATGAAACTAATCTTGGTATGTTCTATGATAAATTGTCGTATCAAAAAAATTTCATAATGAATGAAAAATACATTGCACGGCTTGAACGAACAGATGTCGTTGATACCCTTGGTTCAAGAATCTCTTATTTAATAAAATGGGTCAATGATCAATATCTTGATCTCCAAAAGTGAAAGAAAATTAAGAAGCAATTCCTAACTTGTTGGGATTCACCTCACCAATAGTGAAAAGAACTTGAAAAGAGAAGAAAAAGAAAATTTTATAAGAAAAGGAGCTTTAATAGGCAAACGAGAGAAATATAGAAGACAATATTATACCAAACTAAGTCCTAAAAAATGAAGATTTTTAAGGAAAGCAGCTTATTGTACTGCAGGGAAAAACAACTACAAATATTGAGCATGTGGAGAAGTAGGACATTATGCTAATGAATGCAAAAATAGAAAGAATAACAAACTTATTGAAACATTAGGAAGCCTAGATTATGTTGAGCTTAGTGAAGATGGGGCATTATACCTAGCAATAAGTAACAACAAAAGAATTGTTGAAATTATATTGGACAATGAATATGAAGAAAGTGATTATGAAGAAACAAATGGAAAGCAACTCGATCAGTCTTGGTGATCTTCAAAGAGAAGAATTTGTTGTAGACAATGATCATGAGGAAGCCAAACGAGATTGAATTATTCCCATAATCCAAAAAGACATGATCTATAAAAAATCCATATTTCAATTAAAAAGCAAATACGTGTGTGAAATGATGGAAGGAGATCTGGAGATAAAGGATTGTGAGTATGACTTGGGAATCTCATTAATTGGAAAAATATCTTTAAGCATAACAAAGATATAAAGTATAGGTATATCCATGTTGGAAATGTCCAAGTTCAAATCACTCCATTACAATATTATGGTAAAGATATTGATCTTTACGTTTTGATATTAGGCATACCAAATTTAATAATCAAAGGATAAAAACCAATTTATATAATGGGTCAGTAGGATTCAATTGCAGACCAAGATATTATGTTGGTCTAAAAGATGAATTTGCTAAAAACTTCCTATCCCTTAAGATAAAAACAGTTGGGATGGACATGAAAAGAAGAGGATATCCATTAAGAATATTTTGGAAAATTATTTATAAATTAGATAATACAATAGACCCAAAGAATAAGGGAACAATGATAAAAGCAAAAAAACTTGAAAGCTCTACCCCTATGCAAAAGATCTAGAGAATTAAGTCCAATCCTCAGGAGATAAAAATTGATCGTTTATAGATATCTAGCTTCGCCAACCCTACAAAGATCAATAAAAAAAATATAATAAAAATTAATGAGGAAGGTAAAATCACCATTAAACCCTAATTATTAAGAAGCATGAATACAAGATCAGAGTGGGGAGAAGGATCTTCATCAGCTAAAGAAGAGTTTAAAGAAGATGATACAATTAGCATGACCAGTGAAATGAGTAGAATGAGTTTTGAACCCGCAAGACATAATGTAGACCGAATTATGAGTCTAGATAGAAAAGTTGTTGGATACAAAACAAGAACTGTTAGTGAACCAATCTATGAAGATGAATTAGTAAAAAACATGAAGATGGAGATTTGCTAGGAGGCTACCAATACAAACCATAATAGCATCTATATCCCAATAAAGGTCTATTTAGAGGGATATAATAAGTATGAGTTGTGTGCCTACATAGATAGTGGTTGTTCTGTATACTTTGAAAAAAGATCATTGCTCCAAGAATTTATGTGGAAAAGAGCTAAAAATCCCCTACAAATGAGGATAGCTGATAATAGCATTATGAGTCACAATAAGGCCATACAAGGGTTATCCTTAGAATTAGGAGGAGTGCAATGCATTACACCAGTTCTTTAGGCAACTGATCAACCCTCTCATGATATGATTACTGAAAATAATTTTCAGAGATTATATTCTCCATGCACACATACTATAAATCAAATAATATTTACAATCAAAGGTCACTCAGTTCCGATTGAAAAATTAAGCAACGCTTACACCCATTAGAAAATTTAATTTACACGTAGCCAGCATGGTGAGAAGATAATACTTGCAGAACAAGAGGTAGCACTGACATCTCATTACTTAAGTTTTCTATTAAAGAACAGATTGTCGAACAACAAGAAAAATTATGTAAAGAACTCTACTCTAATAATCCATTAAAGTCTTGGGATAAAGATAAAACATTTGCTAAAATCACTCTATTAAACCCCCAACACTATTATCTGAGTCAAACAAATGGTGTATACACATCAGGATATCCAGGAATTTGATAAATAAATCAAAGAACTTCTGGACAAAGGGCTAATCAGAAACAGCAAAAATCCTTACACTAGTCTTACTTTCATGGTAAGAAATCATGCTGAAGAAAAAAGAGAAAATGCTAGAATGGCAATCAATTACAAAAAACTTAACAATAATATTATCTTTTATGGTTACTATATTCCTAACAAAACAGTCTTTTTCAATAGAATTCAAGGAGCCTCTTGGTTCACGAAACTGGATTGCAAAACTAGTTATTGGCAAATAAAAATGGATGAGGAAAGTATTCCTTTAACTACATTTAGTGCCCCACAAGGACATTATGAGTAGATAATAATGCCATTTGCTCTTAAAAATACACCCCAAATATTTCAGAGAAGAATGGATAACATCTTCAAAGACCTTAATCATTGTTGTTTAGTTTACATTGATGATATCCTTATCTTTTCCAAAACCATAGAACAGCACAAAGATGATGTCTTGGTTGTCACCCAATAATGCATTGACCATGGTATTATACTTGGTAAGAACAAGTGCATTTATGCGGAACAACAGATTGAGTTTTTAGGCCTAGAGGAAAAGCTGGATAGATCACTCTACAAAAACATATTTTGAAAAAAATAGAAAATTTTCCTGAAAAGATTGAAGGCAGGAAGCAGCTGATGCCTTACTTATGCTTCAGATTTCATAAAAGACTTGGCTAAACTAAGAAAGCCATTACAGCAAAAATTCAAGAAAGATGTGAGTTGGACATGGACCACTAACGATTCAAAGATTGTCCAGAATTTCAAAAAAATGTGTGCAAATCTTTCTGTTTTTAATTTACTTAATAAAGGAGATAAATTAATTCTTGAAATAGATGCCAGTAATGAGCACTGGAGTGCGGTACTCAAAATCAAAGGAGAAAAACTTTACAAATATTGCAGTGGAAGTTTTAATAATGCAGAATGCAACGATCACACGATGGAAAAGGAAATCCTTGTAGCCATAAGGGGAATTGAAAAGTTCTTATCTTTTTAGCCCAAAAACCTTTTCTTATTCAAACTTATTGCAAATGGATACTTGGTTTTGTGAAAAAGAATTTATCAAATATGCAAGCGCGAGGGTGACTCCTGCGTTGGCAATTATGGCTTCACCAGTTTTCCGTCTCTATTGAACATATAGAGGGATTGAAGAACTCTCTCCTAAATAGTTTAACTCGAGAACTCGCCAATGGTGATCATCAAAGCCAACCTCCTTTCAGAAAAGGCGAAAATCTACAATGAGATGTCATTCATACTAGAATGGTTTTCTCCTTCTAGCAAAGTCCTCATTGATAACCTAGAATTCCGTATAAAAGGTAGATCACACTTTGGTCTACTTTCTTCTACCTACCTAATAGCCTAAAGATTTTTCCTTCTAAAGTTACAAGTTAATTACCTTAGATATCCTTATGATATAAAAAAAAAAAAAGCTCTCATGTTCAAGAAAAATTGTTCAATGAGTGGTATGCAGCCTGCATCGATTATTATCATAACTATTCTTATGATATTTGGGAGTCTTGGAGCACAATGATCTATTTTTCTAATAAATCCAGAGTTGGTGGTGTTAGTTTCCCAATCAACTCAATCTCTCCAAATGACCCTCTCATTAAAGCCTAGGAATACGGGATGATAGTGTACTTCATGTAAATCCCAAATCCAAAATTTTCATTTTTCTCAACATTAACTAAATTCCAACAATGAATGCTCAAGATGATCCATTGGATTCTTACATCTCCTGAAGGTCCAACAAAAATCCCATATAGCAGACCTCTTTACTTGGAGGTACATTGTGCACTAATCGAATATGAAAATGGAAAGGCCAAACCATTCCACTATCTTGTCTAGATCATTGATTACGACGACCCCTATGATCAGTGACAAGATTGGCTTCCAGAATGAGGAGGATTTGTTACTGATCCCACTTTAGCAAGAGTCATCGGATTTTACAACATTTATCATCAAACTTGGGCATTAATTGAAGAAGGGATACTGATAATATATTGTGGAAATGCTACTTTCGCCTATGACAAGGAGTTTAAAGAACACATGAAGGTAGAAGGAGTAGTCTCAGAAGATATCTTTGATTATCTCTTTGATATCGGAGCTGGAATAATCTTATCAGAAAAAGGAAAGAAATATCTTCTGGAATTATTTGAGAAATAGGATCCAGAGCATCTTCAATTAGATGAAAGTTTTGATGATTATCCACATAATGATGGTTAATGATGGTCTGAAAGATATAATTGGAGATGAAGGCATGCAGAATCTCAATAATGATGACTAGTCTTGTCATCATTAAAGGCTTCGAAAAGCAGTTGCCCCATTATTGTACTATTTTGACAAATGTTATATCTATAAAATAAAACAGTGTACTATAGTCGTCACTGTGTACTGTAGCCATGTGAAAAGTCTTTATGTACTAAAGCCATATGAAAATTAGTATGTACTGTAGCCATTAGGGCATCCTATGTACCCCCAAGCCTCTACAAAAGGAGAGGTTGAGTGTTGCGAAGGGACATTGTCATTTGAGCATTCTTGAGCAAAAGAAATGTTAGGATTCTCCATTTCTCTATAAGCAAGCATCTCTAATGATCTTAGCTTAAGCCCTTCTTCAAGCTTTGTATTGTAATATTTCCACTTTTAAGCTTTCAATAAAAGAAGTTTCCCAGTAAGGAACGTTATTCAATTGAACCTTATGTCTTACATATTATAATTTTTTTATTAAAGTTCTATTATCCTTGAAGAAGATTAAAAACTTGATTAGTGACTGCAGTCCGAGCTAGCAAACAAAATGGATATGTGTTAGACCTGATCTAAGGAAGGAGAGGTTGAGATTAGCAATCTCTGTAAACCAGAAGCTAGAGGAACGCCGCAGTCCAATGCCGACTAAGTTCAGGCAATGGTCGAAACTCACTAATTAAGTTTTATTATTTTTGCCAAGCATGATAGGCCGTTAATCACAGAAAATATAATATTTGGGACATACGTAGTAAATTGTGATAACTAGTACCATTAAAGTCATTATAAGAAGTCTAAACACAAATATAAGCCTAGTTTTACAAAACAGTCTAAAACTTTGATGTATTTTCATTTGGAGCCCTTTAGGGACCTGAAAATAAATATTTAGGACCCAGAAATCAGAATAACCCAAAGTTTTGTGGTCCAGAAACCATTTGTACTAAACTACGTAGTCCCGTAAATATTTTTCTAAAATCATGGGGTCAAAAAACCATTTCACCAAACCTTGAGGGACCGAAAAGCAATTTATTCAATTTTATCCACTCAAAAAGTGGTTTTTTGCTAATGAAATTAGGCATAATGGTGGTAATCAACTTAATTTAATTGCACTAAAATTTTTGGGGCATAATTTGAGCCCAAAATGAATCGAGGTCCCAATTCGGGCCCAAATGAATTGAGTCAAACTTAATGAATTTGGGCCCAAATTTTTGCATAATTAAAAATTAAATTTTTGTGATATTATGAAAAATAATTTATTACCTAATCATATTTACCAGGGCAATATCGATTCACCCGAAATTGTTAAGTGAGGCCCAAAATGAATTCTCCCAACCGGGATGATTAAATGAGATAAATAAAAGTGAAAAATTAATAACACTAGAACTATTCCCCTTGCGATGTAAGGATTGAGTCAGACAATATGTCAATATTCAAAATTATAGATAATTCATGAACAATATTATTTTTATCATTTATATTTATTTTATTAGTTGAATAATCTTTGTATTTGTAAAACTTTTTAGATTTACATATGTGTTATTTTGTATATGCAATTAAATGTTTATTAATCACATTTCTAAGAAACTGATTAAGGAGAAGGTGAAAGATCTTATGAAGTATGTAAAGAAAAGTTAAAAAAGAGTAGTATACGTGTAAAAGACAAAAAAATAGATTAAAGCACTAATTAATATGCTACCTAATAAAGTTATGACACTTGGCAAAAATATGTGAAATCACTCAATTTTATATATAGTTATATAGATGGATTAATTAGATAAATAAATATTATTTAGAGTCAGGCTATTACAAAGTTAGACATTCGAGTGGACATGGACATGGCTTACAAGTTGAAGGTGAGCATCGTATGGTATCTAGAGGGCAACTGCCAAAGAAGAAGATACTAGCTGCTCATTTTAGATCTTCTTTTTTTTTTAAGGCACATCGATATCTTGAAGTCCTTTACTACTAAAGAAAAGCAAGTCTTTGATTGGGTTTTTCTTCCATTGGATGAAGTTCATTAGGACAGGTAATCCCATGAACTTCATTTTATTTTTATGATTTTATATTTATTTATTGTTATATGTTTTTAAGTTTTGTCATTTTTACTGGTTTGTGCTTTTTCTTTTTCCAGTCAGCTAATATTTGTTCATGCAAATTTCAACATCACTAGATCGATAATTAGAAGTATTGTTGTGGAGATCAATTGCATCCTAGTTTTGATGGCCTGTTTATTTACTTGTTGAATTATTCGGAAAAGCTGAAGGATCCTCAATCATCATCATCATCATCAAGGTTCTTTTTTTCTTGTAATGCGTGTGTCAGTAATTTGTGCTTTTATATTAGCTTAAATATTAAATGACATCTTTTTTCTCTAAACTTCTTTTAATTTTTAATAATGTAGACTGAACTATTAGATGCGTTGCTGAATTTTCTGTGCATAAGTATGAAAAGGTCAAGAATGTTTTTGGACAATGAAATTCAAATTATTTGCTGGCTTGATTTTTTGAACTCAAAGCTGATCAGATCTTACAACAATACTATTTTTGTCTTCATAACGATTAGTTATTCGCAGTGCAAATATTTCATGCCCCCTCACCCCCAATCATTGCACACCCAAAATGTAGAAATCCTATGGGACTTCTTCATCAATTGTCCTTCTCTCTTGAAGTTTCTTTCTGATCATTCATCACGCTTTTCACATTCGTTTACAAGGTGCAATTGTTTCTAGGCATAATTCTGAGTTGCATAGGAATTTTCGTGATCATGCATGGCTAGTATAGAATTTGCATAATGACAAGGGAAGAGAGATTATTAATAGTATGTCCTCCGAGTGTCCTTATTTATGTTACTACTATTAGGTAGAATATTGGGAGTGAATAAACTGTAACTTCTAACTTTGATGTGCAGAAAGAGTCATGCTTGGTTCCTCATCCTATAATTAGTGTACCATATCATGTGTGGTTGAAAATGACCTTTACATTGTTAATGATGCTATTTAAACATGACTATTGTCAATTGTTTTGTAAAAACTACTTATACATAATGGGAAAATTCCCAAATTTTTAGTGAATCTTTAGGCACAATCAAGCTATGATCCTAAGGTTGTGTAGAAAGCATCATTCTCACTTGTATTTTTTGAATATGTAGTAGACATGCTATGTGATTGCTATTTATAGGTATATAGTATCACTCTTATCTCTCTTTATAGATACAAAAGTTGTCATATAGGAGAAACAAGGTAGATAATATTTTTTTATGCAAATTTGTGAATATGCTTATATATAATAACCCAACCCTAACCCATATTTGTTTATTTAAATCATATTTATTTATTTAATTAATCATGCTTATTTATTTAATTAATCATGTTTATTGATTTAATCACTCATGGTTATTTGTTTAACCAAATCATGTTTATTAATTCAATTACACTCAATTTATATATTTACCAAATTACCTTATGTCATTTGAATTTTTCGCTTTTATTTATCGTATTTAATCATTCTGATTGGTGGGTATTTCATTTGGGTCCCGTTTTGCAATTCAAGTTTCATTGATTGTTAATTTCAATTTCGTTGATTGATTAAATATCGGGTTAATCGATAGTAGGCCTCGATAATTATGGTTTAAGAAATTATTATTATTATTATTATTATTATTATTATTATTATTATTATTATAAACTCGCAAAAATTTAATTTCGAGCTACGAAAATTCAATCGCATATGGTTTACTTTCGTTCCCGGGCCCAAACCATATAAGCCAATCATAGCCCAACAAGCTTGCATTGTTAACCATGATTTAAACTTAACCATGGTTAGCAAAAAGCCACTTTATGAGAGAACAAAGCCTAGCCAAGTAAACTTCAAGCCATTTCTAGCCAAGCAAAACACACACACAAACACATATCTCTCTCTTTCTCCCCCTTCTCTCCTCCATACCCACGGCTCCCCCCTTCCCTCTTTGCTAGCTGCTGTTTGGCCACCCAACTACCACCAGAACAGCCCCCTCTAGCCACCCTAGCCACCACCTACATCCGCTCAAGCATCAAACCTCACATATATTCCTTTTTCTTCAAGCAAAGTAAGTAAACCCTAATCTTACTCTTGTGGATGTTGATTGTATCTTGGTTTTGATTCTCGTTTTGGTTGTTTTGATGGTTGATCATATTCTTTGGATGGAAACAAGAGTTATTTTGATGTTTTTAATTGTTGATTGAGTTTGGATCATGCTAGGGCTTAGGGTCATTCATGAGCATGCAAGCTTAAAGTTGGAAGTATGAGTTTCTTGGATTGTTTGTATTTGATATAGTGGCTTTAATCTCTAATAATGTTTATGAGGGTATTTTTGGTGATCTTGGATGAGATGAAGGGGAAGTAAGTTGGGCAAAAGTTAGGGTTTTAATGATTATGCAAGGTATAACTTTCCTTTAATAGCAAGCATGTTATTTGTGTATATTTGATTGAGAAATGATCTTTGATGTATATCATTATGAAGTGAAATTGAGTGTGGTGGTTTTGTATGGTGATAGAAAGGACCAAAGCTTTGTTACATGATTTTAAGAAATGATTTCAATTGAGAATTTGTGTGAAAAGAGAGGAGAAAGCAATGACAGTGAGGGCTAGAAAATGACAGAAAACAAGGCAAGTTTTGTCAATAAACTGGTAATGATCGGTCCAGCCCAAAATTATGATTTTTGGTGGGTAGATAGGTCAGTGTGTTGGCTTTCAAATTCCTTTTGAATCGCTTTAATCCTAGTTCCATGGAAAAAGTTATGACTGTTTTGCTAGAACTGCGCAGGTTCAACCAAAATTAACACACTTGTGTTCTAACCCCATTTTGGGAACTCTATTATGGGAATCATATTTTGTGTTGTGAATGAAATTTTTTTAAGACTTATTAATCTTTCTATATTGGGGTTTTTAGGTCTCTATTTGAGGTCAAGGGTGAAAGTTATGAAGTTTTGAAGTGAACTGGCTTACTTTGGTGCAAATTGGGTTGTTATTGTAATTTCTATGCAACGTATACATTGAGGAAAATTCTAAACGTTTTACTGTAGATTTTCCATATTATTTTTGAATTTTCTATAATATTTCATGAATTTTGGTTGAGTATTTTGAGTTTGGTATTTTTGAAAGCATTTTGAGTAATTGTATAAAGAGCAATAATAAAGATTGAGTGAGATTGATCATGCACTCATTTTGTGTATTTTGGATCAATTATGTGTATTTTGGATCAATTAAGGTCATTTAATAGGGGAAACAAATGTTTATGGGGTTTAATAGGGCATTTAGCTCAATTATGGAGAGAAAGGAAGACAAGTATGTATTGTGGGAGTATATTATGAGTTATGGACTTTACAAAGGAAAATTCCAAGTTAATGAGTTTAATAGCTTCTATGGTTTTCAATGACTCATTTGGGGTGAATTTATATATCTAATGGATTTATGAATGAAATATGAAAAGTGGGGAGAGTTGTGACTCAGAAACCATATTGATCATACCAAATTATTGTAGTTTATGCTATTTTGAACTAAGATATATCTCTCTTGGTCTCAAACCTTTATTACTTACTCAATTCAGAATGTATCAAATGTATTTATTAAGCTAATCTAGTGTACTCGTTGTTTATCTTGAACACAACTATACATCAGTGAGCCTTAAGCCCGTATCAGCAACCTATCTCAGAAAAGGCCAAAACCACTTTCTCATTTGTCGCCATCAAGGCATTTTCCTTTGTAGTCTCATTTATCTCATTATGATCTATTTTACTTTCATTTACTTTATATTAGATTTAATTACTTTTATTAATTCAGTTTTGAAGTTATATTGAAATACCCAAATTATGTATACTATTTAATTACTCAATTTCTATTACACATACTTACTAAATTATGTGAGTAAGGATCATTTACTGACTACACATATCTACAATGATATTTATGAAATAGAATCGAGGCCTAGTTATCGTTCCCTATTATGCATAAGTGTTATCAAGTCAAAATATATTTATCAAGTCAAATGACGTGTTTTTTTAAAGACTCAAGGTATGTCCATTGTCTGTATCTTCAAAAAGTAGGACATATTTATCAAGTCGCAACTCTTAATGAGCTTATCAATGAATCAATTTATACAGCGATTTGCCATTTAACTTGTGACCCCATCAGTTATCATCTATATGGTGCTAGCCCATCATTTACCCGCCCGGCTTCAGGCCAAATCTTGATCGGATTGGCAGGTGTACACCTATGTATAGATCATATCATTGCAAGAGGCTCACATCCAGATAATAATGAGCAATTTAGTTCCATATTACTTTCATTTTCATTGTTATTGCGAACCAAATGAATTGCAAAGACGGGTACCCATCAACAGTGTTCTACGCTCATTTTACAATACAGGAATGCATGTACTGAGTTTTAGCTCATATTTTCGAATTATTTTCATGTTTACCATTTTAGGTGATGAAGTATCACATGTTTCTCCATTTAGCAAGCCTTGTTGGAAGTCATCAGATGCTCACAGTAGATTCAACATAGCATGAATGTTGGGATCAACCTCAAGGTCAAGTTGGGTCTATATTCAATATACTTGTGTAGTGTGGAGTGCGAGTTAGCACATGGTATGATTAATTCGATTGTATTGAAGTTGAACTATTATGGACTTTGGTCTTGGAGTGTTTCAGTTTAATAGATATTATGATTTGAACATGAGTTGCAAGATTAAATGGTTTCAGTGAGCCTTGTCCTTATCAGGATGGTGGTGACGCCTTTTATCATTAAGACTTCCGCTTTAGTTTTCCGTAAATCATGTCATTAGCATTTTCGGGGCGTTACATTATAGTTGCATTGATATGCATATATATTCTTTCCAGTATTTCACAATGGATATTACTTTATGGTGTGCTTTAATTTCCTGGCAAAGAAGTGGAGATTATCCATTCTATTAGTCCAAACAATGTGGAAAATGATGCTATGCTTGTCCGTGTCACCCTCTTGGTGATCTTCTATCTTAACCTTCCTCCTTTAATATTCTAATCCTCTAATATTTAGATTATGGTCAAAGTGTAAAGATTCTTGTGAGTTTGATGTGGCTAAAATTATGAGAATAAAATTGGCATAGCATAGTGTTTGCCACATTTAAAGTAATGTGCTCTAAATGTATAATACTTTTTTACAGGTTCGGTACTTTTTGAAATATTTTCCAAAAAAAATCCCTAGTTAACAAAGGGTAAAGCTATTTCAGCAGAGAGTTTGCCATTGGAGCAACTAAAATTACCTTTGATGGAAGTTTCAAGAGAAGCATATCCTAATTCAGGGGTGTATGCAATGCAATATTTGGATATGCGCATAGAACATGTTAAGAAATCAAAGTGGGTTTAAGAATTTCAATTTCAGTTAACTATTTTTTCTTGGGGGGTAATAAATAAGTGAATTATATCATCAAAACTTTGATAAGTTTTTTGTGTTTCTTTTTTGGCCTCTGCAGTCACCCTTGTTTAAGAAGCTCAGGGCAAAGTATTAATACAACCTCATCACTAGGCTGGAAAATATCATTGCTTCTCAGATTGTTGATAAGACTAAAGTTTATCATAATAACATCAAAAAAGAGCAGACTGGTGGTTCTCAGTTGCAAAAGTTGAATGAAGGTTCTCGCATTACAAGGCAAAGTCAAAGGTTGAAAGGCAAGACCTGATGTTATGCATTATTTTTGTTAAAACAATTTTTAATAGGTTGTACTATTGGGTTAAAATAGTTATGGGTAAATTAGCCACCTCCTATGCTTAGTGGTTGTCCAAAAGATATGCTTAGAAGCTTTAGTTTCGTATAAACAGTTGCGGTTAAACAACTACTAGTCCATTTTTCTGTTATTATTACAATGCAGTGGAGTAAAGGTACATTACAACTGAGTAAAGTCTCATTACAAATGATAAATTGTCCATTATGATTTATAGATTTATAATTCCTAAAGTAATGCAGAAAAGGTTCATTGCAATCGAAAAAAGGTTCGTCACATAGCATAAAGGTTCATTGGAGCAAAATTATCATGTAAAATCACCAAGAATCCACCATCACCAGCAAGAATCAATAATAGCATCTACATCTTCAATTTTAAATAAGCAAATAGGTCTATATCCCCAAATTCAATGAGAACCAATAGCATTCATTTATATTTTTAATAGCAAAATAATAAATTGTGCTCAAAGAATTGATGGTGTCCTGCTACTATCAATTATGACATTCATAGTTTCACCAAATTCTTTTAGGTGGACCATCTCCGACAGACACATGGTACATGCCCCCTACATCACCAAATGTTGAGTCCTTTAATTCTAAAACTTTCCTACCTAATTTTTTTAAAATATAGAGTGATTTTGTATTTACGTACCTCGATAATTGCTGCTCCAACATCGGTATTGCGCCTGCTGGAATCCTCTAAAGGCCTGAAGCCACTTATTGCCTACAAATACCACAAAACTTATTCCTTTAATTATAATGTGATTATAATGTAAAAATGAAACCTTCCATTATTTCTTGAATTAAATTATAATAATTTATACCCGGACTGCAAAGATGATAGGGCTAATGTTGAGATGGTTGAAACTGTTTGTTGCTTGTCTTGCAACATTCTTCTTTCTTGCCTTCACTTGATTGTTTTTCTTTTTGGTGATGCTCACTTTTTTCTTATTCTTTTGCTCTTACTTTCTTAATTCAGTGGAATTATGGAGTATTCCACTTAAGTTTACATTTTTATTTTCTGATCCAGAATTGTATGTAGGGCCTATGTCCATCTCAATAACTTCTCTAGCCTTTTGTAATAATTCTTCACATAAAGCTCTTGCTTCTGTATTTGAGGCTGAAGCAATGACCAGTGTAGTGAATTTTCAGATTATTTGTAATCTCCAACAGATGAAGAAGTGCAAACATACTTGTTGAAAGATCTTACATGATCGACGTCGTCATAGCCCTTGATGTTTTTCTTCTATCTATTTAATATATACTTCTCGGGAATTTTTTTAACACAAAACATATTGAACATCCTTAAGATATGAAAGTACAAAATTCTTACCTCTTCAAATTTTTTGCATGTGCAAGAAGCTTGAGTTGACCAATTAGTGTTGACAACGTGGAAAATCTCATCAATGTTGTCCCACCACACTTTTACATACCATGCATGAATCGGTCTCTTGAACCTTTTCTTGGGCACAAGTTGTCCCTTTTTTGTCATCTTTTTGAAAAACATGATGTGGTTCAACAGTGTCTAATGGAGTCCTACCTAGCCAAGACCTTGTACAAGATCAACCAAGTTCAGAACGTCCACGAACAAGGCCACAAGTCCAGAAGATGGCTCACATTTTGTAAGTGACTCAAACAGCAACAACCGGGTTGAATGGCCAGAAAATGCCCGGTTTTGTTCATCTCATTACTTAAGCTACATTGTGGCTTACGTCCAATTTTTTTGCATTTTTGGAATCCTTATGATGTCTACTTTCAGGTCCAAGCATTCATTTCCAATCATGCACACAAGAAGAAGGGAGATCAAGGCATTTTGTCTAACCGACCAGTTTTGGTTCAAAACTATATGGTTAAATGTTTTAGTAGAAATTACCCACTTAAACATGATTTAACCTTGATTTCTTTGTAGGGGGGTTTGTATACACCCTAAATTTTTCCCCCATGGCTTGAAATTCAAATCATTACCACTTTTGCTATGCTTAATTCAAGTCAGAAAAACTAGGTTGCAAACTATCCGTGAACCCGGTTTGATGCAGCCAGCTGGTTTTACCTTCAACTGTGGGTTTCTTTTTCACTAGCTTGAGTGGCACACGTCCCAAGAAGTCTTAAAGGGAAATGATCAGCTGCAAAAGGAAGATTTCTAGAAAAGAGCAACCAATAGGAAGCAAGTTGCAAAAGAAGATGTCTCTCAGATCCTAAAGGCTAGTCGAAAAGGGGTTTCTACTTTACGGTTGCTCTCATGCATTTTTGCTAGAGTTCTGATTGAATTAGCTTAAGTATGAGTTAATTAAGTTGTAAACATCATTTGTCTTGCTTTCTTTAATGTTTTGAATGTAATTAGATTAGTTTTAAGTTTGATTTGTACACGGTTAACTCTAACCGTGAATATTAGCCTAATTAAAACCTTTCCTCCCTAAGAAGGAAAGCTCTAGGTGTGTGCTAGCTTGGGTGTATGCTTGCTAGGCTTCTACTCTAAAGGTTCTCATGGCCCTTGCTGTTTACATTACACACTTTGAATGAGAATTTCAGTTTGAGAGCAAAGTTTGCTTTCGTTCTTCCAAACACTCAGCTTGCTTATCCTTAGCTAAGCCGGTTAAGGTGGTGACCAAGTTAAGGTGGTGACCAAGCTTAGTCCTAATCTTGATTAAGTGGTGATTTCTGTATCTTGATCAAGTTTAGGGGCCCTAATCTTGGTTTTGGTGGTGTTTCTGTATCCAAAATCCAAGTTTAGCTCTATCCTATTAATCCATTTCAGTCACGGGTTCTAAGAGAAATCGTGAGTGTTCTTTGTTCTCTAATTCAATCCGTAGCTTCTCCATTGTTTCTCCTTGACTGTAAGCTTCATTTCATTGAGCTTTACATCAGTGTATACCTCTGCTACATGATTCAATATACTTACATTTGCATAACATGTTTCTAGCCTTCGATCATAAGGCCCATATTCATTTACATTCTCCTTACAACTCTATTCAGCAGCAACATCAAGGAAGCTCTCATAAAATTTGCACAAGTCAGTGGTTGCATGATGTTTCCAAGAGATTGAATGGTTGATTGATTCAACCCTTTGTGAAAGACAAAATTCCCTTAGAAAAGTAATCTTTATTGAATGCAGGACAACAATGTTCCCTACTCTTGTAAAGCATTTTTAGCTAATCATTGTTAGCACAATTGTATTCTATTATCAACCTGGGAAAATTCAAGGAAAAAGATGTTTTCAGTGAATCTTTTACCTTTTACAGTGAATATTTGATATTGTGCAATGAACCTTTTTGTCCTTTTTTTAGTGAATCTTTTCCAATATTATGTATTATTCAATTTATAAATCTTTTTCCCTTTACATTGAATCTTCATTTTTCTACAGTGCATCTTTTCTGCATTATGAGAGCAAAATTTAATAAAGGCATCTAAAAATAAAGCTCTGACTTGTGCAGGATCACAATTCATGAGAATCTTGTTGAATAAATCAACGTTGGCTTCTCAATGTACATATGTGAATTCTCAAATATTCAATAATATGCTACATATACAATCTATGCTTTACTTATGGGAAGAATGTTATGATAGCAGCTACAATTGAAGGTGCTTAGTTTGTCATTATAGTCCTTGGATGCTTTCCACCCATTGATTCTAAGAAAGTTCGAACAAGCCAAATGAATGATTCTATTCTTTCATTCAAAATAAACCCACATGTAAGGATTATATTCTTGTTATGATGATTCATGCGAACAAAAGGTGCACAAATCATGCTATATTTGTTTGCCCTGTAAGTGATGTCAAATATAACCATGTCTCCAAAGATATCATAATCTTTTTTCATTATGCTATCTCCCCAAAAAATTCTAGTGAGACTCTCTCCTCCACCAAATTCAAAAGCAAAGTAGAAGTTTTGGTCTTCAATTTCCCTTTAATTCAACTTTTCTATTAAAGTGTTACTATCGGCACCACTTAAATTCTTGCTTTTATTAGCAGCAAGCGCATTATATGCATCCGTGTTGGTCAACCTGAGGGTTGGTGAACCACCAACCTCGTTCTTCAACATTCTCATAGCATCGGACACTTTAATTCTACATGATCTCATAAGTTTCAATAACTCTAATTGTTCTTTTGTGGCTGCTCATTGAGATTTTAAAAGTTGACGTTGCTGAGATCACAAAATGGAAGGTTCTAAACCTTATCACGCCTGGTAACAATCCACACACCATTTCTATCTATTGAAAATTGAGTCACTTCTTTGCAACCAATTCGAGTTACTCTTTTGCTATATTAGCAGGTGTCAATGTGATCTTCATTTTTCTTAGTCGTGTTTCTCTTAATACCTTGCTTTGAACAACAATATCTCCTCGTTGTTAAGCCACTTCGATTACCTATAGTCCTTCGTGAATTCCTACAAATGTTGAACCCCACTCTTAGACTATAAGTAGTATCTAAATCGTATACTTCTTGCTCATGCTTAACACTTTGTCCAATCAATTTAAATTTATCATTCTCAATATATTCATGTTCATTGGGTTCTTGATATTAAGGACCTGTAATTTAGGTTATGTCAATAATGTTAGAAATTATTATATTTATAACGCCCGGACCCCCTCCTAGGCTGCGGACAGTTACTAGAAACAGCTTCAAGGATTATTGACTGGCCCCTCAAATCACCACAAGTCTTTCTGGCGTGTTTCGTCCTCGCTCACACGTTGCCTGAGAAACTTCTTAGGAGGTCACCCATCCTAAGATTGCTCCCCAACAAGTACATTTAACTGTGTAGTTCTTATAAGTGGGTTTCCCGAAAAGAAAGGCGCATCTTTGGTGATGTAAGTAGTTACTACGATCTTTTTATGCCACACGCGTGGTATTACAATCGCCCCCACTTGAAGCGCACAACGTCCTTGTTGTGCCTTAACCGACTGACTTGAAAGTCCCTTTGACCTGCGGTCTATCACAGTATCTTTGCTCTGCTAGGTGACTACCCAGGGTCCTCATATCCATTGGCTCAACTAACGGTCGCGAGTTGGCTCTAATACCATCTATTACGCCCCGACCCGCTCAAAGGCCGCGGATAGTTACCAAGAACGGCTTTAAGGATCATTGACTGGCCCTACAAATCACCATAAGCCTTTCCCGCATATTTCGTCCTCGTTCACATGCTGCTTGAGAAACTTTCTTGGAGGTCATCTATTCCAAAATTGCTCCTTAGCAAGTACGCTTAATTGTAGAGTTCTTAATAGTGGCTTCTCGAAAAGAAAGGTGCACATTTGGTGATATAAGTAGTCAGTTCGATCCTTTTAAGCCACACTCAAGGTATTACAATATTTATTAACTTATATATATATATATTTTTATGAATAAGACCAAAACAAGACAGGTATTAATTGATATTTTTTGATGAACCTTTTCCAAAATGCAGTGAATTTTTTTCACATTGCAGTGAATATTTTAAGAAAATTAATGCATCCTTTTCACTGTGGTGTTGAGAATCGATGTTCTAATTTTAAAATTGCAATAGCTAGATGGTATTCCTCGTGAAAACGAGCGGGACCCACATGGGAGTTGTTGTTGTTGTATTTACTAGATGATATTGCATTGAATTTTCGTAATATAAATCATACATATATATAGCTTCTTGCAATAATAGTGTTTGAGGATCATATTCTTGTTTGTTAGATTTTTATGTTGGCGACCTTCAATACAATAATAATGTCAGTTATTGTTTTATTCATTAACTTATTGTTATTTTATAATTACGACAACCTGAACGATTGTTGGTTGATAATTTTTTCATGGATCCTTTCTATGATGTAGTAAATTTGTTGTATACTATAGTGAATATTTTGACTACATTAATGTAATCCTTTTTTTTTTAATCAGCTTATGATGTTACACTTGTGTCTTTCAGAAATTCTATTAAACATCTTATGTTGCAAGAATTTTCCAATTTGAAAGTTTACACTAGATTAGAAATTCTTTACACGATTTCGGCAGGGTGTAACTTGTAAGCCTTGAACATCATCCACCCCATTTCTTCCCCCCACTCGTAATGGCGGCTCTGCGTCGTCTCTCCCACAGCGCTCGTAGGGGCCTCATCCAGCTTTGTGTCTCCCATTCTGCCTCTGCTAAGCCTATCCAGTTTCTGTACCCTCCATCCCACTCCCACAGCTGCAATTATGGTTCAGGCATTTTTGGCTTTGAATTCTCGCAGCGCCCTAGTTTCAATCTTACACCATCCTACTCCATATCATTGGGTCAGAATTTCTTCTTCTCCACCTCTTCTGGTGTTGCCGATGGGTCCAATAGTTCAAGTGGCCGTGGCAAAGATAGGGGCAGCGATGGAGAACTGAAGAGAACTTCTGAAACTTCGTGGATTGACTTGTATTTGCCTCAGAAAGCTCGACCTTATGCCAAGCTGGCTCGCTTGGATAAGCCTATTGGTATTTGGTTACTCACTTGGCCATGTATGTGGTAAGAAAGGTCAAACATTGGACCCCCCCCCCTTTCCCTGTTTTGGCGATCATTTATTGTTAGCTCTAGTGATTTGAGCGATGGGGACATTGGAAGTCAAGGGTCGAAAATTAAGATTATCTTCTGTCAGTTGTGCATTGCTGGTTTCCATCCGGGCTTAATCTTCTGTCAGTTGTGCATTGCTAGTTTCCATCCTGGCTTAATCTTCCAAGTATGATTGCATTTGCTTGCTCTTTAAGTTGATTTTCGAAATGCAATAGATACTGTAGTTTGTTATTGAAATTTTCAATTGCCAAGAGTGGACTTTCGATTAATGGCATCTTGTTTTGAAATAGCCCTATGATTCAGTGTGTAAGACCCAGCAGTCTGCTTCAGATTTGGGCAACCACTACATACATCCTTACGGTTTTTTGTTTTTCTCCCCTTTTTCCCTCTCCCTGACATGTGATGGGAGGAGTCATTATAATCCTACATAAGGCCTGTGCTTTGGATTCTCCTTAATCTTATTATTTGATTTAATTTTGCTTTCACAAATGAGTCAATTCTTCTCTGTTGGAACTTGGAAGTTTTAAAGTATTGTCCAGAGGTTTTTTTTTTAATCCTCATTTCTCGAGGATCATGTTATGAGGCACTCAATGGAACATGTCTTGTCTTTGTGGGTGAGTGATGATGATGAGTACATGAATTCCTTTGGATGAGAGTCTAGTGTGATACTCAAATACAGCCCCCATAAAATCATTATATATACAAGATAAAGTGATGAACTATGGGATAAAGACCCAAATACGGCCATACATAATATAGTTGGGCATGATATTATGTTAGTTTACATAGAATTTGCTTGCTTGCAACTAATTTCACTCCCATATCTTTTAGTGAGGTATTTTGCGGTATCGAGGTTTCTAAATATTCAAGTGTAGCTCCTAAATGTTTGTGTGTGGTAACTTTGGGCGATTATTTTTGTATGCCATGCCAACCTTGTGGCATAAAATTAATTAACTTTGATGTTTCCCCAAAAATGCCCTTAAGATTTAATGTTGTTTACTTTTACTACTTGAAAAATGTTATCTTTTTGTTTTTTCCCTTTTTCTGCCTATTTATTTTCTTTTCCACCTCCTCAATCATTCCCTTTTGTCTTTTCCTTTCTACTTAGAATGAGTCTTAGTGTTCTTTCTTGCTTATATTTGTACATCTCGAATGTCATCTTATCTATTAAGCATAAAGAAATTTAGCGGTGATGTTGGTTTATTGGTGGTGGTTATGGGTAGAGACCATGATGATGTGGGATGTTGATTGTGGGCTTGCTGGTAGTAGTGATACTATCATGATTGCGGTTGCTGACGATGGAAGTTTATTTGGGATGTTAATTATGAGTTATTTGTGATGGCTTTGATAATAGTGTTACGAGTGAAAGAGGACAGAAAGCAGATATTGCTGAACATCCTAGTCCTATGAGGCTTGAGTAGGAACCCTGAAATTATTGAGGCCAAACAATGATGAACTAATGTGAGATTGTAGAAATTATGGGTCTCAACATAATTTTATTGAAAGACCGGATATCGTACATGATTAATTAGGTTTGCCTATGAATTATGATTTGTGATATAGGTATATCATTCTTATTGCAGCCTATAAGAAGCATGAACATTGATACAAGGCACAAACACAACACCCACATGCAGACTTGTTATTTTAAAAAGATTATGATGTGACGTGTATAGTCGACATGTATTGATGAGAAAAATATGTCTTTAACTAGTATATATTTTTTTTCATTCTATATTTTCAGTCTTGGTGAGCATTGTGTTTGGATTGGAACAATAATAATTGCTCATGGTTGGAACTTATAACTGTGAGTAACAAAACTCTATTTCTTTGTGCCAATGTGCATTCATGTGTTTGAGAGCGTCTACAAGGTGTCCTGGAATGTCTGACAGATGCAGAAGAGTGTGGCGAGTGTCTGTAGTACTTAGGTGTGCCGAGCATGAAGAACATAGTTCAAATTATTTTGCATATTTGGGCCTAAGTGTGGACTATTTCAGGCTAACTTTGCTTTGCTTTATTATGTAGTGCTGCTGAACCTTTGAGAATTTGTATGTTGTTCTACCATGGATTTAACTCGTATTAGACCTCTGTAACAATGAATTGTGAAAGAAATAAGTTTTGAATGTCAACGTACTCTAGCTTTTGAGAAGGTCTGTCTTCTGTTTTTACTCCAAATCTAAAGCTGGAGCCATCCATTCTTTTATCTAAAGTTAAATAAGCAGAGGTCCATGTATCTCAACCTTCTGGGCATGAACAAATTGTCCTAACATCTTGCATGCTTGGGGAACATCAATTTGGTTTCATCATCACTATCTCCTGTCTCTTAGGTCAATTACCATGGCAGCAGAGCCTGGAAGCCTTCCCAATGTCAAAATTATGGCATTATTTGCTTGTGGGGCTTTGCTTCTGCGAGGAGCTGGTTGTACCATTAACGATCTTCTTGATCAGGATATTGATGTAAAGGTAATAGCATATTTCTGCAAGTGCCTCACATACCTTTGATCTTATATAATGATTCCAAGTGTCACATAGAATACAGTGTTTTCTGGTACATGAACAAGTATTAGATTTCTAGTTGCTGTCTACCTTGACTTATGGTTCATGGAGGTTGATTAGTTGGTAGTTGGTACTTGTTTCTGGCTTGTGTTACGTTCTACAATCCACACATATAATGTAGTCTACAATGTAAATTAAAATCATAATTGCAAATTCTTTATTAACCTTCGCTAATCAAAATGAGTGCAGGTGGCAGAAACATTATTACATTATTTGAAGAATAAAGTTTCAGACATATTAAGTTGTAAAGAAGAAGTGAAGTCTTTCCAGTTTTTATAAAAACAATTAGTTTGACTTCAGTTTCGAACTGTTGACTTGTAGCCCAGACCATTTCATAGGCGCATTAACAGATAAATGATGGGAACCACGACTAGATTGCTGACCTGAGAGATCTTGAGCACATATCATGATGATCTGGAATTCTGAGTCTTCAGGGTGCAGCGATCAAGATTGGATGCTCCAAATGTGGTTCTAGTCTGTTCTTTTTCTTTTTCTTTTTCTTTCTCGTGGGAGTGGGAAGGGAGGATAATGTTTTTGATGTGTTAGGAGCCAAAGATCGATTCCAGATAATGTCCCCCATCCCACTTCATCCCTATTTTCTGGTAGCCATTTATATCCTCTAACAAGTGTGTATCCCATTTTGTCGATGGATCCAAGCGCCATCATGCGGAAGCCATCCCTGAAAATGTCCTTGACCTTGCTATTTTCTTCCAACATCAGATAACTCCATGAACTCTTCTGTGTAATGTAATTCCCATGTGGACCATCTGTTTTACAGACTATATTCCTAAACCACTTTTTGTAAGTAATCTCTCTAGATGGCTTCCAGAGCTTAACAGCATCCTCTGGTAGTATGAATGTAGACGACCAACATCCAATGATGTCCAGCTAACCAGTCTATTAGTAGGTAGTACCACTCCTCCAGCATATGATAAGTTTCCTGAATTACATATTTTAATCTTACTTATAATCTTCTTGACCACAATTCTACAATTCATGGCCAGCAGTCTAGAGTTGGATATGGGTACTCAGTATTTGAAAAGTAATTTACCTTCGCAAAGACCATTAAAGTGTTGCTTGTTGTCTTCTGTCATTCTCCCTATTCCTACTTGAGGTTTGTCGTAATTTGTCTCCCTTCCAGAGCATGATGAAAAATTATGGAAAACATCCATTTGTTGTTGAACTGATTTGATCTTTTCTTTAGAAATGAGGATTAAGCTAAGTCATCTGCAAATGATAGATAACACAAGACCCGCATCTTGGTTGAGAATCTAACATCCCTTCTTGAGTTGCCTTTTTAAGTACTCCTTTGAAAAATATTCAAAATGGGGAAAGTTGTCCTCTCCTGTGAGGCCCTTGTTACCCTACAATTATGTATTGAGTCTGAGATTGAGAGCGACGGAAAGTGATGCAGTTCTAATGCATAGGCTTATCTGGACAAAAGGCACTATTGGCCTTCATTTGCAGTGATGCGATTGAGGTGATTATGCTTAGTTTGTGAAGATTGAGTCATTCATCGATGTCAAGAACACATGGTTTGCATCATAATTTGTAAGTTCATCTCATATCTAGGGTTGAGATCTGGAGCTTAATTGCTTCTAGTGGGATGAGTTACGGAAAAATCACTATTGCCTTTTGCATTTAGCTAACTTTACTAGGACACCTAGCTTTCGGCAGGTTCGATAGCAGCACATGTCAAACATTGTCATTGCATCAGTGAATTTTCTTCTGTAGTGACCTTTGTTGCAAGTATGCCGTTTCCATCTCCTTTTTCTTGATGGGATGTGTAACTATTTCATTAATAAAATACTAAACAATAACTACAATGAAATCGTACATGGCTGAATTAGGTATAAATGAAAAGACAAAATTCAAGTTTCAAATCTTAGTTTTAAAAAGCGCGAGGCGCACTGAGGCGCATAGGGTCCTAAAGCGTGAGGCGCAAAGCACGAGGCGAAGGCGCACGTATCATGGATGCGAGGCGCACTTCTATGCAAATTTTTTTTGAAGTATTTCATATTTCACAAAGCATGTTTTGCATAAATAAGTTAGATAAATGCATTAAAAATGTGATTAGACATCAATATGACTACTAACACCACAAATAATCTTAAGGTATGTTATCTGATCGTCGTAGTTCCCCAATGCACGTACTTACAGTACAAGTTTAGCTCACCTTTTAGCTCCCAAGGGAGAAAAAGAAGGAAAAAGGTAAAGGCAAGGCTAAGAAAAAAAGAAAAAGGGGGAAGATATAGCCTCGCATCCTTGAGACGCATCTCATCCCCTTCGAAGTGCTAACCGGGTAGCCTCACGCCGAGGCGTGCCTAGGCATGCCTCAAATGGGCTTTTTTAAACTAAGTTTCAAACAACTAATACGAATCTTATTAACTTTGGGCTGTTTGTACTGACTGATCTTCAATGACTTGGCATCTTTATTGTATATGTAGGACCTCACAATCTATACTTTAGTGTTTGAAAATCGAACTTCATCCGATATTTTCAACAAATCCAATTAATCACAGCCCTTAATAAAATAAACTAATATTTCCATTAGAGGGTGGATAGAGCCTCCTAGAAATGAGGAGACTAACTTTATTTGAAGAAAAACTGTTGCTAAATGGAATAATTGCTAGCAAGAAATCAATCAAATTGGGCAAACCATCAACAAAGATGATCAATATCAGTTCTTGTGAGGGGGGAAGAGGGGAAGGTCAAGGGGTATCTGTTTTGCACCATTTTGTACTTGATGATGAAGAAGAATCTTATTTTCAGGTGGAACGTACGAAGCTAAGACCAGTAGCAAGTGGTCTATTGACTCCATTTCAAGGGCTTTCCTTTCTGGGCTTACAACTTTTGTTAGGTCTTGGAATTCTTCTTCAACTAAACAATTATAGGTAACATGCATAATTTAAAATTTCTATGCTTCTAGATGGAAATAAATATTATCCTATTGCCTTCTTATGTTAGTATCAAGCACTTCTGTTTCTATTGTACTTAACATGCCTATGTTATGATTAGCAGCTATCTTTCAAGAATGCGCTTTCTACAACATAACAGAAAAAAAAATTTATCTTCCAAGTGAAAGGTTTCAAAATTTTATGCACAAACTGTTGCTGTGCTTGAGCATTCTTACTGTGTTACTCTGTAAAATTTTCATTTTTCATTATTTTTAAAAATCGGGCGACAAACAATTGAGATATGTGAGGTGCATAAGCTCCATGCCTCCTGCTTCAAGCTTGCCTCCTAAATTTATTGCTTCTTGGTACCTTTTAAGCAACAAGCTGTTCACTTCTAGTCGCTCTTTTTGACACTAAGTTCTGGTACTTCACCGTGCTATCCTAAATCGGGGCTACTCCGACCCTATTTTTTTTCATTGTGTTCGTCATTCTAGCCAATCAAATATGGCTGCACATCTAGCGACTTGTCTTCATTTGCTACTATTATCTTTTGAACCTAATAATTCTATGTTGGCCCACGGAGCACCACCGAGCAAGATTGTGATAGAACTTTCCCCTTGATTGAACAAGAGAGTATAGAAAGTAGCCATGTTTGATTTTTCCTTGAGTACCATGCTAGACACAAGAAATTAGGACATACATATAGACATTCAACCCTTCATTTTGAAACAAAAATGTAAATTTTTTTTAGAAAATCGCGAAGTCTAACATGACATTTTTGTTGGACAATTGACATTTCAAACATAAGTTTAGCTGAGTCTAATAGAAAAAGGATTTTTTCTTTGAAATGGAGGGAATGTTAGATGATACTTTATTGATGGAGACCATCCTGTGGAGCCTTTTGAAGCTCATCCACCAAGTCCACAAGAGCCAGCAAGCATCAAGGAGATAAAGGAAGTCCATGCCTTGGTCAGAAATACCCTAGACCAGCTCCACAACAATCTGCTCAGTTCATCCGAAAATTGGCCCGGTTTTGTCTGTCTGTTGGGGCCAGCTACTGAAGGCATTACAAAGTGCCTTGACCACTGTCCTTAAGTTTAAGGAGTTATCTTTCAAATAAAACAAGTTGCAAAGCTTTTGGACATCAATTGATTAGTCAACCAGCAAGTTCTTTCCAGCAGTGCAATCTTGGCGGCAATCCAGTGCAGGCCAGAATGGAGGGGAATTAAGTTGACCGAACAAAGTCCAACTACTTTCGGGAATGAAAGAGGACATAAAAATTTATCAAGTCACATGCCTAAAGTTACCACTAAGCACCCCCTTGAGCTGCTGTTAACCAGATGAAAGTATAAGGAAAATCCTTTTTACCCGGTTATATAGTAGCCGTGTAGAAGTGATTTGTTTTTGATCCTTTCAATCTTGCAACTTGCTGATTTTGAATTATATTGATGTAATAGGCTGCCTTGTAAGCTTGACACCTCATTGGAATGAATCATTAGTGCTAATGAGGTGACCAAGCTAGATTAGATTAGCTACATTGTACTTAGTAGGCTGATTTTGCTCCTTTGAGGGACCTTTTCCCTTCTCTTTATACTCTTGCGGAGAATAGAGAAGCTACTGTGGCTGCTCATTGTGACAATGTGTCGGGGTCGTGCATTTGGTCACCTATTTTTATTCGTGATGCCTTAGTGGATGACAACTCCCTTATAAGCTTGCTTATTAAGCTGAATGGGATTCTTATCGGGCAATCCTCTCTTGATTCAGTCAAATGGGATCTCAATCCTAAAGGGAGCTTCACGGTGAAGTCTTATTATATGAGGCTTGCTTCTGTGCCTTCTGCACCTTTGCATCGAATATGGGGATTGTGTTTTCCATGGAAGATCATTTGGAAATCTCTGGCTCCATTTAGAGTGTCTTTTTTTGTTTGGGAGGCTACCCATGACAGTATTTTGACTTACGATAATTTGCAAAAGAGGAGGAAGATCTTGGTGAACTGGTGCCCATTATGCAAGGCTGCAGTAGAATCAGTGAACCACTTATTGCTTCATTGCCCTTTTGCAAGAGCTCTTTGGGATCTAGCCTTTAGTTGTTTAGGAGTTTCTTGGGTTTTGTCCAATTCTATTTCGGATCACCTCTATGCATGGGAGGGCTTTTTTGGAAGGAAAGTGAAGAAGAAGATTGCTAGATTATTTCCCCATGCAATTTTTTGGAGCATTTGGCGTGAGAGAAATAGGAGAGTCTTTGAGGGTGTGGAGATGCCACTTCAATGATTTAAAGATTATTTTATCAAGGCTCTCTATTTTTGGGACAAAGGGATTTTTTGTTACTCTTTTCTTGATCTCGTAGATTTTGTAGATACTGTGCATATGGGGTGTGTATAGCCTTTTGTAAGATGCTATCTTTGCATCCAACCTTTTGTTAATGAAATATATCTTTCTTTTCCTGATAAAAAAAAAGTGTACCTTGTGGCCTATGGCTTACTTTAGGGGTTTGAATGGCTGTTTAGGACTACTATAAAGCCAGCCCCAAGCTCATTTGTAAGGCATATTTGAATGAATGAACTTTGAGTTTGAAAACTCCTAGTGTTATATTTTGAGCTTGCCAACTCAAGTGGGTCTCTAGGTCTCTTTATCTCATTTAGGGGGTGATTTCTGTAACCTAAATGATCTAAAGAGATTGTTGAAGTGTGAACAAGGGTGGCTCTTAGGATTATCTCTTGTTGTCTCACTTGTTTATCTCTACTTGTGTGAGTTTGTTCGCAATCTGCCCGGGTAGAAACGTTCTGCCCAGATCCTTCCCTTTGTTTCCTGGTGGTTTGAGTGTTTGTGAGGCTTGAATACATAATTTATTCTATAATATGATCTATTATGATGGCTGATCACTTGTTTGATGCTATCTTCCAACTTATTTGAAAAATATAATCATTTTTTAGCAGAAGTGTGCCCTGTGCCCGAAAAGCCTGTGCCCCGGCTCAAGACATTGTGCTTTTGTGCACCTCAAGCTTTCTTAATCTAAGGCTGCTAGTGATTTGGTGCTCCTTGTTGCACATTCAACATTCCTTTCTCCATCATCTACTACCCCTCCCTTAGTTAATCTCAAAGAGCTCTAATAGGATGCCCTAATCCTTACCTGGTGCCAATGACTAGTATGGAGCTCTACAGCTTGTTCATTTGGTCAAAACTAGTCTCTACTGAAATCCCATAAATTGGGAGTTTGGGACTGGGGTGGTTCTCACTGATGTGTACTTACAGCTTTTTTTTTTCATTTCTTGCCCAAATTTTATATTTTGTTTATTCACCTTTAAAAGAGTGATATGCTCCAAAATGATAATTTGATCTCTTGCTTCCAAACAGTTTCCCTTTTCAAACTGACTCCGTCACTTTCTCCCTGTTGCTCGTGTGTGTCAAAATTTAAAAACTAGGGACTAAGTTTCCAGACTGGTCTAGTTTATTTTGTTCTGCGGTGATTTCAACTTGACATTCTGAAATATCATGACCAAGGACGAAACTAATTACCATTGAGAGGCTAAGAGTTTGCTGGCGCACCTCGTGAATAGCAGTATCTAGAGGCTCGGTGATGTAAAGCTCAATAAAATCAAGCTTACAATCAAAGGGAAACAAGGGAGAAGCTATGGAATGAAGTTGAGAACAATGAACTCTCACGGTTTCACTTAGAACCCGTGATTGAAATGGATGGTTTAGATAGAGCTAATCTTGGATTTTGGATACAGAAACACCACCAAAACCAAGGATAGGGCCCCTAAACTTGATCTAGATACAAAAATCACCCCTTAATAAAGATTAGGACCAAGCTTGATCACCACCTTAACCGACCTAGTTAAGGATAAGCAAGCTGAGTGTTTTGAAGCACGAAAGCAAGTTTTGCTCTCAAATTGAAATTCTCATTCAAAGTGTGTAATGAAACAGCAAGGGCCCTATTTCCCTTATGTTTACAAGCCTAGCAAGTACACAACCAAGCTAGCACACACCTAGAGCTTTCCTTCATAGGGAGGAAAGGTCTTAATTAGACTAATACTCACTGTTAGAGTTAACCATGTACAAACCAAGTTTAAGCCTAAGCTAATTACATTCAAAACATTAAAGAACGCAAGACAAATGATGTTTACACTTTAATTAACTCATACTTAAGCTTGTTTACAACCAGAAGTCTAGCAAATATGCATGTGAGCAGCCGTAAAGCAAAGGCCACTTTTCAGCAGTCCAATGAGCTTCAAGAGACAAGTTTGTTTGCAGCAAGGCTCCCATTGGTTGCTCTTCTCTAGAAATCTTCCTTTTGCAGCTGATCATTGCTCTTTTAGACACCTTGGGACGTGTGCCACTCAAGCTAGTGAAGAAGAAACCCATGGTTGAAGGTAAAACCAGCCAGTTGCGTGAAACCGTCACGGGCGGTTTGCAACCCGGTTTTCTGACCTGGTTTAAGCTTAGCAAAAGTGAGCATGATTTAGTTTTCAGGCCATGGGGAGAAACTTTAGGGTGTGTACAAACCCCCCCGCAAAGAAATTAAGGTTAAACCATGTTTAAATAGGGTAATTCCACTCAAACATTTAACCATGCAGTTTTGAACCAAAACTGGCCGGTTAGACGAAACGCCTTGATCTCCCATCTTCTTGGGTGCATGATTGGAAATGAATGCTTGGACCTGAAAGTAGACATCATAAGGATTCCAAGAATGCAAAAATATTGGACTTAAGCCACAATGTAGCTCAAGTAATGAGATGAACAAAATCGGGCATTTTCTGGCCATTCAACCTGGTTGCTGCTGTTTGATGCTGTTGCAAAATGTGAGCCATCTTCTTGACTTGGGACCTTGTTCTTGGACGTTCTGGACTTGATTCATCATGGACAAGTTCTTGGCTTGGTAGGACTCCATCATCCTCCCCTTGATGAAAAGATTTGACCCTCAAATCTGGTGGGGAAGTATCAGGATGGAATGAGCTCAAATCTGTCACATTGAACGTGGCTGAAACTCCATAATCTCCAGGTAGATCAACCTTGTAAGCGTTGTCATTTATCCTTTCCAAGACCTCAAATGGACCTTCAGCTCTTGGCATGAGTTTGTTCTTCCTTTTAGAAGGAAATCTCTCCCTCCTTAAGTAGATCCATACTAGGTTTCCAGGTTGAAATACAATATTTCTCCTATACTTGTTGGCTTGGGCTTCATAGGCTGCATTAGTCCTCTCAATCCTTGCATTTACCAACTCATGGAGCTTCTGGATTTCTTTCACTCTTGCTGCTACATCAGCACTTGGTTTCTGGTCTTGAGGCCGGGGAGTAAGATCAATGGGACTTAAAGGATCAATCCCATACCCCACTTTGAATGGTGAAAGACCAGTAGCCTTGTTAGGAGCTTTGTTGTATGCAAACTCAGCATGTGGCAAGAGTAGATCTCAAGCTTTGGCATGAGGTTTAATCAAAGCTCTTAGGAGTGTTCTTAAGGTTCGATTAGTCACTTCAGTTTGGCCATCAGTTTGGGGGTGACAAGTGGTATTAAGTACCAAGTTTTTTCCAAAGAGTAATCCAAAAATGACTTAAAAACTTTGTATCCCTATCAGAAACAATGGACTTAGGGATACCATGCAATCTAGTTACCTATGTGAAGTAGAGTTCGGCAATGTGTGTAGCATCATTGGTTTTGTTACAAGGAATGAAGTGTGCCATCTTTGAAAACCTGTCTACCGCTACAAATATTGAATCCTTGCCCCTTTGGGTCTTAGGAAAACCCAAAATGAAGTCCATACTCACGTCCACCCAAGGTAGAGTAGGTACAGGCAGTGGGGTGTATAAGCCGTGAGGTAGGGTGTGACTTTTGGCTGCTTGGCACGTTCCACACCTTCTTAGGATGTCTTGAACATCCTTCTCCATCCCTGGCCAGTAATAATGCTCCCTTAACATGGCTAAGTTCTTGAACTCTCCAAAATGCCCCTCCAAGGAACCACCTTGAACTTCTCTAATCAAGAGCTCACGGGTGTTACACTTGGGAATACACTGCCGTACTCCCTTGAATAGATAGCCCTCTTGGACTAAGAAGTCCCCCTTGGGGTGCTTCTAACACACAGAATACGAGTCCCCAAGGTCTTCATCTTTAGCATACAAACTTTTAAGATGCTCAAAACCAAGAACAAGAGCATCCAGTTGAAACAAAAGGAGATGTCTCCTTGATAATGCATCCGCACCTTGATTCAATCTTCCTGATTTGTGCTTGATGGTGAAGTGGAATGACTGGAGGAACTCAACCCATTTAGCATGGCGTGAGTTAAGCTTATGTTGACCTTGAATGTACTTCAAAGCCTCATGATCAGAATGTAATATGAACTCACTAACCACCAAGTAATGGCTCCAATGCTCTAAACACTGAACTATTGCATAGAATTTCTTGGCATAAGTGGAGTATTTTTTTCTTGAGTCACACAATTTCTCACTAAAGAAGGCTAATGGTCTACCTTCTTGAGTAAGAACTCTACCAATTCCCACTCCAGATGCATCACATTCAACTTCAAAGACTTTCTCAAAACATGGCAAAGCTAGAACTGGTGCTTGAGTTAGTCTTTTCTTCATTTCTTCAAAGGCAGGTTGTGCTTTGGGGTCCATTTGAAGGATGTACCCTTAAGCACTTTAGTCATGAGGGCCATTATGGTGCTGAAGTTTCGAATAAACCTCTTATAAAAGGAAGCTAATCCATGAAAGCTTCAAATATCATGTATGCTTTGAGTTTGAGGCCATGACCGAATAGCTTCTATCTTACTCTCATCTGCCTTTATGCCTTCTCCAGAAACAATGTCACCTAAGAATGTGACTTCTTGGGTAAAGAAAGTACACTTCTTAAGATTACCATACAACTTCTCACGTTCAAGGACATGCATAATCGGGTTAAGATGTTCTTGATGTGCTTGCTCGTCCTTGGAATAGATTAGAATGTCATCAAAGTAGACTACCACGAACTTACCAATGTAAGGCTTGAATACTTGATTCATTAGCCTCATGAATGTACTAGGAGCATTAGAGAGACCAAATGGCATGACAAGCCACTCATATAAGTCTCCCTTAGTCTTGAATGCCGTCTTCCATTCATCTCCCTCTCTTATTCTGATTTGGTAGTAGCCACTCCGAAGATCAATATTTGAAAACACCTTTGAGCCATGTAACTCATCTAGCATGTCTTCAAGTCTAGGTATGGGATACCTATACTTGATTGTGATTTTGTTTATGACTCTGTTATCCACACACATTCGTTGGCTGCCATCTTTCTTAGGAACCAACAAGGCAGTACGACACAAGGGCTTAAAGATTCACGTGCAAGTCCTTTTGACATCAACTCTTCTACTTGCCTTTGGATCTTCATGGTTTCCTTTGGGTTCATCCTATAAGTTGGCTTATTAGGGAGGATAGAACCAGGAATGAGATCAATGTGGTGTTGGACATCTCTTTTGGGAGGTAAACCCGTTGTTATCTCGTCTGGGAATAAGTGACAGAATGTTTGAATAAGTGATTTAGCAATGGGGTGAGTAGGCAAGGGTGATTCTGTTTCCTCATGGATGTTTAGTATCCACTCTTTAAAAGCCTTAAATTCATGATCTGAAGCCTTTAAAAGAGTTTTACTAAAGGAAAGCAAACAACTAGAATGTTCATGGCCTTTTGTAGGTTTGTTTTTGAGGAGTTCGGAGGGTGCTAATGGCTTTAAGGTAATCTTCTTACCTCCCTTAGAAAAGGAGTATGTATTCAAGAAACCATCATGCATTGCCTTCCTGTCATACAACCATGGTCTGCCCAGTAAAACATGACATGTATCCATGGGTATTACATCACACCAAAGCTCATCTTGGTAGCTCTTACCAATGGACAAAGAGATGAGGCACCATGAGTTGACTTAGAGTCCCTTGCTTTGGTTTAGCCATTGAATGTTGTATGGATGGGGATGGGCCGTAGCTTGCAATCCTAGTTTCTCAATCATGCTAAGAGAAACCACACTAGCACAACTTCTACCATCAATTATCAAAGAACAAACCTTGTCTTGAACTGTGCACCTTGTATGGAAGATATTCTCTCTTTGTCCGTCTTTAGTACCTTTCTGGCCATTCAAGACTCTGCTCCAAACTAGCATTTCACCCTCATCAGCTTCTTCTTCGACCTCTTCTTGGCTTTCCTCAAGGTTTTCATTAGTTTCACCTTCTAATTCCTCCTCCTTTTCTTAGTCATCCACGGCTCTCCATTTAGCCAAAGTGATCATCGTGCGGTTAGGGCATTCCGAGGCTATGTGGCCTAATCCTTGGCACTTGAAACATCTTCTAGTGCTCATAGGATTGGGGTTGGGTCGAATTGGGGATGCTGAAGCCTTTGGTGGAGCTGGGGTTCTTTGTGGATTGGAAGGGGAAGTAGTTTGTGGCTTAGGAACAGGTTGGGAACTCCTCTTGTTAAAAGGTTGGTTCCGGTTTAAAGGTTTCTGATTTGGAGGTTTAAAGGATTGTCTAGCCTTCTTTTGTTGTTTAACTTTGTGAGCTAGCACGCAAACCTCATCAAAAGTAGTATAAGCTTGTAATTCAACAACATTAGAATACCTAGGATCAAGTCCTCCCAAGTATCTAACTATTGTTTGATTCTTCAGGTTCTTGGAGATCACATTTTATTACAAGCTTTTCAAATTCTCTAGTATATTCTTCCACACTTAGATTACCTTGATTCAGATTATGAAGTTGAGCATAGCAATCTTGAACATACGTGGGTGGAAGAAACCTAGCCTTTAGCTTAGACTTCATCTTATCCTAGGTTCTGATGTTGGCTTTTCGTTTCCTAACTCTTTTAGCACATAAGTTGGTCCACCATAAAGAAGCATACTTGCGTAGTCTTAGGGCCACCAACTTGACTTTCTTGTCTTCAGGAACATCATTGTACTCGAACACTTTCTCCACCATGTGTAACCAGTCTAAGAACTCCTCTGGATCAAGCTTGCCTTCATATTCTGGGATTTCAACCTTAAAATCATTTGTACTGGCTTGATTCCGTGGGTCTGGCCTTGTCCTTCTCAATGGTTCCTCCTCACTAGAGGAATCAAGAGTATGGCTGAAGACTCACTCTTGTCTTCGTGGTTCAGAATAGACGGGTTCTTCACACATCTTTTGCTTTTGCTTCAGAAAGGCACCTAGCTGCTTGCATAGGTACTCATTCTGAACCTTCAATTCTTGGTTAGAACTCTTGAGTTCTTGATTAGAAGAAGTAATCTCATGATTACTCTTCAAAACAATATCAAGTTTCTCTTCTAAACTCATACTACCACTCGTTGTAATCGGTTTGAGTATAAAACAGAATCTGACTTGTGTTTGAGAAATGAATGAGGGATGAATCTGGATGCGTGGAAAGGATACCAAGCCAAGGAGAAACTTGATACCAAATATGATGTAAAGCTCCATAAAATCAAGCTTACAATCAAAGGGAAACAAGGGAGCAGCTATGGAATGAAGTTGAGAACAATCAACTCTCACGGTTTCACTTAAAACCCGTGACTGGAATGGATGGTTTAGATAGAGCTAATCTTGTATTTTGGATACAGAAACACCACCAAAACCAAGGTTAGGGCCCCTAAACTTGATCAAGATACAGAAATCACTCCTTAATCAAGATTAGGATTAAGCTTGATCACCACCTTAACCGGCCTAGGTAAGGATAAACAAGCTGAGTGTTTTGAAGCATGAAAGCAAGTTTTGCTCTCAAACTGAAATTCTCATTCAAAGTGTGTAATGAAACAGCAAGGGCCCTGTTTCCCTTATGTTTACAAGCCTAGCAAGTACACAACCAAGCTAGCACACACCTAGAGCTTTCCTTCCTAGGGAGGAAAGGTCTTAATTAGACTAATACTCACAGTTAGAGTTAACCGTGTACAAACCAAGTTTAAGCCTAAGCTAATTACATTCAAAATATTAAAGAACGCAAGACAAATGATGTTTACACTTTAATTAACTCATACGTAAGCTTAAACAACCAGAAGTCTAGCAAATATGCATGTGAGCAGCCGTAAAGCAAAGGCCACTTTTCGCCAGTCCAATGAGCTTCAAGAGACAAGTTTGTTTGCAGCAAGGCTCCCATTGGTTGCTCTTCTCTAGAAATCTTCCTTTTGCAGGTGATCATTGCTCTTCTAGACACCTTGTGACGTGTGCCACTCAAGCTAGTGAAGAAGAAACCCATGGCTGAAGGTAAAACCAGCCGGGTTCACGGGCGGTTTGCAACCCGGTTTTCTGACCTGGATTAAGCTTAGCAAAAGTGAGCATGATTTGGTTTTCAGGCCATGGGGAGAAACTTTAGGGTGTGTACAAACCCCCCTGCAAAGAAGTCAAGGTTAAACCATGTTTAAATAGGGTAATTCCACTCAAACATTTAACCGTGCAGTTTTGAACCAAAACTGGCCGGTTAGACAAAACGCCTTGATCTCCCATCTTCTTGTGTGCATGATTGGACATGAATGCTTGGACCTGAAAGTAGACATCATAAGGATTCCAAGAATGCAAAAATATTGGACTTAAGCCACAATGTAGCTTAAGTAATGAGATGAACAAAACCGGGCATTTTCTGGCCATTCAACCCGGTTGCTGCTGGGTGATACTCTTGCAAAATGTGAGCCATCTTCTTGACTTGGGACCTTGTTCTTGGACATTTTGGACTTGATTCATCATGGACAAGGTCTTGGTTTGGTAGGACTCGATCACTCGGATAAAGGAGGCAGTAAAGGGCAAATGAGGACTGGTTCACCTAAGGAAAGAACCAAAAACTTGTAGAAGTGTAGCCATCGTAGCAACAGTAGGATAGGCACCTATAGATTTGATCTATGTTTATTGTGATTGATGTTATTTAGTGTACACATTGTGATGCAGCATAAGAGTAAAGAATGGGTAAAGAATGGGTAAAAGGGAGCACAAAAAGGCAGTGGCTAGAAACGAATAGCTCTGATATCAAATTGATGTAGGACGCTCTAAGAGCAATTCCTACAAAGGGGAATAATTGGTGTAGGGTGCTCTAAGAGCAATTCCAACATCTAGAAAATTCACTCAAGAACTTTCACTTTAATTCAATATTAATTTGTTATTCATAATCCGCCTTCTTGAATTACATAAAAGGGTTTATATAACCAAGAGGTTAACTAGTATTAGGAAACCTAAATAATAAGATATAAGTTAGAAAAGGACAAAAATATATAACCTAATATTATCCTAATACACTAGGAAACTAAATCTTAATAAAGTATCACTAAATATCCTTATTTTTTTATTATCTTCGTAGGTTATTTTTAAGCATATTTAAGGATGGCCAAAATAAGGATATTTAATGATATTTTATTAAGATTTAGTTTCCAAGTGTATTAGGATAATATTAGGTTATATATTTTTGTCCTTGTCTAGCTTATATCTTATTATTTAGATTTCCTAATACTAGTTAACCTCTTGATTATATAAATCCCTTTATGTAATTCAAGAAGGCATATTATGAATAAGAATTGATATTGAATTAAAGTGAAAGTTCTTGAGTGAATTTTCTAGATGTGGGAATTGCTCTTAAAGCGTCCTATACCAATTATTCTCCTTTGTAGGAATTGCTTTTAGAGCGTCCTACATCAATTTGGTATCAGAGCTATTCGTTCCTAGCCACTGCCTTTTTGTGCTCCTTTTTCCCCCCCTTCCACGTTCATTCGGAAAAAAAAAAACAAAAAAAACCAACCCAAAAACCCTAGATCCTACTGTCAGCCGTCAATGCCACCCCTCCCGTTGGCCACCAGCCGATCACCAAACCGAGGTCGCCACCTCGGCCTAACCTCCACCGAACCTCCACCACCGCCTGTCACTCGCCGGAACCCTAAAATCCCCAATTGCGAATCCTAGCCGCTCGCTCCTCCACTTTCTCGAACCACCACCAGAAGCGACATCCACCATCAACGACCACCAACCCCCGATCGGCAACATCGGCCGACCACCACCTAACCTCCAACACCGCCGACCCTTTCGCCGGAACCCTAAAAAGTGCAATTCCATCGACCTACCTCGCTAAAACCCTAACTACCCGAAACCTTAGACCCAAATTCACGTCCAATCCCTCACATTCATCCCAAATCGATTTCATTCCTGCATTACCCACTAAATTTCGTCCAAAACCCCTAAAACAATTGAGGTAAATCGCATCAAACCTTGCTTCAATTGATTGGCCATCACACCGTAAACCCTAAGTCGCAAACTGCCTTGTACTTGCGAATTGAAGGCTTCTAAGCTTTTGAAAATTGACAGAGGGCTGAATACATCTTTGTTGTGCTGTCCCATCGCGGCCAACCCACCCTCGCGTCAACAAACGCCTTTGCAGGCTGTCTCCCAGTCGTGGGTTATGAGTTCTTCTCGCTGCTGCAGTTCGACTCTTGTTGCAATTCCAGTGCTGCTGTTCGGTGCTCATAGTGCTGTTGTTCGCTACTGTTGTTACTAAAAGCCCCTTATTGCTATTGTTGCAACCATGATTTGGTATGAAAAACATCATTGGGGTTTGTTTGTGATAATGCCTGATAAAACACTTTCGGGTACCACGAATGTTCTGTATCAAGTTTTCTCTCCTTATGGAGATGTAGAAAAGGTTGCCAAATTTCAAACAAGAGGTGATTTTCATGTTCGAGTAAATTTCTATTCCTATCGGGATGCTGTGTATGCTTTTTGCAAACTTCAAGGTCACCGGATTTACAACGGTTGTTGTGAGTTAGATCTTTACTTTGCTAGTGAATTCATTTGTAGTTGTAACCCTATATTCCTCAGTATATGTGGGATCATAAACTTCCTAGAGCTCCTTTGATTCCTTTGAAGCTTCTCATTGAAGATTGTCGAGTTCATCTCTAAAATCTTCGAGGGAAAAACCGACTTCTTATGTGCATGAGACAGATCCAATCTATTATCATGCATATGATAGGGGATTTATCATTGAGAACAAGAAAGAAGATACTCTAGATGATGAAAATATGCAAGCAAATGTCCAAGTCTTAGAGTATCGTCAACTTCTAGATATAGAGGCAAATGATTTTAATAACAGTCTCCTTGATTCTATGAATCAAGAAATGCAAGTTGGGAACTGCGAATCATATGCAAATGAAGTCCACAATGAGGAAACGTTCATTCTAGATAGCAAAGTGGATGCTTTTCTGAGGGCACCTAAGGAAGAGGATGTTCAACCACTAATACAAGTGAATAAAGAGTCAAAGATAATAGCACAAAACTCTTCCATTATCCCCAATGAATATTCAGTGGACATTCAAAAATCTAAACGTATGCAAAGAAAATTTGAGATCGGCCTAGCAACTAGTATACATGTTGATGCTGAATCCATAATCCCTGATCATGCTTTCATGGACAATACTCTACATTCGATAGCAACACCTGAAAGTGAGCATGTTGATTCATTTATCCCTAATGAACTTCTAGTTAGCAAGAAGCTGCATCCACTGATTGCATTGCTTCTTTTCTTGGAGAAGTTGAAAGCCATACAGTTTTTCCATTTGTAGGGAGTCGCGAAGTTATTTCTTTGCTTGGATTCCTTCTTTCTACCTCTTTACAAAACTCGAGGATGAGTTTTTTCTAACCAGGGGAGAATGATGCAGGATAAGGATAAAGGAGAATTAAGAAAATATGGATATATCTTAATATTGGCATATGTGAAGTATTTTTATAATTTATTATCTTTGTAAGTTATCTTTTAGGATAAAATCTTGTCTTTTTTATCTCTTAGATTATTTTTAGTTATCGTAATCTTATCGTAATCTTTCGATATATTTTCTATTCCTTTTTCAAGTTGTATTGATTCCTATATAAACCCCCTTGTGCATTGGGGAAAGATACACTTGAATGAATTAAATTATTAAGTATTTGAGAATTCTTGTGTGAATTTCTCAGTGTGAGAATTGTTCTTAGAGCGTCCTACATCAATTATTCCCCTTTGTAGGAATTGCTCTTAGAGCGTCCTACATCACATTGATTGTTCATCTCCTAGCAAGGCAATTTCATCTATAGTTCATATAATAGATCAGATAAGATGTCTTAGTAAATGGCATCTAGTTGCTATTTTGCTTCTGAAATTTTCAGCAGTCAATGACTTTAGTCAAGAGTTTAAATGGATCAAGAGGGGTTAAATCTTCTCCATATGGCTTACTGCTTAGGGCCTCATGAAAGGGATGGGATAAATGGTGTGTTGAATTCTTTGAGAAAAAAAAATGGTGTGTTGAACTTGAATCTTCCTACTTCATTGGGAATTGCTTATCAACTTAACTACTTTCTCATGTTGGTTGGCAGCCTTTGGAATTTATGAGGTTAGCTGTGAAGTCCACCTTGCATTTTGGCAATGTTTTAGGGACTTCGAGCACCATAGCTTCTGTTGCATGTGGGCTTGCTTACTAAAATGGAAACAATGAACTACAAAATTTTCCTTTTTAAGTATTGGAACACACTTTGGCATCATATTTAGTTTCTCATGTTCACCAGTAAGTGTTGACTTCTTAATTTCTTTAATTAACAGCCGCATTTTGGGAGCTTCATCCTTGCCTCTAGTCTTCACATATCCCCTCATGAAGAGGCTGACATTTTGGGTAATGGGTCCGGTATCCTATGACATTTTTTGAATTCTTTACTTACACCAGAGTGATTGATGCCTTAAACAGAGGATTGTTATATTGCAGCCTCAGGCATATCTCGGTTTGACCTTTAACTGGGGAGCACTATTGGGATGGGCTGCTGTCCGAGGAAGTTTGGACCCTTTTGTTGTCTTCCCATTGTATGTTTCCGGAGTCTTTTGGACATTGGTCTATGATACAATTTATGCACATCAGGTATTTTCTCCTTAATATCCTTGAACACATAATATTTGTCATGAGTCCCTTCGCTTGTAGTTAGGTCCTAGTGGTCAGGATTGAGATAATGTATTTCCCCATCTAAATTGCGACCTGGAATTGCCTTCTCTCCACTGGGAAGAATAGAAGTCCTGAAGTGGGACATATTGCATGCACTTGGTTCTTCCAAATTGATAAGTCAATGTGGAACTTGGTTATAGATGATCCAAATCGGCATATTCACATCTTGAGAGTCCCGCTTAGGTGGGAACATCAAAATTCATGGAGGATTATTACCATTTTTAGTGGAACTTATATTGATTTCATTAATAAAATGTGATGTATCTGCCGAGGGCTCAAGCTAAGACTCAAATTAAGAGTAAAACTTAAAATCCAAGGGAAGATACAATCAAGAGAAAAACAATGAAAAGGGGCACATAATATGTTGGTTGTGAGGCAACAAACATGTGAGGGAGGAATGGAACCTAGAATCAAGTGATTCTAAGTGAGAAAACAAAGAGAATTTGATGTGAATTGATGCATGTCTCAAGGGATGGAGGGACCGAAGCTATAAGCCACCAAGAACATGAAGGAAGCAAGTGAAAGCACACGAAACCAAGGTGGCACGGTCGTGCTTCTAGGCACGGGCGGGCCGTGCCACTTTTTTGGTTTTTGAAACCGTGATTTTTCACTTTGCACGGTTGGAGGTGATTGGAAGTTTGTGATGGAAGCTAGACTGTTAGAGATAGTCTAAGCCTTGAATAAGCATGGGAATGGATTTGTGAATGGCTTATATTTGAGGGAAAGTGGAAGGGAATTAAATATAAGATTTACTAACTCAAAATTAAGCTAGCAAACTTACTTTAACTCTCTTTGAATCCTTGAGATGAAACACCAAATGAGATAGAACTAAACTTGAAGAATGGATACAGAAACAACACCAAACTCAAGTTTAGGGCCCTTAATCTTGATTAAGGTACAGATATCACCACTGAACCAAGGTTAAGACTACACTTGATCACCACCTTAACCGGCCTAGTTAAGGATAAGCAAGTTGAGTATTTGAGGTGTGTCTAAGCACGAAAGCAACAATGCTCTCAAAGGGTTTTTGATTCAAATCTGGTTCTTTTTTTAATACAAAGGGGCGTGTAAGCTCTTTAAATAGAGCTAAGTTAGCAAGTACCCACACACCACTACCTTTCTTACTAGTTAGGAAAGGTATTAAGAGCTAATACAAACTGATTTTGTACTAACTAAGTACAAGCTTGCTTAAACTAATCTAATACATTCTAAACATGAAGTAAAACACTAATAATACTTATTATACAATCATTTACTCATAATCAAAGCTTAAACATGCTGAAGATTTACTGAATTCCCATTGGATAGCCGAAAAGCAACTCTCCCTTTACGGCTAGCCAATCACGTGTAAGAGACCAACTTTGCTGCTTTGTTTCTTCATTGGTTGAACATCTCAAGGCAGCACCCTATCTTGAGATAGCCTAGAAATGTGTGCCAAGCTTTGAGAGGCGTGCCAATCAGCTTTGCAAGGGACGAATTCGGCTGAAGGCTTAGAATAGACCAAGTTGTGCTAAACCGGGTTTAAGAGCAATTCTGGCCGGTTTTTAGGACAATGATTAAGCTTATCAAAAGTGAGTATGATTGTGTTTTCAGGCCATGGGGGGTAACTTTGGGATGTTTATAAACCCCCCTCACAAAGAAATCAAGGTTATGACATGTTTAAGTAAGGTAATTGGGCCTAAACATTTTATCGCGCAGATTAGAGCCTAATCTGACCGGTTTGGGAAAAGTCCTTGATCTCTCATCCTCTTGTGGGTATGATTGAAAACTAATGCTTGGACCTGAAAGTAGACATCATGAGGATTCCAAAAATGTATAATTTCAAGACTTAAGCCATCATATAGCTTAAGTTATGAAGTAACCAAAATCGTGCATAATCTGGTCCTGCTGGGCAGTTTGGACACCTTGAGTTTAATTGCTAATTTGAATGGGCAAATGAAGTCCAAATTAGATGAAACTTGGTTTGCTGTAAAGCTGACTTCTTGAACTTCAAATCCATCGAAAAATATTAGACTTAAACCTTGAGGATGCTTGAGGAATTATGCACTCAAAAGCGGGTTAGCTGCTGGAATCTACCCTTGCCCTGCAGTTTCAATGCTTAAATAAAACTTGGATGAATTATTCATCCTTTAACCAGCATAATAAGATTACCTAATTGATTTGCTTCCTTTTAAATCAAAGGGGATGGAGGGATATCCATCAAAATGGCAAACGACACTTGTTATGGAAGTCTTAAATGAGCAGTTTTAGATCTAAAGCACAGAGATGAAATTTGACCTTTCAAATAACTAATACAAATCTTATTGATGTTCGGCTCTGTAATCATGACTATCTTGTCATGAATAGTTTTCAATGATTCTGCATCTTTGTTGTTGATAGAGGACCTCACAATCTCTGTCATGGCAACTTGATAGTAAATCTTGGAAATGTGTTGGAGCACACCAATTAATAACTACTCTCATAAAAAGAGACTAATATTCTCATTACCGGGTAAAGTGAAACTCTTACAAATGCAGTGAGAGACTTTATCCATAGAAAAACTAATATTAACTGACGTTTGGGATAGAAATCAATAAAAAATGGTGCTTAACATCGACCAAAAAATCAATGGCAGCGCCTCTAGTGGGTTAAGGCTGGGGTTCTTTTTTGAGGGAGAGGAGAGGGAGAAGGCCTGGATGATGATTACTTATTTGCTACTTGAGCTGTGGTTTTTTCGTTGTGAGGATAACAGGCCTTTTTTCTGTTTTGTAGAGAGGCATGCTCTTAGTTTTCCGTTGCTGTTCCTAATTTCCAATGACGTTGATTTGCAGCAGTTCACTGATGCTTTTATTTACTGCAGGATAAAGAAGATGATCTGAAAGTGGGTGTGAAATCTACAGCACTGAGGTTTGGCGACATGACAAAGCAGTGGCTCACTGGTTTTGGGTTTGCATGCATCAGTAGTCTTGCTCTAAGTGGATTCAATGCAGACTTAGGTATTTGCGCACCTTGATTTCCATTATTTTGTGGTTTTTGTATTCTTGACTTGGTTGAGCTCCATTACTGTATTCTTTTGTAACAGGCTGGCCATATTACATGTTTTTGGCTACTGCATCTAGCCAGTTGGCATGGCAGATTTATGCAGTTGACTTGTCGAACCGCACTGACTGCAATAGGAAGTGCGTTTCTCTGCCTCAGAAGTCAGAACCTTTGATCCTCTGTAGAATGTCTTCCCCCCCTTTTACAATGATATGCCAGTAGATTGAGTTTATTTCATTGTGCTTATGAGTTATGAACTTACTATGGTGGGTTGGTCGTCAAATTGTCAGACCAGTTTCAGTTTTGCAACCTATCCACTAGTTTTAACCTGGAAGAACTATTATCATGAGTATAGAGTAGTTCTGGGCTTCTGGCTCCTGCCAATTCTTGACATCGTTTCATAGTGAGCTTCTCTTGACAATAGCAGTCTGTTTGACTCATGCGCTTGAGGCGATTCGTGCTTCAGTTGAAACTTACTTGAGTTCTTTTCAATGCCAGGTTTGTGTCCAACAAGTGGTTTGGCGCGCTCGTCTTTAGTGGGGTTTTGTTCGGAAAATTGGCATCATAGCTGTTGTGATAGAGGTAGTCTAGTTTCCTGCGTGCATGATGATAGCTGAGTGTGTATGAGCAGTGTCCATGGTGTCCTGAAGTGACCGATCTAAGTTCATTGGCTATCTTGACCTCTGGAATTGTAATCGATCTTGCTGAAGCTTGTTTGTGAATGAGAAGAAGATGACTGCACGTTGTGCAGCTGCAGGGCGAAGCCTAAAAGGGCAGCAAAGCCAAAAGCGTCTGGCTATAATTTTTCGTACTTACTAATGCCGATGCTTTCTTGAAAATTGATTGGGGGTTTTTTTTTTGTTTTTTGTTTTTGTTTTTCTGAGAAAGCTGTGCTGGGAATTATCTGGACGGGTTTTAGGCAGCTCATCCAAACCTTGCCTGCATCCAATGCTTTCAAATTTAGGTGGTGGGTTGGTGTTACCGGAGCTTCCAACTGCAACGTTTAAATTCTTTGTGATTAGATATTATTCTCCGGCAATCATTGCCCTGTACATAAGCTGAGCTTCCAAATGCAATGCCTACATTTTTGTGATGGGATGTAATTTTCTCTCTGTCTTCGCCCTGTACATGAGCTGAAAACATCCACAATATATTATGGATTGTGAAGTTGTACATGAGCTAGTGAATTTCATAATAGGTTGCAATCAATGTTACGAAAACTGGACAGAATTGACCGATTGGACGGCAGTAGCTAGTCTGTCCAGAATACGCAGTGACTTGTTCTGAATATTGAGCTGGCCAAACCTGGTCAAAATCTGTCAAAATTGCAACTGGTTCACTTGGGCTGGCTACTGACCTACTGTCAGATCGGATTATTCCTCTGTTCATACAAATTTCAACTTGAGAAAGACCCCCTCAAGAAAAAAGTGCAAATGGTCAAACCTTGAAGCCAATGGCGCTGTTGCTTTGCTTCCTTCACGATTCTATTTCTTCTTCTCTGATCTGAGGCCGGCCAAGGGAGCTTTTGCTCCGGAAGAGTTGGTATTCTCTGTTTTTCTCCTCCAGCTCTACTCTTTTTCTCTCTTCAGGTCAAAGGAGGTGAGGTCGATGAGTGATAAATGGTGAAAGCTGAAGGAGGAAATTCACTTTGAAGGTAGTGTCTGTGTGCTACAGCTGTTGAAGTTGCACCCTACGGGTTTTAAATTGATTTGTCACTACTCGTAATCGGGCCTGTTTTCACGCGTTTTATGTCTGACCAGTTCAATCCAATTACTTACCCTTTATTTGTAAATGTAAAAAAACATCGTGTTTGGGTAAGTCACCGTACTTTGTCATCTCAGTTTATTATTTGCAAAAAATTATTTTAGGTTATGGCTTGTCACAAGAAGTCACGATATTATTATCTTATTTGTTTTTCATTTGCAATCTTTTTAGAAATTTGTAGCTTTATTGTAAGGAAATATAGAACAATTAGAGCATAGTTGGTTTATGCCCTTCTAACTTGATCCAATGGTAAAATAGGTTAATCGGTTCAACTCCGATTTAGCCGGTCCAACTAGTTAAGCCATTGATCCACCTTCACAACCAGATTGACCGTCAAGTTGGTTCTCTTTAACATTGTTTGCAATACAACTTTCACATGAAGTTTCAAAACATAAAATGTGTCATGGACATTGCTTCATTAACCATCGTGTGTCTCAATTCTCAAATTGCGCTTAAAGCCTGTGTTAATTTTTTAAGAACTAACCGTTATGTTGATCAACAATGCTTGACCAACGTTCATATTTCGTGCGTAATCAGCCTAGAACAATTTGATAAGCATAGTGGATTAGTGATTCCCAGCAATGCGCTTGACAGTTCCCCCCCCCCCCCTGAATATAATGATGATTGTCGCTGACTCGTTGTATGCGTTTCATTTTTTTCTTTTCAATTTAACGATTATAGATAAGTGCTAGATTGATGGAAAAGGGGAAAAAAGAAAAAACAAAGCAACTGCACAGCAAAAGCACTGTGATGGGCATTTTGTAGGGCGCGTTAATAGTCGTTCTGATGAGAGAGACATAAGAGAGTGAAGATCAGAAGAGGAGTAGACTTAGTAAAACTGATATGAGATGTGAAATCTGAATCAAACGATCCAGATTCGTACCTAACCTAACATTCGAAATAGACTCATCCGAAAATGGATTCACAATTCGAATTGAACCAAATCAAATGATGCTTGACCCGAAATTTTCTACAAAGTTGTTTATTTTTGCATGATAAGCTTATTGGACTAAACGTCGCTAGACTTGAAGTCGATCCGAAATAAAATTCATCTTCCCGAACTGATCTGTCCTGAAATTCCTGAAACATCACCTGACTTGCATTTGAACCGAATAAGCTATTTGTTAGGTCTAAGGAGCATGGGAGAACAGAGGTAATAGAGAACTAGGCCAATAGAGTGGAGTAGAAAAATAGAGTAAACTAGCATTCAATATATATGTCATATTCTTGGAAGAATTTTTTTGTTTGTATTTTTTGGGAAGCAATAAGTTGGAACGCCGTTCGACCCTCTTTACAAGCTATATACCCAACAGGCTTGTAGGTAGGGGAGGGGTGACTGTATCACTGGACTAGGGCCAATAAAGGCCTAGCCTTGTCACGAGGCCCATAGGTCCTCTACCACAACCACAATTTTCTTTGAAATTGTGGCGACAAAGATTCAAATCTTGATTAAAAGTATGGAAGTTCCACTCCCATTCCATTGAGCTACAAGATTCTTGGCATGTGTTTGGAAGTACATGCTCCCAAATTCATGTAACTTATTTTTTTAATGCTTGAAATGCCCATATTTTAGGACAAAATTATATAAAATAAAATAAAAAACAAGCCCGTAATTGACACATTCATGATTGTTACGTTCCTTCCACATCCCCAAGCTGCATCATGTCTGCTTTGCCTAATCAACCTCATATCCTGTTAATGTCTTCCTCATCACCAACGAACCATAGTGCTCTCTAGGCACCACACTTACTGGCAACTAAAACATCAACCTAAAGAAGTGCAGTCTGAAGAACAAGAAGTAGACGATGAGAAGAGAAAGTTGAAGAAGAAGATAATGATGATGAAAAGAGCAACAGAAAATGACACAGAAGCAGAGTTAAGCTCCCTCCCGAAATCTCCGGTTATGTTAAGAAGAAACCACAACCCAAATCCATCTTTGAATATGATTCGCAAAAGTCCTCTTGAGCCTTTGATTGCACGATCAAACCCATGAAGTCTGTTGGATTAAGACTATAAAGGATGTACTTTAAAACGGAAGCGAATAGGACAACTTGTAGCCTTTGTTCCACGAACTGTGCTCTTCGCTACACTGGTGGCTACTAGAGACCTAGCAAGAATTCACGTCTCAAAACCCGTAAACTTTTGATGGTGGTAACCGTTTAGAGAGAGAGGTGTGCGTAGGAGAGAGTAGGCTACAAAACTTATTTTGTATTCTCTTCTTAATCTTCCTTTTCAATCTGTGTTATGAGGCCTTAAGCTACATAGCTAATTTCCTAAAAAATAGCCAAGAAATCAGCCTCATTAAGAGCTCCTATTAATTAGGGAATCCCATGTGGCCGTTAATTACATTTCAGTTACTAGCTCCCACTCGATCACATAAGCCATAACAAAATCTCTACGACAATGTTTCTCTTAAACGCATCATACCAGGAATGAGACGTGTGACCAAAAAGCAATGAGCAGTATCTTGTTAAGTCACCATCAAACTAACAAAATACTTTCAATAAACGACAACGCCCTAAGCCATCCGAAACATCACATGCGGCATACATTGTCCCTTTATGCCCACTGATATATCATATGATTATGCTCCGAATATAATCGCCAAGGCTGATATGGTGAACATGCGATGGTTTTCCTTAGTAACTCATGGTATTATATGTTAATGAGATTGCTTTCTTAATGTGTTCCACTGAGCTGTATAAATCTATAGCTCTTGGAGCGCACATTAAAGTAGCGACATCTAAGTAAGACTTCACGCCATATCGCTAAGTCAAAGGGAATTGTCACACAAAACACCCACGTTTCGGGGATCACACAATGACAAGGAAGGGCATCAGTTGTCACCCCACTAGGTCGGCTTCAGCACACAAAGTATGAAATGTGTGTCGTGGTATAACTCCAACAGAGGAGAGCCTGTCACTTTTTACACCACGCGAATTACAAGTCCAGTTTCTCCTCAAAATTGACTCGAGTTACTAGGCTAACGTACTGAACGTAGCCTCGATACTCAAAATTTAGCTATAGGCTTCGATATAAGGTTGTGTTATATCCGATTTACTCAAAATCTTATCTGAGACTTACTAAGGCGACTATTCGTCGACATCATTCGTACCACCAAAATACGATGATGATCAATATTGCACACCTAGTGCCATATGATTAAGTCTTATCCTACCCCTACTTAAGCGTTAGGGTTGATCATCCGTGTGATAAAATAATCAGAAGCCTAGTACCATTTAGATATGCCTAATCAAGCAACCAAAGTAAAATAATGAACACTTAACAAAAGAAACATCAATCTTTATTATAAAAAAGTGTTCACTACGTACATGTCCAAATAAACCAAGGTATCCCAACTAACTAAACTCTACGGAGTCCTGAACTCATCATATGAGTTTTGAACACATCTTTAGAAGTAGGTTTAGTTAACGGATCCGTGATCATCTTATTAGTAGATAAATATTTTACAATGACTTCCTTCAACTTTATGGCGTCTTTTACAAAATGATAACGCCTCTTAATATGCTGACTTTCCTATGGAATTTAGGATCCTTAGCATATTGAATGGCGGCAGTGTTGTCGCACCACATTTCTACAGGATCATCAACCCTCGGAGTAAGATTGAGATCCTGGAGAAAACTCCTTAGCCAAATCGCCTCTTGAGCGGAGAGGTAACAAGCAACATATTTCGCCTCCATAGTTGATAAAGCTATGCAATCTTGCTTCTTGCTGCACCAAGATACGACTCCCTCACTAAGAGTGAAGACATATCCAGAGGTAGACTTAGACTCATCTAAATCATCACCCCAGTCAGCATCAGAATATCCCCTCAATTTTAGGTCCCCTCCTTGGTAGCAAAGTACCAAGTCAGTCGTCCCTCGAAGATAACACATTATCCTTTTGACGACTTGCCAATGAGCAGTTCCCGGGTTACTTTGGTAACGACTTACCAACCTAACCGCAAAGCAAATATCAGTCCGTGTACATAACATGGCGTACATTAGGCTTCCAACAGCACTAACGTATGGAACATTGCTTAGTTTTTGTTTTTCATCATCTGTTGTTGGGCATTGTTCTAGACTCAAAGTTAAACCCTTTTCAACTGGAGTATCAACGGGTTTGGAATAGTGCATCCGAAAACGTTCCAAGACATTCTCAATGTATGCCTTCTGGCATAAACCAATAAGTTTCCTAGGACGGTCTCTGATTATTTCTACCCCTAGGACATACCTAGCCTCACCCATGTCCTTCATCTCAAATATAGAGGACAACCACCGCTTGGTGGCATTGATCATCTCCAAGTCACTTCCAGCTAGTAGAATGTCGTCGACATACAAAATAAGAAACATAATTCCTACGTTTGTTTTCTTGACATATACACAGTGGTCTTCTGAAACCATGGTTAAGCCAAACGCAGTGATGGCTTCATGGAATCTACAGTACCACGCCCTCGAAGACTGTTTGAGACCATATATGGACTTTTTAAGACGATAAACTTTGTCTTCTTGGCCTTTTGATACGAAACCAATCAGCTGGGCCATATAAATCTCTTCCTCAAGATTCCCATTAAGGAAAGCAGTCTTGACAACCATTTGGAACAATTCTAAATCCAAATGGGCAACCAGTACTAGAAGTAGGTGAATAGAGGCTAATCTCACCACTGGAGAAAAGGTTTCCTCATAGTCTACTCCCTCAACTTGGGTGTAGCCTTTTGCCACTAAACGGGCTTTGAGCTTATCAAGTGATCCATCCGCCCGACGTTTTACCTTGAAAACCCATTTATTTCCAATGACCTTTCGTCTGGGAGGAAGATCAACAAGTTCCCAAACTTCATTTCTTGCCATTGAGTCCAACTCATCCCTCATGGCATCCATCCATTCTTTATGGTTTGGTGAATCTATAGCCTCTACATAAGAGGTTGACTCTTCTATTTCCAAAGGCATACAGAAGAAAATGTCCTCTTCGATTTGAAAAAAAAATCGAGGAACTCTTCCACACTCACTCTTTCGAATTAACCTAGGACTCAGTTGCATTGCCGGTTTAGGCTCAGGATCCCTCCCCCTTTTTCTTCGAGGTACAGAACCTTGAATAGGAGAAGGATCACTCCCACTAACCCCTTGGGGCATAGGTTTGTGAGAATGAGGTATATCCTCATATTCATCAGCCAGAGATTGAGGACTTTCCGCGTTCTCTGGTTGAGTATCCTAAGTAGACAAGTCACCTTCAATAGGGGCGGTGGGTACTCTCCCACTATCCCTATCATATGGGAAAAGAAAATTATCCTCGGTGACATGGTTAGTATACAAATCTTCCCCCTCACTGAGAGATAAGTCTCGTTGTAAGTCATACAACTGCGAGTCCTTTTTGACTTCACCAATACTTGGGAACTCATCCTCTAGAAAGTTGACATTTCTGGAATCAACTTCCTTCATGTTGCCATTGGGATGTTCTCCATACATTACATAACCTTTTGAATGTTCTGGATTTTGAATAAAGACCATCTTTATGGCTCTTGGACCAAGCTTACCATGTTTATGAGTTGGGTTGTGCACATAGCCTGCCGATCCCCATAGGCGCAAATGATCCAAACGAGGTTTTCTACCATTCCATAACTTATACGGAGTAGTTGAAAAACTCTAACTGGGCACACGATTTAAGATGTATGTTGCCGTAAGCAACGCATCACCCTAAAAGCTAACTAGAAGATTAGCTTGAGCCATCATTGACCTGACCATGTCAAGTAATGTACGGTTCCTGCGCTCAGCAACACCATTTTGCTGAGGAGTGTAAGATGTCTAGTTATACCCTTTCCTCACAAAAACCTTTGAACATATAAGAGAGATACTCACGACCACGATCGGTCCGAAGAGTCTTGACCCTTCGTTCCAACTTGGTCTCTACTTCTGCTACAAAGCGTTTGAACACATCTAAAACTTCATGACGATGTGCTAATAGATACATATATCCATGTCGTGAGAAATCATCAATCAAAATGAGAAAATAAACTACACCATTATGTGCTTTTACATTCATAGGTCCGCAAATGTCAGAATGAATGAGTTCTAAGGAACTAAGTGCTCTAGAAGCCTTACCAAAAGGTTTCTTGGTTGCTTTACCGGCTAGACAAGGTTCACATCTAGGCAGCCTAACCTTAGTAAGCGAGCCTAATAAACCTTCTTTAGCTAGTCTAGCCATTCTATCTTGGCCAATATGACCAAGTCTAGCATGCCATACAACAGAGTCGGAATTTGAATCAACATATGAAACAAAAACAGAAGACGTATTATTACTATAATAATGTTCATCCAAGTCCAAAACAAGGAAATCGTCTAATAAAGATGCATGGCCAAACAAATTGTCACCATACAAAATGTCCAAACCATCAGTTCGAGAGACAAAATAAAACCTAATTTCATTAAAGAGACATAAGACACCAAGGAACATCGCACCCTAGGTGCATAGAGAGTGTTGTGAAGAAGCAACGAATTCCCTCCACACAACTTGAGCCGATACGTTCCCATTCCTAGAATGTCTTCCGCAGTACCATTTCCAAGAGTTACGGTTTGTAACCCCACCAGATAAGGGTGAAAGTCTACAAACCCGACTCGATCTTGAACTACGTGCTTGCTGGCTCCCGAGTCTACAATCTAGTTAGGAAAGGATTTAGCAACAAATGCATGGGAACAAACAAGCAGTTCAAAAGTAGGAAATTAAGAAGGTACTTGAGAAGGCTCGGCACAATCCCGAGCATAATGGCCCTTCTTCCTGCAGTTATAACACGTCACATGTGCCATATTTTTCTCCACCTTGCCCTTGGCTTTTAGTTGCTTCTTAGCAATGCCACCTTTAGGGCCAAGTTTCTTCGAAGGATGAAGACTCTTCTTCTTCCCTTGTTTAAACTTGTAGCCCTTGGGCCTATCCACCCTAGTAACTAACGCTACAGGGGGAGGCTTCCACCTCTAGGTGCTTGGTGATCTCAGCAAAAGTTTTGATGTTCCCATTGTGAGTCATCATGGTGATGAATGGTTTCCATCTATCGTCCCCAGTGGGAAGTGCACGAAGCACATTTGTCCGTTGTTCACGTTCGAAAATGTCCACACCAGCGACTTTCAGGTCTCGTAGCATGGCCTGCAAAGTCCGGACATGCTCGGTTATACTTCGGCTTGAGTCTATCGTGTAAGTCATCCACTTAAGATGCAATGCACGAAGCCTCGTTTCCGAAGTTTGACCGTACCTGAAACGGATGTTATCCCACATTTCCTTAGCAGTAGGATAAATCTCAAACTCACCAATAAGATTGTCATGCATGCAATACAACATAGTATAGCGTGCCTTACGATCTTTCTTGCACCATTCTTGGTGCGCAACCAAGCTGGTCTGATACTCCTAAGTGAAAGTAATGTCCTTGTTATCTTTGTCCTTAGTCGCAGGGGCAGACGTTGTGGCCGTCAGGTGTTCTAACACTCACACTCATTCAGAAGAAACTAAATCTTCTGACGCCACATGTCGTAGTTGGACCCATCAAACTTTTCATTGGTGGACAAATCACCAACCATATAAGTCTTAGAATCCATATATACAAATAAGAAAATGGACGTTAGGCATATCTCGCACATAATCAGAATGTCTCAAAACTATCATTCATGTCATATGTTCAGAAATTTCGCTAAGCTCATAATCATTACACATTAAATGAATCAAGAATTGAGAAAATTTGATTATTATTAACCCATAATGAGCATATTTTCATGGATTAATGTTAATCATATTAACAATCAATATTTTAACAACACAAAGACGCTTAAAACTTATGCAAAACATAATCTTCCATCATTAATTGAATACATAAAACGTATATATGTATTTCTACACATGCCAATATGTAAGCATAAAATTCACATTACCCACATATTTGTAACATAAACCTACAATTAAGAATTTAACAAATAAATTCTACCTTACAAATGAAACATATTTAATTACTTTTATACTAAACCTATTCATATATAATTTATATTCACTAGGCATGCATGAAATGATAAAGATTAAATAGTACGATACATAGTCATAGAGGAATTAAACTCAATAATGATCAAAATAAACAAACTCATTAAATAGATAGCATGATTTTAAAACATATTACTAATCATGAACCTCAATCTGATTAAAAAAAAATAAAAAAATTTGAATCCATGCTCGCTACAAACCGCTACGCAAACTACCAACCATTTGACCTTCTAATAATTTGCCCACCTTGTTCATCCCTTCTCTTAGAAATGTTCACTATTTAATAATTTATTCAAAGATTCTATGATAATTGATTTTTTTTGAACTATTATAATTAACTTCCACATCAGCCGTTGATATTTGGGAACAAATCTTAGCCTTTTATTTGTTTTAGAGTTAGTGGTTGAAAACTACTGTCCACCTAAAATTACTAACATGTGTTGTATTTGACCTCTTTAGTACCCAATAAGACAATCATCAAATTGGTGTTGAATTTTACCTGAGAAGCTATCAGCCACTGTACACTGACGTGATAGAGAGTTAGGAAGTGATGCATGAAAAAGACAAAGTTGCCCTTTGTAATGCCCCCAAATTAAACATGTTTCATTGCTTGTATTTTCCTTAATAAATCCCTTAATTATCATCTAGACAACCCAATGATAGGGGCATTACCGCCGTCCAAAAGGACAAGCCTTGAAACATGAGTGCTATAAATAACACAGTTAAGCATAGCTTCAACACATACACACTTGATCAATCCATATATAATCAACTGTTAACCAACATAAGGTTTTTACACTATAGTAAAATCAATTCACCATGTAATCTGCATCTCCATCTACTGAAGATTTCAATATACAACTCTAAAAATATGCATACACTGTATCAGTGTTGATACATACAGATTCCCTTGCTCAACTTATTCTCTTCCGTTGCTTTACTAGCATGAAGACAATTCTCTGAGCATTTGCCTAAAACAAAACATGAAAAACGTTTCGAACTGTGAGCCAAAGCTCAGTGCATGCATTCTTGAATTGTTAAATGATCATTGAAACACCGGTTGGGCCCGCTTTGCAATTCATTTTAAGTTAAAACAGTGAATGAGATGAATGTAAAATTGCATTGCTAGTTATTATCTGATAGTGAACACCTTGATACTGTTACGATCTATAGATAGGTGTACACCTGCCAAGTCGATCGGGAACCTGGCCTGAAGCCGTGCGGGTAACTGAAGGGTGAATGCCCTATAGATGATAACTGATGGGGTCACCCATTAAGTGATAAATCACTATATAAACTGATTCATTGATGTACTTATCAAAACATGATAACGTTGATAAATACACTCTGATTTCTAAAGATATAGGCAATGGACGTACCTGAAATCTTTAAAATGCAATTTCACTTGGTAATACGTATGCACAATGAAAAAAGATAGACTAGGCCCCATTTTTGTTAAAGAAATGCAATTATAGATAAATGTAGTTAGTAAACCATGTTCACTAGCATAATTTATAACTTTAATGAAAATTGATTAATTAAAAAGACTTCTACAATTCCAATAATTCAATATAAGGCAAGTTAAACCAAAATGATTTGAAAAATAAATCAGTTAGGATTATTGAACTTAAAATACAACAAGCTGATACAAAATACACCAATTGGAATGATTGAGCTGCTAATAAAAAGATTTCAATTGATATAAATGAAATATGAGTTTCTGATATTTCTGAAATGGATAATAGAAAGTGTAATGCTTCAGAAATGGATAATAAAATGTGTAATGATTCTGAAATGGATAATAGAATTTTTAATGCCATGAGGGGTGTTGTGAGGTTCATAAGGGCTCAAAGAACCTCAGTTTGATCCATTAAGTATTGATTCCTTTCTTCACATAATACTGTTTGATGGCCTACTTTAGAAAATTCATATCCTTCACTCTCGGCCTCCAATTGAGATATAAAGCCCCAATATAAAAAGCTCATAATGTCCACTAAAACTTTTATTTAGGGCACAAAGCATGATTCATATAGTAAGGTCCCTAAAATTAGGGTAGAACACAAACGTGCACAATTTCAGTTCAATCTGCGCAGTCGTAGCAAAACGACCATAATGTTTTCCACAAAACTCGGATTAGGGTAATTCAAAAGGCATTTGAAATACAACTCATTGATCTATCCACATACGAAAAATCACAATTTTTTAATGACCCAATCAATACCAGTTTTTCCGAAAGTCCCCCGTTCACAAATGCTCTCAGTTTCGATGTATTCTGCGTAGTCTTCAGTAAATTGGTCATAATGTTGTCCACACAACTAGAAATTGAGTAATTCCATGGCCTATTGAAAGGTAACACATCAAACTATCACTAAACCAAAATTCATAAATTTGTGATGTGCCAATTAATACCAGTTTTCTCTCGAAGTGACCCCTATTTCAGGTCTGTTCACTGCTCAATAATCACATTTTTCAATCTTTTCGTCACATAACCACCCATTAAAATCACCCTCTAACTTATATGAATCACCATAAACATCTTTATACTCATTATCAATACCAAAGATCACAAAATCTCATTTAAAACTATCAAAATCCTTCATCACCACCTAAACTTGCATGATCATGAACAACTTCAAACATTGCTTGTTTCCAAGATGATCCAACCAATAAAACATCAAAATAACTCTTGTTCTTATCAAAATAACATGATCAATAATCAAATCCAACATAAAAATCCAAAATTAAACTTGATTAGGCTAGGGTTTTTACCTTGCTTAGTGATCAAAAAGGAGAGATAGAGATGTTGCTTGATGTGGGAGGTGTTTGGGTGGTTGATGGGATGGTGGTCGGCAGCTGTGGTGGTGAAGCTGGCGGTTGTGGTGGGTGGGTAGCAAGGGGCTGGCCAAATCAGTAGAGAAGGAGAGAGGAAAGAGAGAGGAAAGAGCCTTGGTGTGTTGTGCCTGAGTTTTTACTTGGTTGCAAATGAATCACTGAAATTGTGAGTCCCCAAAAAATATCTTTTGCTAATTATAATTAGGTGCAAATGATAGTGCTTAACTTACTTTAAGTAAACTAAAAGTTTTGGGCCAAAATTTGAGCACAAAATGAATCGGGGCGCAAACCAGGCCCAAATAGATTGGGCCAAACTTAATGAATTTTAGCCCATGTTTTTTGCATGGTTAAAACTTAGATGTTTTTGTGACATTACGAAAAATAATTTATTACTTAATCATATTTATCAGGGCCTACTATCGATTCATTCGAAATTCTTACGGTAAATGAAACTCGAATTGCAAAGTGGGACCCAAAATGAAATTTTTTCAATTGGGATGATTAAATGAGATAAATAAATGTGAAAAATTAATGACATGGCTTAATTAGATAAATAAAAATGATTTAGGGTTGGACTATTACACCCTTAAAATAACTAGCTAACTTATTATCAACATTATCAACATTATTATTATTATTATTATTATTATTATTATTATTATTATTATTATTATTATTATTATTATTATTATTATTATTTTTAAAATTATTTTTTTAATGTCAGTAACAATATTGACATTATTATTTTTAAATTATTTTTAATAATATTATTCATATTATAAATTTCAATAATAATTTACGTATTATTTATTGTTCCATTTATAACTACTATCTGGTTATTTATATCATTAATATTAATATTATTATTAGTATTATAATTTTATCATTAATTTAATTTTTTTTGTTGCTAATATTAATAACAACAACAATACTGATGATGAGAGAAGAAGAAGATGATGATATTGTTGTTGTTGTTATTGTTGTTGTTGTTGTTGTTGTTGTTGTTGTTGTTGTTGTTGTTGTTGTT
>JACYFF010003369.1:29931205-29963932 GCA_017589665.1 Selenicereus undatus
CAAATCGTGGCTTCCCGACCTCCCTTTTGTAACCGTGGCCGCCTTCTACTCTCCAAGCCAAGGGTCTTCAATTGCACCATTAATCACTCCCTCCCATTCAAGTCCCGGTCTTTTCAGGTTCTAGGTGCAAAAAAGGGGAGAGAGAGAGCTAAAGGCTGTGAGGAGGAGATGAAAAGCCAAGCAGGGGGAGGGGGTTACGGGCTAAGCGATTGAAGAAGAAGAAGAAGAACAGGGTTTAGGGGCTCAGGGGTTATAGGGCAGAGGGGAAATGAGAGGAGAGAGAAAGAGAAGGGGAGGGGGAATTATGAAGCTGGTCACGTTCCTCATGCGTGACTGAGGTTTTATTTTTATTTTTTGTTTTTTTTTTCTCTTTTTTTTTGTTTCTCTTATGGGCTACAGAAGACCTAGGCTAAGTAATTTTGGCCGGATTTGAGTCAACTTGGCCCAATCCTTCAGTTTCCAACATTCCTTCACCTTTTTCGAGTATTTTCTCAAATTATTCAATATCTGCAAAATAAAATGAAATCAAATAAAAATCTAAAAATAATAATTATTCCGAGCATAAATCTGGCAGAAAGGTACCGTAAAAATAGCACATTTTTGGCGTCAACAACGACATTCAAGACTAAGGGGGGATTATATAAATGGTTGGTAATGCCATTCGGCCTTACTAATGCTCCTAGTGCATTCATTGTGTTTGATGAACCAAGTCTTTAAGCCCTTTGTTGGAAAGTTCGTGGTGGTTTACTTTTATGATATCTTGGTTTATAGCCAAGATGAAGTTAAGCATGCTAGTCACCTCCAACAATTCCTTGATGTTCTTTCCCATGAGAAGCTTTATGGCAATTTGGAGAAGTGTTACTTTTTCACTCCTTAAGTTGTTTTCCTAAGCTATGTGATTTCGGCCTAAGGAATACAAGGCGATGAAAGTAAAATCCAAGTTATCAAGGAGTGGCTGGTTCCTTATTCTATTCACCAAGTAAGGAGTTTTCATGGTCTAGCCTCTTTCTGTAGGGGTTTTGTCAAGAATTTTCGTTCAATCATGCCCCCTTAATTGACCGAAGGGCCCAAGTCTAAGAAATTTGAGTGGAATAAAAAGGCTTAAACCGCCTTTAAAGACATCAATCCGTTCCAAGCTTTTCCAAAGTCTTTGAGGTTGAGTGTGATGTTTTGAGAGTGGTCATAGGGGTGGTTTTATCCCAAGAAGGCCAACCCTTAGCTTGCTTTAGTGAGGAACTTAATGATACCAAGCAAAAGTACTCCACTTATGATAAGGAGTTTAATGCCATTGTGAGGGCCTTGGAGCATTAATGGCATTACTTGTTGGGAGGGAGTTCATCCTCAATTTGGATCATAAAGTACTCATATTCATCCAAGGACAACACAAGCTCGATACAAGGCATGCTAAGTGGGTGGAGTATCTACAAGTTTTTCATTTTGTGAATCAACATAAATTCGGCCTCTTGAACAATGGAGCGGTTGCATTGTCTAGGAGATATCTTCTCATTTCATCTCTTAATTCAAGAGTCCTCAGATTTGAGAAATCAAGGAGTTGTCCCCCAAGGATGAAGATTTCAAGGAAACCTTTGAGGTGTGCTCACGGCATCCCCACGACCCATTCCATATTGAAGAAGGTTTCTTGCTCAAAGGAGCTAGATTATACATCCCTAAAGGAGGTATTAGGGAACTTTTGATTAAAGAAGTCCATGGAGGGGCCTTAGCCGGTCACTTTGGCATTGAGAAGACTTGCCTCATGTTGAAAGAGCACTATTACTGGCCTAAGATGGCCAAAGATGTTGAACACTTTGTAAAGAGGTGCTCCATCTATCAACTAGCCAAGAGTCGTGTCTTACCTCAAGGTCTCTACTCACCCTTACCCCTCCCTCAAGCTCCTTAGGAGGATGTGAGTTTAGACTTCATCATTGGCCTTCTAAGAACACAAAGGGGCAAGGACTCCATCATGGTGGTTGTTGATCAATTTTCTAAGATGGAACACTTTGTTTTGTGCCATACTACTCATGATGCTATGCAAATTGCTAATCTCTACTTCAAGGAGATTGTCAGACTCCATGGTATTACTAAAAGCATGGTTTTGGATAGGGATAGCAAGTTCATGAGTCATTTTTGTTGCACTTTATGGAAGAAGATGGGTACTCCTCTTAAGTTTAGTACCTCATGTCATCCCCAAGCTGATGGCCAAACAGAGGTAACTAATAGGACCTAGGGTACTTTGTTGAGGGTCCTTGTGAAGAAAAACACCAAAGGATGGGATGATTTGCTTAGTCATGTCGAGTTTGCATATAATAGAGCACCAAGCAAGGCCACGAGTCTCTCTCCATTTCCAGTTGTTTATAGGTTCTACCCATTTACTCCAATTGACCTCATAGCTCTCCTTACCCCAACCAAGTTTAGTTGGGAGGATGAGAAGAGAGTGAAGGAAATCCAAGAGCTCCATGCTCAATTGAGACCTAAGATTGAGATGTTCAATGATCAAACCAAGACTCAAGCTAACAAGCATCACAAGGACGTCCAATTCAAATCGGGGGATCTAGTGTGGATTCAACTAACGAAGGAGATATTTTTAAGCAAGAGAAGGTCTAAATTTCTCCATGTTTAGATGGTCCATTTAGGGTGCTTGAAAAGGTGAATTCCAATGCCTACATGATTAATTTACCTAGGGAATATGGGATATCTACTGCATTCAATGTAGCAAATTTAAGGCCCTACTTTGATGAGGAAGATGAGCAACCAAGTTTGAGGAGAAACTCTTCCTAAGCTAGGAGGGTTGATGGGCCTCATGATTTAAGATGTCCAAAAGACATATTAAGGGTTAGAAACTAGCCATGACATCCTTAACAATTTGCTGTCGGGGTCATCTTACATTTACCCCATGTTTCTGACTATGATTGCCTAGCTTCTTGGTGACTTAAGTACAACCTTTTGGTGCTTTAATAAACTTTGAGATGTTAACTGTCCAATAAATCAAGTTTTAGCCTCATTGGGTATCATTTGCCCATCCAAAATCCTTTTTAAAGTCAAACTGTCTAGATTGCTATTTGGGGGCAGTTTCAACCCAGTTTTGGGAACCCATTTTCCCTAGCCTAAAACCCACCTATTAACCTAACATTTTGAATTTTGGATCCCTTTTTGAATTGAATTTAAGGATGGTAAAAGAAACCAGGGTTAAACACCCAAGAAGGAGGCCAAAGGAGAGAAACCTCTAAAGGTACTTTTTGGATAGTAGTTTGGACCACTTCACTTATTGTGAGTATATCTCCCAATCGACTGAGCTAGAAAGGGACCAAAAGTAGTCATATGAAAGGGCACTTTCTAATCTTTGTAACAACGTAAGTTGGAACTGTTTTAGGAAAGCCAAAAAGGAGACATGGCTGTTCAAAGTTGGTGCTGCAAACTGTCAGAACTGTGCAGAAACTATCATTGTCACCTTTTATACTTTCATTGCTTTTTATGTTTCCTATTGTCTTTTGGTCGTTGGTTTGGCTTGTAGCTTTTGTGGTCTGATTTTTGAGGCTTTCCTACATATGAGAAGCCTATAGGATTGTATGAAGGCAACTTGAACATATATGAAATACCGAATTGAGTTTTATATTGTCGAATTCCTAGTTGCTTTAGCATGGGTTGCTAGCTCAAGCAGTGTTCTACTATGTTTCTTTTATTGCTTTTGGTGGTGATTCAATTCTTTATCCTTAAGCATAAAAGAAATAGCCTAACTCCCTCTCTAGGTGGGGGCATTAGGTTCTCCTATACAAGTGAGTTGCTTTTAACTTGTTGAACCAATTTGAGGTATTGTGTTCATTGTGCTAAATTGTTTGTTTGTTTTTCAGTTTCTCTACTGATTCTTGAATTCCCCTTGACTTCCTAGGCTAGATACATCATCTTGGTATCATAGCTTAGCGATCATCCTTGGTGGCCGAGGCTTCACACCCAAACACATCCCTAAGCCCAAACACAAACCAAGTCCACAAAGAACCCTCTCACGAAATGTCATCTAGCTGAAATTTGGAAGAGGTGGCGGAGCAACCTTTGAAGGAAAAGGCCAAAATTGAGGCAAGGGTCAAGTACTTGCAATCCCAACTTGCTCAACTTATCAAGGAAAGACGAAAGGACTTGAGAGGCTCTCCCACTCCAAGCAAATGCAATTGCGTGTACATTAATATGCAATATTCAATGCCTATAAATTAATGATAACATATAAGATAATTTTCATGTAAAAATAATCCAATGTTCTATGCTTCAATAGAAAATTGCAATAATTACTATGCAAATGAAATATTCTTTTTCTACGTAGTATACTCAAATTTAATAGTTCATATAAAATGTATGTTTCTCAAATGGGCCTATGATAATCCAATGAATTATCGATTTTGTTAGATTTTGAGGTTAAAAGATGGGGTGTTACATCTTTTGCATCTTTTAAAAAGTTTCATCCTCGAAACCTGAGTTATACATGTAAGTAACTCTAGATACTTCTTTTTTACTTATCTTTTTCCCATATAGCTTCTTATATTTAATGATGAGTCCATTCCAGTTTAACTAGTGAAAATCTTTACTAAACTTTTGACTCGATACACTACTACTTACATTGATATTTCTTCACATTCAAGTCCTTCTGGTACTATGTGTAGATTTTGATAATAACATGAGAAGGATACTCAATAAAATGGGGAGGGCCATATACATATTTCCTTAATTGAGGAACATGGAACACATCATGGATATGTTACAAGGAGGCAATGCCAATTGAGAGGCTACTATACTAATTTGGTGGATAATCTCATAGGGACAAATGAAATGAAGATTTCACTTGCCTTTAAAATTAAAGCGCTTTATGCCTCTAGTAAGGGAAACTTTAAGAAAGACTTTATCACCTTCTTAAAATTCCAATGGCTTTCTTCTATGATCTGCATATGGTTTTTGTCTATCTTTTACTGCTTTCATATTACTTTGTGTTGAGTTATTATATTTAAGTTTTGATGATAACAAATCCAAGTGTAAAAATTTGTCCAAGTAATGTTGCTCCAAACACGATCTCTAAACAGGCCTAACTGGTGTTTGTAATCTTTATTGTATTAACTGGTTTGCTACATGTGAGAACAAGTCTTCGAAACAGGTTTTTATTGGTGATTCTATATTAAGTCAAGAACGCCATCTCGACAGTTGATTGTAAGGCATGTTCTTGAATTCTAGCAATGCAAAGAACAACCCCAGCAAACAAGGTGACCTTGGTGTTCACAGCAGCTCTACAAATCTTGGACAAGATGACTGGTTCAAAACAAAAAGTCTTGGATATATAGGTTTTATTTATTTAGACTCTTGTTAATATGCCAATATTGAAAACGCTTTTTAAACACCTCTTGAATCAGTATTTGCGCTAAGTGCTTCAGAACACCAGTTGCGAACAACCCTGCAAACAAGGTGCCTAGGGTGTTTCTGAACTGAAGTGGCCATACCCGGTTATCTTTGAAAATTCATTTCGGTTGGCCAAGATCTCCAGAATGCTTTCTTTAAACTCCAAGATTGCTATTTTTCTGGAAAGGATATTTCTTGAAAATATTATGGGAGATTTGCGAAAATAGGTTTTGGGAGATTTGCCAAAACTAAAAGATTCCCTTTGCCTATATTTTCGGATATGATAAAATTTCAAAAGCTGAATATTTCTGGTTGCCTTTTGAATCTTCTTCTCAGCTATGGGAAGATAAGGGTTATCCCTTAACATAACAAATCCCTTATACTTTGGGAAAAGTTTATCACTAGCCGTTGGGGAGTATCTTTGCTTGAAAATCATTTTCCATACTTAGCTGATTCTTTGGTCTTGACCGTTGGATTTTTGTGTATAAAATCTCAGTTTTTTCACTCCCATTGAGAGAGACAAGAAAGCAAGAGAGAAAAATGAGAAACACACAACATACGCAAAAAGGAAAATTTCAAAAGTGATTTTTCTAGTGAGAAGAATTTTTCGAGCTACACTTGAGAAAAGAAAGACCGACACAAGTTGTGTTTAAACTGAGCTTTCAATATATTGGTATAATAGGATTTTCATTGTACCTTACATCTGCTTAGTAAGAAGCACCCCCAGTAAGGTGTTTGTTGACTTTGATCCCAGATCAGTCGAAAGTGAGTGAGTGAGTGTGTCCTAGTTGTGTGGACTTTGGACGTGTCCAATCTGGTGAGATTTGGACGTGGTGTAACCTGTCTTAGAGAAGGAGGTTACGTGGTTGCAAGTTGTAACAAGGTGTGTTACATTTGTAACGAGTTAAGCCCGGTTTACTGAAGTGGTTAAATCCTACATGAGGTAGGTCGTGGTTTTTCACACCTCAGTTGGGCTAGAGGTGTTTTCCACGTAAAAATTGTGTGTGCTTTATTTTCCACATTCATCTTGGTGATTTTCGCATTTGCAATATTTGAGAACACCCTCTGCAAACAAGTCACAAGGGTGTTTCTTATTCACAATGCGAAAATCAGACACCACAATTCACCCCCCCTCTTGTGGTAGAATACTCACGAACTCAACACTTTGAACCACTTTGATTTTTCCTATCATATCTTATATCATTTTAGTACCTATAATAGTAGTTTTTACTAGGTCATTCCAACATAGTGGCGTCGTACACTTACGTCCATAGAGTGCCTCAAATAGTGCCATCTATATAGCGACTTGATAGCTATCATTATAGGATAATTCATTCCTCCCATTGCTCATGAAGCCTAGTACACAAGCCCTTAGTGTGTCTTCTAGGATCCAATTTATTATGCCCATCTAGGTTCTTCCATGTACAAGGGGCTACTCCTTCAAACCTAGTCATTTTCATAAGGTCTGTTGTAACAAATTAGCGGCAAAAACCTTGACAATTTATTTTATTGTGTATGGCACAATGGATTAATTATCTTGCTTTAAGGTGAAGAACACTTTTTGTTTCAACTTTTGGATATGGGTGGGGTAGAATTTTGACCTTTGGTCCTCTAAAAATTATTCCGATGTGACCTCTAACTCATATTATCCTTTCATTATACTCCACCAATGTCCTCTTCCCCTATGACATAAAAATATTGCCCCTTTAACCTTCTTACAATCAGACACTTCTACCATATCAAATATCTTTTTTGTAAGTTTAATCCATTCCTCGAAAACTAGAGAATCCATAGTCCAATCATATGTGTTTGCCCTTATTTAGCCACTTATTCCATAAGCTAACTACTTTTACCTTCACTAGTAGAGGGTTTGATTATAATCGAGCTAAAACCTCTCGGACTATATGTTCTAATAACCTTTGTTGTAGCACGCTAGTTTCCCCATTTTCTATGTGTTTTGTGGTTAGGAATCTCATTATGTTGGCTCGATTGAAGATGTAATGGACTATTAGTTGATTCCTTAGAAGCCATAGGAACATGTGGAGGTGGACTGTTAAGCTCATTTGTGATATATGTCGGAACCCCTTTGAGTTGCATCTAAATAAGGAGATGGTTTCATATGTTGAAAAGTTACTTGACAACAAATTCCAGCACACAGGCCTATTTTATCAAGGTATTTCACCTAGTAAATGGACTATAAATTAATGATCTATGACATTGAGTATACTATTGAGATAGATACATGTTTCTAGTAGATGTTTGCATTTCACTTCCTTAAAATGGTACAATCTATAGATGTGCTAATGCTTATTTTATCGATATATTTCTAAATTTAGGAAAAGTTTGGTTCCTACCTACTGATGCCCTATTGATGCAAGTCCATGCATTATTTATTCCTAGGATGTCTATTTTAGCCTTATATGCTAAAGATTGGCATTGGATACTATCTTCGAGATAAATGGCCAAAATCAAGAGGAGCGTGCGTAACATCCAGTTTTAAAGTAATATGGGTTTTGACTCTATTTGAGGATAACCTAGCTGTAATCCTTAGCATTTCCCATTATGGAATGATTCTACACCTATCAAGGGGGAGGATACAAGTGGTGGCACCCCATTGGTGGAGTACAACTTTTTAGAAGCTTCCTAGAATATAGGGAAGAAATCTTAGAAATTACAGCTCATACCATTTATTATTATCCTTGAATTTTCGATTATTTTTTAGGATATTTTGTAATAATCTCATTGGTTCAGTTGCTCACCATTATATCAGCTTATGCCCTTCATTTGGGTATTTATAAACCCATCCCCTCAATGTAAAGACATACTTGATGCATGTATGAATTGAAGGACTAGAGGCCATTTCATCTCTTAAAATCTCTTAATTTTTATCTCTAGTTTAGAATGGTGATTTAGAGTCTTCCCTTTAAAATTTCACTTTGATGGCTTTAAGACTTTAGGAGAAAACTAGGTGGAATGTGTTTATCCTTTTAGGTTCTCATTTTTAGGCTCTAATCTCATAGTCACCTTGATTGTTTAAGATTGAATCCATAGATGTGCATCCATTGTTTGGGTTTTCTTAAGTGATTGTTGATCTTGGGAGATGAGAATTCATTCTCATCAAGTTTGTACCAGACCTAAAGTTCCTTTTTTGCTTGGTTATTGAATCAAAACCTTCATCTCCATTGATTCAATAAAAACTTCACCCTTCATCCTACCCCTAAAAATTCACATTTTGGTTACACCAATTACTCTCAGTTGCCCACCTCAGTCAATCCTTCTTATACCATGAAAACCCCCAAAAAATAGCCAAATCACAAACTCTAACCCACACATAAATGTTATAGCTCCATAAGAAAGCCTTCATAAAAACCATATAAAAGCACCCTGCCTAGACCCACTACAGATAGTTCGTGACCTTCCCCCCCTCATCTTTTTTTCCCCAAACCCTTTTCATGCCTTGTTTCCCTATACAATGAAGGGTAAGGCCATCCTTGAACTTCAAGTAAGAAGGCTTAGAAATTAAATGTCGTACGTGGAGAAGGCCATGAAGGAACTTTCTTGTGTTAATGGCATTAGTGTGGATCCTATCATCTATTTGAGATGAGTTCAAACATTTGAATATTTTTTTGAGGCCAAAGGATGCTTGGATAAAGAAAGTTTCATGATAGTTACTTAAAAACTCCAAGGTTATGCCTAATATTAGTTTAAATACGCTAGGGGGGAGTGATCTCTTCAAGGAAAGCCTAGAATCAAGATTTGGAGTTGGCTCAAGTCCTACATGGATATGAGATTCTACTGAGATCAACCCTTTGAAAAAGAACTCTTGAAAGAGGAACTCATTGTTGCTCAAGAGAAGATCAAGGTTTACGAAGAAGTGATCCTCTTCAAGCCAGATGAAGAAGAGGCCTTAAAAGAATAAGCGCCCTCTTTGGTTTATGAGGAGCCAAATGAGTGAGATCATTTTGGATCTTGAAAAGAAACGAGTTGAATTGAAGCCGACCTTGAAAGTTATGCTACCTATGGTTTCTCAGCCACACTCTTACACTCTCAATTGGCTCAACTTGGGAATTGAGGTAAACATCTCCCAACAAGCTCTATTTTCATTCTCAATGTAAATTTTGAGTTGAGGCTTTGAATAGGATGTTTCCTTCAAATGCTTGTCAAGCTTTACATGGTAGACCATGGTTCGATTATTATGTGAGTTGTGATGGCCATGGTTCCTATTAACGCCAAGGAGAAGCATTACCATTTCTTTCTTTACCCCCACCTCACAAATACAAACCACGGGAGGGATGTGAGAAAAGCCTCTATATGAGTGGTAAATTAGATGAGAAACCAATAGTAAAAGCAAGCCTACATTTACCTTACTCTTAGGCAACTCAAACACAAAAGAGGAAGTGACACGTTTACAACCCTTAGTTCAATGACCTTTGAATGAATTTTGGAATGAAGCCTATTATAGTGTTATGCCCCTTGATGATTATCATCTAACTCTAAAGCTTCCTAAAAGATGGCGAAGAAATCTAGGAAATTATAACTCAAAGCATATTTTGTTATCCTTAGATTTTTGATTTATTTCTTAGGATATTTTGTAGGACTCTCATTAGTCCACTTGTCTCACTAATATATCAGCTTATTCACCTCATTTTGGATATTTATAGACCTATTCCCCTCAATGTAAGGATAGATTTGATGAAATGAATGAATGAATTAACGGGCTAGAGGCTATTTCCATTGTCAAAAGTCTCTCAATCTTTATCTCTGGTTTAGAGTGGTGCTTTAGAGTCTTTCCTTTAAAATTTCTCTTTGGTTACTCTAAGTCTTTAGGAAAGAGATTGGGTGGAAAGCGTTTATCCTTTTAGGGACTCTTTTTGGGCTCTAATCTCACAATCACCTTTTTTGTTGGAGATTGCATCTAAAGAGAAGCATCCGTTGTTTTGGGTTCTCTTGAGTGATTGTTGATCTCAGGAGATAAGGATCGACTCTCATCAATTTGAGTTAGATATGTTGTCAAAGAAACTTCACATTGGCTTATAACTCATGTATATTTATGTGTGAATATAAAGACATATTCACATATAACCATAGTCATTACTTATACTGGTATCATATTATAAACATAACATCTATGTCAGTTTGATCTTCTTTTCTTTAATAGCCTTCTTTCTTTTTTACTTCACTATCCTTAATGCCTTTTCTTTAATTTCCTTTCTCTTTTAAAATTATTTTTTGAGTAAGAACTTACTAAGCCTATGATACCAGGCTCTAAGAGCTTGTTTCAATCCATAGATGGCTTTATGTAGCTTGAAAGCATGACTAGAATAGTTTCGATTTTCAAAACTAGAGGGTTGCTCAACATAAACTTCTTCTCGCAAATATCAATTTGAAAAAGCACATTTCACCTCTATTTGATATGACTTGATGCCCATGAAAGATGTAAATGAAAGTAGCATTATAATGGCCTCTAATCTAGCAACATGAGCAAAAGTCTCATCATAGTCAATTCTTATATGTTGGTAATAACCTAATGCGGAGTAAACCATTGATACCAAGGATATCCAACATGCCATGGGATCGAAGCAAGGGGCTCCCTTAATCACTAAAGAAAATGAGGCATTATGAGAAGATCCACCCAGGCCTATATGAACTTAGGGCCTTAAATGAGGGCCTAAGTAAGCATATGAAAGGTGGCCAGACAATTAGTATCCTTAAAAAAGGGGCTTAGCGGACTTCTCATCCACAACTGCCTCTTTTAATTTCTAGTTTTGGGTAGAATATTTTCCTTGATTTCTAGCTTAGTTTTAAAAGGGCAAAGAGACTCCAATTCTAGAAAACTACATATGCATGGATACTCCCAGATGTCTATTTTCCAGCAAGCTATGAATCATCTTCCGATTCTAAGTATTGAGTGGTTTATGAGGCATAAATCGAAAAAGGGTCATTGTAGGTCAGGGAATGCACAGTTTTGATTATGAGGTTCATTGTACCATCAAATGAGTCAATAAGATTTTATAAGAAGTTGGTGGACACCTTCAGAAAATTCCTACTAGAATATCTTCCCCAAATGTCTCTGTTTGAGATGCTGGAGCAGCCAATAAGCAAGTATAAGTGTAATAACTTTCAGCCTTTCATTTTATATAGTGGTTCCTCTTTTTCTTTCTTTTAATTGTACAACTAGTAAGAACTTCTTTAGTTGTTTTCTTTGTAATTCTATGGTTGATACAAGGCTTAGCGAGGAGGGAATTCCACTATATAATGGATTGATACCTTTTATTATTTTTAGATTTGGAATATTCAATGAAAAAGCTTGTTGCTTGTTATCTCTCAACAAAAATCTCATTTTATTTATCTCTCTTAGAGAGTGGTGATTGCGAGTCCTCCCATTCATTTCAACCTTTGATGCTTAGACTAGATAATATTAAATGGTGGGTTTATTAGTCTATACGGTAGTTTGGCCTTTGCCCTAGACATTTCTTCTTTTGATTGTGGTTGGTTTTAATCTTTGACAAAAATCAAAGTCCACAAAATTTACTTACTTTGTGTTTGATTCTTCCTTAGAGTTATAATCTTATTCACTAAGATATTCTTCTTGTGGGTTGTTGTTCATCCTCCTCATTTTGAGAATCAACATCAAAGATCAAAGCTTTTGTTTGGGTAAAGGGGTTTCTCTCATGGATCATTTGGTATCAAAGCAAAAATTTCCTTTTTTTGGGTAAGCAGAAAAACCTTCAATCTTTGTGTTTGAATTGCTTCTACCATTTTCTGTACTATTTTTCACCTTTAGATTGTCTCCTTCTCATCCCTTTATTTAGTCCATAAAGAACCTTGAAAATAGCACAAACACAATCCGTAACCCCAACAAAACCCTAGTCTCTATAAAAATCCTTCACAAAAAACTACGTAACACGGTTGTCGAGAGTTAACCAAAGAATGTTTGTTCAAGCCCCCATCGACTGTGGGAGACTTTTTATAGCCTTCGAATTCCATAGCTGACCACAATCCCATTGTGGTCACCCTCATGCTCCATGGTTCTCTTGTTTCATTCTAATCCTTCATTCCTTACACCAACATGGCTAATGAAGGAGACCTCGCTCACACTAGGAGAATTCCTCTTGTGCAAACCCATGAGAAGAGGAGACATAGAGCCATCCTTGGACTTTAAAAACAAGTAAGAAACCTCACAAGGGAGCTTGAGCAAGTAAGAGGATCCGTTCCCACCAAGCGAAGAGGCCACCGTAATCGAGAGCTTGATACTAACCCCATTGATATTGCCTACTCATCCTTTCTTGAAGATTATGATGTTGAAGATAGAGGAATCAGGAGAAGAAGGCATCCAAGGTATGACTTTAGAGACCTTAAGATTGAGGCACCAAAGTTCGATGGAAGCCTCAATCTGGAAAACTACATGGATTAGGTTTAATATATGGAGATGATGTTTAAGGTTAAGCAATATAAGAAGTGTTTCAAGTTGGCAATTCTCAAGATGAAAGAGTATACATCCTTTTGGTATGAGCATTTGCTAAGTCTAAGATCACAACATGGTCCAAGTTAAGAAGCGTATAGAAAGGAGGTCCTTATCATCCTCATACAAGCAAGAGCTCTACCTTAAGATCACCTCTCTTAGCCAAGAGAATTTCAAGGTGGAAGAGTATATTAAGGAGTTTGAACAACTCCAAATGTGGGTTAGATTCGATGAAGAGACCGAGCTTGAAACTACTAGGTTCATCAAAGGGTTATCCCTTAACATCGCCAACAAGGTCAATCTCCAACCTTACCTTTCCTTTGATGAAGTGTGCAATCTTGCAATCACAATTGAGAAGCAACTTAAGGGTAGGAAGTCCTTTCACACCTCCCTTACTAAAATGCCCTCCACTCACACTGACGTTGAAAGCCCACCCCCATAAGTTAAAGCTATGACAAGGGGAAGATAGTTGCTATTGGTCCACCTAAGAAGTCACAAGGGCAAAAATATATTAAGTGCTATGTTTTTGTATTTCAAGCTAATTATTCCAATAGAAAGGCCCTTATGATTAGGAAGGTAAAAGAGATTTACTCCTTTGAGGAAGAATCTAGTGAAGAAGATGAAGGACATAATGTGAACACTTTGGTCACTCTGGATGGGAGTGAATTGTTGTTGATTAAGAGGTCATTGCATCTCACTAAGACTCCTTATGATGATAGCCAAAGAGAACAAATCTTTTTCAAGGTACACCATTTGAAGCAAGGTTTGTGGCTTACTCATAGATGGTGGTAGTTGTGCCAATGTGGCCTCTAAAACACTCATTAACAAGCTTCAAATTCCCACCAAGAAGCATCCCACTCTATACTCCCTTCAATGGTTAAAGCTAAGCAATGAGGTAGCAGCTTCAAAATAAGCTATTAGTTCATTCTTCATTGGTCCTTATAATGGTGAAGTTTGCATGATGTCCTCCCTATGGATGCGTGCCACCTGTAAGTTGGTATGCATTGGTTGTATGATAACGATGTGATTTATGTTGGACATGTTAACACTTGTTTACTCAAGCACAATAGATGTAACCCTACATTGAGCCCTTTACCTCCAACCAAAACTCACAAAATCAAGGTGGGTAAGGGAAGTGATAAAAGTCTCTATAAGAGTGAAACATGGATTAGTGTGCCAGTTATAAGAGTAAGCCTTAAATTATCGTACTAATGACCAAGCCAAATACAAGTGAGGAAGTGAGCCCTTTATGCCTCATGACTCCAGTACCTTCTTATGCTAGTGGTAATAAGTTCATGCATGGATTCACTATTAGGAAACCTTTACACATCTTTGGGTGTAGAGTCGAGCAAACTTAGTGAACCCATGAGTGGTGGCTCTCTTGAACCTAATGAACTCGACTTGTCATGTGATAAATACATCAAGATATTCCAAAAGATCATGGAAGCCAAGGATTTAAGGGCAAATTCTTTTGAAGAAGGGGTGCTTTATACAGAGAAAACACCTATGCCAAGGATCTCCAACATGCCCTGGGTTTGAAGTAAGGGGCTCCCTTAATTACTCAAAGAAATGGGGCATTAGGGAAAAATCCTCTTGGGCATATACCAACTTGGGGCCCTAAATAAAGGCCTAAGTAAGCCTAGGAAAGGTGGTGAGGGAACTAGTAACCTTAAATAAGGAATGTAGTTAATTTATTGTCTATAACCACATAGTTTATTTTCCAGTTTTTGGGCAGAATATTTTCCCTGACTTTAAGCTCAGTTTTGAAGGGGCAAACAAAATTGAATTTTACCAAACTATATACTGATGGATATCCTCATAAGTTTATTTTTCAAAAAGGTATAGAACACCTTTAGATTCCAAGTACTAAGTGAGTTATGAGGCTTAAACTAGACAGGGGTTGTTGGAGGTTTAAGAATGCATGGTTTTAATTATAAGCTTAATTCTTCCATCAAATGGGTGATTAAGGTGATATAGTTTTATAGAAAGTGGGTAGACTCCTATAGAAAATTCCCCTAGAATATATCTCCAAATTCCTTTATTTGGGATGGTGGAGGATGCCACCAAGCAAGTATAAGTGTAACAAATTCAAGCCTAGCATTTTACCTAGTGTTCCACCTTTTTCTACGTTTTTGTTGTACAACTAGCAAAAATTTCATTGGTTGTGTTCTTTACAATTCTATTGCTTGAGACAAAGCTTGGAGAGGCGGGCATCCCACTATATAATGCTTTAATTCCTTGTATTATCTTTAGATTTGGAAATTTGAATGGAAAAGCTTGTTGCTTGTTATCCATCTGTAAAAATGTCATTTTGTTTGTCTCTCTTGGAAAGTGGTGATTGTGATTCCTTTATTTCAATCTTTGTGCTTAGGGTTTCTAACATTAAATGGTGGGTTGATTAGTCTAGGTGGTGGTTTGGCCTTTATCCTAGACATATTTTATTTTAATTGTTGTTTATTCTAATCTTTCATAAAAATTAAATTCCTTAAAATTTACTTTAGGTTTGATTCTTGCTTGGAGTAAAAATCTAGTTCATCAAGGTGTTCTTCTTGTGGGTTGTTTATTCTCCTCACTTAGGAATCATCATCAAAGATCAAAGCCTTTGTAAAGGATTTTTCTCTTATGGATCACAACCTTTAGCCACCAGCCTTACCTTTTTTCTAACCATGTTACCAGATTATCTAGCTTGTTTATAAATACCATTTAGTTCTGGTGAAGAGGTCGTTCTTAGGCTGGATGATCAAGGACCAAACTTGGTTTCTTTTAAATTGTTGAGTTCCTCTTGCATAACTAACGTCTAATCGGGGTCTTCTAGAGCTTTATAAGGACTTTTGGGTTCTATGATAGAAGCAAATTCAGAAAAAGTACATAAATTTCTCAGAGAAGAATGAGTTCTTACACCTGAGTTGATGCTTATATGATGTTGTTCATGGGATGGTGAGCATGGAATATAGCCTCCTCTTGGTTCTTGGAGATTTTGGTAAGTGCTTGTTTCCTACCTTACCTCTTATGCAATTTTTTTGCCTTGTTCTGGTACTCTTAATGTTTTCAACTTTAGGGGCATTGACTGTGTCTTCTTATAAGTTCAAGGTACACTGAGGTAAACTCCAAGTTGTAGCTTTGTTAGATTGAACTCTTTGTTCTTCTTCATCACCATGTCTACTGAGTTTGAGATCTTGAAATGAATTGAGTTGATAATCCCATCATTGTCTTCATCAAAAACCACGTGGATGCTTTCTTTAACCACTTTGGTTCTCTTGCTATTTACTCTATATGATTTTCATTGTTGAGGTTATCTAATAGGGATACTTTCATCACTTCTTACATCAAACTTTCCAATATTTTCTTTTCCATTCTTATCAGTGAAGCACTTGAAGCCAGGTGCTTTGAAGTAAGAAATCTTTTGCCTCTTTAGTTTGAGGAGTTCATATGGGGTTTTCTTCAAGATGGGTCTGATCAACCATCTATTGAGAACATAGTTGATAGTGTTGATAACTTTAGCCTATAAGCAATTTAGAAGATCATTTTCATAAAGCATTGTTCTGGCCATATTTTCCAAGTTCCTGTTGCTTATTTCAACCGCCCAATTCTACTGTGGAGTCCTTGGTGTCAAGAAGTTGTGTGATAGTCCCATCTAATCACAAAATTTAATGAATTCTTGTTTGTGCTGAGGTCTGTGATCACTTCTTATAGCTTGAACTGGCAGTTCTTGAGTGGTTTGTACGTGTCTATAATATTTGGTAAACTCTAAAGTATGTATTTGATCTTTTAAGAACACCCTGGTAAGTCTTGAATGGTCATCAATAATAACATGCACATGCTTACTTCTACTAAGAATTCTAAATCTAATAACCCACATAAATCCATATGCAATAATTTAGGGGGCCTTGTTGTTAAGACAGTTTTAGGGGGCTTAAATGAAACTCTAGCTTGTTTACCTTTCACACATGCATTGCAAACTTAGTCTATATCAAATTATGCTTGGGAATACCTCTTTCTAGGCCATGCTTAGATAGTTTATCTCTAATACCCCTACCCTAGGGCTAGAGCTTTTAGTGATTCTCTAAATTTTTGACCGAAGCAGATAGGGTTTCGCCTAAAAATTAACCATGACCCTGGGCTTATAGCATTACATTTGATACCTGTAATAATAAAAACATAAAGAACATCTCCAAATAAGGTTGACGGCTGCACACTGGAGATTAGAACTTTATGGGCCACATGCCCAGAGTACGCAAGCTATTAATTTAAATAAAAGTTAAATTAATCAATTTACAACTCAATGGGTTACACATCTAGAACATATGGGTTTTACACCCCAAAGCCTTACAACTTTAACAACTAAAAGATGAGTATCTAATCAAATCATTGTGGCTCACATGACCATTTAAAATGATAGTTAGACAACATATAATGCATGAACTCAAGTATCAAACTTATGTGTCCGAAGCAGTTTACGAGTCAATCAAGTAACACCCTTTAACTCTTGGACTAAGATATACAAATATATAACCCACTAATAGAACATCCATGAAGACCCAATAACTTATCTGTATGGATCGAGAACCTTTACATGACTTTCAAAAAGAATCATACCTAAGGAAAAGGGGGAAAAACAGAGGAGGTGAGCTACTAAATGATTGGTGGATAATCTACATTTGGAAAACCAAAATAGTTGTATACAATATAATAAGTGGTAGCCAATTAGGACTTTTTATTTAATACTAATATATTAAGCAAACATGGCCAAGAACATCTAGTTGTTCCTTGATACCATCAATGATAGAGGAGTTAGGTCATTCGGGCACCCAGATTACACTTAAACACAAAAGGGTGCACTTGAGTTACTGACTTGAGCTCTTTTTAGCATGAAAGCGAAACTAACCACAAAGTGGGTTGAAATCTTGAATTTGAATCAAGTTGAGCCGCTATAAAACTTATTTCACATAGGGAAGCCCACTTTTGGTTCAATTAAAGTTCTATCTAGAGTGCTTGCGCCTTTTCAAACCTTCACATTAGCGTAATTTAGCAACAAGTAAAATTACTTTCAAGGCATTGTATTCACAAATCATGCTCTCTTTAAGTGAGTATTACAACTTATAACTTATGGTATCCTTAAGGCCTCTTAAATTCAATGAACTTATACCCTTGTTAGGGTAGTCTCAACTAGGGTTCTCGCTTTATCTGCATTTGCTCCCTAAAAACTAGGGTTCTCATTTTATTCAGGTCTACTCCCTGGATAGAGTCCCTTATTATTAGTACTGTCCTCCCAATGCAAAATATTTCAAGTGCAATTCACTTTCAATCATCCGTAAACAACTTGGTTATTTCAAAGTGGCTTTGACAATAACAGTTCAAGTTACATAAATAACTAATAATGCCTTGGTTGTAAAACAGGCTCACAGGCACATGTACACACATTTGTTAACAAAGTAACTGTTGAAAAAGTTTATCTAGGGACGCTTCCAAAAATTTTATTTCAAGAATGGAATGGTATTTAACTCATTTAAAGTCTGCTCCATTCACTAAAAGAATAAGGTAATTTTCACCAGTTGGCCAAACAGTTTCATTTCAAATCATTTTAAGTTCATTCAAATGTGGCCCATATTAAGTTCGTGAGCCCCTATTAACCAAGTTGGGAGAATTCCTAAATCGACATGAGTCTAAGGTGCCTGGTAATGTTCGAATCCTTTTCACATGCTGTGTTCCTCATGTATAAAACCATTAGACAACGAGTTGTTTTTCACAGCGAATAACAATGCTAAACCATCTAAACTAATATTATAATTTTTTAATGCTAGGAACACCACACATACTTCACATATATAGAGGCACAAACGAGGACAAGTTGACTAGGGCAATTGCTACTTGTTTTATAACCCCTGTCCAGAACTAGACCTACGACAGAATCGGCCAGCAGTGGCCCTGTTCGGCTGCTACTAATAGCACACACCCACACATACAGAACATAGGACAATAAGACTGAACCAGGACGACCACTACCCGTTTCATATAACCGGTCCATGGCTGGACTGGGTTGCTGAACCGGCGAGTTGCCCCCACTCCTGTAACCATGTTTTCAAACAAAAAACAAACCAATAGTGGCATATATCACCTATAACTTCAAGGTTTGGTCCACTAAGTTGATGATGCTGTTTTCATAATTCGTTAGCTAACTATGACATTGTGAACATGAAAATCACATTTAGGGCATAATTAGCAAATCACCAGCACTATGGGTCGTCACTCACTTAGCTGGTTTCCATCCACACAACACCGCCTAAAAATATTCTCAAATTTACATCAACCCAATAGTCTCAATCATTAATTAAATCCTTCATTTTCCCCAAAATTTGAACAATTCATGAACAACCCAAGCTTTAACAACTCCACCAAAATTCTTATCGTCAAATCAACAAAGTTGAGTGCAGTGTTTCACTTTGACATTTGATCATTTGTGCAATCATAGGTTGAGACGAAAAAGTGGCCTTGAAACTGGATTTAGCAATGCCTCGTATAAATTTATTCAAAACAGATAAATAATCATAAACTAGCATATTTATGCAAATGATTAAAAGACATAGTTATAAACTCATTCAATGCTTTATATAATTTACTTTTGCTAAGTAAATAAAACAATAGTGTAAAAAAGGAAAATAAACAATAATAGCATAGAAATATCTAAGATTTTTTTTGAAAAATAACTTAGATTATTTTTGGGAAAGATATCTAAGATTGTTTTGAAAAATATCTAAGTTATTTTTGAAAATATCTTAGATATTTAGGGGGAAAGGGGTGTCAAAACTTATATGCAAATGACCCCCTTTTCAACAAATGCCCATTTCTGTTTCTCTTGCTCCTTTCATCATTCAAGAAGTGAGGCCACTTCCGTTGTCCTTGAGCCGTAAGCAATTATTTTTGTAAGAAAGAGATATATCTTCCTAGTACCTTTACCACTGGTGCCTTTCACAAAATCACATATTTTTTAAATATAAAAAATTACATAATATACAATAATTTAATGAACCATTTTCAAGCATGGTTTTGCCACATAAGCAATTGGACCTGCCAATTATCAAGTATCACGGTTCAGATGCTTCAGTTCACCTAGGCAACTTTAGCTCAAGCTCCTTGATCGACCTAAGAGGTGTGCACTTATTCAATGATCACATTGTACATATGAGCTCATCAATTTTGGTTTCACTTTCAGATAATAGCTGACAACAATTTTAGTATAATTCTCTCTCCCCTTGATTTCGAACTAAAATGAATTACAATTGTAGTCACTCATTGAAAAATGAATCTCTTTTCCTTACAGTATAGGAGTAAATGTATTGAGTTCTAACTTAGTATTTGAATATTTGTGTTTTTATATTTGGGGAAAAAACTGTGGTGTTCGTACCTGACAGCACATACAAGTGAGAAGAGTGCAAATGGAATTTAAATAAGCTCATAGTGACGTCCATAAGGCACAGGTCATCACAATATAAGCTATGTCGTCTCTTGGATGGAGCTAACGTCTAACCTCATTCCTCCCCATTACTAGCTACTTTTTTAGATTATCCAAGTAATCATAAGATTGGGTCTTACATAGCTACTGGAAAAAAACCTAGTACTTGTTCCTTTTTTTTTTGGGGTTTACTCCACTTAAAATATGTAACGCCCCAAATTAAATATGTTTCATTGTTCATATTCTCCTTAATAAATCACTCAATTGTAATTCGATGAATCTAATGATAAGGGCATTACCGCCGTCCAAAAGGACAAGGCTTGAAACATGAGTGCTATATATAACACAGTTAAGCATAATCTCAACCATACACATTCACACATGATCATCCATTCACAATCAAGTGTTAACCAATGTAAGGTTTATAAACCATAGTAAGATAATTCACCATGTAATCTACATCTTCATCCACAGAAGAATTCAAAATACAACGTTAAAGTATGCATATACAGCATTACTTCTAATCCATTTGGATTTCTCTGCTTCGCTTATTCTCTTCAGCTGATTTGCTGGCATGAAGCCAATACTCTGAGCATTTGCCTAAAACAAAACATGAAAAACATTTCGAACTGTGAGCGGAAGCTCAGTACATGCATTCCTGAATTGTTAAATGATCATTGAACACTGATTGGGCCCGCTTTCCAATTCGTTTTAAGTTAAAACAGTGAATGAAATAAATGTAAAACTGTATTGCTACTTATTATCTGATAGTGAACCCCTTGATACTGTTACGATTTATGGATAGGTATACACCTGCCAAGCCGATCGGGGACCTGGCCTGAAGCCGCGCGGGTAACTGAAGGGCGAATGCCCTGTAGATGATAACTGACGGGGTTACTAATTAACTGATAAATTACTGTGTAAACTGATTCATTGATGTACTTACCAAAACATGATAACGTTGATAAATACACTTTGATTTCTAAAGATACAGGCAATGGACGTACCTGAAGTCTTTAAAATGATATTTCACTTGATAATACTTATGCACAATGGAAACGATAACTAGGCCCCAACTCTGTTTCATAAATGTCATTGTAAGTATGTGTAGTCAGTGAATGATCCTTACTCACCTAATTGAGTAAGTAAAAATATGTGTAACAGAAATTGAGTAATAAAATGGGATACATAACTTGTGCATTTCAAATAATAAATTAAATCAGTTAGAGTTATTGAACTTGAAATACAACAAATTGAAGTAAAATAGACCAAATGAAAATGATTGAGTAATAATGAAAAGATTTTAATTGATATGAATGACACATGGTTTGCTGATATTTCTGAAATGGATAAAGGAAAGTGTGAAGCTTCTGAAAAGGATAATAGAATGGTTAATGCATATGAAATGGATAATAGAAGGTTTAATACTTCTAAAATGGGTGAAAAATGGTTTATGCCATAAGGGGTGCTGCGAGGTTCATAAAAGCTCATATAACACCCTAACTTGGTCCAAAGGATACTGATTTTGAGTTATTAATATGCTCACTTTCCAAATTTCATTTTCATACTCATGTAACTCAGTTTTCAACCCAAGTAAGCTTCTGTACATAATCAAAATGAACTCACTACACATTGTAATTTCCTTGAAATACCCATAATTATATAGAAACTTACAAAAAAAAATAATTCCAAATGTCACGGTTTCTGTATTCACTCATATTACCGTTTGATGGTCTGTATTAGAAAATCCATATATTTCACTCCCAACCTCCAAATGAGATATAAAACCCCAATATGAAAATTTCACAATGTCCTCTAAAACTCTTATTTAGGACACAAAGCATGATTCACATAATAAGGTCCCTAAAATTAGGGTAGAACACAGACGTGCACAATTTCTGATCAATCTGCGCAGTCGTAGCAAAACGGCCATAACGTTTTTCACATAACTTGGATTAAGGCGATTCAAGAGGAATTTTAAAGAGAACTCATTGATATATCCACACACCAAAAATCATAATTTTTCAGTGACCCAATCAATACCAGTTTTTCCGTGAAGTTAATGTTCCAGTTCAGTTCCCAGTTTCGATGCATTCTGCACAGTCTTGAGTAAATTGGTCATAACTTTGTCCACACAACTCGAAATTGAGTAATTCCAAATCCTATTGAAATATAACTCATCAATATATCACTACACCAAAAATCATGAATTTGGGATGTGCCAAACAGTACCAGTTAATTCCCAAAGTAGCCCCTGCTTTAGGTCTGTTTCCCTGCTTTAACTCACATATTTTCAATCTTTTCTTCACATAACCACCCACTAAAATCACTATTTAAATTATATAAATTAGCATAAACATCTTGATATTCATTACCAATGCTAAAGATCACAAAATCTTATTTAAAACAATCAAAATTCAACACTTGAACATGAAGCTTGCATGATTAACATTAAACCCTAACCTTAGCTTCAACTCCAACATGATCCATCACCAAGATGATTCTTAATTCAATAAAAACAACATGATCTATCATCAAAATAACCAAAACAAGAAGCAAAAACCAAAAATTCAAAGAACAAGATTGAAGTCACTTACTTTGAGCTTGAAATAAGTGGAGGTGGAGATGGTATTTGGTGATTTTGAGAGTGAAAGATGATAGCCGGTGGAGGGAGGTGGTTGGGGATTGAAATCCTTGCCGGGGAGTGGCCGGAAACACCATAAAAGCTGGTGGGGGCTGCTGCTGTGGGTAGAGAGAAGGAGGAGAGAGGAAGAGAGAGAAAGTGCTTTGAAAATTACTTGGTGCAAAATGAACCTTAGGCAAATAAATTACTTGGCTGAAAATTAAGCACAAAAAATCAGCTTTTGCTAATGATGATTAAGGCTTAATGATGATAATTAGATAAGCAAATGGGTTAGGAACTTGTTAGGCCGAAATTGGGCTTAAATGAGCTCGGGTTGGAAAAAAAATGTCAAACCGGGTGCGATAATTAAATTTGTTTTTTTTTTTAATATGATGCCATGAAAAATAATTTAATCATTTAAATCATAATTATTGAGGCCTAATATCAATTTCTCCGAAAAATTATTTTCGGTAAATGAAACTTGAATTGCAAAGTGGAGCCTGAAATGAATTTTTTTTTTCAACTGGGATGATTCAATGAGATAAATAAATGTGAAAAATAAATAACATCGCTTAATTAAATAAATAAATATGATTTAGGGTCGGGCTATTACAAAATACATTGGATTGGGCTTATTATCCCCCACTGGTTCTAATTTCCTCCTAGGATCATATAACCCAGACTAGTCTAGCTTATTTTTCTAATTCTGTATAACCACACCATAATTCAAGAAAATTCTAAAAATTAGCTCACATAGATCAATATTTTTAACTAGTATGAAAAATTTTGTTTAATAAAACTAATAAACTACCACCTTAATAATTAGCTGTAACTAAAATTTCTCAGCTACCACACTCTCCTCCTTATAAGAATTTCGTTCTCATAATTTAATGCATAATGTAAAGGTAAAACTTAAGGTTCAGATATAGATGGCACATCACATACAAATCCATAAGAGAATTCAAAATCTCACATTACAATTAATCATAACTTTCAAAACAAGAAAGAAGTTTATAGTATCTAACCTCCTCCTTGCCAACTCTCTTTAAGCATTAACTTAATCTATTAATGGCACTGAGTGCAAACACGCAGAAGAGGGGAAAATGAGTTGGCATGGATAATAATATCAAACTTGTTTTACAAAATGAACATCAACTTTCAAGCTTATATCTAAGAAACTCAGCTAACCATCATGACGACCAACAACTCTATGTTTACACATTGGTATAAGTTGGCATCTAAAGGCTTTTTCTCCATAAATTTAAAATATTAAGGTAGAGTGAATGCAGACAAACTAAATCAATTTCATTCTAAAGTACGAAAAAGCCAATTTGTGCTAGAATCAAGTCAATCAATGAGGAGCTTCCCTAACACAGTAGAGTAGTAAAGACGTTACATGTTATCACACATCATCACACTAGTACCAAGAACACTCAAAACAACACTTAAATCTATAAAGACATGATATAAAACCAATTACACAGTACCCCAAAGACCAGGTATAATAGGCAACGTGCAACAGTATAATAGGTATGTGACAAGCAACTTACAAATGAGTAATACATGATACTATCAATTTACAAACAATGAAATAACTTAGAGAAGATGGTGTGAGAGAACTGCATGCTACTATGTAGTGGAGATACGGAGAACTGTAGTTCACCTTTGGCACACAAATTGTTTAGAGGCGATAGGAATATCGTTTCTTAGTTGAGAAAGGTATGTTATAGGGTCTTTATACCTAGAAATACCTTTATATAGCTGGTTATTTCATTAATAATTAGTTGCCAAAGACAAGTTGGTTCAGATAAAGATTATGATTGGGGCTTATAGTGTCTATAGGGGAAGGAATGCTTCTGATTACTTACCTTACATGTGTGGGTTTTCAATATAGTTGCTCATACATAAGAGTTATGAGGCAGAACATGGTAAGCAACATAAGGTTGGTAGAGTAGTTATTCAGAGCTCCTAGGCTAATACCTCATGCTATTCTTGTGGCTATAATTAACAAGCAGAACATCTTCAGCCAAAATGCATAGTTAAAAGAATAAGAGATAGATGAGGTAATCCCATTAGCTTAGCTGATGGAAAGTTCTACCCTAAGGTCCCCATATGAGACTGATTTTTCTATAAATCATAAAATCATACAAAAATATGATGACATTCTCATAGGTATTACCTTAGGCCCTTGACACCCTCATTAGAATATCACAAGTATATAACACAACACAACACATCCAAGCCACACCATATCATGCATTTCGAATAGTCACATTAATAACCACATTTCACCATTCTATGATCAAATGATATAGTAAGGACTCAATATAACCACAAGCACACTAAGCGTAGTCATATGAAGTACATAAGAAATCACATAGTTATACTAATGCAGGTCTCTAAGTTTGCGAGATATTAGTACACCGAATCGTAGCTGACAACATGATAAATTGAATAACCCCATGACACAAATGGCAATAAGTGTACTGGCTCACAACTCTAAGCTTTCCCCATGAAGCTTAATGGTACAAGAAAACTTAATCACGTCATGCCACGACACTCAGACCAGTTATGCCGAAGATTATTTTACAACACTGATCCCTTAAGTTTAGCGTAATGAATTCAAGTATGATCTCAGATGCAATAGCATGTCACCCTTAGGAAGGATCAAATATACAAAGGTGAAGACATATGAATGCACACTCTTAGAATCATTAGATCATATATTTAATATAGGTAGATACAATTGCTCAAACTATATCACAACCTAACAGAAGTCAAGTGGTGCAAATAACGGCCTGGCGATCATATTATGAAACAAACCACAAAAGCTAAATGATTCACCCAATTCAGCCATGTGCCTAACTAGAATCAAGCTAAACAAACATCAAGAAGTTCATTTACTTAGATTTTAGTCATAAAAGTCATCGATGACCATTTTATAATGAATCTAGGTGTCCATATGAGTTTTTGTGATCTTTAAATTGGACATAATGCCATATTTATGCTCTAAAACACATAGATTCATGGTGTCATCACACATAAACTTAATTTCCTTAACAATTTAAATTTTAAAATTTACATGCATGCATATGATATCTTCGTGTGTGATGATATTATGAGTCCATGTGTTTTGGAGTGTAAATATGGCATTACATGCAATGTAATGATCATAGGAGCTTATATAGATATTTAGATTCATTATGAAATGGTCACTGATGAGTTTTGTGAGTAAAATGGTAAGTAAATGAGCCCCTTGGTTTTTGTTTAGCTTGATTATGGTTGCTTATGTGGCTAAATTAGGTGGATCATTTTGCTTATGTGGTTTGTTGCATGATATAATCGTCGGGCTGTCATTTGCACCTTATGATTTCTGTTATCTCATGTTATAGTTTGAGTGGCTGTATGTGCATATATTTAATATACGATCTACAGATTGTAAGAATCTGCATTCACATGTCTTCACCTTTGTATATTTGATGCTTAGTAAGGTGACATGCCAGTGCATATGAGATCATAGTTGAATTCTTTACCAATTATGTATCAAGAATAAACAATCTTGTCTTTACTTTTCTTTCATTTTCTCTTCTGGATAGATTTATGCTTTTTAATGTATGTTAACCTACCTAAATGCATTCACCAAGCCTGCCAACTCAACATGGAAGATATGACTTGGAATATAGAATGACCTCTACCATCCAAGATTAAAAGATTCACCACAGAGCTTCTAAAGTTGGCACACTAAAGCACATATACAGAATCTCACTCCAAACACCACCTAAAAGAAGGATAATGCTTGAGGGATTTCAAGAGAGATAATTTATAGCAAGGAAAGCATTTTGATTTCTAATTCAACATTGACTCATCTAAGGCTACTAGAGAAGCCCTATTTACCCCTTTTAAGCTAACTTAAACAAGCTATAAAAGGATTACAATCAGAGGCCAAAAACAGAAAGAAAACAACTTGCTCTCTTTAATACTTAGTTTAAGGAGCTGAGTGAAAATGACCTTACTACTAGGAGTCGAATCACTCTTAACCCTCTCAAACTCGGTTAAGTACAAAAGGATACTTAAGACTAAACATTCATTGAGTCATAATTACAAGAGAACCCAAAAATAGGCTATTAAGCAAGTGGGAGATGCACATAGACTATACTGTTCTGTAAAACAGTTTGAAGTGAATTCCATCCCTTCGTGGTTGGTCCTTGGCTTCACACATAAGCTTTTTACTGGTCAAAAGGTAGGAGAGTGCTATAAAATATTATGGTCATTAATCATAAACTTAGGGTGTTGTGATCCCTACTCAAAAGTAATGATCATTAAGGACAACTCTATTCCCACATGCATTGTAATTTTGACAACTTCTAATTCTATTACTGAGGTGACTCAAGGTGTGAATTCAACTTAAACTGAATTAATGGCATGAGAGTATACATCCTAAGCTTCAAAATAAGTTTAACATTGGCTAGCTTTAGGTTTCAAGTCTATGCTGAAAATCAACTTGAACTGAGTCTAGCCTATATGGGAATGAATAAACTGCAACTGATCTTTATTAGCCTATCTTAGCTAAGGCTATACAGCCTTAAAATGAGTTGTTAGAATTGATGATGACTCCCTAAGGAGTCCAATAAAGAAAGACTCTTCCAAGGCAAGCATCAGAAGACATCTCTTTGGCCTTACTAAAGTATTCCCTTCATGATTAAGCAAGAGAACCTCACTTATGTTTCCTAGCTAGCTTGGTCTATTGCTTGGCATGCATCATGCTCCCCTTATTAAAGAGGATTTTCTCTCTAATTCTCATAGTTAATGTCATCTTCCACACAGGGACTCAAATCCCTTACATTAAAGTTAGCTGACATAGTGACATCCCTTCATAGTTCTAGTTTGTATGCATTAGCTCCAACCTTGGCTAGGATCCTAAAAGGCCCATCCCCCCTTGACATCAACTTACTTTTCCTCCTAGTAGGGAACCTTTGCTTCTTGATATGTAACCAAACAAGATCACTAGGCTGAATTTAGCCCCTTTTCTATTCTTATTGACCTTGGTCTTGTTAGATTGATTGATGTTCACCATATAAGCTCTGATCAGCTCAAGCAGTTTCTTCATTCCCTTGGACCTTATCTCTGCCTTATAACTCACCTTGTAGTCAGTGGGGAGTAGAATGAGATTAATAGGTGCAAGAGGATTGATTGCATAGAGGGCCTTAAAGGGTGAACAACCAGTAGCTTTGGCAGGGGCCCTATTATAGGCAAACTCAGCATGGGCAAGTTTTAAATCCCAATCTCTCAAGTTCTTTTGTACCAAGGTCCTTAAAAGAGTGAGGAGTGTTCTATTTTTGACTTTAGTTTGGCCATCAATTTGGGGATGGAAAGTGGAACTATAAAGTAGCTTGGTACGTAGAAGGTGCCACAAACTCCTCCAAAAGTGAGACAAAAACTTTGTGTCTCTATCACTCACTATGGTTTTAGGTACACCATGGAGCCTGATAATCTCTTTGAAATATAAGTTAGCAATATGGGAGGCATCATCTGTCTTATCATGGGCTATAAAGTGCGCCATTTTGGAGAAACTACATACCACCACCATGACTAAGTCCTGTACCCTTTGTGTTCTTGGGAGTGCCACCACAAAATCCATTCTTACATGTTTCCATGGCCTTAAGGGAATAGGAAGTGGTGTGTACACCCCTTGGTGGAATTGAGTTTTGGCCTTGTGGTAGAGAGAGTATCTTAAAACAACCTTGTGGACATCCTCCTCCATTTTGCACTAATAAAAGTGTTCTTATGAGGATATCTAGAGTCTTGTTCAACCCAAAATGACCTGCAAGACATCCTCTATGAGCTTCTCTTACCATGAAATCCCTTTAAGGGCATCCGTAAGCCAGATTTGCTTGACTCACTTGTAATGGATAAAGATAGATCCAAAAAATAAAGGAGGTCTAGACACAGATCTAACTTTCTCGATCTCCATTATTCCCGAGGAAGACATTGATTTTTACTCACTTAATAGTTAATTCACAAGACATGACACTAGCTTTGATACCAATTATTGGTCCTAATTAAGTAGTTGCCCTAGAAGGGGGCGAATAAGATGATTACAAATATTTACAAATATAAACTTGATAATAAAATATAACAAATAATAGAAAACTAAAGTATGTTGAACAATAAAGTCGAGGACACTAAGCAAACAAGGAAGTCAAGTGATGAGAAAGTAATGCATAAAGTAAAGCATGTAGAATTGATTCATGATGTTCACCCCTCTAATTGGGCTACATCCCCATCTAATGACCCTTCGTTAAGATTCGATAACTCCTATTAATTTTCTTTGAGATTTACATAAGTTGTGAGCATCACTAAAGGAACTTGACTATAATACACCCTTCAAGACATTTGTCAAAGTAATTTCTCCTAAGTCCCCATATAGGAAGGATGACACTCCTTGTCAACCTTCCTATTTGTGAGTAGGGTTCTCATAACTCTCTTACATGATAAGGAATCTCAAATGTGTGTACAAAATAGTTTACTCAAGAGTATGTTGTAGAAGTTAAGCTATGTGTTCTTATGTGTTGCTGTTAGGATAAATTTGAGTGTAAAACAGAAGCCGCAAGTGTACAGCTTTTGCTGTAGTATTTGAGAGTCGTTTCCTTAGGGACGAGGATGAAATTAGGTCACGATTAAAGTTAAAGTAACATGGACATGAAACTAATTAACATAATAATAATCTTATAAAATGATCCAAATTAAGAAAACAAAATATCATGAGAGACATAAACAAAGTAATCTAGCTGCAAATTACCCCAAGTCCTAATATTAGCGAATGTAACATGAAAGCATTTAACTAATCAAATTCTAACCCGTCATACCTTAATAGTTTTATTAAAACAAATTACAATGGTAAAAGAAACAAACATGATGCCAAGACTAATAACTAGAATAAAGAACTGATTAAGTAGTAAACACCAAGCTAATCAAAAGAACCAAAATTAATCGGAAGAACAGAATGAAGAAGACAAAGAGTGGAGGAGGCAGAAACTACCTCGCATCATGACAGAACCAACCATGGGCTTAGATCCTACATCGATAACTTTTTGCAAGGCTTGAATTGAATGCTGAGAGATCATAGTTGAAGAGCAAAAAAGGAAGAGCTTAGGGGAATTGGAGAGGGGACATCCTAGCTCGTTAGAGCTCAGCCCCAGTTCATCAATGGAGGACCAGTCACCCAGGATTGTGCAACACAGACTGGAGCAACACCCTAAGTCGAAACAAGGTAAAACAGGGGAAGGAGAATTAGCCAGAGCAGACCATGATTCAAACCCAAAACCCACATCAACAAAATCCACATTAAAATCCACATCAAGAATTCACACAAAGACAACTAGAAACCGTGATTGAACAAACATAATCGAAGAGGAAACAAAACCCAAAGCAAGCTATGAAAGAGTTTCAAGCTCACCAACCATGGTGGGGCGCCACTGCTGATGCTAGAACGAAGAATAGGGGAGGGGGAAGGATTTTCAAAATTACTCACTGGCTAAAATTGCCACTAGTAGGCCAAATCATTCATCAAAGCATAAAGCAACCCATATTCACAAATTCCACTCGAATTCAAAGCCGAAATTCAAAACAAACAGGCGGTGAAGTTTGAGAATTATATCAAATGAAATCTAGAAATAACAATCCCAAATTCATCTAAGCATACTCCAAATCAAAACAAAGCTTAATTAGGAAAAATTACAAGCTAGAAACGAATTTATCATTCGAAATCCAAACAAAAGAACCAAACTCTAAATTCCTAAAGACTGCAATTAAATCTAAAGCTTGAACTAGATCTAACCTAAATCCTAGACCTAAATCCTCTTCCAAAAGCATCGCATCCTCCATTTATGCTCAGCCCTCTTCAATTCTTCATCATCGATTTCGCCCAGACGTGGATGGTGGAGATGAGGTGATGATGTGGGTGTGTTGGTGTTGTGTGGAGCATGGATGATGAGCTGTTGAAGAGAGAGAGAGAGAGAGAGAGAGAGAGAGAGATGATGAAGATGGTGATGATGGTGGTGCTGTGGTCGGGCTTGGTATGGGTTTCTCTGGTTTTTGGGACCGAGAGAGAAGGTGAAATGAGGAGAGAGAGAATGAGAGTTAACAGGGGGGTAGCGGGTCATGTGCATGGCAAGTGTGGGGGAGGGTTAAGAGATCACGTGCATGACACATGAGGGCTGGGTAGATTTAGGTTTTTCCCCTTTTTGTGGGCAGAAAAGAAATAGGCCTAGCAATTTGGGTCATTTATGACATTTTCATCATTTTTCTTGCATTTTTCCCACATTTATTCGATACCTACAAAACAAAATAAAATCATATAAAAACATAAAAATAGCAATTATAACGAGCATAAATCAAGCACAAAAGTACCGTAAAAGTAACACATTTTTGGCATGAACAGTTGCGTACTCTCTATCTTTAGTAAGGACTATATTTATAGGCAATGAGAATGTCATTGTTGGAGGATGCTAAAGATATAGTTGTTGGATGTTTTTCTCTAAAAGCTGTCAGCTAGTTCAAGGGCTTTGACATTTGTCCCCTTTTGTGACATCTGCTCAGTCAATTCTTGGCATCTTATATATTAGAGAGGTGATTCTTCAGCCTTTATTTAATATCTTAACCATTGTATTCCTGATTTGTCTAAGACAGAAACCAGTCTTTAGCAGTTTAGTGTTGACATTCTCCAATTCTGATATGGCTGAGAGCAGCAATCCCTTTCAAGAAAAATGATTTTTATCTTTACCTGATTTGGGACATATCTGAATATGCTTTCTAAGCATCTAAAATGTTCCAACTGTCATGTCATCAATAACCACAAAGCTAATCTTGCTTCTGGAAGATTGTTTAATTGAGTGATTGGCGAAATAATTTGCTTAATTCAATTTTAAATAATTTAATTAGTCCAGGTCAGCGTAATGTGATAAATTGTAGGTTCTTCAAGGATAAAACACGTAGTTAAATTTCTAGCATATGATGTACCAAAATTTGTGCTATGTCTCCTTATCATGGAATAACATGTATATAATAATTTGAATTTCACCAAACAAATACTTAAAGTCTAAATTTAGGAAAAATAATCAAGTGTTGTAAAGCTCAATTCAAGTTATATAAATTTTACGACTCTGATAAGGGTTCATTTCTAACAAACCAGTTAAGGTCCTTGATAATACAAGTTCAAGGTAGTTGAACTCTAACTTTAAAGCTCTAGGTTATTAGTTACCCAATGATCCTATTGAGCGTGTTGCTTGTTGGCAAACAAGCATATAGATGGGATTCAAGTATTTATGTAAGCAACATCTAGTTACCCTAAACTTATGTTGCAAAAGCAACTTATCACATTGAGATGATTCATTAAATTATATATCATCTTTATAAACTGCAAACAGAAATACTTTAGTCGTGTCACCATACCCAGCCCACTTCTATTTAAGAGCCAATATGAGCCAAACCATTAGGACATTACATGACAGTAATCAAATGCGAATGTAGCAGGGGTCTTCCTTTCCTTTACCGTTCTCTTGATTTTTTGAAATTCATGTTTGAGAAACAATAGAAATAATAATACAATCAGCATAAGATTATCTATGAACCATATGCTTGTAACAATTAAGCAGAAAACAAGATTTTAAGTCGGCATAGAGAACAATTTAAATGAACATTTTCCATATCAAACTTTAAACCAAAATTATAATTTGTTAGCAGTTTAGTCCAAACAATGACATATACATACATATATACTTGTAATTGAGCTCAGCATATATATATATATATATATATATATAT
>JACYFF010003369.1:29964332-29981838 GCA_017589665.1 Selenicereus undatus
CTCTATTTCTATATAGACGTTAAAAGGAAAATTAAATATATATATATATATATATATATATATATATAACCCATATGATAACTGGATCAGCAACCTCAAACACATTTAGAAAAGCACATTTAAACACTTAGATTTAACTACACATGTGAAGGGCACAAACAGTAACATTCCATGATCTGACTTCCTTGAGCTTGCTTTTGGATTTGTGCGTATTCACATAAATCATTTAGCACTTTAATCAAATGCCCTAAGATCCTTATCTCTTTTGACCTTTAAACTATAAACTTTTATGTTTTTCTTTAATGCATGAACCGATACTCTTGCTAAGAAATAACTAGGGAATTAAAGCCATGCATTTAAATATAGGTTATTACTTGTTTGATAAATAATCAAGGAAAAAGTAAAACTTATTAAGTTATCTTGGTCAACACATGCATATCAAATAATCCATATGCAAGTATCAAAATCTCAATGAATAGCTTAATCCTTTACAATACACTTATATCTTCTTGTACTTAGAAATATAGCTCATGATTTCTACACACATGTTACCGAGACGTCGTATAATTCTTATAAACAATACGATCTTTAATACATTAACCCCCTGGTCCAATCGTTCTTCATTTAGCTTCTTTATATGAGGCTATCATCCCAATGTTGCTACATGTGATTTAGGCTAAGTTTCTAAAGAAAAGAGAGAGAATGGCTTACGTTCATGATTATTTAACAATAATAGAGGTCGAAGGGCTTTGATCAATCTAAACTTTGGATTGATCTTCTCTAACCCATGGATGTGACCTACTTTCTTGTCTTCTTCAACTTACTAAGGTTTAGCTATGGTTAGGGTATTTTTAAGTCAGTTACCCTTAAGCACAATAATTCTTTGAATTTTTCCTTATCTTATTATTCTTTTCTATTCCCAACTCCCAACTGAGGCCGCCTTAGTTTTATCCTCATGCAACCTTGCTTTCTTGCTTGTTATAATAGAGAATAAATAGAAATAAAATGAGCTCAGAGCATATAATGAGGAGGAAGATAGGGCATGTTGATTCCTTTTTATAATGGAAGGAAAAAGAAGATAAGATCCCTCATTCTTGCCTTAGCTGTAGCTCTCTTACCCATTAGAATTAAGTCTAGTGTATGACAATAAGAGTGCGTGCATCAACTCGAGTGGCAAGGCATATATTTATGTTAAATACTTATGGTTTTATAAGGTTACATGATTTAGATCCAGGACCTTGAATCACCAAGATAAAGGTTAGATGCCTCAAGCTAAAAATTAGAGGGTCTGGAATAAGGGGCCTTGATTAGAATTAACATAGTTCAAGGCTCTAAGCTGAGAACAAAGAGCAAATAAAAACTCAAAGATAAAAAAATTTATTCCATCACTTAGGCTAAACACCACTTAAACCCCTAGAGGTTAAAACCATGAAGGATTAAGATAAAGTTTACACTCTGAAAAACCACATAGAATGGGATAAACTTCTGAGAGATGTTTGTTGGACAAATAACCTATATCATATATCATCCATCGAATTTTGATTACAAGAGAGAAACGTCGCCTCTTTAAAGGCTTAAAATGACCTATGATCTATCCCTAAGTAAGGAGTTAGGCAGTAAGAGAATTACAACATTAGTTAATGAACATATAACAAAAACCTTCCCCCTATGACCTATAGAAAATAAGCAACAAAAGACATTGGTAATAAGAGTGAGATACTTTTTTCTTACCTGTACACACCAATGAAAATGCGTCATTAGATAAGCAAATTAAAATTTGAAAAAGATTGTGCAAACAACACCACTTTTCTTTGTCCTTTAGTATTATGATTTGGTTGTACCTTAACTGTGGATAGGAAGCTTCCTTAAACCTTCCCATTGTGGAATATTCTCAAAATAACTTTGAAAGGATTTCATCTATCCACATTCTACCTTATTTGGCAAGGTTTGAGTCCTTAACCTTATGTTTAGGCTTCTTTCCAAGGTTGTGAAGTGCAGTTTTGAATTTTTGACGCTTGATGGTTTTGCCAAATTTCTCTGTAAACAACTAGGAGTAACCAAAATACATTCACAAACATGGAAAATAGCCTTAGAAGCTTTCTAAGTAGACCTAATATGCTTTTTTTGGACTTCATTCGTTAAACCAAAACTCAGTTGAAAGTTGACCCGAGCTTCTTGAAATAACTTAGATAGTTGAGCAATTAGCCTAAACTTCTTATTTATGGCTACTAATTGGCTCCTAACCATTGATGGATTACATGAAACTCCTCAACGCTCCCAAAAGACCAAAGTCCTTGAAGGTTGTACCCATAAAGGCCCTTAATTATTGGTGAAAATTAGGCGCACTTGAGTTAGGGCCTTGACATGGTTGTGCAAATTGAACTTAGGCTAACTCAACGGCATTGAGGAAATTTTCCCCACGTCAACCTTCCCCTCTTAAGAAGAATATGCTCTCAAATCATCAAGATTGTTCTCTTTATCGTTAAGGTCTGGAGTGAGCTCTTCAATATCGAAAGCAGCAGATATGCTCATATCTCTTAGCAATTCAAGCTTGTAGGCATTTTCTCTTATCCTTTCCACCGTTTTATATAGTCCATCTCCTCTAGCCATAGGTTTGTTTCTTCTCTTGGAGGGAAACCTTTCTTGCCTCAAATGCAGCAACACAAGATCACTTGATTGAAATTCAAGATAAGTGTTAAGATCGTGAGTATTCTACCACATGAGGGGGGTGAATTGTGGTGTCTGATTTTCGCGTTGTGAATAGCAAACACTCTTGTGACTTGTTTGCAGAGGGTGTTCTCAAATATTGCAAATGCGAAAATCACCAAGATAAATGCGGAAAATAAAGCACACACAATTTTTACGTGGAAAACACCTCTAGCCCAACTGAGGTGTGAAAAACCACGACCTACCTCGTGTAGGATTTAACCACTTTCACTATCGGGCTTCAAACGTTACAAATGCAACACACCTTGTTACTACTTGCAACCACGTAACCTTCTTCCCTAAGACAGGTTACACCACGTCCAAATCTCACCAGATTGGACACGTCCAAAGTCCACACGACTGAGGACCACTCACTCACTTTTCTGATTCAAGATCAGGGTTACAAAACACCTTACTGGGTGCTTCTGTCTTAAGTAGATGTAAGGTACAATGAAGTCCTAGTATGCCAATATCTTAAAAGCTCAACTTTAACACAACTTGTCTCGGTTTTTCTTCTCTCAAGAGTAGCTCGAAAACAATTTTTTCTCACTAGAAAAACCACCTTTTTAATTCTCTCTTTTTGCGTTTTCTATGTAAGTTTCTCGTTTTTTCTCTATGTATCAATGGGAGTAAAATGCTATATTTTTATACAAAAATTCCAACGGTCAAAAACCAAGGAGAAAAGAAGAAATCAGCTAAGTTTGGCAAGGAGAAATTTTTTGCTTAGCTCAAGGAATTCTAACGGCTAAAAGATAATGTTTCCCAAAATTGTAGGAATTTGATTTTGGAAGATTATCTTTGCCCAAAAATATCCATGAGAAAATCTTTAGTATGAGTTTTTTGAATTAATCACTTTCCAAAGGATAAGAGAGAGATATTTTCGGTTTTGGTAAATATTTTCCAAAATCAGTTTTGCAAATCTTCAGCTTGAATTTTCATATCCGAAAATATAAGCAAAGGAAATCTTTTAGTTTTGGCAAATCTCCCAAAACCTATTTTCGCAAATCTCCCATGATATTTTTAAGAAATATCCTTTCCAGAAAAATAGCAATCTTGGAGTTTAAAGAAAGTATTCTGGAGATCTTGGCCAACCAAAATGAATTTTCAAAGATAACCGGGTATGGCCACTTCAGTTCAGAAACACCCTAGGCACCCTGTTTGCAAGGTTGTTCGCAACTGGTGTTCTGAAGCACTTAGCGCAAATACCGATTCAAGAGGTGTTTAAAAAACGTTTTCAATATTGGCATATTAACAAGAGTCTAAATAAATAAAACCTATATACCCAAGACTTCTTGTTTTGAACTAGTCATCTTGTCCAAGATTTGTAGAGCTGCTGTGAACACCAAGGCCACCTTATTTGCTGGGATTGTTCTTTGCATTGCCAGAGTTCAGGAACATGCCTTACAATCAACTGTCGAGATGGCGTTCTTGACTTAATATAGAATCACCAATTAAAACCTGTTTTGAAGACTTGTTCTCACATGTAGCAAACCAGTTAATACAATAAATATTACAAACATCAGTTAGGCCTGTTTGGAGCAACATTACTTGGACAAATTTTTACACTTGGATTTGTTATCATCAAAACTTAGATATAATAACTCAACAATGAGTGCGGTGCATGTTGGCATTAGCTTTGTATTACTTACTGACCTTTTCAATTTGTGGTCTAACTTGGTCTTGTAACTTCTTCATTTCCTTGGCCATAGCCTTTTCTTCAATTATGGATTTTGACTCTTGAGGTATAAGAACAAAATTTGTGGCATATGTCGGAGCCTGATTGTAGGCAAATTCAGCATAGGCAAGTTTGGTATTCCAATATGTTCGACTCTTGCTCACCATATCCCTTAATAAGGTATTGAGAATCTGGTTAGTTAGCTTTATCTATCCATCCATCCGTGGAAGATAAGTGGTGATATACAATAGCTTAGTAATGAGATATCACACCTTGGTATTCCATGAAGCCTTATGATTTCTTGGAAAAAATATCGACAAATGCATCATTACTTTTATATGATGCAACAATGTGAGCCATCTTCAAGGAATGAAACACCACCATTATGGCATCCATACCCTTTTGAGTTCTGGGTGAGGTCACAATGAAATCCCTACTAATATCATCCTAAGGCCTAGTAGGAACCAACAATGGAGTGTATGTAACTTGGTGAAATTAAGTCTTGGTCATATGGCAGATATCACACCTTAAAACTTCTTTATGAATGTTGCTTTCATTTTTGGACAATGAGAGTGTTCCTTAAGAATGTTAAAGGTCTTATTAATACTAAATGACTGGCTAAAGCTCCTCCGTGGGAATTTTTGACAATGAGATCCCTTAGAGCACATTTTGGAATGCATACTTTGTTGTGCTTTAAAAGGAATCCATCTTGTAATTGAAAAGGATTATGGGTAGTAGGCCTTTGTATCATTTATGTGAAGTCTTATGCAAAGCTCCTTGATTAAGTGCAATCGAAGGGCCTTGGCTTCTAGGATAAAGAGAAATGAATACCTGCTTGAAAGTGCATCTACCACTTCATTCTTTTTCCCACTCCCGTGCTTGCAAGAGAAAGTGAATGATTGTAGGTTCTTCATCTACTTGGCATGCCTATCATGGAGCTTGTGTTGTACATTAATGAATGAAAGAGCCTTGTCATCTAAGTGTATGACAATGGGCTTTGATTTAAGATAATGGCTCCAGTGTTAAATGACCCTAATGATAGCATAGAACTCCTTATCATAAGTAGAAGAGTTAAGTTATAACCCATTCAACTTTTCATTAAAATATGCAATGAGGCACTTGGATTGACCAAGGATAGCACCAATGCCTGCTTCACTTCCATCACATTCATACTCAAAAAGATTGTTAAAGTTAGGTAAATCAAGTAAAGGACATTAATACTATTTAATCACCACAAAGGCCCTTTGAGCGGACTCTAACCATTGAAGAGTTCCGTCATTAAGACATTTTATCAAAAGGAACCATATTGGTGCTAAAGTCCCTCAATCTTCCATAAAATAAAGCCAAACCATGGAAGCTCCTTACTTTCATAAAGGATATAAGAGTATGCTAAGTCTTAATAGCATATACTTTCGATTCATCCACTTGGATTCCATTGTTAGGTACAACATAACCAAGAGATACCACCTTAGCGGAAAAGAGGTCACACTTATCAAGTTTGTCATATAGTTTGTTCTCCTTATAAGTTTGAAAGACTTGTCTTAAGTACTCATCATAATTATGCTAATTTTGACTATACACAAGTATATCATCGAATAGATAACAACAAAGTGACAAATGTATGGCCTAAGGACTTCATTCATAAGGTTCATGGAGATATTAGCAGTATTTGAAAGACAATAGGGCATCACAAGCCACTCATTTGAGCATCATTTAGTCTTAAAGGTTGTTTTCCAGCCATCCCTTTCTTTCATTCAAATTTGATGATATCCATTCCTTAGGTCAATTTTAGAAAGGGCATATGAACCATAGAATTCATCAATTATATCATCAAGGTTGTGGTATAGAATATCTATATTTGATGGTGATCTTATTTATTACTCTATTATCCACACACAGATGATACGTACCATCCTTTCTTGGAACCAGAAAAGCTAGCACTAAACATGGACTTATCTAGGCTTAATGTATCCCTTATCAAGTAGCTCTTAGATTGCTATAGTAATTTTATGGTTTGGGTTGGGTTACACTTATGTACATGCGTATTAGTGGAGAGGCTACTAGAATCAAGGCAATTTGGTGTTCAATACCCCTTAGGAAAGGTAAACCCATAGGCAAGTCCTTAGGAAACACATTGTTGAAGTCATATAAGAGACCTTAAGCTAAAGGATTTAAGGGCTTTAGTTTGTCTACCGTGTTTGATTCAACCAAGACTAAGGTATATAGAGGCTTGTTCTTATCTTACATCTTACGTTGGTTGTGCATATAGGAGTCAAGGACATTGACGAGGGGTTCAAGGTAAACTTTCAACCTTGATGCTTAATCTCAAGGTATGGTAACACCACCACATATAATATGCTTATCATGTCAACATAGTCTATCCAACAGTAAATGACATGCATTTATAGGTAATGTACCGCATAACACTTCATCAAGCGATCTTCCCATAGAAAAAACAGTAAGAGCTTAACATGTGACTTATACCTCATTTCCTTCTTGAAGCCACTAAAGAGAATAAGACTTATGATGAGTAATTGTGGGCAGCTCGAGCTTGCCAGCTAGTTCTTTTAGACAACATTTTTCGAACTTCCACCACGAATGATAAGATTACATAGCTTTCCTTTGATTAAGCACATTTGATGAAAGATTTGGTCACATAAGTTCTCTTCTTTTGACCACTCTTGAGTGTGAAGGACCCTTTTAACCACAAATAGTTTCCCTTGCTTGGGTTTAACAAGAATCTTCTCTTCCTTGAATTCCTCTTGACGCTTAACTTGGACTTGATCTATAACACCCCGAGTGTGGCTTAAAGGATTCGAAGAGACTGTTTATATCACCAAAGGTGCACCTCTCTTTTCTGGGAGCCCACTTATAAGAACTCCATAATTAAGTGTGCATATTTTGGAGAAATCTTATGATGGGTGACCTCATGGGAGGTTTCCCGGCAGTGTGTGAGCGAAGACGAAGCATGCCGGAAAGACTTGTCATGATTTATGGGGTCAGTCGATGATCCTTGAAGTTGTTCCTAGTAACTGTCCTAACCCGAGAGGGGATTGAGCATTACAGATGATATCAGAGCCGACCTATAACCGTAAGCTACGCCAGTGGACAGAAGAGCCCTGGGTAGTCACCTAGCAGGGCAAAGTTACTGGGATTGACCGCCAGCCATGTGGACTTACAAGACTGTCGGTTAGTAAGGCACAACGAGGACGTTGTGTACTTCAAGTGGGGGTGATTATAATTCCCCGAGTGTGGCTTAAAGGATTCAAAGTGACTACTTATATCACCAAAGGTGCACCTTTCTTTTCGAGGAGCCCACTTATAAGAACTCCACAGTTAAGCATGTTTGCTATGGAGAAATCTTATAATAGGTGACCTTCTAGGATGTTTCTCAGGTAGTGTGTGAGCGAGGACGAAGCATACCGAAAACACTTGTGGTCGAAGATCCTTGAAGCCGTTCCTAGTAACTGTCCCGACCCGGGACGGGACCGAGGTTACAGACTTATATGCTGAACCAAAAGTTATAAACAAAACTAGGCAGGTAGATCTACGAGTGTAGTTTATTGGAAATTTTGAATCACCGAATTTGAATCTAAAATGAAGTCAAAAAGAATTTTCTTTTGAGACTGTACAATTCAAATGGGAAACTGAACAGTCTAAAAAATATGGCTTTTTAAGATAGTTGTTTGTTTATTTGTGACTGCTTATAAAAGAGAAGTTGTAGTAGATAGAAATACTTTTCCAAATTGTATTCATGCACATCATTCTGATAATCCTATACAAAGTTATGTCTCCTGCAAATTAGGTCTGAATCTGACCAGAAACTCCTTACCCTTTGAAAGTGACTTAAACCCTAATATTAGTTCTAATTAATAATTATGCCTTTGATGTTTATTCAAATGCTGAGGAATCAGTCTTTAGAGTGATGATGATAGTAAAGAGACCTTAAGGAGCTTACTTAGCTTTGAGTTGGAGAATATAGAATTTTTAGGTGTAAGAGCTTCTTTAAGTTAGATTATATTGTGATGTTGTGTTTTATCGTTTAGGCCCAATATTTTAGTCCGAGCTCAGGCTAGGTTCTTACGCTTTTTCAAGGTAATGTCTATGCCCTAACTCCCCTTGGTTGCTGTTTTGAAATCATTTTGGATGTTTATAAAATGTATGTGACGTTGTATGCCAAGCGAACCTTATATGTAAACCGTGAACTGCAACTAATGATTCTATGATTTTATGAAAGTGGAACATCATGTTGTGATCGAATGTTTTGTTGAGTAGTTCATGTCTTAAGTGTTTTGTTATTAAAAATTTTTGACATGAGTTAGGCTTTCAGAAAGCCAAACAGATTATTTATGATATACTAATCCTAAAGTGCAAGACTAAGGCGAGTTTGAGGGAGGGTGCCTCTTGAGATAAGGTAAGGTTTACCTTGATATGGAGACAAGTTAGTCTCCCTGGATTATAGCATGCGATTTTGGGACGTGCCATTATAGATGGACCTATGTCCAGATGGGTTTTGGTAACCTATATGGTTATTCGGGGGAAGGCCGTGAGACCCTCTGGGGGGTCGCTCACCAAGGAGAATTTACTTGGTGTGACTTTTGAATAATGGTTCTTATTTGAAATGGAAGATCTTGAATGGGTTGGGAATCATTTTTGAACTGTTTGAATGTTCCGTCTCACCCCTAAATGTTTGAAATGAATTTAAACAGGAGTTTTAAGGTTAAGGGTGGACATTATTGAGCTTCGTCTCACTGTTTGAAATGCTTTATTTTGAGGTACTAATGTGCTGTATGAGAATGGGATATGAGTGAGGCCATGTAGATATTTAGATTAAATTTTTTTTTATTTGCACTGAATAATATTGAAGTTGTAGTCAACACTAGATCTTGACCTTAACTTTGGTTTATACTTTTGCTTATTCTAATTAATTACCTTTTTGCCTTGTATTTCATTGTGAAATACGACAGTGACGCCCACTAGGATATTTCAACTGCACTAAATAGGCTATGTATTAGCGAAAAAAATGAATTAGAAATTTTAGGGCATCACAGACCCAACCTTCTCCTGGATCGCGGATAGTAGCCGGAGTCCTATTGCTTCTAATGTGTCACGGGGCCACTACTCTCTTCCTAAAATGCGGTCTAATGGGGTGTGGAATGCCACCACTTATAAGCTCAGGACCCTCCTATCACCTTTTCAATGTGGGACTCTGGTTGGTGACATTCTCCTCCACCCAATCCTGTGATGCCCTCGTAACAGATGAGGTCCCTTGCCTACCCCGCCCGTCGGATCGCTTGGCGATACGTTGGAGTTGGGTTTGGGTTAGCTCTAATATCATTGTAACACCCCTAATATGGCTTAAAGGATTCGAAGTGACTACTTATATTATCAGAGGTGCACCTTTCTTTTCAAAGAGCCCAATAATAAGAACTGCATAGTTAAGCATGCTTGCTGTGGAGAAATCTTATGATAGGTGACCTCTTGGGAGGTTTCCCAGGCAGCGAGTAAGCGAGTATGAAGGATGCCAGAAAGACTTGTGGTGATTTGTGGGGTCAATCGATGATCGTTGAAGTCGTCCCTGCTGGTAACTACCCCGACCTAGAAGGGGACCGGGTGTTACATACCTATATGCTGAACCACAAATTATGAAAAAAATTGGGTAGGTAGATCTACGAGTGTTGTTTACTGGGAATTTTGAATCCCCGAATTCGAATCTAAAACGAAGCAGAAAAGAATTGTTAGCTTTGTTAAAACTCACAATGTTTATTAATTTGTTTTGATGAAAGACAACATATTAATATAATTTTGAATGACACACCACGAAAGCTTTCCAAATACTTCTCTCCCTTTTTATATTTCATAAAAAAGGTAGCACAAGAAGGAGAAAGAAAAATCAAAGCGTATAAAAAAATTATGGCAACCACATATAGCTCATCCTTAACAAATCAATGACATATAAAGATGTTCCCCCTCAATTTGTGGCACATGAAAAATATAAGGGATGAAACACTAGTATTTTGATCAAATATCCTAACATGCATGCATTAACTTGATATTCTTATAAGCATTACAAGGGATCAACATATAAGAGCATTAATACAACACTTCTCCCTCTTCAAGAATTGAAGATTATAAAAAAAATCCTTAAGTAATATAATTCTCCCTTATAGAAAGAAGCAATATCATTTATGTAAATGCTAGAAAGCGTAACATTATTAAATGCTAGAAAGCGTAACATTATGGACAAATATATTGAGATCATAGACAACGTATCATTTATGTATATGATAATCACATGACATAATAGCATAAGATATGACGTAATATTAGTCAGGCTCACCTTCTAATGATAATTAAGCAAATTAAAATTCAAAAATTGAAAATCAAAATTTCACAAATAGGAAGTAAATCATGTAAAGATAACATCACCTTCCATTTGGTAAGAATTCAAATTTTGATTTTTGTTGATGTTGTTGAAATAGAAATTCAAGCCCTTGATTCAGTCGTACCAAAAAATTATAGCTTTGCCTACAGTTCAAGGCCTTGAATTGTATTTCAGGGCCTTGAAATCTGGGCATTGAACTGATTACCTATTATTTCAACCTCCTTGGAACATAAAGCAATTTTCTTTAGTACTTCAACTTGTAACACCTCCTAATTAAGCATGTTTCAGTGTTTGCAATCGCTATTCTGATTTCTTCAATTACAACTAATAAACCCAATGATCGAGGCGTTACCATCGTCTAAAAGGACAAGACTTGAAGCATGTGTACTAGAAATAGCATAGTTAGGTACAACTTCTACCATACGCATTCATACCTGATTAAACCATATACAGTCAACTGTTAACCATCATAAGGTTTATGCACTGTATGACCTACACCTCCATCAACTGAAGATTTCAAAATACAAGTTCAAAATATGCATGTACTTTGTCACTGTTGATCCATCCAAATTCCTTTAATCAGCTTATTTCTTGAGTTAGATTGCTAGCATGAGGACGTATCACTGAGCATTTGCCTAAAATAAAACATGAAAAACATTTTGAACTGTGAGCTGAAGCTCTGCATATGCATTCCTGTATTGTTAAAAGATCTCCGCATAAATTGGTTGGGAGCCTGCTTTGCAATTCATTTAAAGTTAAAACAGTGAATGAGATGAATGTACACTGCAATTGCTAGTTATTATCTGATAATGAACCGCTTGGTACTGTTACAATCTACGAATAGATGTACACCTGCTAAGCCGATTGGGGACCTGACCTGAAGTTGCATGGGTAACATAAGGGTAATGCCTTGTAACTGATAATTGATTGGGTCACTAATTATATGACAAATCACTGTTTGAATTGATTCATTGATGTACTTACCAAAACATTATTCAACAACAACACCACCGCCTAGTGTGGATCTTGCTTTCACAGGGTTTGAGGAGATCCAGATGTATACAGTCGTACATCTACTGGCATCCCTGTCCGTAGAGAGGCTAATTCTAAGAGACCTACAAAACAAGATTTTGTGAAAACATTTTATAGAAGAAGGATTTTGTGAAAATATTTAATGGAAAAAACTAAGTATATGTAGCTGGGAATGAACTAAGAAATACTAATAAATCATGAGGCTGTAACTATGTAAATATAAGTACAATATAGTACAGAAAGGTACTATACCTTAACAAAAGAGGTAGACAAACGATGTCTCTTCCTAAATGTGTGTACTACCTGCATACAAACACAACATATGAAAAAACCACAACCACACTTACCTTACAACAACCGAAAGATAACTATGAGGTCAACTCTCTGTAATCTAAGATCTTAATCCTATCCCCCCATAGCCTCCTATCATAAGCCATGCCCTCCGTCAATCCTATAACTTTCATGTCCTCTCTAATCACCTCGTCCAAACTCTTCTTAGGTAGCCCCCTCCCTCTTTTACCTTTGGGGATGTTAATCCTCTCACATCTCCGCACTGGAGCGTCCATACTTCTTCTTTTCACATGGCAAAACCATCTGAGTGTTATTTCTCTCATCTCACCAAAACATTATAATTTTGATAAATACTTGCTAATTTCCAAAGATACAGGAAATGAATGTACCTGAAATCTTTAAAATACAATCTAACTTGATAATACTTATGTACAATGAAAAATGATAAACTAGGCCCCGATTCTGTTTAAGAAATGTAATTATAGGTATATGCAATTAGTAAACAACCCTGACTTTCATAATTTGTAACTATAATAGAACTTCATTAAAAGGCATCCATAACTCAAATAATTCAATATAAGATAAGTTATACCAAAATAATTTGAAAACTAAAGGAACTAGGGTAATTTAACTCAAAGTGAGATAATGTTGGACTAAAATTGATAAAAGTACAATAATTGAGATCATAAAAGAAAGATTTTGTTGGTTATAATTGATCACAGATTTTTTGATATTTTTGAGATGGATAACAAAGGTTTGAGGGCAATTGGAGTGGTAGTAGGTTCAGAATAACTTTAAATAGATTGGTTTGACTAACAAACACTGATCTTGAGTTATCTATCTCCCCCACTTCTCCAATTTCTTTGCACATGCTATATAGCTTAGTTTTCCAAACCAAATGAGCTTCTAAGTGCCATCAAAGATGTTACCAACTCAAGGTCCCCCTTAGAAATTTCATAACTTTCACCCTTGACCTCAAATGGAGACCTAAAATCCCAACATGGAAAGCGTACGAAGTCCCTAAAAACTTTCATTCATAGTACAAAACACAATTACCACAACACGGGCCTTAAAATTGAACTGAAACACAATTGTGCATAGCTCGGGTCTGTCCTACGTAATCTTAGCAAACAGCCATAAATTTTTGAACGCAACTCGGAATAAAGTGATTCAAAAGGAATTTGAAAGTTAACTCACGGATTGATCTATCCACAAAAAATCACAATTTTTTGATGGGCCAAACACGACTAATTTAAATGCAAGAGACTCTTGTTTTGGGTTTGTTCACAGCCCTACTGTTCCTGTTTTCACCATTTTCTTCACATAACTGCCCTCTAAAATCACTCCTTAAAGTCATTTAACAAAGCGTTGTTCCTTCTCTTCACTTTACAAAGCCATGTTATTCAGATTTACTCCATAATCATCTATATCAAATTTTCAATTCTTTTTTTTTTCAAAATCACTAAGAACACATCCATAAGCTTACTTATTTGCATAAATGAGCAAAATAACCTTTTATAATTAATTAGAGAATTTCCATAATCCACCCCTTTATACAAAATCACCTCAAGTGATTCCCCAAGTTAAACAACACATCCAAGATTAATTTCTTTATCCAATTATACACAAATAATATACTTGATTCAAAAATTCACCTTAATCATGCATGATCTTGAAACCCTAGATTATGTCCAACATACACTTACATCTAACCACCATAATAAATTTAATAAGATCACTCACAACCTTTAAATTCATTTTTCATTCCAAGATCACAACAATTAGGTAAACAACTCGAGTTCACACCTTGATTCAAACCCCTTTTATCAAGTTCAAACTCAACTCCACAATATCCAACGTCTCCAACAACAATACAATTTTCATGCTAGCATTTATGTTAATCATATGAACATAAATTATAACTAAAATAATCACAAAACCCAAAAAATGAATCAAGGTGGAGTTAAAGTTTACCTCACTTCAAGCTTGCATATAAGAAGATGGAGGTGGTGTTTGGTGGTGGTAGAAGTTGGGGTTGGTGGCTGGTGGTGTTAAGGGTGGGACTGTTAGCCGGAGGTCACTCTAGTTGGTGGCATAATGTGACAGCAGGCACCAGAATTCAGCCACACAACAGCAGTAAAATTGGGGGGGGGGGGGGAAAGGAGAAGAGGAAGGAGAAAAATGTGTGGCTAAACTAGCATGAATTTTTTTTTGAACTTATCTTAATAGCTTGGCTGATATTTAAGCACCAAAAGTAGCTTTTTGCTAATTATAATTTAGTGCAAAATATGGTGATTAACTTAAGTGCACCAAAATTTTCGGGCCACAATTTGAACTTAAAATACATCGAGCCACAAATCGGGCCCAAATGAATTGGGCCAAAATTAATTAATTTGGCCCAATTAATTTTTTTTTTTGGCATGGTTGAAGATTAAATTTTTGTTACATTATGAAATAATTTACACCTAACCATATTTACCGGGGCCTAACATCGATTCACCTGAAAATGTTACATAAATGAACTCGAATTGCAAAATGGGGCCCAAAATAAATTCTCCCAACCGGGATAATTAGCTGAGATAAATAAATGTGAAAAATTAGTAACATGGCTTATTTAAATAAATAAACATGATTTAGGATCGGACCATTACAGCCTTCCCCCCTTAAGGAGTTTCGTCCTCAAAACTTATGAACTTTGTCAAAACATGCAAGTTTATCTTAAATAGGTGTGGGTACTTGGCTTCCGTTTCTTTCTTTGTTTCCCCAAGTGGTTTCTGTGGAGGTATCTGCTTGATACGTAGCTACTTAATCCTGCGATATTAGGCGGGGTGCTCTTCGTACACTAGACCCTCACTGACTGCAATGCACTTGGTTATGACAACGCGGTCAGGATCTGAAATGTACTTGTTGAGTTATGAGGTAAGGAACACGTTATGCAGACATTTTAGTTGTATAGGTAGATCTAGTCAACAAGCTATGGGATTCAATATTTTAATAAACCGGTATGGTCCAGTAGATCTTAGGCTCAATTCGGCTCGCATGTCAACCTCCTTATACCCTTAGTTGGCAAAACTTTATGAAAACCTTATCATCTACCTAAAACTCTAGAGATCTCCTTCTTTTATCAGCATAGCTTTTCTGTTGGTTCCAATAGTCTGTTTTCAAGAGTCTTCTGATGTATGGCACCTCATTGAATGTTAAAGAAGATTTTCATGCCCCAAAAGATGATTTTGTTGCCAATGTCTAGGTCATTTTACCCTGATGTTTCATGTAAATTTCTCTGCTAGTATTTTCACCTCATCAACAGTTGGGAGTTCCATACAAATGCAAATGTTGTCATAGGTTGCGAAGTACTAGAGTCTCAAACTCAGAAGAGTTGTATCCATTGATATTTTTAGATGCTTGCCCATGTGACACCAATTAAACATCTAAGGTCTCAAGCCCTCCCAAGAGGTTCAGCTAAGTAATCACTGCAGTGTTCAGGGTATGTTGTGCCTTCTTACTTATGGCATCTGCCACATCATTTTCTTTTCTTAGGTGATATTGGCTCTGCAAGTCAAAATCTTTAAGCAATTCAAGTTAATGCCTTTGTCTCTAAAATTTCAGTGCAATGACCACAACAACTAATTCTAGGTCATGAGCATGGTGATTTCTCTCATATGGCTTGAACTGTCAAGAGGCATAAGCTTCCACTTTATCTTCTTGCTAACTTTATAACTTCCTTTAACAAATTGGTCAAGGAAGATGTTATCTTTGACAAAAAAAACTCCTTCTCGAAACTTGATAACACCCTGCTAAACCAGAAAAGTTTCTAATCTCAATAACATTAGTGAGCCTTGGACACTTTGTAATTGCTTTCACCTTCTTCAAATCAACCTTAATCCCTTGTTTGGAAATTACATGTCCCAAAAATACCACTTCTTCTAACTAGAACTCACATTTCTTATATTTGCTATGTAATTGATGTTCCCTCAAGGTCTGCAACATTGTCCTCAAATAAATAGTATGCTCATCTCTATCCCTGGACTATATCAAGATATCTTTTATAAACACCACCACAAACTTGTCTAGGGAGAGAGAGAGAAAGAGACATCGATAGATTGAGGAGGAAGGGTAGCGACGACCATAACAGCGGCGGCGATGACGAGACATCGGCAAGGGCATACCAAAAGGGATGTAGATGGTGGATGTTCATCACCGACAAAGATAGAGAGAGATTGAGTGAGGTTGAGGGTTAGGGTTTGAAACCCTAAAGCAGCACCACCGCCACTGCGACTAATGACGTTTGAGGGTGGTTCTGGTGACCACCAGAACGACACACACAGCTGCAGAACTGGACTTGAAAGGGGTTAGATTCGAGTCTATATTGGGTGGCAAGTAAGAAGCAAATTTTCGGGTCCTTGAGTGTCCAAATCGTCCCCAAAAGCCCTTAGAACGGGTCGTTATCTTGGAGTCCAGGTGGGTGTTTCTCGCCTCCTAAGTATTAGTAGTTTCGAAATGACTTCGGATCGTTAGTTCATGCATGTTAAGTTTAGTTAGTTTATGCTTGAAAATGACTTTGGATCGTTAAATGTTAGTTTAGTTGATTCATACTCGAAAGTGGCTTTGAATCGATACATGTTAGTTTAGTTAGTTCATGCTTGAGAGTTTAGTTCAAAATGAGTTATGTATGTTTAGAATCTATTCAGGTGAATTCAGTTAATACATGCCTGAAAGTTTAGTTCGAAACGAGTTATGTATGTTTAGAATTGATTCAAGTGAATTCAGTTAATACATACCTGAAAGTTTAGTTCAAAATGAGTCATGCATATTTCGAATCGATTAAAGTGAATTTAGTTAATATAAGCCTGGAAGTTTAGTTCGAAATGAGTTATCGATGTCTAGAATCGATTCAAGTATGCTCTGTTAATACATGCCTGAAAATTTGACTTGAATAGTAACTTCATGTAATAAACGAACGCATTGAATCGTATTATGCTTAAATGGCATAATTAGGCTCAAATAGTAACTTCGATGTAATAAATAAACGCCTTGAATCGCATTATGCTTCTATGGCTTAATTATGCTTGAAAAGTAACTTCGAAACAATGAATGAACGCCTTGAATCGATACTTATGTGATTAGTTAATTTATACCTGAATAGTAACATCGATATAATAAATGAACGCCTTAAATCGCATTATGCTTCTATGGCTTAATTATGCTTGAAAGTGGCATGTATAGTTGGTTAGTTATGCTTTCAAAATGGCATGGGTAAGACACGCTTAGTTCCTAAACGTAAGTCATGAGTGTAATCGAGTTTCATGCCTTGTTAGTTTAATACGGTTCATTAAGTGCCTATTTCAAGTTGATGCGATATATATATATATATGTGTGTGTGTGTGTGTGTGTGTGTGTGTGTGTGTGTGTGTGTGTGT
>JACYFF010003369.1:30029161-30048035 GCA_017589665.1 Selenicereus undatus
TAATGCTTCGAATCGATATATGTCAGTTTAGTTAATCCATGCTTATAAGTGACTTTGAAATAACCTAAGGATGCTCCAAATTGATGCTTGTTATTTTAGTTAATTCCTACTTGAAGGTGTCCATGAAACGATATAAGAACATTTTAAGTCGAAGCATGATAATTTAGCTAATCCTTGCTTGAAAATGTCTTTGAGGCAATCTAGGAACGCCTTAAAAGCGATGCATGCTAAGTAGGTAATTCATAATGATTCTGAAACAATCTAGTAACCTTGGTTAATTAAAAACAAAACCGAAACCATTATTTAAATTAGTTTATCTATGAAAATGACATAGGTTTGGCATGCTCATTCTTTAATTACGAATTATGAAGGCATAGTTGGTTCCATTCTTTATTAGTTCACTATAGCTAGCCAAAGGCCTTATTTAAGTTAATTTTACATGTAATTATTTAATTATAAATATCGTAATGTGCTACTGATTGGACGTTGCTTGCTTGGTAAGATTAAATGCTACTATTACACATTCTATGTGATTTTTATGAATGTTATGCTATGGACATGGAAATGAAACTGAGTTGGTAGTCGGATGGCTTGAGGTTGAACTAATGAGAGATTTAAGGTTCTTGTGGTCAGTGTTATGTGAGGAGGGAGCCTGGGTTGTGAATTGCCGCAATCGTGTGGATTGTGAGGTCATGTGTGGCTTATTGAATAGATTCTGGCAAGTTACGTTATAAAGTGTTATGAATGTGCTATTTGTGAACCCTTTCCTCCTCGATGTTGATTGTATTCTCTCTTGGTTTTAAGCTTTCACTCTTGAATTGAGTTTTAGCTTGGACCCTTGGCGGATACATCAACTTGGACTTCATTTACCCTCTCAAATTAGCCAATAACCCAAGATATACAAACTCCCCAGTCCAACCAGAATATACCCGGTTTTGGGTATATGATTTCTTAAGCTTGGACCTGAAATTAGACATCTTGGGGATTCCAAAAGGGTAAAAATCCCAGACTTAAACCACCATTAAGCTTAAGAAATCATATATCCAAAATCGAGTATATTCTGGTTGGACAGGGCAGTTTGTATATCTTGGGTTTATTGGCTGATTTGATAGGGTAAATGAAGTCCAAATGGGATGAAACTTGATTTTGTGGAAAGCTGACTTCCTGAACTTCAACCCCAATGCAAAATATTAGACTTAAACCTCAAGGAGGCCTAAGTAATTAAGCACACAAAAATAGGTTGGCTGCTGGAATTAAACCCATGACCTACAATTTCAATATTTAAACAAATTTTGGATGATTTATTCATCCTTTAAGCAGCAAAATGAAATTACCTAATTGATTTACTTCTTTTAAATCTAGGGCATGGAGGGTTCTCAATCAGATGTGCTACGTGACACTATGTGGCTAATTCTTGAATTTTTAGATGTCTTTAGAGAGGAGATCGCTAAAAGCTTGTTTTATAATTGCGAATTCTTTAAACGTTGTCAGTTGTCAACTAATTTGTTAAGCTATTTGTTACCTAAAAAGGGATCCTAAATCGTCGAACTAATAAGTAAATGACCCAACTGACTAGTCGAGGGGTCTAGGAAGCTAAGAATTAAGCTAGACATTTGTTTGAAAATGTTTTGTGGCCTTACCATATTCACACTTCCCTCCTTGCGATTTAGAAAGGATTGACATGAACTGAGAGAGCAATCAAAGATATCAATTACGAGATTCGATTTGAAATAAATGTTAACTAAGTGCTTTATGTCATCGAATATGCTTCGACTTACTAGTTAGCGAGCTAGTAGTAAGTTTGAAAACATTTTTAGACTTTAGTTTGTTTATGTTTCCTCCTTAAGTTTAAAAAAGGATTTTAAACGAATTAAAAACGGACAACTGAAAATGTCTTTTGCAAAACCTCGTTTGTATTAGAAGTGAGCTAAGTACTTTAAGTTTTGAATAGTAGTAAGCTTGAGAACGATTTAAGGTTTTAATTTGCTTAAGCACCCTTCTTTGAATTTAAAAAGGATTTCAAACGAACTCGAATTAGGCAACTGAATGAGTTTGTTATGAAAATTAGTTTGAGTTATATGCTAGGTTGAATGAGTTTATTACTTTAAGTTCCAAATGAGTTTCGATTTACGAGTTAGCGAATTTATTACGTTTATAAGAGGTTTTTAAGTTGAAAACGAAAGAACCATAAACCATTAGTTAGGTTATGGGTTTGTTAGACAAGCAACACTTTAATAAAGTAAGCAACTAAAAAGAGTAATGAAATATGATTTTAAAGGCTAAGAAGGTGCTAGACAATTGGCTAGACTATAAGGGTGGGAACTGGACACAAAGATGGTGTGAGCTATTTCTCCCAAAGGTAATATAGGGAACTGGACGCAAGAAGGGTGTGAGTTGTTCCCAGGAACTGGACGCAAGATAAGGCGTGAACTGTTCCCCTAAAGATAATGTACGATAATGAGTGACGCGTAAGAAAACCTTGAAGAGGGGGACTGGAAACAAGATAAGGTGTGAGTTGTTGCCCCCACAGAGGACAATATCGAAGTTAGAGCTACTCTACTGAGACGCATTTTAGCCAATATTATGTTACGCATACCCCGGGGATAACGTGAGTTCTGAGTGATGATCTCACTTAGGGCGAGTGTAGATCTCCCGTAGCTAGCACATGGTGATGATTTTATGCTAAAAGCATTTTCCTAATAAGTAAGAAAAGCAGTTAGCATTCCGTCATTTTAAGTATTTAAGGAAAGAAAGATTTTAAGGGCCATTACGAGGCCAAATTGAATAAGACTTGAAAACTCATAAGTGTCATTAAAGGACCAACATGAAGGAGATTCCCTTGTAAAGAATGTGAGCCTCAAGAGGCTAAGTCGAGTATTTTCAAGAAAAGAAAGAAAGCTTCCTTGCATGTTTTATGAATGCGATTCCAAGTATAGTTTAAATGATGTTTTAAAGGGAATATGGTTATATTCTAGTAAAGCATAGATCATTTCAGCTTTCAAACGTGTACACCCTACGAGAGAAAGTTCTTGTCAACTCTTTCTTACTAACATACGTATTTCAGGAACTTTTAGAAATAATTATGAGTCTTGAAGAAGCTAACATGATTTATAAACCATTCTTAGAACGTATCATAACTCACTTCGTTTTCAAAAGTGAGCTTGAAAGCGTTTTACTTAATCCCTGTTGCTTTCTTGATTATGTGCCTAAATGCTTGTTAGTGGGGAAGCTTGGTCATTAAGGACCTAGAAATGAGTTGAGTGGCTAGAATGAACTTTAAGGGTGGTGATCCTCCCATGAGGATTTATGATTGCCTAATATGATAGTAAAGTATGAATACGTGATATGTGACTGTTATTGGTATTATTGCCTGCAACGGTTTTGGTTTTAAGGAGTCGGGGAATACTCACGAAGCTTGTGGTTGCTCATCCCATTACTCTTTCCCCTTTTTCCCAGTTTTCTTTGTGACAAATAGAACTCAATTTACAAGTGCCAAGTTGGAGTCCACCCTTGCTTGATAAGGTGTCATGTGTGCACATTACAAAAGTGGATTTATGTGTTAATGATGTATCATGATGTATTCCTAGTTTTGTAATTCTATATAACCAAGTACTTCAGCTCATGTAATGCACATTGTTTAAGGGTGGCTCCGTATGGCCATGTGAGCCAACCATCTAATTAGCTAGTCGACTCTTGAGCTGATGTCGTCTATGTTTTGGGATGTAAACCCCAGTACCCCGGTGGTGTGAACTGTTGAGATGTATCTTCCATTTCTTCTTTATAAAATGAACTATATTTTTTGATGTACTCCGAGCAAGTTACTCGTTGAGTTATGAACTCCGACGTGTAGCCGTTGAGCTTATTTTAGAATTCTTTACGCTTTTGTTGATTGCAGGGGTTTATTATACGGCTTCTAGCCGGGAAATGCTCAGTTTTTATGGGAAAGTCTATCTGTTTCACCCCAGAAATTAATAGTTTGTTTGGTGAGCAAAATCGGAATGGAATGGAATCATTCCTGGTACTTGAGGGGCTTCGGAATGGAACCTGAATCTTAAAGCCATGTGTTTGGAGAGCATAAGAATGGAATCAGGTTCCAATTATTGTTGTTTGGCTAGAAGTTATGGAGGGGAATGGACTGAACTGATAATTTTATAAAATCCATAAATTCATTTTTCTTGGCATTAAAAATAAATCCATAGCACCAATAAAATTTAAAAAAACAGAAAATTAAACACTTCATAGCTCCAGGTCAACAAACTCACACATATCCTTTCTTTTTCCTCTCTCCCACCCTCAGATCCGCAAATAAAACCATTTTCTCCTTCCTCGTCCTGCCTTTCTCGTATGTGATCATCGATCGGTTCCATTGCCGCCGTTGTTCTTGTCGCAGGTGAGTAGTGGACCGGATTTTGTTTCCTCCTCTCACTCTCTGTGGTAGTGCTGCTCAGGCGACATTTTGTGTGACGACATCTTCCTGCCTCGTCGACGACTGGTGGCCGGCGAATGTCGTGCAACCAACGCCGCCACCTCTCTTTCCCCCCTCTTGGCATTTAGGGTTCCGACAAGAATGAACGCTTCTCCGGTAAGCATGAACACGAAGCACAAACCAAGGATTACGCCAAAAAAATTTAGGGAAAGTCAAATTTTGGCCAATAATTTCCTTTCAATTTTTAGGCTATTAATATGATCCCTAAGGGTTGGGGACTTAAAATCTGTCGATTTTGAGAGGTTTCAGATCCCTGAGTTTTGGGAGGAACTTGATACCCCTGGGTATCAAGTTCCAACTCCTTAAAATGCTCACCAAACATTGAAGAGAGGAGCTTGATATCCACGGGTTCAAGTTCCATTCCATTTTCCCTCACCAAACACACCCTAAGTAGGATACAAGAAAAAACGCAATACTCCTAGCCATAGGAGTTGGGGGTGTTACAAGATGGTTTCAGAGTCAGGTCTTGCGACACATGCCACAACCTGAGTCTTGCATTTCATATAATTATCCAAGAACGTGTTCATAATGATTAGATTATGCCTCTTTGTGTGTGCAAATGTGAGTTTTATGTGAATTCTATTGTGTTTAGCTAGTTAGGTGCAGCTTGAGAGAGCTCATTAGTTGAATGAATGAACCATTTGTTAGAGTTTAGGCCGAGTGACTTGTATCCTCATGAACAAGTTAAGTGTTAGCTCAATCGAAAGTTGCTTTGCTTATACACCTTGGCGATCTGAATCAAAAGTTTCAAGTGCACTTGGTTTAAACTCAAACAACTGAGAATGTTTTAACCCCAAGCTCATTCTTGCCCCTTAAGTATGACTCGCTCCTCGGGCCTAATAATAGAGTTAGCAGATGCACTCAATGGTTGGTAGGGAAAGAGCTAGAAGCAGTTGAACCATCCTCCTATTAAAATCGAAGAGACGCAAAATAGATAAGCTATTTTCATCTTTGAAACTTAAGATTTTGAGATTTTAATGCTGTTCTGACCATCAAGTCAAGTTTTACTTCACACTGAAGGATTAGCTTTCCGTTAGCGATGATGAGGGAGTTTAGGTTCACAAGTACGTGTCCTTATGTGTGTCAGAATGTTGCTTATAAATGTGTGCGTGCAAAGATGTGCACATTCATGGAGTTGTTTGTAACGGATTAGGAAAGGAATGATTGGAGATTAGTTGCTATGATTGATAATCCTATTAAATAATACCCTCCATTTATGAATTCTAAATTCCCTGAGTATATTAGGGGCTGCTTTTGTATGTATGCTTGAAAGACTAAATGCTAGTGGTAGAATCTTGGGAACATTGTGTAAATGTGCCTGCCATTTCCCTTCCTTGCCATTGTTGCCTAAACAGTGCATTGCTTGCTTTCTATTATACGAATTGTCATTTGGGAATGGGGTGGCAATGTTTTGGATGGAGTGAACCCTAATACACCTAGAGAGCGCAAGGGAGAAAGGACCTAGCAGACTTTGGAATTGTTATACCACATGTATCACCTCGTTACCTCCTGGGGCAAGAATCTATGCCTTCCCAACACCTTCTTAAGCACAAGCACCAAGTGTAGAAGCCAGGACACGGGAAGTAGAAAGTAGAACCTTCCCATCTATACTAGGAGTTCCTCATATCTCCACAAGTATCTTTGAGACAAATGCATTAGTAGCCTCAATGTATATCTATAAGACTAATAATGTCGTTGTCCTTACCCTGTTTGTTAATTGATGGCTAACTCCAAACATTTTGTACAAACCTCGAGGCATAACCTCGACCTTAGGTTTTAAATGAGGGTTGCACTCACGTATGCTTATCTAGATGTGTTCTCGTGGGACACTACTGGGAGCTTGAATGCTTTAAAGCATAGCCGTAGTATTTCATGCAGTCTAGAGCCCATAGAAGCTTATATAGTTATATAAGTTTGTTATTCATGACCAGTTATGTATTTTGTGAATAAGTTGATGCACTTCTTGGTGTTTGCTTGACTTGAGTCTGTTTTGGTATATGACTTGATTATCTAGATGATTTAAGTTTCGTAATTCACGGCATGGCATGACCTCTGACTCGTTTGTATTTCGTGGATTCTATGATTCCATGTTATAACTGAGTAACTGCATACGCACTTATTTGAAGCATGTTGAGACGACCCTAGAAACATGCATTCACATATTCTTGTCCTTATATGTTTGATCAGAGTAGCGCAACAGAAGCGTGTGGGCCCATAACCCATAGGTCCCAGGAATGTCGGTCGCATATATTTTCGTTCGGTGAATTGCTTATTACACACGTATTAGACGGTTTCATGTTACTTCCAATTCCTAGGCTTGAGAATGCTGAATTGCTGATACTATGCGATGCTATGTGATGCTATTGTACTTAAGTGATGCTACGTGGTGTTATCTGATGTTCTTATTACTCTAATGTGTTATAGGGATCTACATGTTAGTCATTGTGATCCTAAAAATGACTTGTATTCAAGTTTTAGAATGAGACTACTAGTATGTGACCTTGAGATGTCATTGTCCCAATTATCATACCTGTAGATGCCCACTTATAGATGCGCATAGATAGAGTTGTTATTTACTATGCGAATTGAGTCTATATAATTGAAAGTCTATGTTCATTTTCAAAACAAGCTCAATATGGTTTTCCACGCCAACTCATTTTTTTACCCCTTTTTGATGCGATTTGCCCTCAATGCCTAAATAGAGTGAGTAGACCCTTGAAGAGGATTAGCGAGGAGGAGACTAGATACCATAAGCCTTTTCTTTTGACTTGCAAGATATACTTGATTGCTAAATGAAACCTTTGGGAATCCTATTGTGTAGATCGTAGTTCGTGCGTATGCATCTTCTGTTTGCCTGAACTGTAAGCTTTAAAATTTCGAGGACGAAATTGTTTTAAGTGGGGAAGAATGTAAGACTCGCATTCTTTATTTTTCATTAATCTGACTGTCTTGCCTTCTATGTTGTAAAATTCGTATTTTTAGTAAGTATATGAGCTAAATTATTACTGATGTGCTTATGTGAATGGTAATTTTATTAAAAAAATGTTTTTGTCTCTATAAATATTATTATTATTAGTTGTGTAAATCTTTGATGATTTTTAGTAAAGGTTATTAATGACTGCTAAACCGAGTAGGAACTTGAATACCATTAGGTTGTCAACCTTAGAATACGTTTCACTAGTTCTTAAATCGAACCTTGACGTATTTGGAAACGAATAATCGATGAACGATTGTATTAACGATTGGATTTAGAATAAGAGGTACGAGATTGGACTAGCGATTTTAGTTGACTGAGCAATTAACCAAAAAAAAGGGGGGAATCAAAAGAGGCCGAAGCCCCTTTTTAGTTTTCAAAACACGAGCAAGGGGGCTTCTAAAAACCCCAGCCTCGATACCCAGCACCAGAGAGAAAGAGGTGGAGAGAGAGGAGAAAGAGGGACGACGACGGTGGTGGCACGGCCACCCTGGTGCGCACGCCAGCGCTGTGCCTCCTCCACCAGCTCGACTCAGCTCGCGACAAATAAAGAAAGAGAGAGAGAGAGAGAGAGAGAGAGAGGGAGGATGCAAACTGAGAGTGAGAGAAAGAGAAGGAGACGACGACGTCGGTGTGCTGGTGACCAATCGCTGCACCCCACGACCACCCTTCCGGCGACCACCAGTAGCAGCAGCGATAAAGGGCAGAAACCGGGTCTGCGCTGGTTGCTTTGGGTCTAAGTATAGCAGCAAAGAGTCGAGTTTATGGTTTCAAGCAACCAAATTACCTCCAAAAACCTCTAAATCGGGTCATTAGCTCGGAGTTCAAGTGGGTGTTTCTCGCCTTCTAAAGTATTAGTAATTTTGAAACGTTTTAACCCTTAAGATGAGATACATCTTAGTTTAAGGTTGATTAGGTTTACTGGAATTGTGAAGTGATTATGCCTGTTAAATTAGTCAATTACTATTTGAATCGATGCTTGCTAAGTTAGCTAAATCATGATCAAAAGTAGCTTCTTAAACGACCTAAGCATGTTTAAATCGATGTATGTTAGTTTAATTAGTCAGACAAATTGGACTGATTTTTGTGCGTAAGATTGCCCTAAATCGATGTATGTCAAGTGTTAGTTAATTCGTGCCTGAAAGTAACTTCAAAATAACCTAATAATGCTTCGAATCGATATATGTCAGTTTAGTTAATCCATGCTTATATGTGACGTCGAAATAACCTAAGGATGCTCAGAATCGATGCTTGTTATTTTAGTTAATTCCTACTGGAAGGTGTCGGTGAGACGATATAAGAACATTTTAAGTCGAAGCATGATAATCTAGTTAATCCTTGCTTGAAAATGTCTTTAAAGCAATCTAAGAATGCCTTAAAAGTGATGCATGCTAAGTAGGTAATTCATAATGATTTTGAAACAATCTAGTAACCTTGGTTAATTAAAAAAACTGAAACAATTATTTAAATTAGTTTATGTATGAAAATGATTTAGGTTTGGCATGCTCATTCTTTAATGAAGAATTATGAAGGCATAGTTGGTCCCATTCTTTATTACTTCACTATAGCTCGCCAAAGGCCTTATTTAAGTTAATGTTACATGTGATTATTTAATTATGGATATCATAATGTGTCACTGATTGGACGCTACTTGCTCAATGAGTTTAAATGCTGCTATTACACATTCTATGTGATTTTTATGAATGTTATGTTGTGGTCATGGAAATGAAACCGAGTTGGTAGTCGGATGGCTTGAGGTTGAACTAATGATAGATTGAAGGTTCTTGTGGTCGGTGTTATGTGAGGAGGGAGCTTGCACTGTGAATTACCACGCAATCTTGTGGATTGCGAGGCCATGTGTGACTTATTGAGTAGATTCTGCCAAGGTATGTTATGAAGTGTTATGAATGTGCTATTTGTGTCCTTTCCCCCTCAATGTGCTATGTGACACTATGTGGCTAATTCTTGAATTTTTAGAAGTCTTTAAAAAGGGGGTCATTAAAAGCTTGTTTTATAATTGCGAATGCTTTAAACGTTGCTAGTTGCCGACTATTTTGTCAAGCTGTTTGTGACCTAAAAAGTTATCCTAAATCGTCAAACTAATTAGTAAACGACCCAACTGACTAGTCGACGGGTCTAGGAAGCTGAGAATTAAGCTAGATATTTGTTTAAAAATGTTTTGTGGCCTTTCGTTATTCACACTTCCCTGCTTGTGATTTAGAAAGGATTGAAATGAACTGAGAGGGCAACTGAACATGTCAATTATGAGATTTGATATGAAATAATTGTTAACTAAGTGCTTTAAGTCTTCAAATACACTTTGACTTACGAGTTAGCAAGCTAGTAGTAAGTTCGAAAACATTTTGAGGCTTTAGTGTGTTAATATACCTAATGTTGGGTACAGTGATAGTTGAAACCCAATGTGGGGATACCATTTGCAAGTTCTTAAGGGATTAATACAGTGTCACGTTAGATGTAAACCTCTAGATGAGGAAATGCTTTGTGGGGCAATACCTTTGAGATGAACGAGTATGAGATAAACGTTACAATGAGTGGTTACATCTGATGATAACAGTTAGTAGCCTATGGTGTGCTACTTGGCATTATGTGGGTGGTATGAGTAAGATTAAGCTGTCGTTCTTGACATTAGGACCTTACCTCATCAATGCTCTAGTTACTTCCTATCATTGACTTATTTCTACCACAATTACCTTGAATTGTTCAGAGGCATCACTTCTTTGTCACTAACACTCTCTTTATTTGTAATGGAGTGTTTATGAAAAAAATCTCATATGTGGTCTGTAGGGAGTCCTTCAAACACATCCGAGCAACCTTTCTTATAGGGGATTCAAACCCTGACAATCATAATCATTTAATTCTCTCTTTCTATAATGGAGCCTATAATGACTCCCGATATGTGTTACTATGTGATTTGCAGTTCTTCCTAACCATATTTGATCCATTCTACTTACAGTTCAGCTATCACTATGTTCATACTCTTACTGTCACCTACTTTAACTCCTTGCTTCCATTTGGGCAATATTCATTTATTGCTCGCAAAGCCTTTGGTTGCTTCAGACCCAATCATTGAACGCCCTTTCAATAATTAAATAGATCCATATTGTTCGTGTTTCTATAGCACCGTGATGTCATGTTGGCATACTATTCTACGGCCGTGATTGCCTGTTGTTGCTCAAATTATTTTGAAAATCCTTTCTTTACTAGTACAACCTATCTTATTAATGATAAACAACGATTTGTGCTATTTCCATCCGCCAGCAGTTTTGAAGTTTATATGCCTACCCAAGACTTCCATTTACTGCAAAATGTATTATTGATGGATGTCATCATGTTCAGTCATAAGACTGACTCCTTCGTCTTAACGTATTATCCTTTCAAACACCAGATGAATAAAATTCCCTTCTGATAGTGTTGACACTTATCTTCGTCATTTTACTCACATATAGATACCGTGTGACTTTTCAAAAGCCGCTTTGGTAATCTGTTACACTTCTTCACCTTCAGTACTTAATACTCCCTCTAACTTTATAACATCGTTTATTTACTGTACTATCATGACCATCATGAATAAACTGCATGTCTTGTATATGCAGGTCATTTATATGTCTTACCTCTTTTATTACGAATCTTCTTCCCTTTATTCACTCAGCTTACATGCCCGTCATTTATAACCAATAAAGAAATATCATTGCAAGAGTTCATTGTGTCATTACATCTCTCTCCACGCTAGATCTTTCCCCGGTCATTATCAATGTACTGAGACCAGTAGGCAGTTGAATGTTTATCTTTCACACACATGCCTCTAGTAGTAATTGCCGGAACCATATTCATTAGACATTCAATCCAATTTGATTGACAGATTTGGTATCATTATGGGGGTGAACTGACTGTGTACTTGCAGGACTAAGATGAATAGTAAGGATCTTAAGGTTAGCTTGAGAGATAAGGATTGACTAAACGTGTGTTTCTACGGCCTGAGGGAAGAAAACCCTATTTATTCCCCCCAATTATATTGTGCAAGCAAGTTATTGCGTCAGTGTTATGTCAAGCACACTCGGTGTGTCCATATCTATATTTATAGTTGGTGGATTTAGAGATGTTCCATCTAAGGACTATTTCTCCCCAAGAAACATTGATTTTCAGATCGACCTAACTCTTGATGCTCAACTCATTTTCAAAACCCCTATCATATGACCCCCAATAGAGTTCAAAGAATTAAAGATTCAGAGATGAGTTGTAAGGGATTTATTTGACCAAGTGTGTCCCCGTGGAGAACCTTAGGTTTATATGAAGAAGAAAGACATAACCTTTATGGTTGTGTACTGTGTTCAGAGAGTTGCACAAGATCACTATGAAAATAAGTGCCCCATACCTTGAATAAATGATTTATGAGATTAACTGCCAACAAAAGATGTCTTTCCCAGGAATGATTCGAGGTATGGATGTCACACCTAAACCATGCAACCACAGTTTATATTTTATAAGAATGCCCTCTTATGGTCATTCCTGTAATTGTTTGCGTGTCTCATCTTCAAAACTTGATACTATCCAATATTGTTTAATCTCCCTTGCATTTCAACCTGATATTTCCTATTAACGTGTTCTTCCATGTCTTTACAAACCCATTGTTAAATGTGCAATACATTTTCATTCAACCTTATATGGTTGTCAACATTCCAGTGCTCTCAACCTTCACCATCTTTATTTCATGATCATGAGTTGTAGTTCATTTTGTTGAGAGCCGATTCACACATCTACGTGGCATCTCATTTCTTCATAATGATAAGCTCATATAACTTGTTCTGAATTCATAATGTAATTCAACTCTCATTTGTGTGGGTGATTGCGATTGTCATAATCCCCTTATTCTCTTTATTTTGAACTTTAACTCCCACACATATATCTTACATTCTTATCAATAAACTTCTGCACTGTCTATTTAATCTTATTGTTGTACTTGAACTGACTTCATATGAGTAAAGACATATTCCTATTGTAACTTGCTCAATCATTTTATCTATCCATTCGCACTTTACTCATCCAATCCATTTATATATCCATTACACTTCGCTTGTCCAATTTATCTATCTATTTATTGCATATTGCTTGTCCCATCTATCTATTACACTTATCTTGCTGCTTGTGCCTATAAAGGCACCTAGTTAAAGCTCCACTGCTTGTAATCTTATTTCCAATTCATTAATTAAACCCAAGTATAAACGAGCCATCTTTCTCCTTGGCTAATTATTTATTGGACCCTTTATGATTCATATTTATAAGCCACAATTTGTATGGCATTATATTTTAGAATTCATGATACACTTATGGTTATCTTTATTCTAACCACCTTATGTTAATCCCTCCTTTATAAATCTTTTCTAGTCTCATTGTTTATTTCTTTTGTTCTTAATTACTCACTTGACTACCAATTCCATCATTTTTATCTCTGACCATGTTTATTTTAGCGTTTAATTCGGACTTAGAGTAGATTTTAGACTAGTCTAATGAGGGAAGATCATGTGATGCATTAAGAACATCCGATAAGGACATTTTGATAAGGGCATAATCTCAAACAATGTTTAGTGGTATTCGATTAAGTTGGAAGTATCGAGAATAATGAGACAGTTCTAGTACATGCTTAGGTGACACAACGACTATACAAGAGTCATGTGGTCATATTGACCAAAGAAGGGGACAGTCAAAGTTCAGATGAGATATAAAGTATTCCAATGGGCTTCTCTAGTCAAGGGTGTCGAGAGACTGATATTAGAGATAATTGAGTCCTCGTTACATTGGGCTTTATGAGTCAGTATCAAAGTACTTATTAGGAAATGCAATAGTTTCCATTAGGGGACAAGGTGATGAACCAATAGTAAGCACCTCCTCACTAGTAGGAAGGTTCCTTTTCTTTCAAAGAGAATATCAATTTTGAACCAAAGTAATTGAGTTCATTGAGGCTAGTGTGTGAGAAATATCCAATCTACTACTAAAACATGGGATTAAGCAGTTATACAACATGTAGACACCCTTAGTCGGAGTACATTGGGCAAATTATATCTCTTTAGAGGGAACCAATGACTCATGTTTATTTAAAGCAGCATTGCATACATTTGGCAAGCCCCATAAGTTTCGAGGACGAAACTCTTTAAGAGGGGAAGGTTGTAATAACCCGACCCTAACCCATATTTATTTATTTAAAGCATATTTATTTATTTAATTAATCATGTTTATTCATTTAATTTATCATTTTTATTGATTTAATCACTCATGGTTATTTGTTTAACCAAATCATGTTTATCAATTCAATTACACTCAATTTATATATTTACTTAATTACCTTATGTCATTTAAATTTTCCACTTTTATTTATCGTAGCCCAACAAGATTGCATTACTAACCATGCCAATTATCATGATTTAAACTTAACCATGGCTAGCCAAAAAGCCACTTTAGGGGAGAGTAATATTAGCCAAGTGATGTTGATTTATTCTAACCAAGCAAACACACACCGACTTCTCTCTCCTCTCTCTCTCTAGCCGGCCTTTTCCCCCCTGCTATTGCTGCTATTTTGTCGCATTTTCTGGCCAGTTTTCGGCCAACCTCGACTACCTCTAGCTCCCCCCGACATCCTAGTACCATTCTCCACCATTCTATATCATCAAAACCACTAAACATCACCTCCATCTCTACTTTTATCAAACTTGAAGTGAGTAACCCTAAACTTAACTCTTTGGATTTTTGGTTTTGATTCTTATTTTGCAATTTATGGTTGTGGATCATGTTGGATTGATAGAATCAATGGTTATTTTGATGTTTCTATTGATTGAAATAAGCTTGGAGTATGCTAGGGTTTAAGGGTAATCTTGTTCATGCAAGCTTAATGTTAAAGTGCTGGATTTTGATTGTTTTATTTTTGATTTGGTCATTTTCTAACCTATTGGTGTTTATGATGACATTTTTGGGGATTTGAAATGAGTTGGAGTGAGTCCAAGTTAGCCATAAATTATGGTTTTGGCAAGTAATGTATGGTTTGGATTAAATTAGCATTAAGCTTCGTTTGCCTGTGTATTTGATTGAAAAATGATCTTTATTGGATATGACTATGAAGTAAAATTGAGTGTAGTCCTTTTGTATGATGTTGGGATGGACTAAAGCTTGTTTAAGGAATGGTTTAAGTTGAGGATTTGTGTGAAAAGACAAGAAAAAGCTAAAACAGGGTATACTAATGATCGGCCCATTGAAAAATTATTATTTTTAGTGGGAAGATAGTTCCATGCGTTAGATTTCGAATGCCTTTTGAATTGCCTTAATCCGAGTTCTGTGGACAAAGTTATGGCTGTTTCGCTAGAACTGCACAGGTTCAATCAAAATTGACACACTTGTGTTCTAGCCCCATTTTGGGAACCCTATCATAGAAATCATGTTGTGTCCTGCAAATGAAAGTTTTTCGGGACTTCTTATTCTTTCTATATTGGGGTTTTAGGTCTCCATTTGAGGTCAATGGTGAAAAGTATGCATTTTTGAAGTGAACTGACCTGGTTTGGTACAAATTGAGTTGTTATTGCAACTTCTGTTCAGCGCATACTTGGAGGGAAATTGTGAAAATTGTATTGTAGATTGCCCATATTATTTTTGAATTTCCTATAAGATTTCATAAATTTTGGTCGAGTATTTTGGGTTTGGTGATTTTTGGAAGCATTTTGAGTAATTCTGTAGTGAGGATTAATAAAGATTGAGTGAGATTGATCATGCACTCATTTTGTGTATTTTGGGCCAAGTAAGGTCATTTAAGGGGGGAAATGAATATTCATGGACTTTCATAGAGCTTTTAGCTTGATTAATGAGAAAGAAGAAGACAAGTACACAATTTGAAAGGTTGTTTACGAGCTTTGAATCAATTATGGATTTTACAAAGAAAATACCAAGTTTAGTGAGCTTAATAACTTCTATTGAGTTCAATGATTCAATTGAGGGTGGAATTCTATATCTAATGGATCTATGAACAAATTATCGGAGGTGAGGAGAATTTTTGACTCGGAAATCATATTTATTAGACTAAGTTATTGCAGTTTATGCTATTTCAAAACCAAGATATATCTCTCTACGGGCATGGATGCTGGTAGAGGTAAGGTTGCCTACATTTAGATCTCCCCACACCCCGTGAAAACGGGACCCACACTGGGAGGTGTTGTTGTTGTTGTTGTATATATCTCTCTTGGCCTCAAGCCTTTATTACTTACTCAATTCAAAATATGTCAAATGTATTTATCAAGCCAATCTAGTATACTCGCTATTATCTTCAACCAAGCGATACATCTGCGAGCTTTAAGCCCGTATCAGCAACCTATCTCAGAAAAGGCCACAACCACTCCCTCATTTGTCACCATCAAGGGCTTTTCCTTTGTAATCGCATTTTTATCATTGTGGTCTATTTTACTTTCTTTTACTTTATATCATATTTATTTACATTTATTAATTTAGTTTTGAAGTTATATTGAAATACCCAAGTTATGTATGCCTTTAATTACTTAATTTCTATTACACATACCTTTACTTACTCAATTATGTGAATAAGGATCATTGGCTGACTACACATACCTACAATGATATTTATAAAATAGGTCGATGCCTAGTTATCCTTTCCCGTTATGCATAAGTTTTATTAAGTCAAAACATATTTATCAAGTCAGATGACATTTTTAAAGACTCAAGGTACCTCTATTGCCTGTATCTTCAGAAAGCAGAGCATGTTTATTAAGTTACAACTCTTAACGAGTTTATCAATGAATCAGTTTATATAGTGATTTTTCATTTAACTGGTGACCCCATTAGTTATCATCTATAGGGCGTCAGCCCATCATTTACCCACGTGGCTTCATGCCCACTCATGATTGGATTGGCAGGTGTACAACTATGTATAGATCATATCATTGCAAGGGGTTCACATCTAGATAATAATGAGCAATTCAATTTCATATTACTTTCATTTTCATTGTTATTGCGAACTAAATAAATTACAAAGGCAGGTACCCAGCAACAGTGTTTCTGTGCTCATTTTACAATATAGGAATGCATGTGCTGAGTTTTTGCTCATATTCTTGAATTGTTTTCGTGTTTTCCATTTTAGGTGATCAAGTATCACATGTTCCTCCATTTAGCAAACCCTTTTGGAAGTCATCAGATGCTCACAGTGGATTCAGCATAGCATGAATATTGGGATCGACCTCAGGGTCAAGTTGGATCTATATTGAATCTACTTATGTAGTGTGGAGTGCGAGTTAGCACAGGGTATGATTAAGTCCGTTGTATTGAAGTTGAATTAGGACTTTGGTCTTTGAGTGTTTTAGTTTAATAGATATTGTGATTTAAACATGAGTTGCAAGATTAAATGGTTTTAGTCAACCTTGTCCTTATCAGGACGGCGGTAGTTCATTCCATAATTAAGTCTTCTATTGTGGTTATCTATAAATACAATAATTTACAATTTGGGGGCGTTACAAAAATGGACAACTGAAAATATCTTTTGCAATACCTCATTTGTATTATAAGTGAGCTAAGTACGTTAAGTTTTGAACAGTAGTAAGCTTGAGAAGGATTTAAGGTTTTAATTTGCTTAAGCACCCTTCTTTGAGTTTAAAAAGGATTTCAAATGAACTCAAATTAGGCAATTGAATGAGTTTATTGTGAAGCTTAGTTTGAATGAGTTTAGTACTTTAAGTTCCAAATGAGTTTCGATTTACGAGTTAGCGAATTTATTACATTCATAAGAGGTTTTTAAGTTGAAAACGAATGAAGACAAGCAAAACTTTAATAATGTAAGCAACTGAAAAGAGTAAAGAAATATGATTTTAAAGGCTAAGAAGGTGCTAGGCGATTGACCAGACCATGAGGGTCGGAACTGGACGCAAAGATGGCGTGAGCTATTTCCCCTAAAGGTAATATAGGGAACTGGACAAAAAAAAGGTGTGAGCTGTTCCCGGGAACTGGATGCATGATAAGGCGTGAGTTGTTCCCCTAAATATAATGTATGCTAATGAGTGACGCGTAAAAAAAAAGTTGAAGGGATGGACTAGACGCAAGATATGGCGTGAGCCGTTGGCCCCACAGAGGACAATATCAAAGTTAGAGCTACTCTACTAAGATACGTTTTGGCCAATGTTATGTTATGTATACCCCGGTGATAACGCGAGTTTTGAGTGATGATCTCACAAAGGGTGAGTGTAGATCTCCCCTAGCCAGCACATGGTGATGATTTTATGCTAAGAGGATTTTCCTAATAAGTAAGAAAAGTTGTTGGCATTCTGCCATTTTAAGTATTTCAGGAAGGAAGGATTTTAAGGGCCAGTACAAGGCCGTATTGAATAAGATTTGAAAAGCCCAAAAGGGTCATTAAAGGACCAACATGAAAGAGGATCCCTTTTAAGGAACGTGAGCCTCAACATGCTAAGTAGAGTATTTTCACAAAAAGAAAGAAAGGTTCCTTGCATGTTTTATGGATGCGGTTCTGAGTATAGTTTAAATGAAGCTTTAAAGGGAATATAGTTATATTCTAGTAAAGCATAGATCAGTTGAGCTTTCAAACGTGTACACCCTATGAGAGAAAATTCTTGTCAAGTCTTTCTTACCAATATAAGTATTTCAAAAACTTTTAGAAAGAATTATGAGTCTTGAAGAAGCTAACATAGTTTATAAACCATTCTTGGAACGTACCATGAGTCACTTCGTTTTCAAAAGTGATTTAGAAAGCGTTTTACTCAATCGTTGTTGCTTTCTTGATTATATGCCTAAAAGCTTGTTAGTAGGGAAGCTTTGCATTAAGGACCTAGAAACTGGCTAGAATGAAGTTTAAGGGTGGTGATCCTCCCTTGAGGATTTGTGATTGCCTAATATGATAGTGAAGTATGAATACGTGATATGTGACTATTATTGGTATAATTGCCTGCAACGGTCTTGGTTTTAAGGAGCAGCGGAATCCTTTGAGATGTAAACCCCAGTACCTCGATTGTGTGAACCGTTGAGATGTATCTTCCATTTCCTCTTCATAAAATGAACTATATTGTTTGATGTACTTCGAGTGAGTTGCTCGTTGAGTTATGAACTCCAGCGTGCAGCCGTTAAGCATATTTTAGAATTCTTTATGCTTCTATTGATTGCATGGGGTTATTATAAAGCTTCTAGCCTAGAAATGCTAACTTTTCACGGGAAAGCCTGTCCGCTTCGCCCCATAAATTAAGTAGGATTTAAGGAAAGCGAAATACTCCTAGCCATAGGGATCGGGGGTGTTACATATACACCCCCCCCCCCCCCACACACACACACATGCACACACACAAACAAACACACACACACGCGCGCACACACACACACATAAATATATATATATATATATATAC
>JACYFF010003369.1:30048435-30070519 GCA_017589665.1 Selenicereus undatus
TGCGAACTTAAAACCGAGTTAGTAGTTGGATGGCTTGAGGTCGAACTAATGAGTGCTTTGGGGGTTCTTTGTGGTCGGTGTTGTGCAAGGAGGGAGCCTGGGTTGTGCTTACCGCAATCATGTGTATTAAGAGGCCATGTGTGGCTTATGCTGCTACATTGAATTATGAAGTGTTATGACTGTGCCATGTGTGAACCCCTTCCCTCTTAATGTCGCTGAGTGATGCTATGTGACTGACTTATGAGCTTAAACATTTTTAAAAAGGATCGTTAAAGGGTTGTTTTCATAATTACGAATGATTTGAGCATTTACCAGTTGCCTATTAGTTTGCGAAGATGTTTGAAGTGTAAAAAGGACCTAAATCGTCGAACTACTCAATTAATGACTCAACTACTAAATAGTCGATAGGTCTAGAAAGTTAAAAATGAACTAGTAACGAGTTCAAAAATGTTTTAAGGCTTTGGTTTGTTTGTTATGTATCCTTTTTTGAGTTTAAAAAGGATTAAAACAAAGTGAAAAAGGGCAACTGAAGGAGTTTTATCACGAAACTTGGTTTGAGTTATATGCTGGCTAAGTACTTTAAGTTTCGAATGAGTTTTGAATTGTGAGTTAGCAAATTCATTACGATTTAAAAAGGGTTTTCAAGTTAAAAATGAAAGAACCATAACCAACAGTAGGGTTATGGGCTATTTTGCTAGATAAGCATACATATGAATAAGTATGAGTATGCATGTATGTAAGTAATTATGTTTATGTTTAAGTGCACGTGGAGGGGCAACTCTAGAAACTTGAAACTTAAGTCTGAGACCTAGGGACGGTGGCTTAGTAACGCACCTAGCATAATATAAGTCACGTTATGATAATCCAGGGATGGTGGCTTAGTATCCCGCCTATCATAATGTAAGCTACGTTAAGACAATTCAGGGATGGTGGTTTGATTCCCACATGAAGTCTAAGTATGTAAGTTATGTCTCAGCATAGTATGATATCTGTCCAGATAGGCGTATGTTGCCGGTAGAGTTTGGCCGACTCAGGATGGCAGTAACAAAGTACCTCTAAGAGTCTAAACTCCTCACTTATTTAATTAAGAAGTTATGTTTGTTTTCATTTAATAAACGATGATCTTACGCCAAGAGTATTTTCCTAACAAATAAGAAAAGCATTTGGCATTTCGACATTTTAAGCATTTCAGAAAAAACAAAGATTTTAAGGGCCATTAAGAGGGTGGTTCGAATAAGATTTGAAAAGCTCATAAGGGTTATTAGAGGACCATTACGAACAAGATTTGTTTTTAAAAGAATATCAGCCTCAATAGGCCAAGTAAGGTGTTTTTAGGGAAAAGAAAGATTTGAATGAGATTTAAAGCAAATTGTGGCATTTATCCTTGTAATACATCGACCATTTAAGGTTTCAAATATATATATCATACGAAAGAAAGTTATGTGCATAATCCTTGTTGTTTGTTTGTGTGCCTAAAAGCTGGTTAGTAGGGAAGTTTGGTCATTAAGGGCCTCCTAATATGATAGTAGTATACAATGCATGATATGTGGCTATTATTGGTATTGTTGCCTCAAACTGTTTTGGTTTTAAGGAGTCCAGGAATACTCACTGAGTGTGTGGTTGTTTATCCTACTACTCTTTCTCATTTTTCGTTGGTTTTGCTTTGTGACAGGTAGAAGTCGATTCACTTATGCCGAGTTGGAGTCTACCCTTGCTAGAAAAGGGTGTCATATGTGCCCATAATGAAGTGGTCTTGTTGTTAAATGATGTAATGTAATGTATCCTTAGTTTGCGAATGTTTGTAAATCGAATAATCTAGTTGAAGTAATGCATATTGTTTATAAGTCCCTTTGTATGGCCATATGAGCCAACCATCTGATTAGTTAATTGTCTTTTAGCTGAAGTTAGTTATGTTTTGGGGTGTAAATCCCCGATACTCCAGATGTGCGATGCGTTGAGTTGTACCTTTTATTTCGCTCTTTATTATTGAACTTTATGGTTTTGGGATACTCCGGCGTGTAGTCGGTGAGCTTATTTTAGAATTCTTTGTGCTTCCGTTGACTGTAGGGATTTTTGTAAGGCTTTTAGCTTGGGAAATGGTCAATTTTCAGGCAAAACTCTATCCGTTTTACTCTACAAATTAAGCAGGAGTCGGAAACCGTAATGCTTCTAATCGTAGGGGTTGGGGGTGTTACATTGATGTTATCAGAGCAAGGTCCTGCGACCATAGGCCGCGACCTAAGTCTTGTATTTCACATGGTTATCTAGGAACGCGTTCGTAATAATGTGACACATGCTTGCTTTGGTGTACAAATGTGAGTTTTATGTGAATGTTAGTGCGTTTAGCTAGTTAGATGCAGCTTGAGTGAGCTGATTGTTTGGACGAATGAATCATTTGCTAAGGTATAGGCCAAGTGACTTGTATTCTCATGAATGAGTTAAGTGTTGGCTCAATCAAAGTTGTTTCGCATATGTTTAACTCCAAGCTCATTCTTGTCCTTTAAGTGTGATTTACTCCTCGGGCCCGATAATAAAGTGAGTAGACACTCAATAGATGGTAGGGAATGAGCCAGAAGCAGTTAACCCGTTCTCCTTTCGAAACCTAGAGACTTTAAAAGTTGAGATCCTTCCAGAATAGTGAGTTAAGTTGTTTCCTTCGCACAAAAGACCTTTCTAATTCCATAGTTTGGCCTTACTATTGCATCTGAAGACTTGCATTTGCCTTGCAACGATGTTTGGGCCTTGTTCTACGAGCATAAGCTTCTACCTGTAACTAGATGTGTTGAATACTTACTCGTCAAGATGCACTCGTTGCTTGATTTGTTGATGACCAGTTATGTGTTTTGTGAATGAGTTGTTGCAGTTCCTGGTATTTGCTTAACTTGAGTTGGGTTAAGCATGTGATTGGACTAGCCAGATAATTTAACCTTTGTAATTCATAGCATGACGAGACCTCCGACTCGTTATTTGCATCCCTTGAATTCTATGATTCCATGTTATAGCTAAATAATTGCATACACATGTATCTAAATGCATGATGACGCGGCCATAGAAACTTGCATGTGCTTGTTTTTACCCTTGTATTCTACATTGATGGTATATGCGTATTGGACAGTATCATGTTACTAACAATTCTTGCGCTTGGGAATGCTGAATTGCTAATACTATGCGATGCTCTGCGACACTGTTGTACTTAAGTGATGCTATGTGGTGCTATGTGATGTTCTTATTACTGTAATTTGCTATACGAATCTCCATGTCCATCATTGTGATCGCAAAAGTGACTTGAATTCATGCTTTAGAATGAGACTTCTAGCATATGACCTTGAGATGTCATTGTCCCAATTGTCGTACCTTTAGATGCCCACTTATAGGTACACATGCATAGAGTTGTTGCTTGCCACGCAAACTGATCTAGATAATCGAAAGTCTATGTTTGTTTTCAAAACAAGCTCGATATGGTTTTCCATGCCAACTCATTTGCCCCTCTTTGATGCGATTTGCCCTCGGCACCTAAACAGAGTGAGCGCACACTTGAAGAGGATTGGCGAGGAGGAGAGAAGATACCAAAAGCCTCTTTTTCAGTTTCAATTAATTATAAAACAGGATTTTGGATTTTAGTGTGAGTTGTGTAGGTTGTGTCATGTATGTGCACATTTAGGTATGACCGAACATAGCTTGGGAATTTGGGGATGAAATTCTTGTAAGGGGGGAAGAATATAACGCCCGCATTTTTTCTAATTCTGTTAAAGCTGATTGTATTGACTTTTTAAGTTATAAAACCTTATTTTATTGACGATATAAGTTAAATTATTACTTATATGCTTATGTGAGTAATAATTTTGTTGAAAAGAATATTCTTGTCGTTGTTAATATTATTATTATGAGTTCAAAAATGTTATAATGATTTTTAGTCAACGTTATTAATGGTTATTAAATCGAATAGGAACTCGATTTCGATTAGTTGTCAACCTTAGAGTTCGTTTCGTTAGTTATTAAATCAGACCTCGATGTTTTTAGGAGCGAATAGCCGATGAAAGGTCGTTTTAGCGATTGGGTTTAGAATTGGGGATACGGATTAGACTAGCAGCGCTAAATACTGAACGGCGTGGAACAAAATATGGGAGAAGGGGCATTTTTGTAGATTCACCTGGCCCCTTTTCTTCTTCCGCTGTCACGGGCCCCCATCCTCGAGCCATCTCTCTCTCTCTCCTCTGTATCTTCTTCTTCCTCCTCTATCACCATGAACACGGCCACCAAGCTCCCAAAGCACCAATTTTCGCTCAGCCCAGCTCGAAAATCCTCTAGATTTCACCTCCCCATCATCAAACCAACCTTTTGGTGTAAAATCGTTGCAAACATTCCAAGAAACCACCACATTTATGGTCGATTTGGGATACGATTTGGGACATCAAACGCGTACCCAAGCTTGGCCATACAATCTAGCTGTTTGTTGCCTCAAATCCTCTAAAAATTGGGAGTAATTCACGGCCCCAAGCACCCACCACAACTTCAAGCCTGTGAGCGAGCATTTTGGTGAAATAGGGGTTTGAATTGCACGGCTTCAGGCATGGTATGGGGTTTGTTTGTGTGCTCAGGGAACGAGGAGTCGAAGATGGGAGTTTTTAAGAACCTAAAGTCGAGCCCAAGGCCCTTCGAACGAATCCTTAGCATGGAGTTGAGGTGGGTGTTTTTCACCTCCTAAGTACTAGTAATTTCGAAAATATTTTAGCCCTTAAGCTATGATGCATGTTAGTTTAGGATTAGTTAGATTAATTGAGATTATGCATGCTCTATTTCAGCTAAATTCAGTACTAAATCGATGCATGTTAGTTTAGAATTAGTCAGACTAGTTAAACTGAGTTTTATGCCTAACGTTGCCCCAAATTGATGCATGTCAATTGGACTGTTTGTTATCCCCAACATGTTGCTTAAATTAGGCTGGATTAAACTCGTTAGTTGTGCAGAAAGTATGCCCTTAAAATTGATAAGAATGTGTGATTCCCATATTTGGCAAATTGGACATTGTAGGAGTAAAGAACAGTTTAATTTGATGCTTGTTAATTTATTACTTTGTGGTTGAAAGTAGCTTCGAAATAACCTACGAATGTTTCGAATCAATGCCCGTTAAGTTAACTAATTCATGCCTGAAAATGACTTCGAAATTGCCTAAGAATGCCTAAAACCGATGCATGCTTTAAATCGATACATGTTAAGTTAACTAATTCATGCTTAAAAGTAGTCTTTGAAAATATCTGAGAATGTTTTTAAGTCGATGCATGATAAGTAAGTTAGTTATGCTTTGAAAATGACATGTGCATGGCATGCTTATTTCCTAAATGTGAGTCACGTATGCAAGCCAGTTCCATGCCTTATTAGTTCATTTTAGTCCGTTGAGTACCTTATTTAAAATTAACAAAATATATTTGTTTATATATGCTGTAATGTGTCGTTGGAAGAATGTTGATTGATCGGTAAGTTCATATGTCGCTGTTACATATTTCAGGATGACCTTTATGATGAATTGCTATAATTGCGAACTTAAAACTGAGTTAGTAGTTGGATGGCTTGAGGTCGAAATAATGAGTGCTTTTGAGGTTCTTTGTGGTCGATGTTATGCAAGGATCGAGCATGGGTTGTGATTACCGCAATCGTGTGTATTAAGACGCCATGTGTGGCTTATGCTACTAAGTTGAATTATGAAGTTTTATGAATGTGCCATGTGTGAAACCCTTCCCTCTTGATGTCGCTAAGTGATGCTATTTGACTGACTTCTGAGCTTAGACATTTTTGAAAAGGGTCGTTAAAGGGTTTTTTTCATAATTACGAATGATTTGGGCATTTACAAATTGCCTATCAGTCTGCTAAGATGTTTGAAGTGTAAAAAGGACCTAAATCGCTAAACTACTCAGTGAATGACTCAACTACTAAATACTCGATAGGTCTAGGAAGTTAAAAATGAACTACTAATGAGTTCCAAAATGTTTTAAGGCCTTGGTTTGTTATGTCTCCTTCCTTGAGTTGAAGAAGGATTGAAAAGATGTGAGAAAGGGCAACTGAAGGAGTTTTATTACGAAACTTAGTTTGAGTTATATGCTGGCTAAGTACTTTAAGTTTTGAATGAGTTTTGAATTGCGAGTTAGCAAATTCATTACTATTTAAAAAGGGTTTTCAAGTTAAAAATGAAAGAACCATAACCAACAGTAGGGTTATGGGCTATTTTGCTAGATAAGCATACATATGAATAAGTATGAGTATGCATGTATGTAAGTAATTATGTTTATGTTTATGTGCATGTGGAGGAGCTACTCTAGAAACTTTAAGCTTAAGTCTGAGACACAAGGACGGTGGCTTAGTAACCCGCCTTGCATAATATAAGTTATGTTACGATAATCCAGGGATGGTGGCTTAGTATCCCGCCTGGCATAACGTAACCTACGTTAAGACAATTCAGGGATGGTGGTTTGATTGCCACCTGAAGTCTACGTATGTAAGTTATGGCTCAGCATAGTATGATGTCTGTCCGGATAGGCGTATGTTTCCCCTTGAGTTTGGCCGGCTCAGGATGGCAGTAACAAAGTACCTCTAAGAGTCTAAACTCCTCACTTATTTTATTAAGTTGTTATGTTTGTTTTCATTTCATAAACGATGATCTTACGCCATGGGTATTTTCCTAATAAATAAGAAAAGCAATTGGCATTTTTCCATTTTAAGTATTTTACGAAAAACGAAGTTCTTAAGGGCCATTAAAAGGGTAGTTCGAATAAGATTTGAAAAGCTCATAAGGGTCATTGGAAGACCATTATGAAAGAGATTTCTTTTTAAATGAACATGAGCCTCAACAGGCCAAGTAAAGTGTTTTTGGGGAAAAGAAAGATTTGAATGAGATTTGAAGCAAAGTGTGGCTTTTATCCTTATAATGCATCGACCATTTAAGCTTTCAAATATACATATCACGTGAAAGAAAGTTTCATGCATAATCCTTGTTGCTTGTTTGCATGCCTAAAAGCTGGTTAGTAGGGAAGTTTGGTCATTAAGGGCCTCCTAATATGATAGTAATATACAATGCATGATATGTGGCTATTATTGGTATTGTTGCCTCAAACTGTTTTGGTTTTAAGGAGTCCAGGAATACTCACTGAGCGTGTGGTTGCTCATCCCACTACTCTTTCCCCTTTTTCCCAGGTTTTCTTTGTGACAGGTAGAAGTCGATTCACTTATGCCGAGTTGGAGTCTACCCTTGGTAGAAAAGGGTGTCATGTGTGCCCAAAATGAAGTGGTCTTGCTGTTAAATGATGTAATGTAATGTATCCTTAGTTTGCGAATGTTTGTAAATTGAATAATCTAGTTCATGTAATGCATATTATTTATAAGTCCCTCTGTATGGCCATATGAGCCAACCATCTGATTAGTTAATTATCTTTTGGTTGAAGTTAGTTATGTTTTGGGATGTAAATCCCCGATACTCCGGATGTGCGATGCGTTAAGTTGTATCTTTTATTTCGCTCTTTATTATTGAACTTTATGGTTTTGGGATACTCCGAGTGAGTGACCCATAGAGCTGTGGATTCCGGCGTGTAGCTGATGAGCTTATTTTAGAATTCTTTGTGCTTACATTGATTGCAGAGATTTTTGTAAGGCTTTTAGCCTGGGAAATGGTAAGTTTTCAGGCGAAACTTTATCTGTTTTTCTCAACAAATTAAGTAGGAAGTCGGAAAACGTAATGCTTCCAATTGTAGGGGTTGGGGGCATTACATTGATGGTATCCTGTGACCATGGGCCGCGACCTGAGTTTTGCATTTCATATGGTTATCTAGGAACGCGTTCACAATAATGTGACATATGCTTGCTTTGTTGTACAAATGTGAGTTTTATGTGAATGATAGTGCGTTTAGCCAGTTAGATGCGGCTTGAGTGAGCTGATTGCTTGGACGAATGAACCTTTTGCTAAGGTATAGGCCAAGTGACTTGTGTTCTCGTGAATGAGTTAAGTGTTGGCTCAATCAAAGTTGTTTCGTATATGTTTTGCTTATGTGCCTTGGCGATTTGAATCAAAAGGTTTCAGATCGCGTGCTTTGAACTCAAACAACTGAGAATGTTTAACTCCAAGCTCATTCTTACCCCTTAAGGGTGATTTACTCCTCGGGCCCGATAATAGATTGAGTAGACACGCTCAATGGATGGTAGGGAATGAGCTAGAAGCAGTTAACCCATTCTCCTTTCGAAACCTAGAGACTTTAAAAGTTAAGATCCTTCAAAAATAGTGAGTTAAGATTTTTCCTTCGCATAAAAGACCTTTCTAATTCTATAGTTTGGCCTTACTTTTGCATCTGAAGACTTGCATTTGCTTTGCAATGATGTTCGTGCCTTGTTCTATGAGCATAAGCTTCTATTTGTAACTTGATGTATTGAATACTTACTCGTCCAGATGCATTCGTTGCTTGACTTGTTGATGACCAGTTATGTGTTTTGTGAATGAGTTGTTGCAGCTCTTGGTGGTTGCTTGACTTGAGTTGGGTTAAGCATGTGATTGGACTAGCCAAATGATTTAACCTTTGTAATTCATAGCATGGCGAGACCTCTGACTCGTTATTTGCATCCCTTGAATTCTATGATTCCATGTTATAGCTGAATAATAGCATGCACACGTATCTAAATGCATGATGAGGCGACCATAGAAACTTGCATGCGCTTATTCTTACCCTTGTATTCTACATTGGTGGTATATGCGTATTAGACGGTATCACATTACTTACAATTCCTAGGCTTGAGAATGCTGAATTGCTAATACCATGTGATGCTTTGCGATACTGTTGTACTTAAGTGATGCTACGTGGTGCTATGTGATGTTCTTATTACTCTAATTTGCTATAGGAATCTCCATGTCCATCATTGTGATCCCAAAAGTGACTTGAATTCATGATTTAGAATGAGACTTCTAGCATATGACCCTGAGATGTTATTGTCCCAATTGTCGTACCTTTAGTTGCCCACTTATAGGTACATATGCATGGAGTTGTTGCTTGCATGCGAACCGATATGGATAATCGAAAGTCCATGTTTGTTTTCAAAACAAGCTCGATATGGTTTTCCATGCCAATTCATTTGCGCCTCTTTGATGAGATTTGCCCTCGGCGCCTAAAGAGAGTGAGCAAACGCTTGAAGACGATTTGTGAGGAGGAGACGGGATACCGAAAGCCTCTTTTTTAGTTTCAATTAATTGTAAAACAAGATTTTGGATTTTAGTGTGAGTTGTGTGGGTTGTGTCTTGTAGGTGCACATTTTAGGTATGACCGAACAAAGCTTGGGAATTTCAAGGACGAAATTCTTTTACGGGGGGAAGAATATAGCACCTGCATTTTTATCTAATTCTGTTAAAGCTGATTGCATTGTCTTTTTAAGTTATAAAACCGTATTTTATTAACGATATAGGTTAAATTGTTATTGATGTGCTTATGTGAGTAATAATTTTATTAAAAGGAATATTCTTGTCGCTATTAATATTATTATTATGAGTTCAAAAATGTTACAATGATTTATAGTCAGCGTTATTAATGGTTATTAACGAGTACTAAATCGAATAGGAATCCAATTTCGATTAGTTGTCACCCTTAGAGTTAGTTTCGTTAGTCATTAAATCGGACCTCGATATTTTTAGGAGTGAATAGCCAATGAAAGGTCGTTTTAGTGATTGCATTTATAATTGGGGATACGGATTAGACTAGCGGCGCCAAATACTGAATGGCTTGGAACAAAATAGGGGAGAAGGGGCATTTTTGTAAATTCACTTGGCCCCTTTTCTTCTTCCGCTGTCGCGGCCCCCTTCCCCGAGCCACCTCTCTCTCTCTCCTCTGTATCTTCTTCTTCCTCCTCCATCACCATCAACACGACCACCAAGCTCCCAAAACCATCAATTTTCACTCAGCCCAACTCAAAAATCCTCTAGATTTCACCTCTCCATCATCAAACCAACCTTTTGTTGTAAAAGCAGTGCAAACATATGAAGAGACCACCACATTTATGGTCGATCTGGAATACGATTTGGGGCATCAAACGAGTACCCAAGCTTGGCCATACAATCTAACTATTTGTTGCTTCAAATCTTCTACAAATTGGGAGTAATTCGCGGCCCCAAGCTCCCACCACAAGTTCAAGTTAGTGAGTGAGTGTTTTAGTGAAATTAAGGTTCGAATTGCGCAGGTTCAGGCATGGTATGGGGTTTGTTTGTGTGCTCAGGGAGCGAGGAGTCAAAGATGGGAGTTTTTAAGAACCTAAAGTCGAGCCCAAGGCCCTTCGAACGAATCCTTGGCTTGCAGTCGAGGTCGGTGTTTTTCGCCTCCTAAGTACTAGTAAGTTCGAAAATGTTTTAGCCCTTAAGCTATGATGCATGTCAGTTTAGGATTAGTTAGATTAATTGAAATTATGCATGCTCTATTTCAGCTAAATTTAGTATTAAATCGATGCATGTTAGTTTAGTATTAGTCAGACTATTTAAACTAAGTTTTGTGCTTAAGATTGCCCCAAATTGATGCATGTTAATTGGACTGTTTGTTATGCCTAACATGTTGCGTAAATTAGCCTAGAAGAAACTCCTTAGTTGTGTAGAAAGTATGCCCTTAAAATTGACAAGAATGTGTGATTCCCATATTTGGCAAATTGGACATTATAGGAGTAAAGAACACTTTAATTCGATGCATGTTAATTTATTACATTATAGTTGAAAGTAGCTTCAAAATAATCTAAGAATGTTTTGAATCGATGCCCGTTAAGTTAACTAATTCATGCCTAAGAATGACTTTGAAATGACCTTAAGAATGCCTAAAACCAATGCATGCTTTAAATCGATACATGTTAAGTTAACTAATTCATGCTTAAAAGTAGTCTTTGAAATGATCTAAGAATGCTTTAAGTCGATGAATGATAAGTCGGTTAGTTATGCTTTGAAAATGGCATGCGAATGGCACGCTTATTTCCTAAATGTCAGTTACGAATGCAAGCCAGTTCCACGCCTTATTAGTTCATTTTAGTCCGTTGAGTACCTTATTTAAAATTAACGAAATATATATCTTTATATATGCTGTAATGGTCCGTTGGAAGAATGTTGATCGCTCGGTAAGTTTATTCGTCGTTGTTACATATTTCAGGATGATCTTATGATGAATTGCTATAGTTGCGAACTTAAAACCGAGTTAGTTGTTGGATGGCTTGAGGTCTAACTAATGAGTGGTTTTGAGGTTCTTTGTGGTCGGTGTTGTGCAAGGAGGGAGCCAGGGTTGTGATTACCGCAATCGTGTGTATTAAGAGGCCATGTGTGGCTTATGCTACTAAGTTGAATTATGAAGTGTTATGAATGTGCCATGTGTGAAACCCTTCCTTCTTGATGTCGCTAAGTGATGCTATGTGACTGACTTCTGAGCTTAGATTTGTAAAAAGGGTCGCTAAAGGGTTGTTTTCATAATTACGAACGATTTGAGCATTTACCAGTTGCCTATTAGTTTGGTAAGATGTTTGAAATGTAAAAAGGACCTAAATAGTCGAACTACTTAGTGAATGACTCAAGTACTAAATAGTCGATAGGTCTAGGAAATTAAAAATGATCTAGCTATGAGTTCGAAAATGTTTTAAGGCTTTGGTTTGTTATGTCTCCTTCCTTGAGTTTGAAAAGGATTGAAACGAAGTGAAAAAGGGCAACTAAAGGAGTTTTATTATGAAACTTAGTTTCAGCTATATGCTGGCTAAATACTTTAAGTACCGATTGAGTTTTGAATTGTGAGTTAGCAAATTCATTACGATTTAAAAAGGGTTTTCAAGTTAAAAATGAAAGAACCATAACCAACAGTAGGGTTATGGGCTATTTTGGTAGATAAGCATACATATGAATAAGTATGCGTATGCATGTAAGTAAGTAATTATGTTTATGTTTATGTGTATGTGGAGGAGCTACTCTAGAAACTTTAAGCTTAAGTCTGAGACCTAGGGACGGTAGCCTACTAACTCGCCTGGCATAATATAAGTTATGTTACGATAATCCAGGTTAGTATCTCGCCTGGCATAATGTAAGCTACGTTAAGACAATTCAGGGGAGGTGGTTCGATTCCCACCCGAAGTCTAATTATGTAAGTTATGTCTCAGTATAGTGTGATGTCTGTCCGGATAGGCGTATGTTGCCGCTCGAGTTTGGCCGGCTCAAGATGACAGTAACAAAGTACCTCTAAGAGCCTAAACTCCTCACTTATTTGATTAAGTTGTTATGTTTGTTTTCATTTAATAAACGATCATCTTACGCCAAGAGTATTTTCCTAATATATAAGAAAAGCAATTGGCATTTCGTCATTTTTAGTATTTCGGGAAAAACAAAGTTTTTAAGGGCCATTAAGAGGGTGGTTCGAACAAGATTTGAAAATTTCATAAGGGTCATTAGAGGACAATTATGAAAGAGATTTCTTTTTAAAGGAACATGAGCCTCAAGAGGCAAGTAAAGTGTTTTTGGGGAAAAGAAAGATTTGAATGAGATTTTAAGCAAAGTGTGGCTTTTATCCTTATAATGTATCGACCATTTAAGATTTCAAATATACATATCATGTGAAAGAAAGTTTTGTGCATAATCCTTGTTGCTTGTTTGCGTGCCTAAAAGCTGGTTAGTAGGGAAGTTTGGTCATTAAGGGCCTCCTAATATGATAGTAATATACAATGCATGATATGTGGCTATTATTGGTATTGTTGCCTTGAACTATTTTGGTTTTAAGGAGTCCGAGAATACTCAATGAGCGTGTGGTTGCTCATCCCACTACTCTTTCCCCTGTTTCCAGGTTTTCTTTCTAACATGTAGAAGTCGATTCACTTATGCCGAGTTGGTGTCTACCCTTGGTAGAAAAGGGTGTCATGTGTGCCCATAATGAAGTGGTCTTGCTGTTAAATGATGTAATGTAATGTATCCTTAGTTTGCGAATGTTTGTAAATTGAATAATCTAGTTCATGTAATGCATATTGTTTATAAGTCCCTCTGTCTGGCCATATGAGCCAACCATCTGATTAGGCAGTTGTCTTTTAGTTGAAATTGGTTATGTTTTGGGATGTAAAGCCCTGATACTTCGGATGTGCGATGAGTTGAGTTGTATCTTTTATTTCACTCTTTATTATTGAACTTTATGGTTTTGGGATACTCCGGGTGAGGGACCCATACAGCTGTGGACTCCGGCGCGTAACCGATGAGCTTATTTTGGAATTCTTTGTGCTTCCGTTGATTGCTGGGATTTTTGTAAGGATTTTAGCCGAGGAAATGGTCAGTTTTCAGGCGAAACTCTATCCGTTTTGCTCCAAAAATTAAGTAGGAAGTCGGAAAACATAATGCTTCCAACCGTAGGGGTTGGAGGCGTTACATTGATGGTATCAGAGCAAGGTCCTGCGACCACAAGCCGCAACCTGAGTCTTGCATTTCCATTAGTTATCTAGGAACGCATTCGCAATAATGTGACATATGCTTGCTTTGGTGTACAAATGTGAGTTTTATGTGAATGTTAGTGCATTTATCTAGTTAGATGCGGCTCGAGTGGGCTGATTGTTTGGATGAATGGACCATTTGCTAAGGTATAGGCCGAGTGACTTATATTCTCATGAACAAGTTAAGTGTTGGCTTAATCAAAGTTGTTTCGCATATGTATCGCTTATATGCCTTGGCTATTTGAATCAAAAGTTTTGAGAGCACGTGGTTTGAACTTAGATAACTGAGAATGTTTAACTCCAAGCTCACTCTTGCCCCTTAAGTGTGATTTACTCCTCGGGCCCGATAATAGAGTGAGTAGACGCGCTCAATGGATGGTAGGGAATGAGCTAGAAGCAGTTAACCCATTCTCCTTTCGAAACCTAGTGTAATGCCCCCAAAATACTAATGACATGATTACTGATAATTGCAGCGAAAGACTCAGTAACCGAAGGCGCTACCGCCATCCTGATAAGGACAAGGGTCACTAAAACCATTTAATCTCGCAACTCGTGCTCACAAACACAAAATCTAGTAAACTGAAACACTTCAAGCCCGAAGTTCATAATAGCTTAACCATCCACACAAGTACTTGACCCTAAGGTCGGTTCCAATATTCAAGCTATGCTGAATCCACTATGAGCATCTGATGACCTTCAAAAAGGCTTGCTAAAAGGAGGAATATGTGACACTTCATCACCTAAAATGGAAAACATGAAAACAATTCGAAAACATGAGCAAAAACTCAGTACATGCATCCCTGTATTTGCAAAATGACCATAGAAACAATGGTGATGGGTACCCGACTTTGCAATTCATTTAGTTGGCAATAAAAATGAAAATGAAAGTAATATGAAATTGAATTGCTCATTATTATCTGGATGTGAACCCCTTACACTGATATGATCTATACATAGGTGTACACCTGTCAATCCGATCAAGAGTTGGCCTGAAGCCGCGCGGGTAAATGATGGGCTGACGCCCTATAGATGATAACTGACGGGGTCACAAGTTAAATGGCAAATCACTGTATAAACTGATTCATTGATAAACTCATTAAGAGTTGTAACTTGATAAACATGATCTGCTTTCTGAAGATACAGGCAATGGACGTACCTTGAGTCTTTAAAACAAAGTGTTATCTAACTTGATACAAGTCAGCTATTTCATAAATGTCATCTGACTTGAGACATATGCATAATGGGGAACGATAACTAGGCCTCAACTCTGTTTCATAAATGTCATTGAAAGTATGTGTAGTTAGTAAATGATCCTTACTCACACAATTGAGTAAGTAAAAGTATGCGTAACAGAAATTGAGTAATTAAATGGTACACATAACTTGTGTATTTCAATATAACTTCAAAACTGAATTGATGAAAGTAAAAATAGTCCACAATGAGATAAATGGTATTACAAAGGAAAAGGCCTTGATGGCGATAATCGAGAGAATGGTTACGACCTTTTCTGAAATAAGTTGCTGATACAAGTTTAAGGCTCGCTGATGTATAGTTTGGTTCAAGATAACAGCGAGTACACTAGACTGGCTTGATAAATACATTTGATACAATCTGAATTGAGTAAGTAATAGAGGTCTGAGGCCAAGAGAGGTATATCTTGGTTTAATGGCACAAACTGCAATAACTTGGTCTTATATGGTCTGATAAGTCACAACATCCCACCTCTCATATTTCATTCATAAATCCATTAGATAAAGAATTCCACCTCAAATGGGTCATTGAACTCATTAGAAGCTATTAAGCTCACCAAACATGGTATTTTCTTTGTAACATCCACAACTGAATCAAAGCTCAAAAACAAGCTAAAAGCTCCATAAAAGTCCATGAATATTTATTTCCCCCTATAAATGACTTGGCCCAAAATACACAAAATGAGTGCATGATCAATCTCACTTGATTTTTTTTATTGCTCTTTATACAGTTACTCAAAATGCTTTCAACAATCACCAAACTGAAAATACTCACCCAAATTTCACGAGATCTTACAGGAAATTCAGAAATAATATGAACAATCTACCATAAAAGTTTCAGAATTTTCCTCCAAGTATACACAACACAGAAATTATAACAACAACCTGATTTACATCCAAGCAGGTCAGTTCACTTCCAAAATTCATAACTTTCATTCTAGACCTCAAATGCATACATAAAACCTCAGTATGAAAATATTAAGAAGTCCCCAAAAACGTTCATTTACAACTCAAAACATGATTCTCACAATAGGATTCCCAAAATGGGACTAAAAGACAAGTGTATCAGTTTTGATCTCATTCTGCGCAGTTTTGGTAAAACGACCATAACTTTCTGCACAGACCTCGGATTAAGGCGATTCAAGAAGAATTTTAAAGATAACACACTGAACTATCTACCCACCAAAATAATAATTTTTGGCTAGACCATTCATTACCAGTTTAATCCCAAAGTTATCCCTAATTTCCTGAAATTCAAGCCCTTAACTGATTTAACTTCTCTTCCTTTTTCACATAAAAATCACTTGAAATAATTTCAAATCACCACAATCAGATACAAAGATATCATTTAAGGCCTCATATATGTATCCAAACTCTAAACAACTTCATTAATACATAATTACTAAATTCGTATCCAAAACAGGGCAGTTTTCTTTACAATTCCATAACTCATTGATTACACCTCCAAACTTCATGAAATGTTTCCCGAAAATCCCAAATAATATAGAGGACCTACAGTAAAAATTTCAGAATTTTTGGACAATCCTGTGATTTCTAGAATTTTCGGCAGCAGCAGTTCAACAGTTGCAAAATCATGAAAATCATGCTCTTGATCAAATACCCATAACTCCAAACATCTCCAAACTCAATAAAAATTGCACAATAACTATCAATTTGATCATCCAAACATAACCCATAAGGAAAACAACCATAAAACTCAAGATAAAACAAGTTACGGTTTTGGGATATACCTCACTTTAGGCTTGAATTAGAGAGAGGAGGAGGTTGTTTTGAGTGATTTTAGGGGTTAGACTTGATAGCTAGCAGCAAGGGCAACTCGCGGCAGTTGGGAGGTGGCCGGAAACCACCCAAAGTGGCGGCACAAGGGGCAGCAGCCTGTTTCTGCTGTGAGGAGAGAGAAAAAAGTGGGGAGTGGGTTTGTAAATTTTTTTACTGAATTTTGTGTGTAAGAATAGTCAATTTATAGCCACATATGGCTGTAAATTTTCACTCTAAAGGTAGGTTTTTGCTAATTAAAATTAGGTGTTAAAATGAGTAATTAGTGAAATAATAAAAGTTAGTAAGGTTTTGGGCTTTTGTTTTGGGCCCAAAAGGCTAAATTGGGGCTTGAAAAATTATTTGGAGTGTTGAATAAAAATAAAAATTTGTATTGCTCGGAAATAAATTTTAGCGAAGATAAGAAAATAATTAATCACTAATTTGTACTTACTGAGGCCTAATATCGATTCACCCGATATTTATTCAATCAACGAAACTTCGACTTAACAATCAATGAAACTTGAGTTGCAAAGCAGTACCCAAAATGAAATATCTTCCAACCGAGATGATTAAATATGATAAATATAGGTGGAAATTTTAAATAACATGATGGAACTCGTTAAATAAATAAATGGAGTGTAATTGAATTTAATAAATATGATTTGGTTAAACAAATAACCATGAGTGATTAAGTCAATAAACTTGATAAAGTAATTGAATAAACATGATTAATGAAATAAATAAAAATGATTTAAATAACTAACTAAATAAATAAATACAGGTTAGGGTAGGGTTATTATAGCCTTCCCCCCTTAAAGAGTTTCGTCCTCGAAACTTATCACACTTGTCAACTATATGCAATGCTGCTTTAAGACACAAGGGTCATTGGTTCCCATTGCTTCCCTCTGAAGGGGTATAGTTGCCGAATGAACACTGATTAAGGGTATACGTATTGCATAACTTCTTAATCCCATATTTCAATAGTAGATCCGAATACTTTTCACATAATAGCCTCAATGAACTCAATTACTTTGCTTCAAAAGTGATATTCTCTTCGAAAGAAAAAAACCTTGTTACTGCAAATGAGGTATTCTACACTGCTGACTCATAAAGCCCAAAGTAACGAGGACTCAATTATCACTGATATCCAGTCTCCTGACACCCTTGACTAGATAAGCCCTTCAGAACACTTTATAACGCACTTGAGACATTGGTTATTTCGTTGTTTTGCCAACACAACTGTTTTGTCGACCTTGTATCACCTCAACATGTACTTGAATTTTCCCTCTTAATGCTTGCTTGGAGTAGCTCTGAGCTTATACTCAATGTTTCTTCTGGCTCACTCAAATATAATTAGGCAGTGCTTGAGATTATGCCATTCTCAAAATATCACCAGCTAATTTTTCTAACACATCACATGATCTTCCCTCATTAGACTACTCAAGGATCTGCTCCCAGTTGATAACGGGAAAAAGAAAAATGACCATGGTTAGGGATAAGAGCGACGAATTTCTCAGTCGAGCAAACTATTGCATACAAAAGAAATGAATAATGAGACTAGAAAAGGCAAATAAAGAAGAGATTATCATAGGGTGGTTAGAATAAAGATAACCATAAGTGTATCATGAATTCTGAAATATAATGCCACAAGAATTGTGGTTATAAATATGGACCATAAAGGGTCCAATAAATAATCTACCAAGGAGAAAGATGGGATGGTTATACTCAAGTTTAACTGATGAACTAGAAACTGGAAACAAGATGACAAGCAACTGAGCTTCACTAGGTGACTTTATAGCCACAAGAAGCAAGATAAATGCAATAGATAGACAACTAGATTGGACAAACAAAGTGTAATAGATGGATAACTGGCTTAGAGGAGCAAGTGTCAATGGATAGATAAATGGATCAGATAAACAAGGTACAATGGATAAAGAAATAGCTTGAACAAGCAAGGTCTAATGAATAGATAAACGGATTGAATAGGCTGTAGTGGAAACACGCATTTGCTCATATGGAGCCAAGTTAAGAACGACAATAAGATTAAATAATGATTACTGAAGTTCACTTATGAGGATATAAGATATAGGTGTGAGAATTGCAAGTGCCATAAATAGATCAATAGAATGAATAAGTGAATAGATTGAATAGATTGATCAATAAATGGATTGAATAGATTGAACAAGTGACATAAGAAACGTGCCTTTGCTCATATAAAACCAATTCAAGTCCAGGAATAAGATTGAACAGAAAAGCTAGAATTTACTTATGAGCAGGTAAGATATATGTGTGGGAGTTGAAGTTCAAAATAGGGAAAGTAAGGGGATTATGACAATTACAATCACCCACACCAATGAGAGCTGAATTACATTATGAATTCAGAATAAGTTATACGAGTGTATTATTATGAATAAATGAGATGTAAGGTAGATGTGGGAATCAGCTCTCAACGAAATGAACTACAGGTCATGATCATGAAATAAAGATGGTGAAGGTCGAGAGCACTGGAATGTTGACACTCATATAAGGTCGAATAAAAATGTATTGCATACTTAACAATGGGTTTGCGAAGACAACGAAGATCACGCTAATAAGAAACATCGGGTTGAAATGCAAGGGAGAAGAAACAATATTGGATAGTGTCAAGTTTTGAAGATGAGACAAGCAAACAAGAATTACTATAAATGGGTATTCTTGCAAAAGATAAACGGTGGTTGCATGGTTTAGGTGTGATGTTCGAACCTTAAATCATTCTTGGACAAGACATCTCCTGCTGACAATTAATCCCATAAATCATTTATTCAAGGTATAGGGCACTTATTTTGATAGTGATCTTGTTCAACTCTTTGTGCATAGTACACGACCATAAAGTTCTGTCTTTCTTCTTCGTATGAACCTGAGGTTCCCCACGAGGACACACTTGGTCAAACAAATCCCTTATAATTCATCCACTGAGTCCTTAATTCTTTGGAATCTATTGGGGGTCATATGATAGGGGTTTTGAAAATGGATTGAGCACCTAGAACAAGGTTGATATGAAAATCAATGTTTCTTAGGGAGAAACAATACTGATAGTCCTCATATGAAACATCTCTAACTCCACCAACTGGAAATATGGATATGGATATACCGAGTGTGGTTGACAAATCACTAATATTCAATACATTACTGACATGATAATTCACTTGCTTGCACAATGGAATTAGGGCAGAAATAGGATTTTTCTTCTCTCAGTCCATGGAAATACACGTCTAGTCTTTCCACATTTCTCAAACTAACCATAAGATCTTTACATGTCATCTTCTATAAGTACACAGTCAGTTCATCTCCATTATGATAACAAGGTATACCAATCAAACTCGATTGAATGCCCAATGAATATGTTTCCAGCAATACTGTACATAACACATTCAACTGCTTACTGGTCTCAATAAATTTAAAAGACAAGGGGCAATCTAAAGTGCAGAGAGATGCAACCACACCATGAACTCTTGCAAAGATATTTCTTTATTGGTTAAGAAGGATAGGCATGTAAGCTGAATGAATGAAAAGACGAAGATTCGTAATGAAAGAAGTAAGATATATAAATGTCCTGCATATACAAAACATGCAGTTTATTTAGGATGGTCATGATAGTAAAGTAAATGAACGGTGTTATGAAGTTGAGAGAGAGTATTAAGTAATGAAGGTGAAGAAATGCAAAAGGTTACCAAAGTGACTTTTGAAAAGTCATACGGTATCCGTATGTGAGTAAAATGACGAAGATAAGGGTCAACACTATCGAAAGGAAAATTTTATTCATCTGATGTTTGAAAAGACACTACGTCAAGATGAAGGAGTCAATCTTATGACTGAACATGATGTCATCCATCAATACAACAATTTGCAATAAATGAAAGTCTTGGGTAGACATATAAACTTCAAAACTGTTGGCAAATGGAAGTAACACAAATCGTTGTTTATCATTACCAAACTAGGCTGTACTAGAAAAGAAAGGATTGCCAAAATAACTTGAATAACGACATGTAGTCATGGCCATAGAGTAGTATGCCAGCATGACGTTACGGTGCTATAACAACACGAACAATAGGGATACATTTATTGCTGAAAGGACACTCAATGGCTAAATCTGAAGCAACCAATGGCTTTGCAAGCAACAAATGAATAGTGCCCAAATAGAAGCAAAGAGTTCGAGTAGATAACAGTAAAAATATGAACCTAGTGATGACTGAGCTGCAAGTAGAATAAGTCAAATATGCTTAGGAAGAACTGCAAATCACATAGTAATGCACATCGGGAGTCATTATAGGCTCCGTTATGGAAAGAGAGAATTAAACGATTGAGATTATCAGGGTTTGAATCACCTATAAGAAAGGTTGCTCAGATGTGTTTGAAAAAGTCCCCACAGACCACATATGAGAATTTCCATAAACACCCCATTACAAATCAAGAGAGTGTTAGTAGCAAAGAAATGATGCATCTGAACGATTCAAGGTAACTAGGGCAGGAATAAGTCAATGACGGGAAGTAATGGGAGCATTGCTGATGTAAAGTCTTAGTATCAAGACCAAAAGATTCTGATACATGGCAACTTAATCTTACTTGCACCACCCACATAATGCCAAATAGCATACCATAAGCTACTAATTGCTATTACCATATATAAGCACTCATTGTAGTGTTCTTCTCATAGTACTTCAACTCAAAGATATTGCCCCACTAGGCATTTCCTCATCTAGAGGTTCACCTCTGACTTAACATTGTATAATTCCCTTGAGAAGTTGCAAATCGCACCCCCACATCGACTTTAACCATCACTATACTCAAGGTTAGGTATTTTCTCTCAAATTCTGGAGCGAAACGGACAGAGTTTCGCCTAAAAACTGGCTAAAACCCAGGCTTAAAGCCTTACAATTGATACCTGAAATGGAGAGAAACACTTTAATAGCTCAACGGCCAAACGCCGGAGTTCATAACTCAACGGGTCACACACCCGGAGTGCACAATTACAAAAATTTAAACAAATACGAGAAATGAAACATACAATACAATTCCCAGATAAATGAGACCATGCCTTTCTAACAGGTGACCCAAATGGTTCCACAGTCCACTTTGCTCATGCTTGAATCTCATGATACTACCAAATGATTGAGTCATCCAAATGACAATGGTTCCTCCATTTATGCCCATACATATGAACTTATAGCCAAAAACTCATTTAACTGGTCCAACACAACTCATATACACCTTGATAGCTAACTTATAAACACTTGATAACTCGCAGTGGCCTTAAACCTTAGCTCTGATACCAATTCTGTAACGCCCCCAAAATACTAATGACATGGTTACTAATAATTGCAGCGAAAGACTCAGTAACCGAAGGCGCTACCGCCGTCCTGATAAGGACAAGGCTCACTGAAACCATTTAATCTCGCAACTCGTGCTTGCAAACACAAAATCTAGTAAACTGAAACACTTCAAGCCCGAAGTTCATAATAGTTTAACCATACCACACAAGTACTTGACCCTAAGGTCAGTTCCAATATTCAAGCTATGCTGAATCCACTGTGAGCATCTGATGACCTTCAAAAAGGCTTGCTAAAAGGAGGAATATG
>JACYFF010003369.1:30110519-30236910 GCA_017589665.1 Selenicereus undatus
CCCATCTCTTTCTCACCCGCGATTCACGCTGCCACCATCCACGTACAGCCTTTGCTATCCCCTATCGCCACCGTCCAGCACACCACCAAATCGAGGGTCGAAATTCGAAGGGTTTGGGTATAAAGAGGAGGACGACACCATTGATTCGGAGGTTAGGTAATTTTAGGCTAGGTAATAGTTAGGTAGTTTTTAGGGTTAGTTTAGGTTTAAATTCAGTTTAGGGGTAGTTTATTGTTAATTTCGTTTATTTTCATATTCATCAAAGTTGATTTCCGAATTAGGGTTCGATTTAGATCGGTTGTTGGTTTCGAATTTTGTTAGAATTTCATGTGAACGCACTAAAGTTTTGAGTTCTCCAATAGCAATACATGTTCTTAGTTCGATTTTGTGAGAAATAGATGCAAATTTTGCCGAATTTCATGCGATTTTCCCCTCCCCTGATTTCTTTATTCTGTTCGTATTCTTCTCTGGTCTTCACCGTGTTTGGGCTGCTATTGGAGGTTTTGATACTCTTTTGGTGGCTGTGAAGGTTGAATTGAATATAGGTTTGAAAACTTCCCCCTCCCCTGCTGATGTTTTCTCTTCGTTCTTTCTGTTTCGATTCTGCTGAGTTTTCCCCTTCCCCTGTTGCTGTATTCATGCTCTGTTAGGCCTATTAATTTTCTGTTAGAGGCAAATCAAAAGTGTTGAATAAATTTCTGTTCCCAGTTTGCAAGTTTAGTTTTAGAATATGGTTTAGTTCTGATGAATGTGGTTAATTCATTCTTAGTTTGGTTTAGTTTGGTTGAATGTGCTAGTTAAGTTTTAAAGCTTTAGTCAATTAGTATCTTGGTTGAATCAGTTGATTTAGTAGTTTAGATGAGTTTAGTTGATTTAGGGTTTTAGTACTATTTGAATAATATCACTTAATTTAGTGTAATTAATTAGTTTAATCGTTTTGTTTTAACTGACCATAATTTCAACGTTGTCCCTGAGGATTCGACCCTCAAGGTACTATGAACGATATCGTATGCTTGAGGTTTCTCTTTTTCTTTAGTTTATTTTTCACCCCCTAAAAAATCATCAACATGTAACTTGATCTCGCCCTTTTCGACTAGTTCTTTGATGAAGTGATGTTGTATCTCTATATGTTTGGTCTGGCTATGAAAAACTAGATTCTTTGTCATGGCGATAGCTAACATGTTATCACTGAATATTGTTATAGGTTCTTTGGTGTTGACTTCCAGATCTCTCAAAATCCTTCTAAGCCACACTGCTTCACATGCTGCACTTGTTACTGCTACGTATTCTGCTTCTGCTAATGACAGTGCGACTGTAGCTTGCTTCCTTGAAGACCATGAGACGATCTTGGATCCTAGTTAAAATACATAACCACTTGTACTCTTCTTGTCATTGATGCATCCTGCCCAATCGCTGTCTGTGTATCCTGTGAGGCTGCAATCTTCATCGATCCTGTAGAGAACCCCGAAATTCTTCGTCCCTTTAACGTAAGGAAGTATTCTTTTTGCTGATGCAAAATGTTCCTTGCTAGGTTCGCTCATGAACATAGAGACAATGCTGACAGCATGAACAATATCTGCCCTTGTAAGTGTGAGGTAGATAAGTGACCCCACAAGACTTCGATAAAGTGATGCATCAACTTTATCATGGCCACCCTTCTTAGATAGTTTCTCATTGACGGCCATAGGTGTGGCCACGGCCTTATAGTCAACCATATTGAATTTCTTGAGTAGGTTATCTGCATACTTCTCTTGAGATAAGAAGATGCGACCTGGGCTTTGCTTTACTTGCATCCCAAGAAAGTATTTCATTAGCCCTAGGTCTGTCATTTCATACTCTGACATCATTGCTTTCTTGAACTCATTGAGCATCTTCTTGTTGATGCCTGTGTAGATGAGATCATCTATATAAAGGCACAAAATGAGGAAATCATTTGGCCCATGGGTTTTGACATAGAGAGATGTCTCACTTACGCTTTTTATAAAGCCATTTTGTAAGAGATAACCATCTATCTTACTGTTCCATACTCGGGGAGCTGGCTTGAGGCCATATAGAGCCTTGTGTAGACGATAAACTTTGTCTTCCTGTCCTTTGATGACGTATCCTCGATGTTGCTCCACATAAACTTCTTGTTCAAGCTCCCCATTAAGAAATGCTGATTTGACATCGAGCTGGTAGACTGACAACTTTAGCTGTGCTGTGATTGAACTGTTCTAATGGTCTCCATGCATACAACTAGAGCAAACGTCTCATTGAAGTCAATCCCTGGTTGTTGTAAGTAGCCCTTAGCAACAAGTTGGGCCTTGTACTTTTGAATTGAGCCATCTTCATTATACCTTATCTTGTAGACCCACTTGAGGCCTATGATATCTTTATCTTCGGGCTTATCTGTAAGCTCCCACGTATCGTTTTTCTCGATCATCTTGATTTCTTGGTCCATGGCTTCGATCCACTTCTCTTCTTGAGTTGCTTCTTGTAAACTTTGTGGTTCACTTGCGAAAAAGGCGATGATGGTATGGCCACATTGGTAGTCTTGGAGGTAGGTTAGAGGATGTCGGTCTTTTTGTGAGCAACGTGTTGGTTGAGGAAGGTTTGGAATTGGAGTTGCTGTGGGTGTATTTCTGGGAGATTGTAGGCTTGATGAAGGAGGTGAATTTGGCTCGAGTGTTTGAGTGTGACCTCTTTGAGATGAGGTTGTGGAAAGGTTTTGTGATGTTGGATGTTGTGTAGAGTTGTCTTGCCAGCTCCAGTGTGCATCTTCATCAAATATGACATCCCTTGAGATGATGATTATCTTTTATTCGGGCTTATAAAGGCAAAAGCCTTTTGACTCATTACTGTATCTAATGAAGATACATTTTTCTCCTTTTTCATCCAATTTCTCTCAATTTTCTTTCGGGATGTGGGCATAGGCAATACAGCCAAAGATTATAAAGTGCTCCACTTTGGACTTCCTTTTGAACCACACCTCATTGGGCATTTGATTTGGCACTGCTTTTGAGGGGATCGGTTAAGAATATACACTGCTGTATTTACAGCTTCGCCCCAAAAATATTTTGGTAAATTTTTACTTTGTAGCATGCTTCGGGCCATTTCCACAATTGTTCTATGTTTTCTTTCGGCAACACCATTTTGTTAAGGTGTTCGCCTCACTGTCAATTCTCTTTTGATGCCAGGCTTCTTACAGAAGCTCATAAATTCCTCATCTATAAATTCTCCCCCATGATTTGCTCTTAATATTTTCATATTATGCCCACATTGTTTTTCAACAACAGCTTTGAATTCTAGAAGATATGTAAATGCTTTTGATTTTTGCTCCAGGAAATATACCCAAATCATTTGGGTATAGTCATCAACAAATAGTAAGAAATATCTTTTCCCACTCGTTGTGGGATTTTTGGATGGACCCCAAATATCAACATGCACCAATTGAAGTGGGCCTTTGGCCCTCCACGAGGCCTTTGGAAATGGTAATCTATTCATTTTTCCAAATATACAACCCTCACATATATTTTTGTTATTAGTAATAGAGGGTAAGCCAATTACCATTTCGTTTTGTTTTAATACTTTAAGACTTTTATAATTTATGTGCCTAAATCGAAAATGCCACAATTTAGTGCTCTCTATAGTAATAGCGAGAACAACTTTGTGCTCCAGTGACATTATCAAGGGAAATATCCTGTTAGGAGCCATAATTACAAATGCAATTAATTAACCCTTTTTCTTATCATGTATGAGGCATCTATTTTCATCAAATTTTACCATATAGCCTCTTTGGAGCAATTGGGCCACACTTAATAAATTTTGAGCTAGGCCAGGGACACATCTTGTATAAATTTAGTATAACCATTTTTAGCTCTTACTGCAATTGTCCCTTTGCCTGCAATGTCTTGGTGACTACCATCACCAAGAGTAAAATGAGATTTTATATTTTCATCAAGGCTGCCAAAAGAGTTTTTATTCCCAGTCATGTGGTTTGAACAACCACTGTCTAAGTACCAAACATCAGATGACTCTTGTCGTGTGCTTAAACAAGAATAAAATACATTTTCAGCAGTCATGTTTTTCAAAAAACTTAGCTTCATTAGTATTTTTCCGGTTTCCGCAATCTTTAAAATGATCAGTAAGCCATGTACATTTTTTGCATTTAAACCAACAATCTTTAGTATTATGATTATTCTTTTTGCATAATCTGCAATATGAGCCGGTTTAATCATTTTCAGGGCTCGCTTGATTTTCTCTCCCCCTACGATGGTAATTTGATGTTCCCCCTTTTTGAGGGAAGTTTCGACCATGGCCATTTTCATTTTCTTCATTGTAGGAGAATTTTAATTTAGCCTGAAGAACTTGTCCTAATGGCTGCTTAAAATGTCTACGCATTCGGTCCTCATAAGCTTGTAGAGAACCCATTAATTGATTTAAAGTTAGTGTACATAAATCTTTAGATTCTTCAATTGCAGCCACTATATGATCATATTTAGGAGGAAGGCTTATTAAAAAATTTTGTACAATTTTTACATCTTCAATTGTGTCCCCATATGTTCTAATTTGATTTACTATATTAGAGACACGATTGAAGAATGTTTCAATACTTTCACCTTCGTTCATAAGTAAAGTTTCAAATTATTTCCACAAGTTTTGAAGTTTAAAGGATATTACCTTTTTTGAGCCTTTATAAGCTTGCTCCAATATCTCCCAAGCCTCCTTAGCCGTCTCTGCAGCCATGATAAGTGGAAATATGGATAGAGTGACTCGCCATTGAATTAATGAGAGGGCATTACAATACCTCCTTTGATTTTCTTCATATTGTTTTTGCTTATCCTTATCCCAAGATTTCTTTCCTTTAGAATCTTGGGATTGGATTTCATATCCCTTTGTTATCACATCCCATAGCCCTTGTCTTTAGAAGAATTCTCATTTGGACACTCCATATTTGATAATTTTCACCATCAAATATGGGCACCCAATTATTTGGGACATAGTTAAAGGATGTATTTGGGTTAGTAGAGGCCATGGTATTTTTATGGAGTTGAAAGTGTGAAGACAGAGGATTTGAGAGTTGAGATATGAGTTATGTGGGGTTGAATTATTTGGATGTGAACGAAAGAGAAGGCTTGGATTAAAAGTTGGCTCTGATACCACTATTGGATTTTATGGAAACTTGGTGGGATTATGGTGGAAATGATTTAATTTGATGAAAGATGTTTGATGGTTGAAAGCTTTATAGGAGGAGAGACAAATTGGGATAATGAGAAGCATTGTATTGCATTTTCTCCAAGTAGTCACACAATGTGGTATTTATAGAGGGAGACTTGGCCTTACCCTCTAAAATTATCTAAGATATTTCTAATTTTAATTTAATTCTCCTTTTAAGTTTTTATCTAGATGTTTCTTGTAGATTCTAGGGCCTAGGTAGATATTCCAGTGTACAATTTTATATATTTCTATAATACACAATCTAGATAATTATCAAGACTTTTCTAGATTATTTAACGCTAAGATTTTTTAGATTGTTTTATCAATATCAACCAATAGCAAATGCAATTTACACTGCACCATTTGCAATCCTTTTTCATCTCGTTATACCAACAACAACTCCAAGAACCCAAAGGAAACAATTTGAGTCATTTGACTATTCTTCTTTTTTTTTAACAAAGTGAAAGATTTGTATTGTTGGCTTGATTGATGATTAATTATTTTTATTTAAAAAGTAGTTTTAGGAAACTCTTCGAGTAAATTGATGTCTAAATCCCCCAAAATAAAGAACATTACTGTTTTATTGAAATTGAAATGCCTCTAACTTCACGCTTTACTGGTATCACCTAGTGAGGATTGATGAAACCCATTACTGTTTATGTTGAATGAGGAGTTGCAAACGAAATTTTCAAGGGGATTCAAGATAACTTAAGTTCAAGATATCTAAATGAATACTTCAAATTCAAAATAAAGAGATTGTCAATTATCAAAGGGAAAAGAATATTGAACTATCTAATGAGTAATGACCAAAATAAAGGTGTGGATAAGGTGGTTATAATATCATCATGAGATAGATTGAATGAGATTGGCACTAAAATAGAGAAATTACAGAGAAGTGACAAGATGGAGCTAAATATACTCAAACATGATTAGAGATCCACTAGGAGGGATTCGAACGGTAAAAAACAGTGACGTAAATTGCAGGCAAAGCTTTCAAGCAGGGGTTTCATCTAATGGACTGAGCGTTAGTTGAGTAGTGGTATTACTATAAGCATTAACATGGTAAATTTTCGAGATGATTTAGTAGAGATATAATTTTTTAACAAAAGATACGGGACAAACGTGGTAAATTTCTAGTAGCAAAGTATGATGTGCGATGTGCGATGTGCGATTTAAGAAAAATCCAATTGTATTGAAAAGTCAAAATAAATTGTCAGAAGAAAAATTGTAAGAACAGATTCAGCACAATAGAAATCTTAACCTGAGTATTCTTTTGGCAGATGAGGAGAACCTATTAAATGACCACAAACTGAGAAAAATAGGGGTTCATTAGTTAAATAAGAATTATGGAAATAATATTGACGATTATTTTTTTTTTTGGGTCTTGAATCCTCCATTTTACTGAAGTCAAGTCATTGTTGGTCCAATAAAGGGTAGAACTCTCCCATCATAGATTGTTTTCATTTGCAAGACTCGAACCTGACACCTTGCTTAAAAGGGAACAAGTGTCAAATTACTTGAACCAACGTATGTTGGTTAGACACAATGAATTTAGCCATAAACATACCTCAAAGAATGATTTTATATATATTCCCTTTGCCAAGGGAGTGAAGAAACAAGGATTCCAAATGAAAAGGGTAAGGTTTTCTTATAGGAACACCATCAATACTCATAGAAGACATGTAGTTATATGAGTACAAAAAGGTTTGATAAACAGGGTTGGAGCCATGGGGTATGGAAAAGATTTTCATTTGACAATCTAGGATGTACCTTTGGTTTCTTAAGATATAGATGTTTTAATCAATGTGGAATAGCGAGGTCCTGCCGGCAATTGGGCAATCTTCAAAGAGAAGCAAACATTGCATCTACCTAATAGGATGACCATATAACTTATCTATAAGAAGCTCTTTGAAGTAGTTACTATTCTTTAGTTGATGAAGTATGCAGATATGGTCTAGCTTCATAAGCAATTATTTAAGGAATACGACAACAGTCACATATAGAGTAATTCAAACCACTGCCAAAAAATGATTATATTTAAGGAGCAATAGGTTTTCCCGCATACTGCGTCCCCTTATTATTAATTTCTTATTAATTTGTTTTTAGAGAACAAACGATATTTATGAATCAACTGAAGATATCAGAAAAGGTGTATAGAAATGTACAATAAATTTCCAGTCTAGCTCCAATCTCCAATAAAAAAGGGAAGATGTCTGATTGAAACTACACCTATCATGTTATTTGTATTAAGGTAAATTTTATTGCCTTTTAGGTATCATAGGCTCATCACGCATACAATGTTGAGACACTTATTGGAATTACATTGGTTCACAATCCTTTGAAAAAGGAGGTAATCTAACTTTAAGCCTTCTAGATCAACATCACATATGTCAGTTACTCTACATTCAATTGTTCCTATAGCACCAAAAGGGATATTGACATAATCTTCTCAGCTTTGATACTCTAGTCAACCTTTAGCTAAATGACCAAAGACTTTCACTAGTACTTTTGTACCATTGAGTCTAACAGCTATTGTCCTTACACAGTGACAGGTATGCTGTCCGATTATATGCTATTAACCTTTTCTTCTTTAATCCATACACCCAATAAGCCTATATTTTCCCTCCTTTAAATTTCATTGTTTCTCATGTTATAATGATAAAATCAACATACTTCTGTGGATAATATGTAACTTTATTGTATTCCTTGGTCATAAGTCATCATAAACCTCATCAAATCATACATTTACAGACTCGAGATACTTTATCTTGTCTGCCATGATATAAGTAACATTGTAACTGCTGACTAATTCCCTTGTTTTCTCAATCGTCCCAATACTCACGTACTTCTATGAATTATTTATCTCAATTTTCTTATTTCTTTTTGAACAGTTGCACTCCACAAATGTTAATGATTGGTTTGTATCATTTAATTGTGAAGATCAATTAAATTTCAAACCACTTGGCTCTAAACATGACATTGCATTAAGTATGCTCACCGACCATGTGAAGCTTGCCAATCGCTTAACACACCGTAGTTCAGAATTATATTCCAACATATTTGCTTTCTTTTAAGCATTGCTATGTACCGTACACCTTAACGCATGCATCTTTTAGCTACATATCTCATCACATAGTAAGCTTTGCCTTTTTTTTCTCATTTCTTTGCCCTCGGGCAACTTTGGTTCATGTCTTAATATCATTATATTAGTTATCCCCAGTCCAATTATCTTCCACAAAACTCTAGGATACATAATTAATTTCTTTGTCTTCATAACCCGAGCTATCACCATCTCTTGGCTTTCAGATATGTCTAACACATAGTGATCCATACTTTTTATCCCATGATGAAGGTAGTTAATAAATAGTGACCCATGCCAATGCACCTACACCCCTTCATACCAACGTGTGGTTCAAAGCATAAGCCCATATTATTTATACACTTTCGAATAATACACAATAGATGATAAGATATTACTACTCGAAGAAGAGGTAAATAGCATATTATTTTTTCATGAAAGTGCGATTACAATGCTCGTGATACAAATTAAGATTGCCACAAAACTCAAAAGTGGTATAGGATATCATATATATGTGATTTCCTAGCATGCTAGCACTAGATAACTACCCTACAGATGATAAGATATACAATAGGCACTTAATAATAAGTGCTAAACTACAACTATTCCCCTTGTGATGCAAAGGTTGAGTTAAATAATATGTCAATGTCCAAAATTATAACTAATTCATCAATCATCATTTAGATTTATTTTATTAGTTAAGTATTCTTTGTATCTATTGGATTTTTTAGGCTTAAGCATGTGTTATTTTTACATATTCAAGTAATGTTTATTATGACATTTCTAAGTAATTGATAAAGAAGAAGATGAAAGGTCTTGTTTAACACAATAAGAAAAGTAAAAAAAGAATTGTACATACGTATACTAAAACACACAAAATGAATTTAAATAGTAATTAATAACTTAACTAATAAATTTATGACACTTGAAGAAAATGTATAAAGTCACTCAACTTTATATATAGTTATACAGATAGATGATGTAAAGTGAACTAACAATAGAGTCTCGATATGCATAAATGGAGAGAAACAATCCACTAAGGCATACCATGTATAAGACAATCAAGAAGAAAGAAGAAATAAAGTTAAAGCATATCTTACCTAATAAGTTAGAAATCCTACATCTATAGGACCTAATTCCGTAAGCAATTGCCAATCCATATAAATCTTTCAAAATGAGTGAGGAAAGTCCTATAGCTCACAATGATTCCTAAACCTAGGCTCTAATACTACAATCGCAATGCCCCTAATCTGATGCTTATCATAGCACAGTTCAAGACCCTCAGCCAGGGCATGAGAAGACCTTGCTTACTGATCACCACAAAGATCAGTTCTGTGAGGGGAAGTAATGTAATTTTGGTGCTTGCTTGGGGAGATCTTGACTTTACTAGATACCCTAAGTATTATCACAAGCAGTAGAAGTCATTTTGAGGCTAGCCAGCAGCCTTAGATAAGTCCAGTTCAATAAAGATCAGCTGCAATTTAGTGCATTTTTTAGTGCTCCGACAATCACTAGAGAATTAATCTGAGTCATGGAGTTTCAGTATTTTTTGAAAAGTAACCTAGCTTATTTGTTAGCTCAAGAAAAGCTACTAAGTGAAAAAGGTTGCTTGATTTTCACTGAAAGAACAATTTAATAGCAGCATTTCAGTCTAGCAGCAGCAGTTTTAGAGGGTTTAATTTGCCTCCAACTTAGTATCTCGTTTTGGCATGTCTAAGGACTTGAAAATATGTCCAAATATTTATCATTGAAGGTCCTTAAGTTGCAAGATCAAATCATTAAGCTTCTGTATCCATGTTGATGGTTTTTTTTAGGGAATGTGAAATAACTGAAAAGAAAACATCAAGCATACGATTGTCGTTCGTAGTACTTTGAGGGTCGATCCTCAGGGACGACGTTGAGATTACGGTAATTTATAACGAAACGATTTAACTAATTAACTACACTAGACTAAGTGATAGTATTCGAATAGTGCTAATGCCCCAAATCAACTACACTCATCTAAACTACTAAACCAACTGATTTAACCAAGTTACTAATCGACTAAAGCATTAAAACTTAGCTAGCAACCTTATTCAAACAATATGACCTCAAAAGCATGAATGATAGTTCATACTAATGCAATTTACTAGATTTGCCAGGCTAACTCACTAAAACAACTAAATCAAACTTGAGCATTCATTCAACCAAAACGAAATTAACTTATTAAACCCATCTTCAGAATCAGTAAGCTAAATCAAACCAATACCAGCAACATTCAACCAACTAAGAGTGAATCAAGCAATATGACGTTAAACCAAGTAAACAAATTAAACCAATTCCAACATTCAATCAAGCAGCACCAGGGGAGGTGGCAGTGAATCAACCTCAACCCTCACATCACCCAATAGCATTACACAATCTAGCAACTAGTAAACTCAATTGCAAAGTAGAAGGGATCGAAAGCAAACCGGCATGCCCAAATCGAAGCCATTGTCCCAAATCAAAGCCAAACAGAGAACGCGAACAGGGGAGGGGAAAATTGACTGACCTTCAACAAAACCAACATCCAAGATTTGCAAAATCACACCAAAACCATGAATTACTACTGAAGAACTCAAAAATTCAATGCATTTACATGAAATTCAAACTCAAACTTTGAATTAAAACCAAACCCTAATCCTAAAATTTCAAAACAAAAACTCGAAATCTGAAGACCTAGGTACGAATTTTAAGGAAAATTGAAACCTAGAATTCTCTAATCCTAGAAATTGAAATGCAAAATTGCCTCTGGATTTCGGAGAAACGAAAACGAAATTAAAACTAAATCTAAACCTAAAAACGGAATTGAAATCCTAATCCTAACCCTAGAATTACCTAGCTGTTACCTAGTCCTCCTTCAGTGGCGTCGCTGCTCTGTATTTATACCCAAGCCTCTTCGTTCTTCAACCCTTCGATCTGCTCACTTGCGTGGATGGTGGCAATGGTGAACAACTGGGGTGGTGTCGTGGCCCGGTGTGCTTGAATTGCGGGTGGTGGTTTGGGTTTAGAGAGAGGTAGAAGATGAAGAAGAGAGAGTGAAGGGGAGGGATGGAGATGGAGATAGAGATGGCGATGGCAGGACATGGGGTCGAGGGTTCTGGGTTTCGGGTGAAAAGGAGAGAGAAGAAGAAGGGGGGGTTTACAAGTGAACCGGGTTTTTGGGAGTGAATTGGCCGGTTTTCTTGGCAGTTTTCAAAACCCGATATTTTTCGCCATTTTCTACCATTTTTGGCACTTTTTTTTCACATTTATTAAAAATACGCAAAATAAAACAAAATCAGTTAAAAACCTTAAAAACACGAATAAAACGAGCATAAAATAGGTGTAAAAGTACCTTAAAAATAACACATTTTTTGTTCAAACAAATACTCCCACACTAAGATTTTGCTCATCATCGAGTAAAACAAACTAAATAAACTAAAAGAAAATGAAAAATAAGAGAAGAAAATCCTAACTCACTGTCGTACGAATCACGATTGCATTTAGCGTATACAACAAGCCCTTTAAGCCGCTTGGATTCCCAAGTGGACAAGTGAGGTCTCGTGAGAGTTTCCAAGTGAAATACCCACAAAATTATTCAAAGAGAAAGAAAATTCTTTTTGATTTTTTCTCAAAACTAATATGTACAAAACTCGGGAAACATATGCACAAATCCTAATCAGCTAAATCACCCATGCACCTAATTATTAACCTGCATATACATAAAATGTACTTCAAAGCCCTCTAACCTCCTAAATGACATCAGCGCACTAATTTTTCACCCCATTGAACATCAAGATTTTGAATCCATCCCGGTGCTCGTGTGTAAGTGTATCATCATCTCTAGGACTCAGATTTATCAGAATTAGACTCAATCCCACTTGGTTGACATAACTACATTATTCTTATACTGACTTTGGAAGCAAGCTTTCTCAGTAGCAATATTGCCTCAAAGGGTAACACCCAGTAGCACGTGCCTCAAAGGGTAATGCCCAGTAGTGCATACCTCAAAGGGATACTTGTCATTTCAAATTTTATTCTTTCTTTATTGATAATACAATTTTTTTTCAATTTTTTCACAAAGTAATCATGTCACAAGCTAGTGGGAGAATCATTCATGGAAACCTAAGACCTAAACATAATGATGTATGAATAAACAAGGACTGGATTACACAACTCATAATGAACAACTGGAGCTAGAATCAGGGCTTAGAATATCAAATTTGAGGTCAGAGACTTATCATGCACATCCTATTTATATACAAGCTAATAAATAAAGCACAAGAGATTCAAACTAATTAGAGAAAAGTACATACGTCCCCAAAAACAACGAAAAATCTTAAATTTTTTTTAAAAATGGGCACCTCACCCCCACAACAAAACTTCACAATGTCCTCATTGTGGGAATTAAGGCACTAAAAAGCAAACTCATAAGCTAAACAACCGTAAAACCTAAAATATATACAACTAAGACACGAGGAAAATCAAAAACAAAACCAAAAACCAAATAAAAATGAAAATCAAAACTAAAATCAAAGGAAACACAGATATTTACAAAAACAAACACAAAACCAAAAGGCAAGGACCTACTAAACCCCAAACTAAACCAAAAGAAACCTAAAACGGGACAAAAGACAAAAGAAAAGGAAAACAAAAGGAAAGACGAAAACAAAGTCACTAAAAAAAGGGAACTCAAAGAAACTATTAAATAATAATTAAACCAAAAAAAAAGCAAAACTTGCTAAACTGAAGAAACAAAACAAAGCACTAAGGAAACACAGAAACTAAAACACCCATATATTCACAGTCCTAAATATTTACAACTAAGTACAAAAAAGAAAAGAAATGGAAAGGAAAAGAAGGGTGGAATGATCATACCAGGTCAGGGGTTGAAGTACACCTAAGCTATGCCTCACGAAGATGATGCAACATAAAGCTTATGGAGCATCAGCCACTCCATTACAAATCAGAAGCTGTTATTCAAATCAAAACTATTAAAGCACGTAGCAGCTTATCATATAACGAAGACCAACTCTCAAGAAGATGGAAACAGAAAGAAGCAAAGAGTTGGAACCATAAAGAGTACATCCACCATGTCAATTTAGCACAAGTAAGGGCCCGTTTCAACTTATCAAGCTGTTGGGCCCAATCAGAAAATAAGCAGACATGCCTAATTGTAGCCAGCATATAGGTCATTGGGCTAGAAATGTGATCGTCCTGAATGAACGGTCTAGGCAAAACAGTGGGTCCTAAATCCACAAGTCCTTCAAGTTCAATACACTCATGAGTCTTGTCTAAATCAAAATGTTTAGTGACAATGGCCTTAGACTCAATAAATTTAGACTTATGACATTCAAAAAGGAGGTCAGCATGGATGGGGTCAAAAGAAAAAGATTCATATTCAGCACACAGGTCCACATCCAAACTGACATTGACATCAAAATAAAATGAGTCATATTCAACAGGGAATAACTCAGAAGGTATTAGAGGGTTAAAAGAGAATGATTCATATTCAACACAAAAACCCTCATCAAGACTTGCAGTAATATCAAACCCACATAAAAAAGATTCATATTCCACTGACAGAATATCATCATCAAAGTCCAAAATGGTGGGTTCAATGTGCTTTTCACGTGACTCCTATGAAATAGCATTTGAGTCATCTAAATCATGAAGCTTAACTACAGATGGGATGTGCATATCTAACTCACTAGTTTGCTCAGACTCCTGACCCTCCTCAGTCTCAGAAGATTCATCAAAAATGGTGGGTGGGTCGGCATAAACTAGGATGTTTTCAGTGACATCCTTTTGTGAGTTAATGCGTGGTGCAAGGTCGGGAGATAGAGACATAGGGAGGTCATCCTCTTGTTCTAAACTAGGCAAAGGTTAGGCATCATTCAAGCTAGGCCTAGGAAGACAAGAGGGCTCAAAATTATTAAAAAGACTAACTTCAGGTTTAGGAGATCCTAAACTAGAGTCAGACTTATTATATTTCTCCCTATTCTGACTAAAATAGTGAGAATATTCAATAATTCTCACTTTCATTATCTCCATCATTTTACCAGTCAATTCATGAATTTTCTTCTCAACACTAGCATATTGAGCATCAAAATAAGAACAAGCATCATGAGCAGAAGACTCATAATAATCGCACCAAACAGGAGGCACAGAAGCATAAGAGGAGTCATACGAATCTATAAAATGACCTCGGGAGTAAGGGTTAGCATAAAATGCAGACTCAGCATGAGTTGGGTACTTTAAGTTCATTTTAGCTCGTTCAAACTCATAAGTATTCCAAGCTAAATTTTCAAAGAAATCCCAAACCTCATCTTGAGATCTAGACAACAATCCTAGCAAAACCCCAGGATAAATGGACTCAACATGACCACGAAATTCAGAATTTAGACCCACAATAATGACCTCACAAATTTTCCATTTCTCAAAAGTTAGATTCAACTGAGCACGGTAATCATTAAGCCTTGAAAAGTAATTCCAAAAAGGTTTGTGCTCATATTGCGGGAAAATAAAAACTGGCATTTGAAATTTTTTTAAAGTTTTTAAAGTTTTTCAATTTTTTTTTGATTTTCAATTTTTCAATTTTTTTGTGGCTTTTTTGAATTTTCTAATTTTTTTTTGGATTTTTCAATTTTTTCAATTTTTTTGGATTTTTGGGTTTTTTGAAAACAAAACGATCAATCTAAGTAACAATTAATACCAAAATAAAGAGATCAACCAAGACAAAGCACAATAACTAATTAATCAACTCACAACTACTAAAGAAGTAAACAAAACAAAGCAACGAAAGAGAGTAGCTACTAAAACAAAAACACTGACCAAATCTCATGCCGTTGTCCCCGGCAAAGGCACCAAAAAAGTTGGTGATTTTTTTAGAGAATGTGAAATAACTGAAAAGAAAACCTCAAGCATACGATTGTCGTTCGTTGTACTTTGAGGGTCAATCCTCAAAGGACGATGTTGAGATTACAGTCATTTATAACGAAACGATTTAACTAATTAACTACACTAGACTAAGTGATATTATTCGAATAGTGCTAATGCCCTAAATCAACTACACTCGTCTAAACTACTAAACCAACTGATTCAACCAAGTTACTAATCGACTAAAGCATTAAAACTTAACTAGAAACCTTATTCAAACAGTATCACCTCAAAAGCATGAATGATATTTCATACTAATGCAATTTACTAGATTTGCCAGGCTAACTCACTAAAACAACTAAATCAAACTTGAGGATTCATTCAACCAAAACGAAATTAACTTATTAAACCCATCTTCAGAATCAGTAAGCTAAATCAAACCAATACCAGCAACATTCAACCAACTAAGAGTGAATCAAGCAATATGACGTTAAACCAAGTAAACAAATTAAACCAATTCCAACATTCAATCAAGCAACACCAGGGGAGGTGGCAGTGAATCAACCTCAATCCTCACATCACCAAATAGCATTACACAATCTAGCAACTAGTAAACTCAATTGCAAAGTAGAAGGGATCAAAAGCAAACCGACATGCCCAAATCGAAGCCATTGTCCCAAATCAAAGCCAAACAGAGAACGCGAACAGGGGAGGGGGAAATTGACTGACCTTCAACAAAACCAACATCCAAGATTTGTAAAATCACACCAAAACCGTGAATTACTACTGAAGAACTCAAAAATTCAATGCGTTTACATGAAATTCGAACTCAAACTTTGAATTAAAACCAAACCCTAATCCTAAAATTTCAAAACAAAAACTCGAAATCTGAAGACCTAGGTACGAATTTTAAGGAAAATTGAAACCTAGAATTCTCTAATCCTAGAAATTGAAACGCAAAATTGCCTCTGGATTTTGGAGAAACGAAAACGAAATTAAAAATAAATCTAAACCTAAAAACGGAATTGAAATCCTAATCCTAACCCTAGAATTACCTATCTATTACCTAGTCCTTCTTTAGTGGCGTCGCTGCTCCGTATTTATACCCAAGCCTCTTCATTCTTCAACCCTTCGATCTGCTCACTTGCGTGGATGGTGGCAATGGTGAACAACTGGGGTGGTGTCGTGGCCCGGTGTGCGTGAATTGCGGGTGGTGGTTTGGGTTTAGAGAGAGGGAGAAGATGAGGAAGAGAGAGAGTGAAGGGGAGGGATGGAGATCGAGATGGAGATGGAGATGGCGATGGCAGGACATGGGGTCGAGGGTTCTGGGTTTCGGGTGAAAAGGAGAGAGAAGAAGAAGGGGAGGGGGGGGGGTTACAAGTGAACTTGGTTTTTGGGAGTGAACCGGATTTTTGGGAGTGAACCGGCCGATTCTCTTGGCAGTTTTCAAAACTCGACATTTTTCGCCATTTTCTACCATTTTGGCCCCTTTTTCACACTTATTAAAAATCTACAAAATAAAATAAAATCAGTTAAAAACCTTAAAAATACGAATAAAACAAGCATAAAATAGGTGTAAAAGTACCTTAAAAATAACACATTTTTGGTTCGAACAATCCAGCTCAAGTACCTTGGAAATACCCTTTGATCTAATGGATTTCAGGGTGCGTACTTTGCTAATTGCCGGGCTAATAAGTTGATTAATGGCTGCATTTGGCTTCCCAAGATCATCATTAATAGTACTTGGATGCTACAAAGGCTTGACATCTCAATAATGGAGATTAGCAAAGTGTTTAGGTGTCAAGGATCAAGCTGATGTTTTTGTGCTATTTGTTTCAAACTGTTTTTGTTGTTTTTAGCCTTAAGCAAATTCTGTTTGAGCCATTAGATGTGTAAGTAAGGCTAAGTATATAACCCTTATTTTTCATTTGGAAGGGACATATTATTCATGAGTGAAGACCCTATTTGCTAGTTCAAGTAAAAACCCCTCAGATCTCTCTAAACTTTCTCTTGTATTTGGTGGTGTTTAGTAAGTGAGCTTTTTTATCTGATCTTCTAGTGCCAAGACTTTAGGAAGGTTGGTGGTGAGCTCCATTTCCAGTCTTGATTGGTGGAGTTAATCCTTTATGTCAAGGCACATCTTCTATGTTGAGTTGCTAGGTTTGGTTGCTTGTGAAGCTTATTGATGCAGCATACATCATCTGGTACCAAAGCCCAACTTTGATCCTTGGTGAGTCTCCTTCTATTGGTTGCTATCTCTTACTTGATTGTGAGTTCTTTTCTCTTGCCTTCATTCTACAATTTGTTGATTAGCTACAAAAGAGCCCTAAAGGCCAAACGCAATCCAACCACAAAGCACCTAGCTCCTCAAACAACCACAACATACCCCTTCCATACATGAACATCATGGCTGATAGGGATACTACTTCTCCACCTCCTAAATAGCCTGTTAGGGTTCGTAGAGGCCTTTCTTTGGAACAAGCTCATAAACTCAGAAGGGATAGAGCTATCTTGGAGATTCAAGAAAACATCAGAACCCTCACTACTCAAATACAATAGCTCATGACTTAGCCTAGAGGTAAGGATAGAGAACCCCCTCAGGACCTTCTTGATGGTTCTGATCCTTCCCTTGACTCCCACTATGGCAACAACTCTTCTAATGGGGATGCTAGGCCCAGGAGAAGGAGAGTGCCCATAGATAATCTTAAGGACTTTAGAATTGAGGCACCTGAGTTTGATGGTAGCCTTAAATCTGAAGATTACCTTAAGTGGGTACAGGCCATGGAGAGAACTATAGAGATCAAAGTATACTCTTGGGAAAAGGCCTTTAAGCTTTCCGTTTTAAAGCTAAAACAGTATGCTTCTCTCTGGCATGAGAATCTGAGAAATAAACAGAGCCTCAGAAGGCAAATATAAGATCAAAACATGGGTCAAGCTGAAGAAACACATGGACAAAAGGTATCTGCCAGCTATTTGCAAGCAAGAACTCTACTTGCGAGTCACTTCATTGTAGCAAGGAAGCATGAAGGTTGAAGGGTACATTAGGGAATTTGAGCAGCTACAGATTAGACGTGCTTTAAGAGAAGAGCCTGAGCAGACCATTGCTAGATTTCTCAAACGTTTAAACCTTGCAATTCTGGAAAAGGTTGAGTTATAACCTTTATACACAAGATGCTAGCAAGCTTGGTGTCAAGGTTGAGTAACAGCTGAAGTCCAGGAGAACTTACACAACTACACCCGCAAAACCCCCTATTTTAGCTAAGCCATTAAGCTCATTCAGACCAGATCATCTACTCAGAGAGGATAAAGACAAAGGGAAGGGTTAGGAGTCAGCCAAAGATGTTCCTAAATGTCAAAAGAAGTGTTTTAAATACCATGACTATGGTCATTTTCAAGCAAACTGCTACAACAGAAGAGTTCTTACAATTAGAAAAATTGAAGACTTATATCAGATGGAGATAGCGGAAGATGAGGAAGTTTCTATAGATGAAAGAGAGACCTCCTACCCGCCATCTGAAGAGGGTGAGATGTTTATGATCAATAGAGTGCTTCATGCTACCGAAGTACCACAAGAAGTGATGTATCTTCAAGAGGAAACACAAATTTGAATTCAAAGCTAAGGGAAATCAAACTGAATTCAAGCTAAAGTCTAGGTGATTCCGTGAATGAAGGCTAGAATGAATGATAATCTAAACTCTTGCTTAGATACAGAAACACTAATAAGCTTGAGTTTAGGGTCCTTAACCTTAATGCTCCTACTTAAGATTAATAGAATTAGTTTTCTAAGGAAATGCAAAGAAAAGCAGCCATAAAGGAGATGCACTTTTTTGCTGACCAATTCGGATGAATGGTTGTATTTCTTCCTTTGTATTCTTATTGGTTGCTCTTCCTAAAACCTGTTTTAGCTACCAATGTTGATGTTCTTGATCTCCTTGATGCATGATTGAAGCAATTAAGTAAGAAATCAGCTGAGGAAACCCTTAGAAGGAGGAAAACACACGTAGCTGCTTGCCAGGTTATAGAAACAGATTTTAGCCCAGTTTTCTGCCCTTCTTTCCACCAATCAAAAGTGAGCATGGTTTTAATTTCATGCCATGGGGGGAAACCTTAGGGTGTGTACGAACCCTCCCTATGAATAAATTAAGGTTGAATAATGTTTAAGTAGGAGATTCCCACTAAAATATTTTACCATGCACTTTCTGACCAAAACTGATGGGTTGAACAAAATGGCTTGATCTCTTCACTTTGACTAAGTATGATTGACTTTTAATGCGTGGACATAAAATCTAACATCTTAAGGATCCCAAAAATGGAAAAATATCAAACTTAAGCCACAATGTAACTTAAGAAATCAGGAAAACAAAATCAGGTATTTTCTGGCCGTTTAACCCGGTTGCATCACTTTGGCTCTTTTCCAAAATTTAAGCCATAGCTTGGACTTTGGAAATTGCATTGGACCTTGCTGGACTCCAAGGACCTTATTCCATGTCTTGGTTTGAGGGGACTCCATCATACTCCCTTTGTTGAAGAGATTTGATCCTCAAACCAGCAAGGTAATCATCGGCTTGGTAAGCACTCAAGTCAGCCACATTGAATGTAGCTGAAACTCCATAGTCACCTGGAAAATCAACCTTGCAAGCATTGTCATTAATCCTTTCAATTACCTCAAATGGACCATCAGCCCTTGGCATGAGCTTGTTCTTCCTCTTTGAAGAAAATCTTTCCTTCCTTAAGTGTATCCATATGAGATCTCCAGGTTGAAATACCATCTTCTTCTTGTGTTTCTTGGCTTGAGCTTGATAGGATGTGTTGGTTTTCTCTATTTTTCTCCTCACCAACTCATCTATCTTCTGGATTTCTTTTACCCTTGCTGCTGCATCTGCACTTGGCTTTTGATCTAAAGGGCATGGAGTAAGATCGAGTGGACTAATAGGATCAATCCTATAGACCATCTTGAATGGTGATAGACCAGTAGCTTTGCTAGGAGCTCTATTGTATGCAAACTTTGCATAGGGTAAAAGTAAATCCCAAGCATTGGCATGAGGTTTAATCAAGGCCCTTAGAAGTGTTCCTAGGGTCTTATTTGTAACCTCGGTTTGCCCATCTGTTTGTGGATGGAAAATAGTACTATACTTGAGTTTAGTACCCAACTTCTTCCACAAAGTAATCCAGAAATGGCTAAGGAACTTAGTATCTTGATTAGAAACAATTGATCTAGGTATACCATGCAATCTAGCCACTTCCCTGAAATACAACTCATAAATGTGTGTAGCATCATTAGTTTTTTTTACATAGAATGAAATGAGACATCTTTGAAAACTTGTCCATCACAACAAAGATTGAATCTTTGTTCCTTTGGGTCTTAGGCAATCCAAGAATAAAATCCATACTTATATGAGCCCAAGGAGTAGTAAGAATAGGCAAAGGTGTGTAAAGGCTGTGTGGTAGGGAATGACTTTTGGATAATTAACAAGTCCCACACCTTTTTAGAATGTCATGTACATCCTTCTCCATACCTGGCCAATAATAATGCACTCTTAGCATAATAAGTGTCTTGTTTTCTCCATAGTGACCAGCTAGAGAACTTCCATGAACTTCCCTGATTAAAAGCTCTCTTGTGCTACACTTGGGTACACACAGTCTTGTACCCTTGAAAAGAAATCTTTCTTAAACAAGGAAATCACCTTTAGGTTGTTTTGAACATTCAACAAACAACTCCCTAAAGTCTTCATCTTTAGCATATAAAGCTTTTAGATGCTCAAAACCAAGTGAGCATATAATTGAAACAAAAGTAGATAACTCCGTGATAGAGCATCAGCACCTTGATTGAGCTTTCCAGATTTATGCTTGATTGTAAAGTGAAATGACTGGAGAAACTCAACCCACATAGCATGACGTGAGTTTAACTTGTGTTGGCCTTGAATATACTTTAAAGCTTTATGATTAGAATGTAGAATAAACTCACTTGTAATCAGATAATGACTCCAGTGCTCTAAACACCTCACAATTGCATAAGACTCTTTATCATAGGTGGAGTATTTCCTTCTTGAATCACATAGTTTCTCACTAAAGAAGGCTAATGGCTTACCTTCTTGAGTAAGAACACCACCTATACCAACTCCAGAGGCATCACATTCAACTTTAAAGACTTTATTAAAGCACGGTAAGGAGAGAACTAGTGCTTAAGTAAGTCTTTTCTTGATCTCTTCAAAGCCAGATTGGGCTTTTGGTGTCCAGTTGAATGATTTACCCTTGATAACCTCAGTCATGGGAGCCATAATACTGCTAAAACATCGAATAAACCTCCTATAAAAGGAAGCTAAGCCATGAAAAGCGCAAACATCATGAATGCTCCTTGGAATAGGCCATGATCAAATAGCTTCAATCTTGCTTTCATCTGCGTTAATGATCACGAGTGACAATATAACCTAAGAATGTTACCTCATGAGTGAAAAAGGCACACTTCTTAAGGTTACCAAATGGTCTTTCACTTCCAGAACAAGCATAACTTGAGTTAGATGATCTTGATGTTCATGCGCATCCTTGGAATAGATCAGAATGTCATCAAAGTAAACTACTTCAAACTTTCCAATGTAAGGCCTAAATACTTGATTCATTAGCCTCATGAATGTACTAGGAGAATTGGAAAGACCAAAGGGCATGACAAGCCATTCATATAATCCTCACTTGGCCTTGAAAGCTGTTTTCCATTCATCTCCCTCACAGATTTTGATTTGGTAGTATCCACTTCTATGGTCGATCTTCGAAAACACTTTTGAGCCGTGTAACTCATTTAGCATATCTTCAAGTCTAGGTGTGGGATACCTATACTTGATTGTAATCTTGTTAATAGTCGTGCTATCCACACACATACGCATTCCTCCATCTTTTTTAGGAACAAAAAGAGTAGGTACAGCACATAGACTCAAGGACTCTTGAACTAAGCCCTTGGACATCAACTCTTCAACTTACTGTTGAATCTCCATGGTTTCTTCAGGGTTCATCCTATAAACTGGCTTATTAGGAAGGATAGAACCAGGAATGAGATTAATGTGGTGTTGGATATCCCTTTTAGGAGGTAAACCCGTGGGTATCTCCTCAGGAAACAAATGACAGAAGTTTTGAATGAGTGCATTGGCTATGGGGTGAGTGGGTAAGGGAGTTTCTAGTTCTTCTTGTAAGTTTAATATCCACTCTCTAAAGGCCTTGAATTCATATTGGGAGGCCTTTAACAATGGTTCACTAACTGTGAGAAGCAAATAAGAATGGTTTGACTTGTTTAGGGGTTTGATTTCGTGGAGCTTAGATGGGGATAAAGGGGCTAGGATAGTCTTCTTACCATCCATAGCAAAGGAGTAAGTATTCAAGTAGCCAATATGCATAACCCTACGGTCATATAACCATGGCCTTCCCAAAAGCATATGACAAGCATCCATGGGAATTACATCACCGTGAGTTCACTTGGATACCCTTGCTTTGATTAAGCCATTGAACGTTGTAAGGGTGTGGATGAGTCATGGTTTGCAAACCTAGTTTCTCAATCATGCTTACAGAAACCACATTTGCACAGCTTCCTCCATCAATGATCACAGAACATACCTTCCCTTAAACTGTACAACGGAGTGGAATGTGTTCTCTCTTTATTCATCTTTAGCTCATTTCTGGTTACTTAAAACTAACATTTCACGTTCATCAACCTCCTCCACTACTTCCTCTTGAGTTTCGTCAAGCCCATCCTCAGAATTATCCCCCTTTTCCTCTTCTTCAAACACCTCTTTTACAGCTGCCCATTCGACTAAGGTAATCACTTTGCGGTTTGGACATTTTGAAGCTATATGCCCAAGTCCTTGACATTTAAAGCATCATCTGTTGCTCATGGGAATAGGATTGGGTCTATTTTGACAGGCTTGGTTCTTTTGTGGAGTTGGGGTTCTTTGTGGAAAGGAAAGGGATGGATTTGGGGGCTTGGATATAGGATTAGAACTCCCCTTGTTAAAGGGTTTGTTCAAGGTAAAGGGCTTGGGATTTTGAGGTTTAGGGGGCTACCTTGCTTTCTTTTGTTGCTCCACCTTGTGAGCAAGCACGCAAACTTCATCAAAGGTAGTGTAAGCTTGCAAATCAACCACATTAGCATACCTAGGATTAAGTCCTCCTAAGTGTCTAACAATGGTTTGCTCTTTAGGCTCTTAAAGATCACATTTGATTACTAGTTTCTCAAACTCATGTGCGTACTCTTCCACATTTAGGTTACCTTGAGTAAGGTTGTAGAGTTGAGAATAACAATCTTGGACATAAGTTGGGGGAAGAAAATGAGCCTTAAGCTAGGATTTCGTCTTCTCCCATGTTCTAATCTTGGACTTCCTATCTCTAACACGTTTAGCACATAGGTTAGTCCACCACAGTCAGGCGTATTTTCTGAGACTCAAGGCCACTAACTCGACCCTTTTATCTTCAGGAACATCTTTATACTAAAAAACATGCTTAACGTTATGTAACCAATCTAGAACTCCTCAGGATCAAGCTTACCTTCAAACTCTGGGATTTCAACTTTAAAATCATTGGTGTTTGCTTGAAACCTTGGTTTTGATCTAGGTATTCTTAAGGGTTTTGATAAGTGCTTTATATATACACCTTTTTAGGGCTATTTTGCCTCGTTTTTAGGAGAATTGGGTGCTTAATGATGTTATTTACTCTCCTATTCTCGATTTATGCTTCGGTGTAGTTATTTTACGTGTTTTGCAGGATTTTTAGTCTTTTCACCCAGCATTTGCCCTTCAAATGGCTGTGTTTTGACCTTCACCACGGTCATCCATGAGTTGCCAGGACTGTAGAGCAAAGAAAGAGCAAATTTCTAGATCCAGCACAGACCACAGTCAGCCCGTGGTGGAGCCCACGGACCATGATATGCCTGTAACTGTTACCTCTTTGTTTTCCCTCAGTTGTGTGGTTGAGATAAATCGAAGTTCTCTATAAATAGAGATGTTCTGCAGCGTTCTAGCATATACTCACCACACTCAACTCATTAGCAAAAGCAAGTAGAGCAGTTTAGTTAGATTAGTTTGTTCTTAGTTTAGTTTTGAGTGAGTTTTGAGTGAGAGAGTTTTGATTCTGAGGCGGTTCCAAGCTCTTGGTGAATGCCATCTCAATCAATTCCCTTCCGCATAAGATTTCACCGATCTTTTTGGTTAGTTTATCTTTAATCATGCTTGAGTAGTTTTCTTAGTCTTGGAATTTAGTAGTTTTTTGAATCTTTATTGTATCATGTTTTAATCTATACAATTGCGCTTATTTTTATGATTGGTTTGATTTCCTTCTATCAAGTGTTATTCATGTTGTGAGTTGATTTTTGGCCAAAATTTACTTGCACATTTGAAACAATCGAGTGAACAGTTGCAAGACGACATTTAGTTGTTGGACAGCTTGACATCTTGAAAGAGAGATTTATATGTTAGGAGGGTTAGTAAGTAATCCAAAATACTAAACTTGGATTAAGTAAAATCAATTTGAAAGAACGAAGTTTGCTTAGTTTAGGCAAATTTGATTGATTTCAAAAGAATAGATCAAGTTTCTTGACAAGATTACAATTCTTCGGAATTAGCCAATTAGAGAATAGCGCCTGTTTATTCATTTTGATCCAATTCTCTTCCATAACTATGAAAATTCATAGATGTTTTTCTCTTATTTATTTAGACAAGTTTACTTGCCGTAGTTAATCGAATCCCCTTAAAATTGAGTTTTGCTTAGCATATTCTCAGAAGACTAGGATTGATAAATTACTTTAGTCCCTAAGGAACGATATCTTTATCTATACTACGAACACCCGTGCGTTTGCGACAATGTTTATCAAGTTTTTGATGCCGTTGCTGGGGACTAAATTGCTAACTATTGAGAGTTGTCTTAAGAACGTGACTAAGCATTTTTATTATTTTGCTTTGTTTTGTTTTCTTGTTATATTTCTTTTTCCTGTTTAATTGCACTGGTAGTGTTGGAAAAAGTACTTGCAAGAATTTTTCCTAGTTTGTGCGAAGTTTGATTTTGTACAAGCCCGATCCAGAAATTGAGAGGACTTTTCACTTAAGGAGGAAAAAGCAAAGGATCGAAGAACAAAGGCATGAAGGAAGAAGGAATTCAAGCACGGCGGGTTAAGAAAGAAGGACCCTTCATGATTTTGTTACTCTCGTAGTCCAAGGGATAGCCTCAAGCATAGCTCGACCTACTGTGGACGCCAACAACTTTGAGCTCAAGCCAGCACTTATTTCCATGGTATAGCAATCTCAATTTGGCGGAACTCCTTTGGAAGGCCTGAACCTACACCTCTCAATTTTTTTAGAGGTGTGCGATACGCTAAAGTTAAATAGAGTCTCCAGTGATGCGATTCGCCTGGCTTATTTCCTTTCTTATTAAGGGATAAAGCGAGGGTTTGATTACACTCTTTGTCATCTGGTTGCATAACAACTTGGGATGAGTTGACAAGAGCTTTCCTCACCAAATTCTTCCCTCCAAGCAAGACAGCAAGCCTGAGAAATCAAATCACCAACTTTCTAGCAAAAGAGGATGAGACGCTCTACGAAGCCTGGGAGCATTTTAAGGATTTACTGTGTTTGTGCCCCCATCATGTTCTTCAGCGTTGGATGATTATATAGGCATTTTACAATGGTGTGACCCAAGTTGTGAGGGCCACTACTGATGTGGCAGCATGAGGGACTTTAATGAGCAAGCTCGAGGATGAGGCCTATAACCTTATTGAGGAGATTGCACTTAGTAACTTCAATGGTCATCTGAACGGGCCCAACCCAGGCGGGTCAGAGGTAAGCTTGAAGTTAATGCTTTTACTTTACTTTATGCTAAAGTAGATGCTATGACTAAAAGACTTGACCACCTAAATGTTAATGTTGTAAACTCTAGAGCCCCATCCCCTTGTGGGACTTGTGCTTCAATTGAGCATATATCTTCGCACTGTGCAGTTGGGAGTCCTTTTTTCCAAGGCCCCGATAAAGTTAATTATGTTAAAAATTTCAGCCCAAGACTGACCAATGACCTTTACTCTACAACAACAACAAACTCCCAGTGTGGGTCCTGCTTTTGCGGGGTCTGGGGAGATCCAACTGTAGGCAACCTTACCTCTACCGGTATTCCTACCCATAGAGAGGTTGATTCGATAAGACCCACAAAACAGTTTTGTCAAAAAAATTTATAGAGAAAATGATTGCAAAACCATTTACCGAGTAAGACCAATGACCTTTAGTCTAATACCTATAATCTAGGTTGGAAGAATCACCCGAATCTCTCTTATAAGTCGAATCCAAACCTTGTGAGTATGCCCCCTATGAATACGAGAATACCCCATGGTTTTCAAAGACCCCCATTCCCTTCTCAAATGGCCCAAAAGTCAAATCTAGAGTTAATGATGGAAAATATGCTTATGGCATAACAGAAACAAGATGAATACGTTAAGCAATTAGCCTCCAAGGTTGATGTGCTTACAACTTATAATAGGATGTTAGAGACCCAGATTGCCCAGAAAGCTGCTTTTTCATCTGCACCCCCAGATAGACATCCTAGTAAGCTTCAACCCAACCCACATGAGCATTGTAACTGTGTCACCATGAAAGAGGATAAAGAGGACTTAATTGACTATCTGAGAAAGTACCAAAGGAAGAGGGTAGAGAGATAACTATGGCTGGTAGTACGGAGAGCAACTATGGTGGCAAGACTGCATCATTTGTAGAAAATGACTCTATTCATATCCCCACCATTTTCCCTCCTAAGCTTCCTGACCCATGTAGTTTTTCTAGCCCATGTGTTGTAGGAAAGGTAGAGATTGAAAGAGGGCTATGTGCTTTAGGTGCAAGTGTTAGCATAATGCCTTACTATTTGTTTCATAAGCTGCACCGAGGACCGTTATTAGCTGCTCCCCTATCACCACAGTTGGCTGATGGTTCTGTAACAAAGCCAATAGGCAGGTTGGAAGATGTGTTTGTCAATATAGGAGACATTTGGGTGTTAGAAGACTTTATTTTAGTCGATATGCCTGAAACTGATGATGCCCATATTATCTTAGGTAGGCCTATTTTGGCGACAACTACTTACCATATTGATGTAAGAGAGGGTCATATTTCTTTGGAGGTAGAGGGGAGGTTTGCTATGTTTAGTCATAGGAAGGAGGATGCGGTTTATCCTCATTCTTCTATATTGGATGCATTGCCCCTTTCCCCTGAATGTGATATGGAGGATATCTTGTACGCTAAAGACCCTCCTGATTCTGAATAGATTTCGTCTGAGGACCCTGACCAAGGTTATGTTAAGGTGGATTTTTCTACTCTTATGCCACCTAAGAAACCCAATGTTGAGGCCCTTATCTCTAATGATTCCTCGCTAACTGAGTATTGCAGGTTTGCTCGAGTTGTTCACTCTATGCCCCCTTTACAAGGTTTTGATGCCGATTTTGACGTAAGGGTTGAGCAAGTAGATGTTAGCCCCTCTGATGGGCTGAGAGAGCGGTTTGTTTTGTATGTGGATGGTGCGTTGTGGCACCAAGTTATGAAAACAAAGGACCTGTAGCCAGAATTGCTAAGATGGTACCTTCAACTGCAGAAGTTCGATTTTGTGGTTCGTGATAAAGGTGATTCGGACCAAGCCTATAACAAGGGTAAAGCTCTTGACCTTAAAAGAGCGCTTCTTGGGAGGCAACCCAAGCTTTCTTTCTCTTTCCTTTTTATAGTTTTGATTTTTGAAATTTCATTTTAGTTGTTACAAAAAAAAAAAGAAATATATATATATATGTATGTATGTATGTATGTATGTATGTATATATATATATATATATATATATATATATATATATACATATATCAATAAAATGTTGGCTCCATGGTTAAGAACACCAGCAATACAATCGTGGGTGCCAACCCTTAAAAAAAAAGAAAAGAAAAATGTGAGTGCCAGCAGACACCACGGACTGGCTGTGGTGAGCCCCACGGTTTGCGGTTGGATGCTACGGATCGTGGTCTAGGTTTTTGACTGTGGTGCCCGTTCCCCTCCCCCTCATTTCTTCTTCAACCTTCGACACTTTCTCTTTCTTCCTCCCTTATCTCTCTCTAAAATCTTCGTAACCAATACCCTCAATCTCCCTCAAATCTTCTCCATTTTTCTTCATTTTCACACAAAATTCCCTCTTTTCACTTAATCTCCCCATTTCATCCATAAATTTCATCTCTTTTCTTCTTCTTCTTCTTTAAAATTCATTTCACCCCTCATTCATTCACCATACCCATTAATCTCTCTCTCTAATTCTTCTCATTTTTAGTTATTTTCTTCAATTTTGTTGGTTTTTGTTCTTACTTTTACTTTTACTTTTGTTTTTGGTTAAGTTTTTGTAGCCATGGCACCCAATAAAATGCAGAGGAGCACCAAGGAGGTTGGTTCATCAAGTCAAGCACCACCCCGATCTCAAAGGACATCCAAAACGTCAACCAATGCGCGTGCTAGGGGTAACGTTCTTCACCCTCTTGGTTTAACTCATCCTGATCATATTGCTAGGTATAGATGTTTAAGTAAACGTTTAGTAGTAGCAACTAGATACTATGATGAGGATTTGTTTGCCCGATTGCAACTGTTGGATGATATTCGTTAGTTGTTTGCTAGAGGTGGTATGAGCCACTTTTTAAAACTTAAACAGCATACATATAGGGACCTGACTTTAGAATGTCTAGGTACACTCCATGTCGAGGTTATTGGAGGACGTTAATGTCAAGCTGGATATATATGATTTTATTTGCAGGGACAGTTTTATGAACTGAACTTAGGCACCTTAAACAATATTTTTGGTTTTCCCTCTAGTATGGATGTATCACACCGCCAAGTCCCCCGTGAATTCAACCTGAATGCATTTTTGGGGTGAACTTTCAGGAAGTGTTAGGTATAGTTCATCAAAATGCACGCATATTATGAACCCCTGTATTAGAGTAGCTCAACGTATCCTTGCTTGTTCTTTGTTTTCCTGGGACGATAGTCTGAATGTCCCGAGACTTTATGAGTAGTACTTTCTGTCCTATATGCTATATGGTGTCCAACTTGATCTTGGTTCATTCTTAGCTAGGAAATTACATAGTGCTGCTGTTAGCATTAAAGGTAGGATAGTCATAGGTGGAATAATAACTACTATTGCTAGATTCTTGGGTGTTCAGCCCAATCCCAAGGACAGAGTTTCTAGGTCTGAGCAGCTTGACCAAACTGCTTTTGAGATTATGAACTTTTGCAAATTTAAGGCTGACTATTTGTGTTGGATTTACCCTGGGGATCGGCTCTTACCGCTTCCCAATGTCGATCATACTACTTTGCATCACTGAGGTAACCTTTATTGGGAAGCCCGGTGATGATGAGGTTGTTCGACCCATACCCCACCAACCTGCCCCTCACTCTAGTCAAGTAGGCCCTAGTTCTTACTCCTAACCTGCCTAGCTAACTATTCTAATATCCAAGACACCCTTAGGTCCATTCAAGAGGAGTAAGATTCCCTCCGTGCCTTTGTATTGTCAGACAACACCGCTCTTCGGGACTTTGTCTAAGAGAGCCATGATGAGCTTCGTGGGTTGCTTGCACCCCCAGACCGAATATTTCCAAAACTATAGGGCATGTCTAGAGACCTAGCGGGATTAGCATATCTCATATGTACAACCACCCCATCGTCCTCCACCTCCACCTCCTCTTCTCTATTCTGATTTCTGCTATCCCCTTCCCCTTTTATTTTGATGTGCCTACATTGAGGGCAATGTGTGATTCAAGCATGGGGGACTGAGTAAGTTAGTTATTACATTTGGCATCTGGTGGCGGTTTTTGTTTGGTGTGTTTGTTTGTTTTTGCTTTGTACATGTTTTTAGTGGTAGCTTTTATAATTTTTGTTTTAGTAGTGCATTTAGTTTTCTTCTAGGTTGCATTTTAGTTTCTTTCTTTTGATGAGTTTCTTTTGCATTTTAGTTTGCATTGTTTGTAGGAGCATGCATGCATTTTAAAAAAAAAGAACACAAAAAAAAAAACCCTCCGATGATGATCTTTTAGATTTTACAGCTTTCTTTGGTTAGTTTGATCCTTTGATTAGCCCAGTTTGTGCATAAAAGTTTGTGAATGAATGTTTGAGTTGAATTCCATGTTTTGACCATATGTTAAATGAGAATTGATTTTCCCCATAAGTCTTTACATGAAATTTTGGCATGTGTTTGCTTGTGAGCTAGTTTTGACTGTGGTAGATGTCCTAATGAGAGTTTGAGCCTTTAGAGACTATTCATCATTATTAGTCTCATATTTTCTTTCATGTGTAACTCTTCCTTGACAAGATTTCTCTAGAACTTGTCTTAATTGTCATTTAAGACCACATTTCGCATATGTATTTAGGTAATATGATCGAGACATTTTTCTTTCTTTGATTTATTTGAAACCCACGGCCAAATAGCTATCCTTGTTGTGTATTTTATCCTTTGTTAGCTCCTTTGAGCCTATAACTGTTTTTCTTGATTTAAACCTGCTACTTTTAGCCCATGGCCAAATACTTGTCTTACCCTTAATCCAATGCCAGAGGAGCAGTACATTCTTTTGCATTCAAGTTTGATAGGGCGTTAGCAAGGTGCATTGCTATCATTTTTAGTGAATTTTGGTTGTTTGGTGCAAGGGATGCAAACATTTGATAAATCCCTGCTTTATAATGTAAATTTAAAGAAGAGTTTGATTTTAAAGTTTGTTATGGAATTCCCTTGGCTTTTCCTCTTTGAAAAAAAAATCAACATAAACAAAAAAAAAAGAAAAAGAAAAACACAAAAAGAAAAAAAAGAAGAAAAGAAAGTGAAAATTTTTTTCGAAGAAAGTGATTAGCCTTGGTGGGAATGTAAGATATTTATGATTTTCAACTCTATTTCTTTTCATTTTTGGATTTATTTTGTTGATGAGTTCATATGGTTCGAGGAGGATGTAGTATGATGCATCAGAATTGTTTAAGCTCTGAGTCTATGGCTCTTAGCTCCTCATTTCTAAAAATATTTGTTTCCCTCTTACCTTTACCCTAAGCCCCGTTACATTCCTGTGAAATTCCTCATGATTGTTTAGTGTATTTGCATTTTAGTGGTGATAAATTTGAGAATCTTGTCAAGCCCATGGTAGATTTGTGTCAAAAGAATGAGAATTGAGAGAACCCTCACATACATACATTGTCAAACACATGAGTGCTGAGTGCCACATAACTATACTGAGGTTCTACTACCGTTGCTAGTCTTACTCATTTCATATGCTAGAATGATTGTATTTGACAATTTGGAGGACGATTGGTTCAAATTTTGCATTATGTTCTATAAAACGTTTTTGAAATTTCATTCCCTATTCTGTTTGTTAACAATATTTTTGCATCTTTTTTGGGCTACCTTTGGATCATCCTTGCCATTTGAATGTTATCTATGTCTATCTTGAGTAGGCTATGTATATCTTTAAACCTTGCATTGCTTGAGGACAAGCAACACTTTAAGCAAGGAGGAGTTTGATAAGTGCTTTATATATACACCTTTTTAGAGCTATTTTGTCTCATTTTGGGAGAATTGTGTTGCTTAATGATGTTATTTACTCTCATATTCTCGATTTATGCTTGGGTGTAGTTGTTTTATATATTTTGCAGGATTTTTTGTCTTTTTACCCAGCATTTGCCCTTCAAATGGATGTGTTTTGGCCTCCCCCACGGTCATCCATGACTTGCCATGACTGTAGAGCAAAGAGAGCAAATTTTCAAATCTAGCACAGACCACGGTCAGCCCGTGGTGGAGCCCACGGACCGTAGTGTGCCTGTAACTATTGCCTCTTTGTTTTCCCTCGGCAGTGTGGTTGAGATCAATCGAAGTTCTCTATAAATAGAGACGTTATGTAGCATTCCAGTATATACTCACCACACTCAACTCATTAGCAAAAGCAAGTAGAGTAGTTTAGTTAGATTAGTTTGTTCTTAGTTTACTTTTGAGTGAGTTTTGAGTGAGAGAGTTTTGATTCCGAGGCGGTTCCAAGCCCCTGGTGAAGGCCATCTCAATTGAGTCCCTTCCGCTCAAGATTTCGCCGATCTTTTTGGTTAGTTTATCGTTGATCATGTCTGAGTAGTTTTCTTAATATAGGAATTTAGTAGTTTTTGAAATTGTTATTGGATCATGTTTTAATCTATACAATTATGCTTATTTTCATGATTGGTTTGTTTTTGTTGTATCAAGTGTTATTCATGTTGTGAGTTAATTTTTAGCCAAAATTTACTTGTACATTTGAAACATTCGAGTGAACATTTGAAAGACAATATTTGGTTGTTGGACTTCTTGATTAAACATAGCATAACTTCATCTTAAAAGTGAGATTTATATGTTAGGAGGGCAAGTAAGTATTCGAAAATATTAACCTTGGATTAAGTCAAATCAGTTTGAAAGAACGAAGTTTGCTTAGTTTAGGCAAATTTGATTGATTTCAAAAGAATAGATCAAGTTTCTTGACAAGATTACAATTCCTCGGGATTAACCAATTAGAGAATAGCACATGTTCATTCATTTTGATCCAACTCTCTTCATAACTGTGAAAATTCCTTTACGTTTTTTTCTTATTGATTTAGAAAAGTTTATTTGCAGTAGTTAATCGAATCCACTTAAAATTGAGTTTTGCTTAGCATAGCATATTCTGATAAGGCTAGGCTTAATAGATTACTTTAGTCCCTGATGAATAATATCTTTATCTATACTATGAACGCCCGTGCGCTTGCAGCAGTGTTGATCAGGTTCATCCTCACTAGATGAATCCACATTATGGCTAAAAACTTGTTCTTGCCTCCTAGGATCAGATTAGAGAGGCTCTTCATTCATCTTTTGTTTTTGCTTCAAAACGGCTCCAAGTTGCTTCTGTAGGTAGTTATTTTGAGCTTGGAGTTCCTAGTCACGTTGAATTCCCTCATTGCGTTTTCTCATTAATAACTCATTCTGGGTAAAAACTGATTGATAATTCTTCATTACTGACTCAAATTTCTCATCCAAACTTGTGCTAGTACTCATGGTGTATTTGGATGTATGTTTAAGCTAGAATAAGGGATGTGTTTGGAAATAGCTGGAAATGACTCTGGAAGTGGAAGGATGTACCAGGCCAAGGACAAACCACAACTTTGATACCAAATATGATGTATCTTGAAGGGGAGACACTAACACTCAAACCTGAATTCAAAGCTAAGGGAAAGCAAACTGAATTCAAGCAAAAGTTTAGGGGATTCCGTGAATGAAGGCTAGAATGAATGATAATCTAAACTCTTACGTAGATACAGAAACACCACTAAGCTTGAGTTTAGGGTCCTTAACCTTACTACTCCTAATTAAGTTGAATACAGTCCGTTTTCTAAGGAAATGTAAAGAAAAGCAGCTGTATAGGAGATGCACTTTTCGGCTGACCAATCCGGATGAAGGGCTGGATTTCTTCCTTTGTATTCTCATTGGTTGCTCTTCCCAAAACCTATTTTAGCTGGAAATGATGATGGTCCTGGTCTCTTTGAAGCATGATTAAAGAAAGCAAGTAATAAATCAGCTGAGGAAACCCTTAGAAGGAGGAAAACACACACAACTATTTGCTAGGTTTTAGAAATATATTTTAACCTAGTTTTTTGCCCTTCGTTCCACCAATCCAAAGTGAGCATGATTTTAATTTCAGGCCATGGGGGGAAACCTTAGGGTGTGTACAAACCCCCTGCAAAGAAATCAAGGATAAATCATGTTTAAATAGGAGATTTCCACTAAAATATTTTACTATGCAATTTCGGACCAAAACTGATAGGTTAAAAAAAATGGCTTGCTCTCTTCACTTCAACTGAGCATGGTTGACTTTTAATGCTTGGACATGAAAGTTAACATCTTAAGGATCCCAAAAATGCAAAATATCAAACTTGGTCCACAACGTAACTTAAGAAATTAGGTAAACAAAACCAGGCATTTTTTTGCTGTCTAACCCTGTTGCTGTACTTTGGCTCTTTTCCAGAATTTGAGCCATATCTTGGACTTTGGAACTTGTATTAGACCCTCCTGAACTCCTAGGACCTTCTTCCATGTCTTCTTGAGGGGACTCTATCAAGAAGCCAACCAAAGAGAATAAATTTTTGACTCAAGATGCAAAGTAGTTGACAAAACATGTAATCTGATTATAGATAGAGGAAGCTGTGCAAATGTAGCCGCCAATGAGATGGCCAGCAAGCTCAACATGGCTATTATTGAGCACCCCAAACCCTATACCTTGCAATGTCTTAAGAAAGGGAATGGGGTAATAGTTTCTAAGCAGACCTTGGTTGCTTTTTCAATTGGAGAATACAAAGATGAGGTTATATGTGATGCACTACATTTGGATGCCTGTCGTTTGCTTCTTGGTAGGCCTTGGTAGTATGATAGGGATGTCACTCATCATGGTCAGTCTAATACCTACTCGTTCAAACTGAAAGGGAAGAAAATGACCTTGAGCCCCTTTAACCCCTAACCTTACACTAAAACTAGAAGGAAAAAACACAAGGAGAGTGCCTTGCTTGTCAGTGGGGGAAGAGTGGAGAGGGCTATCTTTAAGGGGAAACCTATATTTATTTTTCTGATAGTGGAATCTACCCCTGACACAGATCACACATCCTTACATCCCTCAATTCAACCTTTGCTTCATTAGTTTAAGGATGTCTTTCGTCAAGACCTACCCCCTGGCCTTCCACCTAAGAGGGGTATTGAGCACCAGATTGGCTTGATTCCTGGAGCCCCTCTGCCTAACTAACACACCTACAAATGTAACCCAGCTAAGAACAAAGAGTTACAGAGATAAGTTTAGTAGTTGATTGACAGAGGATATGTAAGAGAGAGCATGAGTCCATGCTCAGTTCTAGCCCTTTTAGTGCTAAAGAAAGACGGCAGTTGGAGAATGTGAGTTAACAGCGGAGCCATCAACAACATTACCGTCAAGTATAGGTACCCTATTCCTAGACTTGATGATATGTTAGATGAGCTCCATGGTTCTAAACTTTTCTCCAAGATTGATCTCAGAAGTGGTTATCATCATATCAGAATGATGGAAGGAGATGAGTGAAAAACTGTTGTTAAGACCAAGTAAGGGTTATATGAATGTCTTGTTATGCCATTTGGGTTGTTTAATGCCCCAAGCACTTTGATGACACTCATGAACGAGGTGCTCAGACCTTACACTGTCTTGTTTGTAGTGGTATACTTTGATGATATCCTTGTACACAATAGCGCCATGTTCATCATCTGAAGCAAGTATTCTCGACACTTAGAGAACATAAGCTTTGTGGAAAGCTTGAGAAATGTGAGTTCTTTGTTCTAACGGTTGCTTTCCTTGGATATGTGGTCTCCTATAATGCAATTCAAGTGGATGAGACCAAGGTAGATGCCATTAGACCCTGGCCAGTTCCAACCTCAGTTATAGTAGTGAGAAGCTTTTACGGCCTAGACTCCTTCTATAGAAGGTTCATTACGGATTTCAGCTCTATCATGGCCCCAATAACAGAGTGCATGAAGAAGGGGAGTTTCTCTTAGCCTCCAGCAACTCAGAAGGCCTTTGAGACCACCCATCAAAGGTTGTGTGAGGCACCTGTCCTAGCCTTGCCAAATTTTGAGGAATTATTTGAGGTTGAGTGTGGTACCGATGGAGTGGGCATTGGAGTTGTAGTGATTCAACTCAAAAGACCTCTAGCTCATTTTACTGAGAAACTTAGTAGTCCAAAACTTCATTATTCAACATATGAGAAGGAGTTTTAGGCAATAGTGAGGGCTTTGAGTCACCAGAGTCACTACCTGAAGCCTAAGGCGTTTGTTCTTCACTCGGATCATCAGGCCTTGAAGTTCCTCAATGGCCAGCCCAAGCTCAATGCTAGACATGTTAAATGGGTTGAGTTTCTGTAAGCTTTCACTTTCTCTACCAAGCGCGAGAAGGGCATTGAAAATGTGGTGGTTGATGTCTTGTCCAGGAGGTACACACTGATTTCAGTAATAGGAGGAAAGCTCCTTCGATTACAATCTATGCAGAGCTACTACTCAAAGGATGCAACCTTTAAGGAACTAGTAAAGGACACTCCATCCTAGGGTCCTTACACATTGCACAAAGGTTTTCCATTCCAGGGAAATAAGCTATGTGCTCTTGGTTGCCCCTTGAGAGAATTGTTAGTCAGAGAAACATATGGAGAATCACTTGGAAGCCACTTTAGCTTAAACAAGACCCTGGATATCCTTAGGGAACATTTCTTTTGGCCTAAAATGGGAGAAGATGTTCATAGGGTTGTGTCGAGATGTTCCATCTGCCATAAGGCCAAAAGCCAATTCCATCAGGGCCTTTACACCCCACTTCCAGTCCCTTTAAGGTCATGGGATGATGTCAGCATGCATTTTATTATGGCCTTGCTAAGAAATTAGAGGGGGAAGGATTTAGTGATGGTGCTTGTTGACAGGTTTTGCAAAATGAATCACTCTGTAGCCTGTCACAAGGCTAATGAAGCATCCTATGTCACTGACTTATACTTCAAAGAGATAATCAGGCTACATGAGGTACCAAGGACAATTGTGAGTGATAGGGACATTAAGTTCCTGTCTCATTTCTAAAGAAATCTTTGGCATTTGTTGGGAACCAATATGCTTTACAGTAGTACCTACCATCCCCAAACTGATGGCCAAACAGAAGTTACAACCAAAACCTTGCCCACACTCCTTAGGACTCTAGTTCAGAAGAACTTGAAAGATTGGGATCTTAAGCTCCCACATGCTGAGTCTGCATACAATAGAACACCTGCTACGGCTATTGGGTGTTCTCCATTTGAGACATTATATGGGATAAACTCCCTTACTCCTATTGACCTTATCCCACTACCTACTGATTACAAGGTCCACTTTGAGGCTAAGAAGAGAGCCAAAGAGATGAAGAAACCACATGAGCAGATCAGAGCTCATATTGAGAAGGTCAATGAATCATACAAGGTCAAGGCTAACAAGAACAGAAAGGGAGTTAAATACTAGCCTAGAGATCTTATCTAGTTACATCTCAAAAAGCAGAGTTTCCCCATAAAGAGAAAAAGCAAGTTGATGGCCAGAGGAGATGGTCCTTTTAAGGTCGTATCCAACGTGGGAACCAATGCCTATAAGTTAAAACTCCCTGGAGACATGATTGTTTCAGCCACATTCAATGTAGGTCATTTAAGTCCTTATATGGAGGATAAGATTGGCTATGGGGATTTGAGAGCAAATCCTTTCAAAGGAGGGGATGATGATGCAGATCAAAGTACACTTCAAGACCCTCAACTAGGAATGAGAAGACCTTACTTACTATCACCATAAAGATTAGTTCTATGAGGGGAAGCAATGCAATTTTGAGGCTTTCTTAGAGAGATCCTTACTTTGCTAGATACCTTAAGTATTATCGTAAGCAGCAAAAGCCATTTTGAGGCTTGCTAGTAGCCTTAGATTAGTCCAATTCAATAAGGATCAACTGTAGTTCAGTGCATTTTTGAGTGCTACAACAGTCACTGGAGAATGAATGTGAGTCATGGAGTTTTAGTCCTTTTAGCATAGTAACCTAAATCAATTCTTAGCTCATGAACAGTTGCTAAATGATAAAGGTTGCTGATTTTTACGGAAAAGAAAAGTTCAGCTGTAACAGCATTTCAGTCCACCAACAGCAGTTTTGGAGGGGTTAATTTACCTACAACTTAGCAACTCATTTTGGTATGTTTAAGGACTTGAAAATATATCTAAATATTTATCATTGAGGGTCCTTAAGTTGCAGAATCAGATCATTCAGCATATGCCTTTATCCAACTCAAGTACCTTAGAAATACCCTTTGATCTAATGGATTTTATAGTGTTGTACTTTGTTGACTGCCGGGCCAATCAGTTGATTGATGGATACATTGGGCTCCCCAAGATCATCATTAATAGTACCTGGATGCTACAAAGGCTTGACACCTTAGTAATGGAGATTAGCTAAGTGTTTAGGAGTCAAGGATCAAGATTAGCTTATGTTTTTGTGCTATTTGTTTCAAACTGTTTTTGTTGTTTTTAGCCTTAAGCATATTTTGTTTTAGCCATTGTATGTGCAAGTAAGGCTAATTATATAACGCTTATTTTTCATTTGTAAGGGACAGATTATTCATGAATGAAGACCCTATTTGCTAGTTCAAGCAAAAACCCCTTAAATCTCTATAAACTTTCTCCTGTATTTGGTGGTGTGTAGTGAGTGAGCTTCTTTAGCTGATCTTCTAGTGCCAAGGCTTTAGGAAGGTTGGTGGTGAGCTCCATTTCCAGCCTTGATTGGTGAAGTTAATCCTTTATGTCAAGGCATATCTTCCATGTTGAGTTACTAGGTTTGGTTCCTTGCCAAGCTTATTGATGCATCATACATCACAGTCACTAATCACTTGATTAGACCTAATAAGCTAATTATTAGTGATTGATATAATGAAGGACTAGCGATTACAAGCATTACTGCCGTCCAAAACTAGATTAGGCTAAGCTTATAATTAAGATAGGCAAATAAGGATTCCCTTAAGCAACTAGAGATAATAATGGCCACAAGATTCAGTTTATCTCTTAACTTATGCTTAAATTACATAAACAGTCTTTTGATGTCCAACATATTGTTCAAAGACATTGCTTAAAAGTATATGCCACCCTGCATTCTTCCTTCTAAAGAATATATGCATATTAATGTTTGTTTAAAATTCTAATGAAACCAACCTTGCTTAGTGAACATCACTATGAGCTTCTAGACAACACTAGGTTATATTTAATGTAATATCCTAAATCATAGTCATCTTTGGATTCCTTCTTGCTCAAGAGGTAGAGCTTGTACATTGACGTCTTACCCAAACTAGAAAATACAAAAAAAATTTCGAAGATTGAGTTGAATCTTGGTACGTTTATCCCTATAATGTAAAGTAAGCATTAAAATCATTATGATTGAGGGGGAGATAATATAAGTCAAACAATCTTACCAGTTATTATCCAAAAGTGGAACTCATGTTGATGAGCTCATGTTGAGGAGAAAATATCTCTGTACGATGCGATCATTAAGAAAGATACACGCCTCCTAAGCTAATTGATAAACCCAAGTTGAAGCCATATGGGTGGAATTGATGGGCACAAGCCCTAATAAATGACAGTTGGTGTGTCCACTTGTTTAGGTGATAAAACATTGCTTGAAAATGTTCATTATTTACATATATACTAAAAGAGAATCTGTGCTTATGAAAAGCAGTGAAGTTTCAGATTGTATAGACAATATAGCTTGGCTTAAATTTATCCTTCTCACCTCTTTCAAATACTTGATTAATGGCTAGGGCAACTGATTAAAATTAGCTTACTTCTGTTTCAAATGGATCTTTTATTATCAGTAATATTAAATAATTTTCATCATGACAATTTTAATTGACGACAACGCACACTAGCATTTTATATTCTCTATAGTCCTTTATTAACCATGTATTATACAATTAATTATTTAGCCCCATCATTTTACTAATCAGTTTAATAAAAATATAAAATGGGTTTGACTTTGTTCCATGGTGAATGTTCTTACGTTGTACTTAATTTCAAATATGTATGATTATGACTTTTCTTCATCAGAATTTGTCTGCCACTTATCGTCATCATGTCCATTTCTAGACTTTAGTAAGCTATTAATAACATTGGTTTGGCTAAATATTAGAGTATTTAATTTAAGCTCTAGCAGAAGGTAATAAGCATCCAAAACTTATTTTAAAAGGTTATTCCATTCAAAATCTCAAGCCTACTTTTCGCAGTACTTGTCTATTCAAATTTATAAGAAGTCTTTCATATTGAATTTATTAAAATTTATATGTCTAAATCTTAAATATTTTTTTGGACAATGCATTTAGCATTAGGAACTTTAGCTAGTCATTATACTAATCCACCCTCATCTTTTCCAATATTTTTGTTTCCGTACCACAACTAAATTAAGGTTTAATTTCAAATACTATCAATAATTAATTCTTACACAAAAATACAACCGGAGCTTTCTATTTGATTTCAAAATTATAAGTACACGTGTTCTCTTCAAAACGTTTTAAACTATCCTATTTTTCCTTTATTTCATCTTTCACTTGGTCTTCTTGTTCTCCTTCCTCAAGTTTATCAATGGCACAACTCCAAATCCAACGTGAACCATTAATTTCTCCCAAAGTAATGGCAAGACTTCTCTTAGATGAATGTATCCAACCAAAAGCTGGAAGTTATAGACCATAATTTGCTCATATCCATTCAACTCACATATATAAATTCAACCCAACATCCAACAGCCATAAAGCACTCAAACCCAAGTTTTTCACACTCAACTTTAAATTAGGACTAAAAGGACTTACATTAAACTAAATGTGACTATACACGGAATTTAAAAAGAAAGAATAGTGCTTGATAATTGCAAATTGGTCAAAGGGTTCAAGGGTTTTTACCTTGAAGAATCAAGATAGATGGGCAATGATAAGTGATGGAAGAAGGTTTGAGTTAAAATGACGGTGCTTGGGCAAGTTAGGGTCAGCACCGATGACCTGTTACTGTCAGTGAGCCAATCGTAGTTGCTAGCATGCAAGTCAGGTAGCAATAGATAGAGCCAGTGAGGAGATAGAAAATGTGGTGATTTTAGGTGTGAGAAGCAAAGTCATCTTGGTTTATGTCTCTTTAACCCCTTTTTAGTTATCATCATATTCCCCCCTCGGCTCTTCTAAGCAAAATCTAGCTCATTTTCCTCCTGTCTTCTAGCCTAATCTAACATTCCCATATTTGGGCTTGCACTTCATCTTATCTCCCTCTTTCCATTAACACTAAAAACAACACTAATATTCTCATTCACCTAGCTAATGATTTAATTCTTCTATTTCGTTTGCTTATTTTATTTTATATGCATATTTCTATCTCTCTAAACTTGAATTTACATATTATTTTGATAAGGCCTATGTATGAAACTCTTATAAATTAATTTATCTCCTTTTTTTCATCATGATTATTGTTTATGACCAAAGTACGAGTATGTACTTCCATATTTTTTCCTAATTACCAATGGTGTCATAAACAATGTAATAAAGCCTTATTTGGTGATCATTTGAATGCCTGAGCCCTACAATATATATAACAAAAACTAAATAGTCACATTGAATTGCAGGCGGTCAGCTTTATTAAATTCTAAGTAAAAAAAATTGACTCGAATGAATGAGGTTTGGGGTATTAACATAGGAGAACTTGCCAAACATTGGAGAGGCTCATAACTTAATACACAAGTGGAAGATTCAAGATATAGAGTAAAGTCAATAATGGAATCAATCTCATCTATTGTACTGCTAAATCAAATAATCCCAAATCCCCATGCTCCCTAGGATTCTTAACTCAAAATAGCAAATAAGACTTCTTATTCATTTCACCAATCACATCAGCAATGTTGTACTCAAATTCATCTTCAAGCACAATTAAGAAGAATCTTTAAAAATGTTAAGTCCAACCCTTATGTTCATGACTGGGACATCTATCACTCCTAACCTACATTTAATGACTCTCGACCTGCATTTAATGGTGGTGTTAGTTGTGACTAGGAAAGGACATCCTATGATCATAGGGATATTATTAGAAGCATGACTAGGTCCATATGCAACATAACAAAGTCAATAGGAATTAATCCTTTATGATTTGAGCAAAGACATCATCTATTGACCCCCTAAGAGTCTTAACTGATCTATCAGCAAGCTAAACGGTATAGTCAAAAGGTTTCAATTCACCCAATCCACTACTAAGTAAACAGTATATGGTATCCAATTAATGCTAAAACCTAAATCCAAGAGTTTCCTTTCAATTTCATGATTATCGATATAGCATAAAATAGTAGGAACACCATGATCTTTAAACTTAGGTTGAGTGCCAAATTTCAAAATGGAGCTTACTTGTCTACTTAAAAGAACCTTTTAGACTTGTCGTCCTTAGATTTTGTTTTTAAAAGTGGACATGTCTTTAAGGAACTTTACATAAGTAGGTACCTATTTTATCGCTTCCAAAAGGGGGAAATTACCTTCTCTTGCTTAAAGTCTCTAGCATGTCTTCTCTTTGCTTATCATTCCTAAAAGGGGACGATGCATACAAAGTTTGAGGGCAAGCAACCCTTAGCTTATATATGATATTGGAGTTAGGTACATGATACAGCCGCAAGCGCACAGTGGTGTTGTAGCAAATCAATATCGATCCCATAGAGACTAGGTTGATCTATTTAGGCTATGTTCCCTCAAGATATGATAAGCGAATCCACATTTGAGAATGAAATTAAACTAAACAATCATTTAATCTAATGGATAAATAATAATTGGAATTGAACAAAATAAGCAATCACCTAATCCACATATCAATCAAGCACTTCTTCCTTAATTGGTTGCTTTAAAACCGACAATCGAAGTATCACAACCCTCTTTCAAGGTGAAGTGAAATACCTTAAATCTAATCAACTTACCGTTTCTCAAGGGCTCTTGATTAGTTTAGGTTCATTAAGCATGCGATTATTAAGTCTACGATTTCTCGATCAGTAATTCTCTCTTGAGACATCACTCAATCAAGTTAAATCCTAGGATTCTAGCATTTGGGATTTCACCTTTCAGTCCTTCATCCAAATACCCACAACATGCAAGAAAGTGATCAAGTTTCTCACAAGATAATAAACTTCTAGAATTCGATAAAATAATCTAACAATTCCAAAAGCACCAAATGATATCAACACAAGATTAAGAAACTAACAAATGTTTGCATAAATCCAAAATCAAATAACAAAGATAATCAAAATTAATAAACATAAATCTATATTCAGAAAAGAAAAGAGAAGAGAAGAGAAAAGAAATGCTTAGCCAATATAGCGCTTGAATTGTCATGCAATCCCGAGATGGAATCCTTGCAAAATCTTCACTTCAACTCTATCTCTCTCTTTCTCTAATATAATCTAATTCTAATCTAAAAAGAAAGTTGAAGAGAGGAAATGAAATGATGAGATGTGTCTTTCTGCTGCATGAGGGATGGGTATTTGTAGGAAAATCCAATCAACCTTAGCCACACGATGTGAGAAAACGAACAGGCTAGGAGTTACAAATCCACCACGGGCAGACTGTGGTGCCCTCTAGCTTATCATTCTTCTATTCCTCTCTTGCTCCACGAGTATAACAACTAAATGGTGTCCATGGGGAGTCTACATACACTCATTTAGGATCAAATCTGGGGTAAAATGGTCCAAAAACCTGCAAAACACATAAAAAATCATACCAAAGCGCAAAATGGGAAAAAGAGTATAAATTATAACATAAATCACATAATTTTTCCTAAAAATGCAGCAAAAATCACCTTAAAATGATGTATACATTAAACACTTATCAAACTCTCCCATACTTAAACTGTTGCTTGTCCTCAATAAAACGCTATAGAAAATCGACAAGGGGAGATGCATTTAACTCAAAACGGTTGATAACCTCCTTGAAGTAGGCAAGAAGTAGCATATCACAAGTAAGAACAACAATCAATGACAACCCCAAGTGGCGCACAGGACATTTCAGAAATAGGAGAATGAGAAGGTTTTCGAAAAAGTACGAGACCACAAGCTTAATATCAAACTTGATCACCCCCAAAGAACCACAACGCATGTCATGCAAGCACATGGAATTGTAGAGCTAAATGGATCGTTAGAACCTCACTTTTTGGAAATGTGGATCAGTCCCACTCAAGTGTTTAAAATAGAGAATAGGTTCATGCAAGACTCATTCCGAAGATGCAATCTACCATATGCTTGACAAGACTCTCAAATTCTCTACCACTAAAATGCAATGTGCAAAGACAATCAAGAGGACTTTACTTAGGTTGTAATGTAAGTTAGAAGGGTTAAGGAAAGGAGTGGACAAATGAATTTGGGCAATTTGGAGCTACTTAGCCAAGTGAATAGGGAGCAACCAAGAAACCACTAAGAAGCGAATAAGTTCACTAACACTCCAAACCTTAATGAATACAATGAACATATCCCAAGAATGAAATAGGAAATGAGTTGACAAAGAAGGAACTCAAGCTATGTGCATATCTAATGCCAATCATTTAGTCATTTCTTTTTTTCTTTCTTGCTTTTTTTTCTTTGTTTTTGCAACATGATTTTTTTCTTGGTGTTATTTTCTTTTTCTACTGTTTTTCTTTTTTTTCTTTTTCAGGAAATGAAATGAAAATTGTATTTATTGAAAGGTATAGAATCACGAACTATTAACTCACAACCTAATACATATACTCAAGCCAAATAAGAGAGAACCAAAACAAATGCTTAATATCATCGATCCCTCAACAAACTAGCATACCAAAGCCACCTTAAACTTAATTATCCCCAAAACCACCTACTATATAGATGAAGTGATGCTCCATAAACTGGGCTTAAAGGTAGGAATCAGTGTTTGACCAAGGGCTAAGATGAAAGGATCACAACAAAGACAGATATAAGCTCAAAGGGGCTAGCAAAGGGAAACAAACACGTAACACAAGGGTAGGCAATTTGGCTATGTGGCTAAAATGATCAAAGAAAGAAATGTCTCTATCATATCATCCACTATGTACATGCTAATGTGGTTTTGAACAAGACTCAAGGAAAGTTCTAGAGATGCAACATGGAAGAGTCACACACATGAAAGAAACATGAGACTAAATATAATAATTAGTCCAAATAAGGCTCAAAATCTCACGGGATATCTACCAAAGTCTCATTAAGTTCATAAAATGAGTCCATGTACCAACACTAGTGCTAAGGACTCCAAGGGATAGCAATGTTCTCAAACAAGACAAGGGTCAAAATAAGAAATATTAACAAAACGTTCAAAAATTTTAGCACCAAAAGGGATTAGACATCAAAAGATACTCAAGCTCATGAAAGCTATTTTGCTTAAACAAAAGCATCATTGGAGGTTATCTCAAACCAATCAGACTATCCCTGCATATAATCCTATATGCAAACCGAAAAATCGACTAAATGCAACCTGCAAACAAAAAGAAACCCAAAACTATATGCTCTAACAAGAATGCAAACTAATAATTGAAATAGAAACCATATAAACTACCCTTCCCCCATGCCTAGATAAAGCATTATTATTCAAAGTAAGGAAACATAGAGAAGCAGAACAAAAGAAAACAATTGCAGAGTGCACCTAAGCTGTGCGACCTTGTAATAACCAGGGCACATAGAGCATCAGCCACTCCATCACGTTGTCAAGACTCAATTCATTTAATCAGATGCCATTAAGGCACACAAAAGCTTGTCAAACTCCTCAACATAGATTTTCTAAGCATGGCAATAAGAGAGTATGAAAATAATCACAACAAAGAAAGATAGTGCTCTCTTTCACAAAGCAAAACCAGTAGAAGAATCAAAAGAGAAAGCAAAGAAAGTGTTCCACATAATTTTTCTAGGCTTATCCACCATGCAATATGGATTAAGGGAGGCATCATACCCACAAAAGTATCCTATCAACATTTCCACCAAGCATATTAAACATGTTATCCACATGGCCCAAGTCAACATTAGCATCACAAATCTTAGGATTATCAATGGGTGCATCTAAAGAATACTCGGGGGAAATAGAGGGTAATGAACACGTAGGGAAACATGGGAATGATTAAGGGGACTTGGGAAAGCATAATTAGAACAAAGGCTAAAGACTCCTTATACATAAACACATCACGTGACCCCTCCAAAGGAGTCTCATCTAGATCATGCACCTGATCTAAAATATCTTCGGACTCAAAACATGCATCAGAAACATCAAACCCAGCATCAAACCCAAAAGACTCACCCGCCTCAAGCCTTGTGCACTGAGCTAAAGGGAGGTATGAATCATGTAAGGATAGGACAACATCAGTATTTTCCTGGTGATGCTAAGTAAGGTTGATCATAGAATGCATAATAAGGACACAAATTAGTTTGATGGTAAGAAGAGCTACACAAATCACACTGAAAAGGGGCATAATAAGATCTACAATAGAATGCACAAGGAACAGGAAATGAATATCTAGAAACACGACTATCCTTTTCAAACTCAAATGAATCCCAAGCAATCCACTCAAGCAAATAACATGCCTTGTCAACATTTTTACTATGAAAACCCAACACCCTAAAATAGTACGGATTTCACTATTCACACCCTCATCAATAATGTCTAAAATTTCCCATTTACCCACACAATAGCGACTTTGAGCAAGAAATGCATTTAATCACTTAAAATACCTCCAAAATAATTCATGCTCGAATTGGGGGAAATGAAAAATTGCGATTGTTTTTTTCCTGAAATTTTATTTTTTAATTTTCAATTTTTTTTCTGGTATTTTTTGAAAGAAAACAAAATTCTTAGTCAAACATATCAATAAAACCCAATATTCGACACTAGTCCTCAGCAATGGTGCCAAAAACTTGATACGACCACAAGCGTATGGTGGCGTTGTAGCAAATCAAGGTCGATCCCACAGATACTAGGTTGATCTGTTTAGGCTATGTTCCCTCAAGATATGCTAAGCAAATCCAAATTTGAGTATGAAATTAAACTAAACAACTATCAAATCTAATAGATGAATAATAATTGGAATTACATAAAATAAGCAATCACCTAATCCACGTATCAATCAAGCACTTCTTCCTTAATTGGTTGTTTTAAAACCGACAATCGAGGTATCACAACCCTTTTTCAAGGTGAAGTGAAATACCTTAAATCTAATCAACTTACCGTTTCTCAAGGGCTCTCGATTAGTTTAGGTTCATTAAGCATGCGATTATTAAGTCTACAGTTTCTCGATCAGTAATTCTCTCTCGAGACATCACTTAGTCAAGTCAAATCCTAGGATTTCAGTACTTGAGATTTCACCTTTCAGTTCTTCATCCAAATACCGACAACATGCAAAAAAGTGATCAAGCTTCTCACAAGACAATAAACTTCTAGAATTCGATAAACAATTTAACAATTCTGAAAGCACCAAATGATATCAATACAAGATTAAGAAACTAACAAATGTTTGCATGAATCCAAAATGAAACAATAGAGATAATCAAAATTACAAAACATAAATCTAAATTTAGAAAAGAGAAGAAAAGAGAAGAGAAAAGAAATGCTCAACTAAAATCGCACTTGAACCATCGTGCAAAGTCAGGATGGAATCCTTGCAAAATCTTCACTTCAACTCTCTCTCTCTCTCTCTCTCTCTCTCTCTAATCTAATCTAATTCTAATCTAAAAAGAAACTTGAAGAGGGGAAATGAAAAAATGGGATGCGTCTTTCTGCTGCATGAGGGACGAATATTTATAGGAAAATCCAATTAACCTCAGCCACACGATGCGAGAAAACAAACAGGCTAGGAGTTACACCTCCACCACGGTCTGTGGCATCCACCACTGGCTGACCATGGTGCTCTCTGGGTCATCATTCTTCTATTCCTCTCTTGCTCCATGAGTATAGCAACTAAAGGGTGTCCATGGGGAGTCCAAATACACTCATTTAGGATCAAATTTGGGGTAAAATGGTCCAAACACCTGCAAAACACATAAAAGAAGCATACCAAAGCATAAAATGAGAAAAAGAGTATAAATTAGAACATAAAGCACATAATTTTCCTTTAGAATGTAGCAAAAATGTCCCTAAAATGATGTATTTGTTAAGAACTTATCAATACAGTATGGGAAAAGGATGAGTCATTCTCTTTCTCAATTTTAAAGTCACTCTTAATGGCCTTGCATCTTCCCTCCTTACCTTGTTCTTTTTCACTCATTTTATTGTCTACTTCTTTGCCACGCCACATCTTCCACAACAAAAGTCAAGGTACCAAGAGCAGAAATTACCCTGTCTTGGTTAGAGCTCCCCAATGGAGCTTAACAAGGAGGAAAAGCATATCTACCATTTTGAAAACTAGGAGGGGTATGTTTGCTAGACTGGGTTTGAGGATTTTAAACATTTTGAGACCTCCATGAAAACTTTGGGTGATACCTCTAACCATGATCATAGGTATTAGAATAAGGATTAGTAGTTAGAGGAAATCCTTGGGCTCCATTTACTTGTTTAGCTACACAGTCAGGCTTAGCAACACAAGGATAGTTAACAAAAGCATGCATATGACTCGCACAAATCAAACACACACTTGCATAAAAGGCATTACGCACTTTGTTTATGGACAACAATTGATCAAATTGCTTAGATAAAGCATCAACTTTATTAGAATGGCCCACCGAATGTTGAACCTTATAAATTTTGCCTTTACCTCTCAATTGCCTATGCAAATGAGAATGTGAGAAACTTACGTGCAGAAGTGAATTTTCAATCAAATGTTTCCACCACAAGATGTATCAACTATCTTCTTATTTTGTTTATGTAAATTAGAATAAAAACACTAGATGAGTTGCCACATAGAAACCTTATGCTAAGGATAGCTTCTAAACAATCTTTAAACATTTGCTAACTTTTATGCAATTGCATAGCACATCATAGGAAGTCAATTTACCAATAAAGTAAAACTTTCTCAAGAATTCTTTTTCCATTTGACTCCCAGTTGTGACATTTGTCTTAGTGGACAACCATTCCTTAGCTTTATCCTTTAAATCGAAAGGAGAAAGATGCAAATGAAGAGTACCATGAAAGACATTATTTAGAATAACAGTGGAATATATCTCTAAAAATGAATCAACATACTTAAAAGGATTTGGAAACTCTGGCCCATAAAATGACGGAAGCATTTGGATTATGGAATGTTTAGTCTCAAATGGTCCCCACAACATTGGGCATACGAATTCTTATAGGAGAATCATAAGGGGCAGGAGTAAAGTACTTCTTAAGTTGCTTAGGTGGTCGTTTGCTGTAAATCCGCCATCTTTTTCTCAGTTTCACATTTCTTATTTTCCTACTATGGGAACGTTCCATTTTAGGATTGTATTCTTCAAGATGTAAGAACAAACAATGTCTACCATGCATATAACGCACAAACAAAAAAATAGTAGCATACTTTTACCACAAACAACCAAGCAAGATTCGATGTTTTCTTTTATTTTTTAATTAATTAAAGCAAAAGAAAATGAAGAAAATGGATAGCAAAAGAAGAATGAAAGGAAAAAGAAAATCAAAAATTACTAATTGTTCCCTAACATTGGCACCAAGAACTTGATGTGGATCTTTAAGTCATAAAAATAGACCAAAATACGTGTAGCTGCAAGAGGTGTTGTATACCGACTGGTATATGAGTATCGTCTCCCACGAAAAACAATAGTAATTTTAAATTTTACTTTTCTGAATTAAACCAGAGAATGATTCAATGGAGGCATTCAATTATGAAATTAAGTTAAAGAAGCAAAAGAAAAGAAAAAGATCCAAGAAAATAAAGGTAAATCAAATTAGAAAAAGATCTAGGAGTTCAAATTTCACAATGACTTAAATGCTGAATAACTCAAATGACGATTCAATTAATCTCTTGTCCAATCCGCGCTACAACCATTACGCCATCAATTAAAAAGATGAATTATAATTATCATATAATATGGGGGTGTGCAAAACCACTTAACCGGAGTTTCGGTTAACCGGTTTTTCAGTTCAAAATTTTTTTTCGATCCGTAACCAAACCGAAAATTTCGGTTAACCGTTTTTTGAATAGCCGAAAATTTCGGTTAATCGCCGTAACCGAACTAAAAATTTTGGTTAACCGGTTTTTCGGTTCAGTTAACCTATTTTTTGGTTCGGTTACCGGTTAACCGTTTACAAATAATTAAAAACTTATACTTTGTTACCTAAATTTTTCATTTTTTTATGTTTAAATTCTTTTTACAAAAATTAAACTTTGGTTACCAATTATAAATAATAAAAAAGTACTCTTTCTTACATAATTTTTTTATTTTTTATGTATAATTTTTTAAAAAATGAAATTATTTTCGGTTCGGTTAATCGTCGGTTAAATGAATTTTCAAATAGTCCAAACCGTAATCAAATCGAAAATCGAAAAAAATTTCGGTTCTGTTAACCTATATAGTGGTTAGTATGAATTATTCGTGTTAGACTTAACTAATCTTGTTTGTAGCATAAATTATTCAAATTTAAGAATGATAATTTTAAGCACAATTATACAATAACATATTATCCATCAAGGTCCAATGTATAGTTGAGTAGCATACTAAACTATTGAAATCAACATGAATAAACAACACTAATAATCTGCATAGATAAGTTGGGAGCAAAATAACTCAAATTATGCAATAAGGGATAAACATAACCCCAAAAAGAAATTAGTAAATCATTATTATTAGTCAAGGATCCCTCTTGGTCCTAGATGAGTACTTAGCTGGCCATAGTTAATGAAGACATCATAGACGTTGGTCTACCAAACTCCCAACTAGTTGGTATATTCCATTTTCTATGTTCGAACTTTAATACTCAGTTATACGAAATTGTGAAATTTACCACACACTCTCTAACTTGATTCACAAATGATGTGAAAAGAGAAGAGAAAAATAGCTAATAGCTTATTTTCTTCTAAACTCCTCAACTTAAATGATCTTGTCTTATAAAAACTCTTTACTCTCTAGAACAGGTAACCATGTAACATGAGAGATTTGAAGAACGGAAGAATGGATGGATGAGTGAATAAATTATCTTTGCACCTGCTCGTGGCTCCTTTTTATAATACTTTGTTACCACCTCCTCACTATTTCTTTTAGTGCCCCAAAATTAATCTTTTTACAGCAGTTTTAGTCAAATTAGCATAATAAAATGTAGGTCGAATGTTACATTAAGTATGAGATTGACTTCATTGACTCGTGCAGGACGAGGCAAAGATTATAAGCTGAAGGCCCTGGGCTTTTGCATGTGGGAAGGAGGGGTCTGTGCGCTAGGCGTGTTGCTTACTAGGTAGAAGGAAGCTGAAAAAACTGGACCTAGCATGAAAATGAGATAGACAGAGCAAAGGGATGTAGTTGTGTTACTAGCCTCATCAAAACAGCCCACATGACTTGATTGGAGAGAGAGTGAAAGAGAAATGAGCTAGCCTTGGGATAAGAGTGCGAGTGAAGAAGTGGCACGTTAGCCTGGGCTTCTTCATACACTGATTTGCTGAGCATTTGTGTAAGCTGATGCTTATTTCTTGCTTAGAATGGGCGATTTGACTAGATGGTGGGCTACAAGTCAACTTAAAATTTTTCATCTCAGAGAAAAACAGGTTAATTTACCAGCTCTGTACCAGAATTTGAACCTTTTTCCTCACCTAAAAAAATTAAAGGAAACTTACATTATTTCTCTTGAAAATACTTCTCAGTGGCTTGAAAAACAGGTAAAAAAGGAGTAAAATCACATGTAAAATTTGAGTTATCAAGGCTATAGGCAGTGAGTGAGGCAATGAGTGGGCTTGGCTGGTGTGAGCAAGTGGAAGTGGACTAGAAGCAAGGCAACGAGTTTGGCTAGGAAAAGGGACTGACCAATTGCTCGACCCATGCAAAATATGAGTGGGCTTGGCTAGTGTGAGCAAGTTGAAGTAGACTAGAAGCAAGGCAATGAGTTTGGCTAAGAGAAAGGACTAGTGAATTTGCTCGACTCATGCAAAGTATGAGTTGGCATCCAGAAGGGTAACTAGGTAGGAAATAAGAAGGAGGCTTAGGAGGAAGGAGACCGGAGTAAGGGAATATGTGTTCATGAAAGATGACATGTTGAATTATATATGTGGCACTTGTCACAGGATCCAAACATTTATAAATTTTATAATGTAGGTCGGACCTTGTGCTTACTATAAGGAGCTCAGTTTGCAAAACATCGAGAACCAAAAACTCTCTGAAAACTGTAATTGAGAGGTTTAGAAAACAGTTTTTGAACTGATGACAAACCTTTTAAAATAATGGTAGGAAGACTATTTGTGATATAAATAGCCATAAGAAATAGAAGAGGCCAATAAGTTTCTAGAATGTGAGCATCAATAAGAAACATTCTAGTTATTTCAATGATGTGTCTACACTTTTTTTTTAGCAACACCACTATATATGTTGTTTAATATGAGGAGCATTTTTGTGAAAATACATGCCCTTTTGTGAAAGATTCTCAACCAATTTTATCGTACTTAGCCCTCATCACTTTTAAATTTTATATTTTGAAAAGATTCTCAACCAATTTTAAAAGCATGTAAACGTAACAAAAGTATCAAATTTGTTTCGCAAATGATATATCCATGAATAACATGATAACTCATTATTAAACAAAATATAATATTTGCATCCATCTCTAGAATAAATAGGAGATTGCCATAGATCATTATGAATTAAAAACAAAGTTTATCTGAATAATGTCAACCTCATTAAAACATAGTCTGGTAGATTTGTCTAACCAACATGAAACACAATCATTGCTAAACTTACAAGTTCTAATAATGGATTTATTGGAATGTAGAAATCCAAAACCCTATAACTAGTGTAGACTAACCTACGATGCTTAAGATCAGTAGAATGGTGATAACACAAGAGAGCATGCTAGATAGGAGGGAATGTAAAAGGATGAAGATCTCTATCGCTGTCTAATCCAAGGTAGAATAGTGCCCATGGTTTTGTCCTGAAAAGAAATTAAAATAGCATAAAAAACAACTTGGCAATTGTTGCGTTTTAGTTACAATCAAATTATAATTAAATAAGGAACATAAAAAACACATTTTAATTTCAATATTTTACAAGAGGTAGGTAAGATATAATTGCTAATATTGGAAATTAGAAGCTAAGCACCATTGCTCACTATTATTCAAGTAGTACCAATGAAAGGAGCTTTACAAACAAAATTGCCATCATAAGGTGTCATCTGTGCTTAAGCACTAGAATCAGGGTATAAAGTCGTCTATTAACCATCACCAAAAGACATTATAGCAATGAATAGAACCACAGACTCATGAGTTAAATCCAAGGACTCAGAAGTGTGACCTATACTGGATGGAAAAGGGGACACCCGAAAGTAGTTGTAATGGCCCCACCTGAATGTGGCAGGCCTGTCATCGTCGTGGAAATTCGGTTGAAAACACCCACAAGGCTATCTAAACTCATTAACCTTAGCTAACACATTAGTAGGCGAGAGCAGCGAAAGCTCATATCGAAATCTAACTAATGTTCGGTAGGGTGACTTCAAAACATGCACTTATATACATTTCTAGATCAAATCCATAACAATCTTACTAGTGTACATGCAAAATACATTCATAATGCAAATAATAAATATGATCCACTGCATAAACCTACAGCAAGGCCGACATTCCATCTTGATTCCAAAAGGTATTTAGTAGAGATAGCTAGCCTTCTTAATGCTTCTGTGATCCTTTTAGCATTCAAACCCTTAAAAATGGAGAGGTCATGAGCTCTCCGACCATAGTGAATAATCCTTACCTTCCTCGTTGTTACACTTTGCACATTAACCGATTAACACATAATCATGTAATACACATATCTTATGACATGCGAACAAAATATACCATTTAGAATATGACATAAGAGCATGCTCATGCTTTAGAAAAAGGAAATAGAGACTCATATCCTTCATATCTATCATGATCCTGAACTCACAAAACACATATATACACATGCCTTAAGGTGGACAACTATGCTAACTTAGCTGTGCCCATCCCATACAAGGTATGATTCAAGGATCCTCATCTTCACCTAAGTCCCTAAACAAACTCTATTGTTAGTCTATCCACTAAACTAACAATGATCGTCCAATATCAACCATGTCTTCTGGGCTCCTAGTCCTCACTGGAGTCCGATAGAACGCAGAGTTCGCTAAATCAAGCTAAGGCCCGCCCATAAGCATAATTAGTAGACACATCAAAGCAAATTTCTCACAAAGTTCACATACTTGGCATATACGCATAATATATTCCTTTTAACACACATATCCATTTCATATGTAGCTAGAATCAATCACCGTCTCACAAACGTCACAATATATTCCAAATCCGAGCCAAAATTCAATTTCACGACACATCACATGCTTGTAGGTTAATTAAAATTCCTTAGCCTTAGGGAAATCAACTCTAACCCACACAAAGAACCATCATAATTAAAGAGTGACAAGCACATCCTGGTGGCCCAGCTATGTCTCATTCATATGGTGGACCAGTTAGTACCCATTCAAGGTACTAATCAGCGACCCACACAGCTCCACACACAAAGACAACTACTTCTATGACCATAGCTCTAGAATGCGACTGTAATAGCCCAAGGTAAGACATGACTTCTTTCCCTCAAAATTAAAATTTAGTTATATCAAAATCAACTTGCCATAACTTATTGTTCCCCAAAAAAACTTTTATTCACAACTTATACCAAAATATAACCAACCCAAGGCATAATCCAACTCCAAACAACAACAACAACAACACCTCCCAGTGCGGGTGCTACTTTTGCGGGGTCTGGGGAGATCCAAATGTAGGTAACCTTACCTCTACTGGCATCCCTACCCATAGAGAGGTTGATTCTAAAAGATCCACAAAACATAATCCAACCCCAAACAATTTGCATAAAAATCCATCAAATCAAGGCATAATTATACCCAAAATAATTTTCACAAGTTTCCAATAAACCATAAAAATACCTTACTATTTTAATACCTTAAATCATCGCAAACGTGATCAATAAATAATTTATGCATATGAACAATCCATAATTACACCAAATGTAGCATTCCACTAAAAAAATTCATAACTCGAAGAGTACATGCCTAACATTCACTAACATTTGCAAACAAATAAAAAGTATTATTGGGAATTCACCATAGAAATTTTCATAATTTTACTTCAAGCCAATCCTCCACAAAAATTGAAACAGTACCGAAAATTATTGTATAAAACATCACAATTTCAATCAAAAATCCATAACAAATGAAGTACACCTCTAAATTTCATGAAACTTTTTAAAACATTTAGAAACATCATAGAGAACCTATATCAAAAGTTTCAAACTTTTTGGACAAGCCAATAACTACCAGAAAATTCAAACAATAGCAGAAATTAAGCACTAAACAGGGCAGTTTCAGTAAAAAAATTCATAACTCACAAAATACACATCCAAAATTCACAAAACTTTACAAGACACTGCCCAATATCATAGACCACCTATAGCAAAAATTTTAGAAATTTGTGCCAATCCAATAATTCCCAAAAATTCAAACAGTGGACGAATCCAAAGGAAATTTGAAAATTCAACCTACTTTCTACCATCTTATTCTTCCAATACAAGCAATCCAACCAAAAATTCATATTCTAGCATGTATATGAACAAGTTCACAACATAATTATTTATTTAAAACATCCACTTAGCTTAAAATCACAATTAAACATCAAACTCTTAGGGTTGGTTTCTAGAAAGTGAAATTAGGGTTCTAATCTACTAAACCGTAAAACATCAAATTCAAAGCTTCAATTCTCAATTAATTTCTCAAATTTGAGCATAAATAATTGAATTCATCTTATCTTAATCAATTTTAATGTTGGTGAAAGCAAGACTTACTGACCTTAATTTACAATCGAAACCCTAGTCTTTCTTTTCATTCTCCTCCTCCTCCTTCCTCTTCTATTTGTTCCCTTTTCTCCTCTCTATGCGTGTGGTGTGTGTGTTATGTGAATGAACAGAGATCCCCCCTTTTGGTTTCATGTACTAAAATCCCCCTCCCCCTTTTCCTTTTCCTTTTCCTTTTTTTGCCCCCGTTTCCTTTTTTTCTTAGTGAGTTCAATTCTCCTTTTTTTAACGCAAATACCCCCTTTTCTATCTTTTCTTCTTGTTGTTTTCTTTTTCTTTGGGATAAATACTACTAAATGAGAAATAGTTTCTAATTACTCCCAAAAACATAATAATAATACACTAATTTAAGCACACATCTTGTCCAAAATAAAATATGTAAAATATACATAAATCATACATTGCCATATGGATCAAAATTATTGAATAAAAATTATGGGGTGTTACAGCAGTGTTGCTGGAGACAAAGTAAGTTGGACACATGATACTAGTGGGGTTAAAACCCAATAGACCTAGTTGGGTGCATGGTTGTTATATATGAGTATCAAAACATGAAAAATGGGAAATTATATACAACAATACATGTATGCACACTCCAATACTGATTGGAACAAGTGGAGTAATTGTTCCTATAATTGTAATGATTATTCCAACTACTTCTTCCTCCTGAATTATTATGATTTTGATCACTCCAACCTTGTCCACAACCTTAGTTCCTACCATGATTTTAATGAGAGAGGTAGATACGGACAAGGATTGTGCAGCACTTGATTGAGTGATCAAGGTCGGGTGTGTGACCACGCAGTCATCACCACCAAGATGTCGTACGAAGATGTTGCTTTTGGAGTAAATGCCTTGGGAAAAGGTCATTAAAAGTGGGATGAAGTGGGACATAAGTGATAGTAGTGACAAGAGTTTCATATTCTCATCTAGGTCCTAGGATGATGACTTTGAAGGCAAGTGTAGGCCAGGCCCATTAGTTGAGGCCCGACGGCCACTAAGAGCCCTCCCTAAACCCTAGACGCTACCCCCCAATACCTATATAAGGAGGTTTGGGAGGGTTAGCTAAACAGACATACGAATAGAAATATTATTTCTATCTCTCTCCTCACAATTACTTTACCATCACCACGGAGTAATCGGGTTTAGAACGTGGATATTATAAGGCGACTCTAGTAGCCGATGGGATTCATTCTTACTGGAGATTTGGTATTCTTATTGTGGACTATTGTCGACGGTATACTTCCGCATTCAGGTTAGTCCTATTTATTTCCTACAGTGGTATCAGAGCCTAAACCGTTCAGATTAGTCCTTATTAAAAGATTAATAAATCTGCCAACACTGATTGGTTGAAAGCATGCTAATTTCGTTTAATTTGCTTAATTTTCGTAATTATGCAAACTGCTAAAATCAAGAAGCATGCTCATGTTATTATAATGCCCAGAAAGTGTTAAAAACTGTAGAATAGATAATCTGTCCCAAAAGCATGTTTACGTAATTGATTCTGGTCAAAGATCGAATTTTTTTCAGTTCGATTATACAATTATATGCAAGCATGAATAGATAATCTGCCAAACATCAAGCATAATTGTAAACCTGCTTTAATAATCGAATAAAGAAATTAGTTCTCTTTTTCTGATTAAGTTTGGCCGTATAATATAAAGTTTTGGTATTTACTGACTTATTATGCCACAAAAAAAAATCCAGAAATAACATGTCCATCACTGTGTGTGTATGCCTTATGTTTTTACAATGCTTAGACAAATTCATGCTTAAATCACATGCTAAACACGGAAATGCAAGTTTTTTTTTGGGAAAAGACCCATTACCCTAACCCTAAAAATCCCTCGCATAAAAAAAAAGGGAAGGGGGATGGAGACGAACCCGAGACCCGAAACCCCAATCCTCAAAGGAACCCGAAACCCTAACCTTAGTCTGCCTCTGCCTAAGTTCTCGACCTCGACTCCAATAAGCCAAAAAAAAGGGGGAGGAAGACTGAAATAAGGGAACCGAATCATACCCATCAGAAACCACCGAGGAGGGGTGGCGCGTGGCCGTCACGCGCCGCCAACGAAGGTCGTTTCACGATCTTCTTCCTCCCAGAGCCCCTCTCCATCGCCGATCTACGCAACCTTGAGAAAAAGAAGCCGAAAAACACCGACTGAGGAGGCGCGTGAAACCACGCGCCACCGCCTTAGTGGCGCGTTCGACGCGTGGACGTCTTCATTAGGCTTAGATTCGGCTGATCTACACCGTAGTACCCTTGGTTCTCGCCAGTGTGGCATAGATCGAGGCCTAACGGGGTCGGTGGTTGGGGGGGGGGGGTTGCATCATTTGGGTATTTTTGGGGTCAATCGACGACGGCGGTGGTGACTGCCGAGGTCACGCCGGCCAAAGTCCAGAAAGGAGCTTCGTGCTCCTAGCCATGGCGTCGAAGGAGTTCGAGAGCTAGAAAGCTAAACCATGGGCAGAGAGAAGTCGAAGAGAGTGTCGAGAGAATTGAAGGCAGAGGAGAGAGAGAGGGCTTCCAGAGGGTTTCCATTTCGGGGATAAGAAGAAAAGGGGAGGGGGTTAATGTTTTATGGAAATTTTGTGTTTTTTTTAATTTCGTTTTAGGGGCCGGTTTTCATTCGAACAGCTTGGGCCGTTTTCTCCCTTTAGGGCCAATTCTAGGTTTGGCCCAGAATCAATGAATCGACCCAAAAAGAAGACACTCCGTTTATTATTTGGTTCGGCCTAAAATGTTTGTTTTCTGTTTTTGGGTTGTTTCATTCAAGTTATTTCTGTTTCAAAGTTTAGATTATGAATCTGCTCCCATGCTCATATAAATTTGTTTTATGTGGCTATAATTTTTTTATTATCATTAATTATGTTATGATAATTGAGATTGAGAATATAACTTTGTGTTATAAAATGAAACAAAAAAAAATTATATATATATATATATATATATATATATATATGAAGTAGTAGTAAATGAATTAGTTTCATAAACGTTAACAAAATACGTATTCAAAAGTGAATATCTTCGTGATATTCATTGAATTAAAATTGTTAATTAGTTTCACAAGACTTTTAAGAATATTTTATGAAATTAATAATTAAATTAAAGAAACTCCAAATTCACAATTGTGCGTGATGATTATGAGCTTAGCGAAATTTTCGAACGTACATAGTAAATTATGGAGTTTTCTAGGAAATTTAATTATTAAACAATATGTCTAACAGATAAAATATACTTTCAGATATGGCATCTAGAAATATGATAGCATGTATGCAATCTGATGACAAGTTGGATGGTACGAACTATGATGTTTGGCATCTAAAGGTCCAGTTTTATCTAAACAATGATGATATGCTGGACCACTTGACTCCCTCCATGGTTCCTCCAGCTGAAAAAGATGAACAAGGCAGGGATATTACTACAACTGAGCAGTATAAAGAAAACCTGAAAACATACCAAACATGGTTCAAACGCGATCGTTCCGCACGCTACACCATGCTGTCTTGCATGCGGGACGATCTCCTGGGAGAGTTTGAGCGTTTCCGCACTGCTAAGGACATGTGGATACAACTTAAGGTTAGGTTCGGGCAGACGTCTGCTACAAGGTTGCGTACCTTGCAGCTGAAATGGATGCAATATACTATTGACTCCAGTCGTAGTATCCCCGAACACCTTCGAACCATGAGTGCTATGGTTCGAGACCTTAAGGCTGCGGGGCAAGAGGTTTCTGAGCAGGAACAAGTCCTGAATGTGATTAGGGCTCTTCCCAATGATAATGGACATTGGAAGAGTTTTAAAACATTCATGGCACACAGCGATCATATCAACACTTTCGAGGCAATCTCCAAACACCTCGAAATGGAGGAAGAGCGTTTAAAGCAATATGCGCCTTCCAGTATGGCATTCGTTGCCAAAGGATTGGGGCCTAAGAATAGGAAACCTTACCATGGTAAGAAACCTATGAAAAGCCCTCGTCCTCCTCAGAACTCTCGCTCTAATGCTGGTACTGCTAAGAAGCACAAGACCAAGGGCAATGGAGCTAAGGATATGGCACGTGTGAAGTGCTATAACTGTGGGAAGAAAGGCCATTTCACTCGGGATTGTCCTGAGCCAGCTAAGGTACCTACTTCCACTAACAATCCTGAATTATATGTTTGTTCCCATGCATTCGTTGCTAACTCTCTTCCTCAATGGATTGTAGATACGGGGGCAACAAAGCACATAGTTCAAGATAGGGCAGGAGTCGTGGAGTACCATCGCTACTCGGTGGGTTCACGGACTGTCGTACTGGAGAACGGCAACGAAGAAGATGTCCTTGGAGTAGGAACATACCAGCTCAAACTCCGTGGAGGAAACAAGTTGCTTCTTCATGACGCCCTCTATGCACCTGGGCTGCGATGCTCCTTAGTCTTTTATGTTTCTTTAGTAAGATTAGGTTTTGTTTTTGGTTTTCGTCCAGACGGTTTAGATTTGTTCTATAATGGCAATTTGTTTGGCCAAGCAACTTTGAAAGGAGATTTCATTGTTTTGGATTTGGATGATAACTATAATAATATATCCTCTGCTTATGTTTCTTATTTCGACTCCAATTCTGAATCTGTTAAGTGGCTTGCTAGACTTGGCCATGTAGGTCAAGATAGAATAAATAGGCTAGCTAAAGAAGGTCTCCTAGACCGACTCACAAGGGTTAAGTTACCTAGGTGTGAGTCATGTTTAGTTGGAAAGGCAACTATGAAACCTTTCGGCAAGGCCATGAGAGCATCTAGTCCCTTAGAATTAATCCACTCAGACATATGCGGACCCATGAATGTTAAAGCACGACATGGGGCTATCTATTTCATTACCCTCATAGACGATTATTCACGATATGGGTATGTGTGCTTGTTATCTCACCGCCACGAGGCACATGATATATTCAAATGCTTCGTAGCTGAAGTAGAGACTCAATTGGAACGTAGGGTTAAGATCCTTCGAACTGATCGAGGTCATGAATACCTCTCTGATATGTTCAAAGAGTTTTGTGAGGAAAAAGGTATACAAAGACAGTTAACAATTCAACGCACTCCACAACAAAACGGTGTTGCGGAACGCAGGAATCGTACATTGCTTGACATGGCCATGTCAATGATGGCACATGCTAGTCTCCCTATCTGTTTCTGGGGAGATGCACAGCTTACGGCAGCCTACATACTCAATCGTGTGCCAAGCAAGAGTGTACCTGCCACACCATATGAGTTATGGTTTGGTAAGAAGCCATCCTTGGACCATTTACGCCCATGGGGTTCGGCCGGCTATGTGCACAACCCAACCCATAAACATGGGAAACTTGGTCCAAGAGCCACCAAAATGGTGTTCATTAGGTACCCCGCACAATCAAAAGGATATGTGATGTACGGGGAACATCCAAATGGTGGCATGACAGAAATAGACTCCCGCAATGTTGATTTTCTCGAGGATGAGTTCCCGACCATTGGTGAAGTCAAAAAGGATGTCGAACTATTTGAGCTACAGCCAGACATCCAACCATCATTCGGTGAGGGGGAGAATTTGGATTCTAACCAAGTCACCGAAGATGGTATGCCTCCTCTATCCAGAGGGAATGGGGGAGACCTGCCTAATCAGGAAATTGAGATTCGTCCTCAATCTCCTGTACATGAGGAAAGTCAACTTGAGAGTGAGGTCCGTCCCCAATCTCCAGTTGTCGAACATGTAGTAAGTCCACATGTTCAGGATCCCACGCCCCAGAGGGATAGTGGGAGTAACTTTCCACATGTTCAGAGTCCCACACCCCTTAGAAATAGTGGGAGGGACACCTCAACCGGGTAGACAAACAATAAAGGCCCTAGGCGCCGAAGGAGTGAACGTGGAAGAATTCCTCGACGATATTTTCAAATCGAAGGGGAAATATTCCTATGTACTCCCTTGGAAGTCGAGGAGCCTACCTCTTACCAAGAAGCAATTAACTCACCAAGCCACAAAGAGTGGATGGATGCCATGAGGGATGAGATGGACTCGATGGCAAGAAACAAGGTTTGGGAACTTGTTGATCTTCCACCCCAACGTAAATCTATTGGAAACAACTGGGTTTTCAAGATAAAACGTATGGCAGATGGATCGATCGACAAGTTCAAAGCCCGTTTAGTGGCGAAAGGGTTTACACAAATTGAGGGTGTAGATTTTGAAGAGACATTTTCTCCTGTGGTGAGATTTGCCTCTATTCGCCTACTCCTAGCCTTGGTTGCCCATTTGGACTTAGAGTTGTTTCAAATGGACGTAAAGACTGCTTTTCTCAATGGCAGCCTTGAAGAAGAGATCTACATGGACCAACCCTTTGGTTTTGCATCAAAGGGGCAAGAAGACAAAGTTTGTCGTCTTAAAAGGTCCATATATAGTCTTAAGCAGTCCTCCAGGTCTTGGTACTTAAGATTCCATGAAGCCATAACCTCTTTTGGCTTATCCATGGTTTTGGAGGACCATTGTGTGTATGTCAAAAGATCAACTGGAGGGATTATGTTCCTTACCTTATATGTTGATGACATACTATTGGCTGGGAATAATTTGGAGATGATCGAAGCTACTAAAAGGTGACTATCCTCCGTCTTTGAGATGAAGGATATGGGTGAAGCCAGGTATGTCCTAGGTGTGGAAATAGTAAGGAATCGTCCCAAGAAACTCTTAGGTATAAGCCAAGAGACATATATCAAAAAGGTCTTGGAACGGTTCCGCATGCATTATTCCAAACCCGTAGACACTCCAGTTGAGAAGGGTTTAACCTTGAGCCTTGACCAATGCCCAAAAACAGACAAAGAGAAAGATGCTATGAGTAATGTCCCCTACGCTAGTGCCATAGGGAGCCTAATGTACACCATGTTATGTACACGGCCGGACATTTGCTTTGCGTTTGGTTTGGTAAGTCGTTACCAAAGCAATCCTGAACAGGCTCATTGGCAAGCTGTTAAGAGAGTCATGCGTTACCTGCGTGGTACAACCGACTTGGTCCTATGCTTTCAGGGCGGGGACCTTAAGTTGAGAGGATATTCAGATGCTGATTGGGGTCGTGACCCGGACGAGTCCAAGTCAACCTCAGGATATGTGTTCACCCTGGGTGGGGGGGCCATATCTTGGTGCAGTAAGAAGCAAGACTGCATAGCTCTGTCGACCATGGAAGCAGAATATGTCGCATGCAGCCTAGCCACGCAGGAGGCAATATGGCTTAGGAGCTTCCTCCAGGATCTTAATCTCACTCCAAGAACTGATGATCTTGTAGAGATGTTATGTGACAATACAGCTGGCATCCAATTCGCCAAGGATCCGAAGTTTCATCGGAAGACCAAACACATCAAGAGGCGTTATCACTTCGTGCGAGACGCCGTAAAGATGAAGGAAGTTGCCATCAAGTATATACCCACTAACAAGATGATCGCCGATCCATTAACTAAGCCAATTCCTAGAGATGCTTTCAAAGCACATTCGTTGAGTCTAGGACTTCGTAGGGTTTAGTTTTGGATGGAATCTTGTTATGTATGATAGATACGTTCTTCATGTAAAAGGCGTTTATGAAATAAAGATTAAAGTGTTCCTTTTTCTAAATGTTTTGTAATTTATCTGTTAGACATGGTGAAAAGTCACAGGCTTCTGATTGGCCTAAGTTACACAGGCAATCGCCCTTACGCTTGAGTAGTGGGCAGGATGAGACATAATCATATTGACACTAGGTGTGCAATATCGATAACTCATACTGAAAGTGTATGAATGAGGAATAGTCGCCTTAGTAAGACTAAGATAAGACTCAAAAGAATCGAATATGAGATAAGTTTTCATATTGAAGCCATAAAAGCCGAATCTTGAGTGTCAAAGCCAACATTCAGTATGTTGATCTAGTGGCACAGGTTAGATTTTTGAGTAAAAATCTAGACTGACGATTCGCATGGCATAAAGAGTGACGAACCCAGCTAAGTGGGAGCTATGTCGTGACACACATCTCATACTGTGTGTGCTTGTAAGACGACCCATATGTGGGGTGACAATTGAACTCCCTTTGACTTGTCACTGTGTGACCCTATAAACGATGACCCTTTGACTTAAAGCTATGATATTAAGTCGAAGCTTAATGATGCTACTTTAATGTGATTCTCAAGAGCCACGATGTATACGGTTCAGCGGGAACACGTTAGGAAAGCAATTAAGTTAAGATGAGATTTCATGAGTGTTTAAGGGAAATCTATCCACCATCACCATATCAAGCCCGAGCGATTATGTTGAGAACATAATCATATGATATATCAGGCATAAGGGACTAAAGATGCCACTGGTGATGTCTTGGGATATTTTTGGGGTATCGTATTTTGTGAAGGTGTTATGTTAGTTGGATGGTGACTTAATATAACATTATTTGTTATCTTCAGTCGCACGTCCTATTCCCAGTATGGAATGTGAGGAGACATGATTCATGGGAAACATATGTTGTAAACGGCCTTTTGTGGCTGAGTGGGAGCTGTAGGCCGGACCCATTAGTTGAGGCCCGACGGCCACTAAGAGCCCTCCCTAAACCCTAGATGCTACCCCCCAATACCTATATAAGGAGGCTTGGGAGGGTCAGCTAAACAGACATACGAACAGAAATATTATTTCTATCTCTCTTATCACAATTACTCTACCATCACCACGGAGTAATCGGGTTTAGAACGTGGATATTACAAGGCGACTCTACTAGCCGCTGGGATTCATTCTTACTGGAGATTTGGTATTCTTATTGTGGACTGTTGTCGACGGTATACTTCCGCATTCAGGTTAGTCCTATTTATTTCCTACAGCAAGGAAATTAATCGTGGCCAAATTATCAGTAATCGACTTAATTTCATCTAGATATACATCCATAGCATTATTTTCACCCTTTTTGATATTAGTTAACATTCATTTAACTTATAATACACGAGCCATGCTAGAATGCATGAGCTTGTCCCAAAAATGATGAGGTGAGTCGATCATGAGTGTTAATTAATTCCTCAGTTGAAAGAGTGGCAATGATCCATGATCGAATGCTTTGGTTCACACAAACATGCAAGGGTTGACTTACTGGATATCGTTAGTCACTAATATAGTGGAAGGATGCATGAGAATGAACCATCCACAAACCTAAGTAACCCATACGAAACAAGGACGGTGGTAGACTATGTTTGCCATGTTTTTTCTTTAGTGTAAAAGTTAGCACAAATATTTAGACTAAACTTAAAACTTGACAGCAAAATAATTAGGGCATACCCTAGTATTTCCCTAAACTATTTATAATCTTCTAAGTGTATTCAGTATCATACAAGAACACTCTTTAATCATTTAGGAACAATCCCTTTCTATATTTTAAAAGATACGTCTACTCTTTTTAAGCCAACACTAATAACCTATGACAGTTAGAGCCAAGTACAGCTATTCTACCACCTTCTACTTCTAACCAAGAGCAACACTCTGCTCCCCCCATTTTGTGAGGTCACAGTGACTATACACTTCACTTAGTGTGTGCAGTAATACAACTTTACTGTGATTACAAGAGAAAAAAATATATGTTCATGCATTTTATTCTCCTCATAACATAGAACACATAGCAAGCTATCAGAGCATGTTCTAATCCTTAGTATTGTGTCCTTGTTATCGGTTTGTACTGTAAAGTTAGCCATACAATGAATGCAAATTTGCAAATTCTTGAGTAAGACTATCTCATATAAGAGTTATTGTAAGACAAACTCCTTCAGAAATGACTTTTTTAATGTTTTGCAATGACTAATAATATATTTTGTAGTAATTTATTAATTTAGAGGTGAGAAATAGTTCATGTAGAGGGGACTTTTATTATAGTCACTCTAAATGATTTGTTAGTGATCTCAATTATTATTAAAAGTCACCATAAAAGCATTTTTGGCTTGATATACTTTATGTAAGATGGTCACATAAAACACTTAATAATGCACATCTAGGTACCCTTATTTTGTACCAAACTAATCCACACAAGGGTACCTGGGGTCTAGACCTGGCAAAACTGACCCAACCCGAAAACTTGACCCGAACCCGCTCGAAAGTTTTGGGTCTTGAACACGATTTTCTTAACCCAGATCTAAAATAAACCGATGCCGAAAAACCCACAAATTTTTGGGTCAAACCTGACCCGAATTCGAATCCGCCCGCTCAACCCGAATACTATATCCTTATTTTTTTATTTTCTTTAATTTTTCTCCCTTAACAATAATAGCTTTTCTTTATAATGAATCCTTTAGAGAGATGTTGATAACTGTCACATCCCTTCGCAAATTACACAGTGGTCCCCGTTCTTTCCCGAATTCATTCCCATAAAATAACACCGTATTTATATACAACTTATAAATGGAACAGTTTTAGAAAATGTACATGAAATATCTCATCTTAAAAATTCAATTTAGAATATTGCAAGTGTTAAAATGTTCAAGTCATACAATTATATTCTCAGTGAAATGAATACGTCTCATCTCATTTTAAATAATATAACTCTGTAACAATATAAAACATTGATGTTATAATTAATAAATAATTGTAATATCTTATGCATCTATAATATTCTTTCATTTGGCTTCCTTCTCATTGGTCTCAAACTTGATGTCAGTCTTAGGCAATTGACCAACTTATGTTCGTGTTAGGATCGGTCAACTAATAAAATACACATGATTAGGTAATAGCAAGTTAATTAACAAAATACTAAATCATTTAATGGGTTATTAACAGGTCAAACCGCTCCAACCCATTATCATGCCAAGATTTTGATTTGAACAAAAAGAGAAATAACTCACTAAAAAGGCGCTCCAAACCTGTTGGGTTAACCGGAAGCCTGTAAAACCTTAATACACCAAATTCGTATTTTATCTGAACCTGAATACCCCCGACCCTTATTTTACCCACCCGCTTGAATTGGCAGGTCTAATGAGGTCTCATGCCTTGTAATCATGCATAGCCAGATTCGAATGTATAATGCCCTCCATTGGTGTTCATCCATTTACTTTTAGTCAAGTAAAACCCAAGTTGAATTAAATCCTTGGTCTTCAAAATTTCCCCCTTGCACAACTATCTTTAGCTGACTATACATAATTCCAAATGAATGCCATTGGTGTGTCTACCATGTTAAGTAATCTTCTATTGTAGATGATGAATGTCATATTTGCATTGGATTTCATGATTGTTTGGGTATCATTTTAGGGGATTAGTGTGCAACTATATGATATATGCTCCTATTTCTTCTATAATGCATGGTTCTGCTTCTTTTGACAATATTTACAGATTTTGACTTTGTGTGCAAAGTTATGTGTATAGAATGATGATTTTGGGGCCTTGTGGATCAAAGAAGGTAGCAATAATGGCCCAAAGATACCCACCATGGACGTTCCGTTGTCAGAACCACGATTTAGGAGGATGCCGGAAGAAGAAGCGAGACAAGCAAAAGTGAGCAGCCTGACCAGTGGGCACCATGACTAGGACGTGGAGGCCACCTTGGCCAAGTCCTCGTTCCTCGAGTCTCCTTGTTTTCTTCAAGATTGTTCGACTTCCCTGTAGCATTTTCACGATGTATGGCCTATTCGACTTCCCAACGAATTTTTATGCTTGGCAGCAACATTTCTGCGATAGAAGGCCTGCTTTCAAGCTTATTTCAAGATCTATTCCATTCCACTTTTCAACATTAATCATCTAGATTAGGATTTAGATTTAGATTAGAGTAAGAAAGAGTGAATTGAAGTGGAGATTTACAGGGATTCCAGCTCAGGTTTGCGACGACTGTTTAAGTGCGATATTGGCTGAACAATTCTCTTCCCTTCTTATCTCTTTCTCACCTAGGATTTATGTTCTGTAATTTGGATTACCATTTGTTGGTTTTGATCATGAATTTATGCAAGTACTAGTTAATTTCTCGATCTTGTGTTGATCTCTTTTGGTAGTTTGCAATTTGTTGGATTGTTTTATCAAATATTAGATGTTTATTGTCTTATGAGAAATTTGATCAGTTTCTTGTGTGTTTGAGGCATTGAGTGAAGAACTGAAAGATGAAATTCAATACGGGAACCTTAGAGCTTGATTTGATTTTGTGGAGTCTTGAGAAAGTCACACCAATTGAGAAGCCACAAATTTCATAATCGCATGTTTAACTAACATAAACAAATCAAGAACCCTTGAGAATTGGTAATTGGTTAGATTTAGGTATTTCACTTCACCTTGAAAGTGGGTCATGATACTTCGATTGTCAGTTTTAAAACAACCAATTAAGGAAGAAGTGTTTTATTGATATTTCAATTGGGAGATTGCTTGTTTATATAATTTCTTGATTATTTATCCACTAGATTAGATAGTAGATTAATATAATCTCAATCTCAAATTTTAATCTGCTTAGCCTATCTTGAGATAATAAAGTCCAGTAGATTGACTTAGTCCTTGTGGAAGACAACCTTGAATTGCTGTAATGCCATCGTGCACTTTGTGGCCCCATCAAATTTTTAGCGCTGTTGTTAGGAACTAGTGTTGAATGCTGGGTTTTTCTCGATAAGTTTGACTGAACATTTTGGTTTTGCTTAAAAAAAACCTAAAAATTTAAAATTTTAAAAAAAACTGAGAAACAAAAAACGATGGCTATTTTTCTTTCCCCCAACTCAAGCATGAATTATTTTGGATGTATTTTAAGCAATTAAATGCTTTTCTTGCTCAAAGTGATTATTATGTGGGTAAATGGGAATTTTTGGACATTGCTAATGAGGGTGTGAATAGGAAAACCCCATGCTCTGTTAGAGTATTGGGGTTTTCTTGTTGCAAATTATGATGAGGCATGGTATTCGTGCGAGTGGATTGTTTGGGATTTAGTTGAATTCAAGAAGGTAGTCGTGTTTGTGGATATTCATTCTCTAATCCTTATGCGTTCTATGCTAAATCTTATTGTGCTCCTTTTTGGTGTGACTTGTGTAATTCTTTTGACCATGCTATGAATTCGTTTTCTTATTATGCATGCTATGCTGAACCTAACTTTGTATCCCCCATGGATAACACTGAAGTTGTCATAACCTTACGTAATTTGTCCTTTTCTTTAGCTCAGTGCGTAGGGCTCGAGGTGGTTGAGCCTTTTGGGATTGTTGTTAGGTTTGGTGTTGTTGATGCTTGTTTTGAGTTGGAAGATATTCTACATGATGTGCATGATCTAGTTGTGTAACACCCTGAATTTCAATTCCTTTCTTTATTACTAATATTAACCAATGTGGCAGCGAAAAAGCTAAGGAGGGTGTTACTGCCGTGTTTCCTTTGTGGAAACACCAGGCTGAGTAACGATAAAACTTAATGCAAAATATTCTTCAGTAATACCTTAATTAAAAGATTTCAACCACAGTTTAAGCAACTACTAAACTTAACAAAATTCAATACAAGTCTTTTCTCAAACACAACTACTTGATGCAACTATTCACTTAAACGTAAGAACATAGCTCCAATTTCGGATCCCCAATCCCATGCGCGATCACTTCACCTGAAAACAAAATATTTTACACGAAAATCAGATAAACTCAATAACAATCACCCCTAACAATCAGGGTACGCACATAAATTCATTTTTAAGGCATTTTATGGGAAGGGAAGACAACCAAACCACACTTATTCATTCTTAGTTGATGCAACAACCCACACGTATATATTCTTAGTGATGCACACATTTCTACCAATCTTTTGCATAACTTTCTGTTTCTTAAGAGTAACCGACCCCACTGGGTGTCATGGTTTGCGCTTGGATTTAACGCAGCTGCTTAACTTAAATCCTAGCCTATCGTCGACTTGGAAGATTACCGTTTAAGCCTTTCCTCGCCTGTTGTCAACATGGACAGTTACGATGAACCTGGCCCACGTCCCAACATGGCATGTGGCCGCTCACATGCATGCACTTTTACATGGGGAAGGTTAGTGGCCTTCAATATCATAACATAGTTCACAGTCTCACCCACATCATCATTTATTTATACAATCAAGCTTACCCTTTTAAATGTTAAATTAACATACACATTTCATTCTGATTAAATTCGATCCCGAATGCATTTCCATAACATATATACTTTCATTTTCAACACAATCCGTTCAAATGGCCACGATCGTTGACAAGGTAAAATAATTCAACCCAAGCCACGCATATATTTCATTTCATGTTCAATCAGTACAATCTAGAATTCCATAAAATAAACGTTCAAAGGTAGATCTCACCATGTTCATCACACACATTTCTCAAACAACTTCAGGGAAGGGTAAAGCGTGATTGTTACATGGAATCCGTACAATTACGGGCTCAGTTACTTAATTGGGTGTACTAATTAGCACCTGGGCCAAACCAGTGTTTACACTCAGTCCAAATCCCGATGAACCATAACTACAGCCCATTCTCTACTTATGATAATTTTTCTGCAATTTTTCCCCAATTATCCTACACTATCACTAGCTGCCCAGATTTGGGCAGCCCTCGGTAATTCGGCCATATCTCACTCTATACTACTGAAATTTCCTTGATTCAAAAACTAGATTACTCAGCACATCCCAACCTATCTACGATAAAACTTTTGTGATTTTCTGAATAGTACAACTTTGAGGCTTAATTTTTAAAGTCAAGTTAAAAACTGTCCCCTAACCAGTAACATTCTGCCCCACCCCTAAGCCTAACATGAGTCTCTTTTGGCCGCGATTTTTATACAATCACATCCACAACAACGCCATAGCTATCCCAATGACCCTACACACTGACTAATCCAAGTCAAGTCAAGATTCTTATCTTTTAACCGAAACAAAATTCAAATATGCCATCATACTCACCTTGGTTCGGTTTTTGGGAGAAAAACGATTGGATCGTCACTCCCTTAAGGGTAGAATCTGAAAAAAATAATTAGAAAACTGATATTACAATTTGCAGACGTGGAACCAATACCCGAAAACATAATTTACACAAAATTTGGAAAATTTGTGTGGATGGGGTGCATAGACTGCACCCCACTACCTACGCCAAGGAAGAAAAAAACAGGGGAAGGAGAATGCCGGTCGCCAATAGATTTTCTGGGGGCGGTGACGGCGGATGCTGTTGCCAGTTGGCTATTGGTGCTGAGGGGGGTTGCTGGGTCGTGGGAGGGAGAGAGAGAGGGGGTTATGAGTTAGAGGGAGGGAGAGAGAGGTGTGAGGTTTAGGGAGATTAGAGAGGGGAAAATTAAAAGAGAAGGGGGGGGTGTTTGTAGCCGGCTAGGGTAAAAAAAAACCGAGAGGGAAAAGTTTTAAAAACATCTTGGGCCAAAATTACTAAAGAGTTCACCAAGACTTAATCCAAAATTGGGTAATTAAAGATTTAAGCTTGAGGCGTAAATAATAAATCCAATAATCGATAAATCGAGAGGATATAGCCCGAATAAAATTTTCAACCCATTCTTTTCTTGAAAAAGATAAAGTTTTGAAAATAAATCATGGAGGAGAAATCTTTTGCATTGACTTGGATTATGAGGATCGGTTTACGTCACATGATTCCCCAATTTGAATTTCTAGAGTGTTACATACTAGCCCACTTAAGAAAGTTTCGTCCCCGAACTTCAACAGATTGGCAATGCTATCATCATGAAAGTGAATTGCTGAGGTTTTACGCACTACCCCACTTAAGAAAGTTTCGTCCTTGAAACTCATATGCGCTAGGTTATGGGAACAAGTGAGGGTAATTGTCTTGCATCTCCTGCTTTGGTTCCCAGGTTACTTTCGACATCTTGTGGTTGGGCCAAAGGACCTTCACTATGGGCACCGTTTTCTTGCGAAGTTCTTTCTCTCGCCGTTCCAGGATCTGTACTGGCTGTTCCTCACACGACAGGTCTTCTTGAAGCTGTATAGGGTTGAGCTCAATTACATGAGAGAGATCCTGGATGTACTTCCGTAGCTGTGACACATGGAACATGTTGTGTACCATTGGAAGTTTAGGCGGCAATTGGAACTGATATGGTACCTCCCTAACTCTTTCTAAGACTAGGTATGACCTGATGTACCTTGGGCTAAGTTTTCCTGCCATACCAAATCTTGTGATTCCCTTAGTTGGGGATACATTGAGAAACACCTGATAACCCACTTGGAATTATAAGGGCCTACGCTTTCGGTCGGCGTAGCTTTTATAGTGGCTCTACATGGCTCTCCTTCGTTCTCAAATCACCCGGATCTTATCAGTGGTGGCTTGGATTAATTCCGGCCTAATGGTAAGAGCTTCATTGATTTCCTGCTAGCATAGCAGAGTTTTGTACCTCCTCTCATATAATGCCTCATATGGGGCTATCCCAATGCTCGCGTGGTAACAGTTCTTATAGGAGAACTCGATCAGTGCCAGTTGTTCGTCCCATGCTTTCTTGAAGTCCAGCGCAAGCCCTCAGCATGTCTTCCAATGTCTTAATCGTGCGCTCTGTCTTCCCGTCCGTGGTTGGATGAAAGGTAGTACTGAATCATAATAGTGTCCCAAATGGCTCCTGTAGCTTTTGCCAGAAACCCGACTGGAATCTGGTGTACTGGTTTGACACTATGCAGTTGGGCACTCCATGTATCACACTATTTTTTGAAGGTATGCTCGAGTTAATTGGTCCAGAGTCCAGGTATTTCTCATGGCTATAAAATACGTCGTTTTTGTGAGTCGATCCACTATTATTCAAATTGCATTGTTCTTTCTTTGAGTCAATGGTAAGCCTACCACAAAATCCATGGACACTTAATCCCATTTCTACTCAGGGACGTCCAGCGGTTGCAGAAATCCGGCCAGTTGTTGATGTTCAATCTTCACCCTTTAATAGGTTAGGCACTTTGCCACATAGTCGGCTACTTCCTGCATCATGTTGCTCCGCCAAAATATTTGTTTCAGATCTTTGTACAATTTATTTCCCCTTGGATGCACAAAGTGTAGAGTATTGTTTCAATCTTCTTCTTGAGCACTTCTACTGCGAGAACATACACACGAATTGTGGAATCTTATGGTACTATCCTTATGTATCACGAACCTGGGTGCTTTCCCCACCAATATCTCTTCCCTAATCCATTCAAGTCGAGGATTCGTCGCCTGTGTTGTTCGAATGTCCTCTATGAGGGTTGGCTTTGATTCCATGGCACAAAGCATTGGCTTGGTCTTCGGGGTGATTACGTTAAGCTCCAACTTTCAAAACTCCTCACACAAGTCACCAGGTAGTGCCAATATGCAGTTTAGTGCTGGGTATGGTCAGCAACTCAATGTCTCAGCCACTACATTAGCTTTTCTCGGGTGCTACTAGAAATGGACATCGTAGTCCTTCAGGAACTCCAACTACCTTGTCTGCCTCAGGTTCGGGTCCTTTTGCGAAAAGATTTATTTCAGACTCTGATGGTGAATGAAAACCTCACAGTGTACCCCATACAGGTAATGCCTCCAAATCTTCAGTGCGAATACAATAGCCGGTAACTCTAGGTCGTAAGCCTGGTAGTTTCTCTTACGAGTCTTCAGTTGTCGTGTGGCATAGGCTATATAACATGATCCTTATGCATCAGTATGCATCCCAACCCACTCCTAGATGCATCGCTATATACCACAAAGTCCTTGTCGGTGGTGGGTAAGGCCAATATTGGCGCACTCTTTTCTTAAGGCTTTGTAATGCCTCATCGCATTACTCCGTCCATTCATACTCAGTGACCTTTCGGGTCAGATTGGTAAGCGGGGGGGCAATCTTTGAGAAGTTTTGGACAAATCTACGTTAATACCCTGCCAATCCCAAGAAACTCCTCACCTCTGACGAGTCCTTAGGTCTTGGCCAGTTTGTTACGGCCTCTATCTTCTAAGGGTCCACAAACACTCTCTCGTTAGATACCACATGCACAAAAAATACCACTTTACCCAACCAGAATTCACACTTTGTAAACTTGGCATAGAGCTCGTTCTTCCTCAACAGTTTTAGAATGGTCCTTAAATGGTGGGTGTGTTCCTTTGGAGTTCTCGAGTATATCAGTATATCATCTAGGGTGTGCAAAAAAATTTGAAACCAAAAACCGAACCAAAAAACCGGTTAACCATGTAAATTTTTCAAAAACGTCAGTTCGGTTAACCGAACCGAATTTTTTTTTTGTTTTCGCTTCAATTACGATTCAGATTATTTGAAAATTCGGTTAACCGGAGCTTAACCGAACCGAAAATAATTTTATTTTTTAAAAAAATTATACATAAAAAAATAAAAAAATTTGGTAAGAAATTGCCCTTTTTATTATTTATAAATGGTAACCAAAGTTTAATTTTTATAAAAAGAATTTAAACATAAAAGAATGACAAATTTAGTTAAGAAAGTATAAGTTTTTTATTATTTGTAAAAGGTTAACCGGTAAACGAATCGAAAAATCGGTTAACCGAAATTTTCAGTTCGGTTACGGTTTGAGTTTTGGACAAACCGAAATTTTCGGTTAACCGAAAACGGTTAACCGAAATTTTCGGTTAATTTTCAGTTCAGTTACGGTTCAGAATTTTTTTGAACCGAAAAACTGGTTAATCGATTGTTGGTTAACCGAAACTCGGGTTAACCGGTTTTGCACATTCCTAATATCATCTATAAACACAACCACAAACTGGTCTAGATAGGATTTGAAAACTCTATTCATAAGATCCATGAATGCTGCTCGAGTGTTAGTGAGCCCAAAAGGCATCACTACGAACTCATAATGCCCATACCAAGGGCGAAAGGCAGTCTTAGGTATATCGTCGTCTTTGATTCGAAGTTGGTGATGCTCCACACGAAGGTCTCTCTTAGAGAAAGTCCTCGCAACTCTAAGTTGGTGGAAGAGGTCGTCTACCCTAGGTAAAGGGTAACGGTTTTTTACCGTTGTCTTGTTCAGTTCGCTATAGTCTATGCCTAACGTCAAAATTCCATCCTTCTTTTCCACGAATAATACCAAGGTTACCCATGGGGACGCACTCTGTCAGATATGCCCTTTTTATAACAGCTCGTCCAACTGTGTCTTTAGCTCCTTAAGCTCCGCTGGTGCCATTCGATGAGGTGCCTTAGAGATTGGGATGGCTCCGGGTATCCTATCGATGCAAAACTCTATTTCTTTAAGGGGTGGCATGCCAGGGATCTCCTTTGGGAATACATCCGGGAATTCCCTCACTACTGGAATGTCTTCGAGGAGGATTCAAGACCCTCAGTGTACACTACATTACATAAGAACCCTTTGCATCCTCTTCCTAACAACTTGTGGGCTTTCATCACTGAAATCAGCTTCACTCCCTGTCTTGGACGTTTGCCTTTGTGTAATACTTTCTCCCCATTGGGCCCCCTTAGGGTGATTCTTTGTTTTGGACAGTCTATCCGAGCCTGATATTCTGCTAACTAATCCATCCTGAGGATGACCCCAAAATCAGTTAACTCGAAGCTATATACGTTGGCTAAAAACTCAAGGTCACACATTCGAATAGGGCAGTTCTCATATAGTTCGTCACACCTTACAGTATTCCCATAAGGGAGGATCATAGATAATATGGAGGATTAATGGGTTGGTACTGGCCCTAGTTTCTCAACAAGTTTAACAGAAATGAAAGAGTGTATAGCATCTGAATCAAACAAAACATCTACGGGTTGAGGTTCGATTGAAAGTGTATCTGTTATAACGTTTGAGGCATCCTCCGCTTCTTCCTTGCGCATCACACAAACTCTGCATCCATTGTGCCGTGGCGGTTAGTTGGGAGGTCGAGCCTGATTCAGCTGAGGTCCTCAGCCTTACTGGTTAGGGTTAGCTGTCTGGCCACCCCTGTTGTGGTAGTGCTACTGGGATTGCTATCATTGTCCCCTATGAACTTAACTGGCAGGAGGTGGGGGATGTTGGTAAACCCGGATCTGATGTTGCAGGCTCCCACAGTGGAAAAACCTCTTGACTGAACGACACTCCTGGGCGTAATGTCCCGGCTTCCTGCAAGCATTGCAGGTCACCTTTGGCCAAGCGTTAGAGTGTTGACCCCCATACATGTTGTTGTTGGGGTGATGGTTTCTAGGAGGCCTCTTGTACAGCTCTTGTGAGTGAAAATTTTCTCGCTGATCTCCCTTGCTCTTAATTCCGTGCTACTCAATGAAGTAATTGCTTCTCTCATTTATCGCCCTCTCTACGTTGACGGCGGTATCATATAGGTCCACGTAGGAGGTGTACTGGCATACTCACATTCTCTCCTTGATGGTGGGGTTCACTCCGGCCTTGAACCGGTTCATGTTAAGCCTCTCTTCGGCTACAAAGGCCAACGCGAAATGGGAAAGCTCCATAAACTATGAGGCATACTCTAGCACATTCATGACTCCTTGTTGTAGCTACATGAACTCGTTCTCCTTCTCCTTCTGGAGGGAAACGGGGTAAACGTGATCCTTGATCAATTCCTTGAACTTTCTCTAGCCAAATCTAGGCTTGTATTGTCTCTCTCGCACCGTGGTGCACCATAGGTCAACCTGGTCCTTCAGGTAAAACACCACAAAGCTCACTTTCCACTCTTGAGGGCATTGGAGGGCGTCAAACAACTTCTCTATGCCCTGAATCCAGTCCTCAAAGGTTTTGGGTCCGGGGTGCCATTATATACATGTGGGTTATGACTTGCAAATTTCTTGAACATATAGGAATTATCCTGCTCAACCTTCCCTTTCCCTAGCCTCCATCAGCTTATGCAGATGCTCATTCTGGCGCTACAGCTATTCCCCTTACTTCAGTAGTAGCTTCAATAGTAGGAGGTTGGCAAGTTCTATCCCAATAGGTGGGTTGGTTTTATCCACCTTACTATGAGACCCATTCCTATTCTTGGGATGGGGGCTTTCAATTGCTCTCGAAAATGGGACATTGGGATCTCTAGGTTCATGGGGGTCCTTACGACGAGGTGGGGGCCGAGTCTGAGATTCGTCATCGTTCCCCGCCATCTTGTTTGGGAAATAAGTCGAGTTTAGTTCCTCTCCTAATAGTTCATGACACACGTACTACTATAATTCAGTAAGACATTGTATACTACCGTATCATGGAAAGTTTAACGTATACTTTCGTTCATAATCATATCAACTTGGTCATGCTCATGTGGTCTAGTCACTTTATTGCATGCCTCATGTACATCACATTAGCATTACATTCACAAGGTCGACATCATACAAAATTAACAACATTGGCATTCAAGTGTCTCAAAAGAAATTTCAATTGCATTGTTTTAAACCTCAAACATTCCATGCTAATATTCTTCATTACATCAATGATCAATAGCTTTATTAGCCCACAGTGGCTTAACAAAAGAACGGAAAGATAGCTAATAGCATAGTCTTAGAAAGCGAAACTTTTAAGCAACTACTAGCTTCTATTAGTCAAGGGAATCCATTGGGTAGGTACCCTGACCCATATGACCACATCTGCCCTGCTTCCAGCAGGGGACCTCAGGCTCGAGTTGTTCCTTGTCTAGGTCTTCCTCTTGATCTTCCTCCACCAGTTGTTCCTCTTCTGGGTCCTCGCCCTCTAAGGGTTCCTCATCTTTTAGAGGCTCTTCCTCAGGTTCTTCCTCGGGGTCTTCTTCCTCTATGGGGTCCTCTTCAGGGTCATTCTCCTCTAATGGTTCCTCCTCAGGGTCTTCCTCTAGATCTTCCTCAGGGTCTTCTTCCCCCATTGGGTCCTCCTTGGGATCATTCTCCTTTAATGGTTCCTCCTTAGGGCCCCCCTCGGTTTTCCTCAGGTTCATACCCAGCTGAGGGTTCCTCTCTAGGGCTTCCCTCCTCAATGGGTTCCACCTTCAGCTCATCGTCACTACGCTTAAGCTCGTTCTCCCTTACAGACTCATTATCCTCAGTATCCTCCTCTGGTGGTGGTGGTGGGGTGTCATCTTCAGTGCCAGGGGTGCGAGGCTCATCATAGAGACCTATGTCTATAAGGTATTCCACCAACCCATCCATATCCATCCCCATAGGTTCCCATTCACACAATTAGCACCCTCCAGCAAAATGATATGACCTATTCTTAGTGTGTAACTCCTCAACCCTATAACGCCATAGTGGGTCACTTGAAAGGGTCTTAAGGAGGAATAGGGCTTGGTTGTGGTTAAATCTCAAGCAGTCATTCGGGATTTCCAATAGTCTTCGTTGGATAAAAGTATGAATTCGCTTTAACTGGCTCTCCAGGCTAACTCCAGGTATCTTCCCCATCCTCTCATAACGACAATGCCACCCCATGCATCCACAATGGCGAATTGGGTTCATCTTAGACATTAGTAAGTTCGCATTAGATACACAATTACAAACAAATAATCAAGCATACGCAAACGTGCTCCCCTTTTCCCCGTCCTACACTCACACTCGTAGTAGTCCTTAGGTCTACAAGTTTTAGTTCTTAGTTAATTACAATCTTTTTGGTGAGTCTTAAGGTCAGTCAACCTGAGCTCTAATACCAGTTTGTAACACACCGAATTTCTAATTCCTTTCTTTATTACTAATATTAATCTATGTGGTAGTGGAAAACCTAACGGGGGTGTTACTGTTGTGTTTCCTTTGAGGAAAAGCTAGGCTAAGTATCGATTAAACTTAATGCAAAATATTCTTCAGTAATACCTTAGTTAAAAGATTTCAACCAAAGTTTAAGCAACTACTAAACTTAACAAAATCCAATGCAAGTCTTTTCTCAAAACAACTACTTAATGCAACTATTTGCTTAAATGTTGGAGTTTCGCTCTAATTTCGGATCCCCATTCCCATGCGCAATCACTTCACCTGAAAATAAAACATTTTACATAAAAATGAGATAAACTCAATAACAATGACCCCTAACAGTCAAGATACGCACACAAATTCATTTTTAAGGTATTTTAGGGGAAGGGAAGACAACCAAACCACACTTATTCATTCTTGGTTGACGCAACAGCCCACACTTATATATTCTTAGTGATGCACACATTCACACTAATCTTTTGCATAACTTTCTGTTTCTTGAGGGTTAGTGATCCCACTGAGTCTCACGACTTGTGCTTGGGTTTAACACAACCACTTAACTTAAATCCTGACCAACTGTCGACTTGGACGGTTACCGTTTAACCTTTTTCGGGCCTACCGTCAATATGGATGGTTATCCCTAACCTGACCGATGTCCCAACAGGGCATGTGACCACTCACATGCATGCACATTTACCCAGGGAAGGCTAGTGGCCTTCAATGTTATAACATAATTCAGAATCTCACCCACATCATCATTTACTTATACAATCAAGCTTAACCTTTGAACTGTTAAATCAACATACACATCTCATTCTGATTCAATTAGATCCCCAAAGCATTTCCATAACATATATACTTTCATTTTCAACACAATCCGTTCAAACGCCCATGATCATTGACATAGCAAAATAATTCAACCGAAGCCACACAAATATTTCATTCCACGTTCAATCAGTACAATCCATAATCTCATAAAACAAAACATTCATAGGCAGCTCTTACTATGTTCATCACATACATTTTTCAAACAACTTCGGGGAAGGGTTAGGGCATGATTGTTACCTGGAACTCGTACAATTACGGGCTCGGTTACTTAATTGAGCCTACTAATCAGACCCTGGGCCACAACAGCGTTCACACTCAATCCAAATCCTTAGTCACCATAACTAAAACCCACTCCACACTTACGATAATTTTTCTACAATTTTTAGACCCCCTTAGGAGTTCCCAACTACAGCTGAATCTGAACTCAGATTCAGTTAGGATCTGGGCTCAACTTCCAGAGCCCGTATCTCTAGTTCCTGATGTCAAAACTACCAGTTTTTCCCTATTCCGAAAAGGTGAGTCTATCCTCTACAATTCTTATGTTGAGTGCTTTCCCATAATCTATCCAGAATTAGGTCGTTTTCCCTAATTAAACTACGCTGTCACTGGTTACCCAGATCTGGGCAGACCTTGGTAATTCGGTCATATCTGACCCTGTACTACTCAGTTTCCCTTGATTCAAAAACTATATTACTCATATCCCAACCTATCTACCATAAAAATTTTGTAATTTTTGGATTAGTATAACTCTGTTGCTTAACTTTTAAAGGTAAGGCAAAAACTGTCCCCCAACCAGTAATATTCTGCCCCACCCCTAATTCTACCATGAGTCCCTTTTGGCCATGATTTTCATGCAATCACATCCACAACAATGCCATAGCGATCCAAACGACCCTACACCCCCACTAATCCAAGTCAAATCAAGATTCTCAACTTTTAACCGAAACGAAATTCGAATATGCCATCATACTCACCTTGGTTCGAGAATTGGGAGAAAAATGATTGGATAGTCACCCCCTTGAGGGTTAGAATTTGAAGAAAAAAACAATTAGAAAACTAATATTACAATTTGCACATGTGGAACCAATACCCAAAAACATAATTTACACAATATTTGGAAAATTTGTTTGTATGGGGTGCATGGATTGTACCCCACTACCCACGCCAAGGAAGAAAAGAGAGGGGGGAGGAGAAGGCCGGTCACCTGGAGATTTTCCGACAGCGGCAGTAGCAGGTGCTGGTGGTGGCCGGCTATTGGTGTTGTGGGGGGCCGCTAGGTCGGGGGGGGAGAGAGAGAGAGAGAGGGAGTCGTGAGTTACAGGGACAAGCCTGAGGTTTAGGGAGATTGGAGAAGGAAAAATTAAAAGAGATAGGTGGGTGTGTATAGTCGGCTAGGGTCAAAATAAAAGAGGGAGGGGAAAGTTTTAAAAACATCTTGGCCCAAAATTACTAGAGAGTCCACCAAGACTTAATCCAAAATTGGGTAATTAAATATTTAAGCCTGAGGGGTAAATAATAAATCCAATAACCTAAAAATCGAGGGGATATAGCCCAAATTAAATTTTTAACCCATTTTTTTATGAAATATATAAAGTTTTAAAAGGAAATCGTGGAGGAAAAATCTTTCGCATTGACTTGAATTATGAGGGTCGGTCCACGTCACATGATTCCCCAATTTGAATTTTCGAGGTTTTACACATTGAGACTTCTTTAAAGGGCCCATGTGATGTATTTATGTATGAGGAGTCTCATAGCCTTGGTTTTGATGATAGTATTCTCCTAAATCCCATTGATCACTCACAAGCTTCCACTCTTTTTTCCCTACACTTCCCTTACCCTGAGTATTATATTGTTGTGCTTGTTGATAATTATATGATTTGTAATGCCACTATGGATTTGGGCTATGAGGATAATGTGTTTGATATGCTTGGTGGGAATGTTGATGATTATCTGTCCCTAGGTTAATTTAGAGGGTATGATTCCTCCATTGACCCTTATTATGTATGCCTAGAGGGCTTGCATAGGAAAGTCATGTAGACTACATTCTTTAGTTCTTCTTATGATTTTTCTAAGGCCTTTGATAAGGTTAAGAGGATACTTATTATCTTTAGTGTGATTTTCATTATTGCCTCTTACCTTGTATTTTCTAAATTGTGGTCCTAGGAGTTTGGTAAGCTCTTGCGTGTTTTGACAGCATCTAATTTGATGGGTCGTGTCTTGAAGTTGTGATGGAGTGGTAAATGTTCCATTTGCCCCATTTATGAGGAGGCTTAAGCTTAGGTGTACTCAGCACCTAACTTGGTGAGATCATTATGTTTGGTTCTCTTTCCCTTCTCTTACTTTCTTTACTTTGAATAATAATGCTTTATCTAAGCATAGGGGAGATGGTTTAATGTTTCTATTTTGGGTTTTAGTTTGCATACTAGTTAAAGCATATAGTTTTGGGTTCTTTTCATTTGCACTAGCATGTTGTATTTAGTTGCATTTAAGATTGCATATAAGATTATGTGTAGAGATGGTGTGGATGGGGTTGAGATCCCCACCAATGCTATTTTATGCTGTTTTTGTTAGGCATAACAAGCTCCATGATTTTGATTGACTTTTGATGTGTAACCCTTTTGATGTGAAAAATTTTTGAAGGCTTTGTGAATGAATCTTATTTTGGCCCTTGTCTTGATTGAGAACGAAGTTACCCCTTGGAGTCTTAGACACTAATGTTTGCATATGAGCTTCACTTTAAGAGCTACATGAGACTGTGGTAAACATTCCGTGAGACTTTAAGCCTTCTTTGGACTAATTTAATATATTTAGTCTCATGTTCTTTCATATATGTGACTCTTCCATGTTGCATCTCTAGACCTTGGCTAGACTCATGTTCAAAACCACATAGAGGCATTCTTTCTTTAATTGTTTTAGTCACATACCCAAATAACCTACCTGTGTGTTACATGCTAGTCCCCTTTGCTAGCCCCTTTGATCCTATATCCGTCTTTATTGTGAACACTTATTATTAGCCCTTAGCCATACATAAAAATTTGTAACCTTTTGGCCAAGTCTATGGAGCACCACGTCATGTATGTGGTGGGTAGTTTTGGAGGTAATTGAGTTTAGGTGGCTTTGGTATATTGGTTTGTTGGGAGGTTGATGACATTGAGCATTTGGTTTTGTTCCCCTCTTGTTTGGGTTGTGTATATATGAAGTAGGTTATGAGTTGACAATTAGTTGTATTATGCCTTTCAATAGTTGAAATTCTCATTTCATTATTCAAAAAAAGAGAGGAAAAGAAAGAAAAAAAAGGAAATAGAAGAAAATTCATGTTAAAAGAAGAGAAAAATAAGAGGAAAAAAAAGAAAAAAATTAATAATTGATTGGCATTGGATATGTAAATAGCTTATGTTCCTTTTCTGTCAACTCATTTCCTATAGAATTCATTTGGGTATGCTCATTGTATTCTTGCGGTTTAGAGTATTGGTGAACTCTATAGTTGCTTGGTGCTTTATTGGTTGCTCCTTAGTCACTTGGCTAAATAGCTCTACACTGCCCAAATTCATTAGTCCAATCCTTTCCCTTCAACCCTTTTAGCCCACATTACAACCCAAGTAAAGTCCTGTTGATTGTTATATGCATATTGCATTCTTAGTGGTGGAGAATTTCATAGTATTGCCATGTATATGGTAGATTGCATCTTTGGAATGAATCTTGAGTGAACCTATGTTGTAATTTAAACACATGTGTGAGAGAGATTCACATTTCTTAAAAGTAAGGTTTTGTCGGTCCATTTGGCTCTAATAAAGCTGGTGGACTTATATTTCTTCAAAACCATTCATCTTCTTCTAATTTTAAAATGTCTTTTGCACTATTTAGGATTGTTGTCCATTGATATTGTTGCTTGTGATATGCTGTGAGTTGCCCAGCCTGAGGAGGTTATTAAGCTTTTTGAGTCCTATATGCATCTCCCCTTGTTGGTTTTATCTAGTGTTTGCTTAAGGACAAGCGTAGCTTTAAGCATGCACAAGTAATGAATGTCATATTTGCATAGGATTTCATCAATGCTTGAGTCTCATTTAAGGGGATTAGTCTGCTTAATTGTATGATTCATGCCATCATTTCTTCTATTACGTTTGATTCCGCTTATTTTGAGAGTATTTTACAAATTTTGGCTTTGTGAGTGAAGTTATGTGTGCGGAATGATTTTGAGGCCTTGTGGACCAAAGAAGGTAGCAAAAATAGCCCGAAGACACCCAACATGGACGTACCATAGCCGAAACCACAGTTTAGGAGGATCCAAGAAGAAGTAGCAGAACAAATAAAAGTGAGCAGCCCGACCAGTAGGCACCATGGCAACGACATGTTGGGGATCACAGACCATGGTGGCCCCCTTCCCCTAGTTGCCTTGTTTTCTTCACAGCAGTTCGACTTTCCAACGGTTTTTAAATTTTGCTGCAGCATTTTCGCGATAAAGTGGTTGTTTTTAGCCTCATTTTAGGATCTATTCCACTCCACTATTCAACGTCCATCCTCTAGATTAGGATTTAGATTTAGATTAAGTAAGAGAGAGTGAATTGAAGTGGAAATTTGGAAGGGTTCAAACCTATGTTTGCAACGACGATTGAAGCGCGATCTTATCTACGCAATTGTCTTCCCTTCCCTTCTCTTTTCCGATTTTAGGATTTATGTTTTGTAATTTAGATTGCCATTTGTTGTTTTGATCTTAAACTTATGCAAGTACTAATTCATTTCTTGATCTTGTATTGATATCTTTTGGCTGTGTAATTAATTGATTGTTTTATCAATTCTTAGATGTTTATTGTCTTGTGAGAAATTTGATCACTTTCTTGCATGTTTGGGGTATTAGGTGAAGAATTGAAGGTGAAATTCGATACTTGAACCTTAGGATTTGACTTGATTTTGTGGAGTCTTTAGAAAGTCACACCAACTAAGAAACCACAAATTTGATAATCGCATGCTTAATGAACTTAAACAAATCAAGAGCCCATGAGAACTGTGAATTCATTAGATTCAAGTATTTCACTTTGTGATACATCGATTGTAGGTTTAAAAAGAAGCAATTGAGGAATAAGTGCTTGATTGATGCATGAATTGAGAAATTACTTGCTTTGTATAATTTCTTGATTACTTATCCACTAGATTAGTTAGTAGATTAATTCAATTTCAATCTCGAACTTTGATATGTTTAACCTATGTTGAGATAATAAAGCCCAGTAGATTGACCTAATCCTTATGGGAAACGACCTTGATTTGCTATAATGCCGCCATGAGCTTATAACCCTGTTAATAGATAGCTAAACGATGACTAAATTTGTGATATTGGGCATCATAAAGTAGAGACCCATATTAGAGAATGAGAGATTACATTAGAGAAATGGCGTGAATGAGGCCGCACAGGGGTAGGGTTTTAGGGTGATGAATGATGCTCACATTGTGAGTTGGGGAACCAAGTCTATGAGAGATAAAATGTAAAGTCTTTAGAGTTAGGAGATTGACTTAGGGGAAGACATAAATTATTTTTAAAGAATTGATGAAATTATTGAAATAAATGGGCATTGTGGAAGGGATAAGCTGTTACTGGTGTTAGCCAAGATAGTGGGTGAAAATGAGGGATGTCACGATTGTGAGGTGCCATTATAAACAATGAAAATTTGAATTTGAGTGGTTACACTAGTAGGAGAGAAAGTTGGCATGCTCGGTTCAGTTGTGGAGGAGGATAGTCTGAGACTAGGTTCAACCATGGAGGAGAAGAGGCCAAAATAGCTAGAAGGAGGGGATGTCAGTCATAGTGTGAGATGATAAAGAAGGAAGAAGAAAATTAGGGTTTAGGAGAAGGCTATGATACCATGTATAATAATTAAAGTGTCTACCTCAACATGGGTGGTTATACATGTATTTATAGTAAATACTTAATGTTTTACATGGGAAGACTAGGTTATAAGGCCCTACAACACAAGGTTACATATACACTATATTATCTAGTCAAGATTTGAGGGGTCACTTTGCTTCTACTTTGTTAATTAAAATGAGGCATCCGAAACTCATATTTTATCCTCTAATATGCTAATTTACCATGACTCTACTTCATGCAAACAATTACCAATTGATTCCTTCCATTACCTAAAGACTTTCTTCAATAGTGGCTTTACTTGCACAATGTTAAACCCTTGTGTTTACACTATAATGTAAACTCATTAATTACCCTAATGTAAATGCTTAGACAAAATCTTCCAATGTCAACTTTTAGCTTGGTAATTCTTTAGTTCGCTAATTCTCTTGATTCTAAGTGTATACAAAAACAACAACAACAACAACACCTCCCAATGTGGGTCCGCTTTCGCGGGGTCTGGGGAGATTCAGATGTAGGCAACCTTACCCCTATCGGTATTCCTACCTGTAGAGAGGCTGAATCCAAGCGACCCACAAAACACGATTTGGTAAAAACATTTTATGGAAAAAGGATTTTGGGAAAGCATTTAATGAAGAAATGAAGAACACAACAGCCAGAAATGAGTAAGATACATAAGAAAATCAAGTTGTCGTAGCTATGAAAACAAAGGAACAATAAAGTAGATGAGGGAAATATACCTTAATAAACAGAGGTAAGTAAGCGCTGATTCTTCATAGATGAACGTACTTCCTGCAGACAAACACGACACCACAGCCAAAACTACCCTACTGCAACTGAAAGACCGATTACGAGGCCACCTCTCTGCGATATAAGATCTTAATCCTATCCTGCCAACGTTTCCTATCCTGAGCCACATCCTCCATCAAACCTATAACTCTCAAGTCCTCTATAATCACCTTGTCCAAACTCTTCTTTGGTCGTCCCCTCCCTCTTTTGCCTTCGGGGATGTTAATTCTCTGACATCTCCTTACTGGAGCATCCACGCTCCTTCTTTTCACACGACCAAACCATCGGAGTCTTGATTCTCTCATCTTATCATCGATGGGGACCACTTTAACTAAGTCTCTGATAACCTCATTCCTAATTCTGTCTATCCTCGTATAGCCACATATCCACCTAATCATCCTCATCTCTGCTACCCTCAACCTTTGAACCTGAGTCTTTTTTAGAGGCCAATACTCTGTTCCATACATTACAGCCGGTCTAACTATAGTACGACATACTTTGCCTTTTAATTCTACCGGCATCCTCTTATCACACAGCACACCTGAGGCATACTTCCATTTTTGCCAACCCACTTTTATTCTATGGTTAACATCTTCGTCAATATCCCTATTCTACTGAATGATCGAGCCTAGATACCTAAACTTATCGACCTTTGGTATCATCATCCCATCCAAGGTGACTTCACCCCTCACCTCAACCCTTTCACTGAAACAGCAATGAAGGTATTCCGTTTTCGATCTACTAACACGGAAACCTTTAGATTCCAAAGATGTCTCCATCGCTCCAACTTGTCATTTACGCCCTTTCTGGTCTCATCAATAAAAACAATGTCATCTGCGAATAGCATACACCATGGTAACTCATCTTGAATCCCTTTTGTAAGTTCATCCATAACTATAGAGAAAAGAAAAGGGCTTAAGGCGGACCCCTGATGCACGCCCATACCAATAAGGAAGTCATTTGTGACCCCTCCTGGCGTCCTAAGACTCGTCTTACCTCCTATTTACATATCCTTAATAACTCGAATATATACGGGTGACACTCCTTTCTTTCTCAAACATCTCCGTAATACTTCACGTGGAACCCTATCATATGCCTTCTCCAGGTCAATGAACACCATATGAAGATCTACCATTCGATCTCTATACAAACCCATGAGCCTTCTAAGGAGGTAAATCGCCTCTAAGGTCGACCTGCCTGGCATAAAACCAAATTGGTTCTCTGGTATCGAAATATCTTTCCGTAACCTTCTCTCAATCACCCTCTCCCATAACTTCATAGTGTGACTGACTAACTTCATATCCCTAAAATTATTACAATCTTGAATATCCCCTTTATTCTTGTACAGCGGAATGACTGTACTATACCTTCATTCTTTAGGCATCTTAGTTGTCCAAAAAATAACATTGAAAAGCTACATAAGCCACTTTAATCCTACTCCACCTAAACTCTTCCACACTTCCACTGGTATCCGATCTGGACCCTCTTTCTTCCCATTGGACATCTTCTTTAAGGCCTCTTTAATCTCGTCCTTGCTGATGCTACTACACAATCGCGGATCAATTTGCCTCTCACTACACTCTCGTTCCCTACTTTGGACATCTTCCATCACTTCACCATTGAGAAGTTTGGAGAAGTACCTTTGCCATCTCGCCCTGATTTCTGCATCATTAGACAACACCTTTCCATTTTTATCCTTGATGCACCTCACAACACCCAAATCCCCTGTTTTTCTTTCTGTAGCCCTCGCCAGTTTAAAGACTTCCGTCTCCCCTTCCTTGGTCTCCAGTCTACGATATAACCTCTCATACGCCCTGCTCTTGGCTACAGTAATAACTTTCTTAGCTACCTTCTAAGCGGCCTTATGTCTACCTCTACTAATCTCTCTCTTTTCCTCCGCTCCATTGTTCATGAAAACATCATATGCCTCTTTTTTCTCCTTGAATTTCTCCTTTACCTCCTCGTTCCACCACCAAGCACCCTTCATTTTGTTTCCACCTCTCCTAGAAGTACCTAGGATTTCTCTAGCCGACCTTCGAATACATTCTGTCGTTGCTTCCCACATTGGGTCTGCATCCTCTACCTGCCTCCAAGCACCTTTTTCAGCTATCCTCTTCGCTAATAACACAACGTTCTCCTTAGTAAGGGTCCACCACTTAACTCTAGGGTCCCCAACCCTCCTCTTCTTCCACTTAGAACATTTGAACTCCATATCCAAAACTAGCAACCTATGTTAGGTTCCCCAATGCTCACTAGGAATCACCTTACAATTCTTACACAACCTTCGATTATTCGCCCTAATGAGGAAGAAATCAATCTGGGTTTTTAAGGAGCCACTCTTAAAGGTAACCAAGTGGTCCTCCTTCTTCTTAAAAAAGAAGTTTACCACAATCAAATCAAATGCCACTGCGAAGTCCAAAAGATAAACTCCCCCGTTGTTTCTCTCCCCAAAACCGAAACCTCTGCGAGTCGTGTCATACCCGTCCGAGTCAACACCAATATGACCATTAAAGTCTCCTCCTATGAAAAGCATTCGCTCTGGGGGTACATCTTGAATGACCATGTCTAAATCCTCACAAAATTGCTTCTTGATATCATCCGGCAAATCCATTTGAGGAGCATAAACACTAACCACATTTATGAATTCTGAACCCACCAGAACCTTAATGGCCATAATTCGGTCACTCTTACGCCTGACTTCCACCACAAAGCCAACCCACTCCTCATCAACCAAAATGCCAACGCCATTCTTAGTGCTATTTGACCCCGAATACCATAGTTTGAACCCGTCAACTACTCTCGCTCTAGCCCTACCCACTTAGCCTCCTGAACACATGCTATGCTAATCCTACGTCTGCACAAGTATGCAATTGATAAATAAGTGCATGATTCAACCTTTAACTAATTCTTATAAATACATGCACGCAAATTTACATGCAAATACAATTTTATTTAGTCAATATATAATTTACAATGCCTACAAATCAATGATATCATATAAAATAATTTTTTTACATAAAGAAACCTAATGTTCCATGGTTACATGGAAAATCACAATAATTACTATGGAAATCAAATATTGTTTTTCACCATAATATACTCAATTCAATATTTCATATACAATAGATCCTTCTCAAATGGGCCATAACCATTCAATGAATTATCTATCAGAATTTTAATGCATTTTTTAGGAATAGAAGCTGGGTTGTTACACATTTTAACATCATGCATCGATATATGGGAGTGAGTATCTTTAAGTTGTTCATTAAGCAATGGAAATTTGCTTAAAGTAGACATAGGGGCTATTCATCGATCTTTGAAAAATTGTTTATTGTAATGTTTTTAATTTGAATGGACCACAAAGGGCATACATGCAGTTACTATATAACAAGGAAGGCACAAGTTAAACCTTGGACCTAATGTATTTAAGGCCTCGATGTTAACAGCTATTATATATGTTAAAGCGCTCATTTGCCATTGCTAATTAATTTTTAACTTTAATGGTTAAATAATTTCTTAAGATTGTCCATGATACAGCCGTAAGCGCACAGTGGCGTTGTAGCAAATTAAGGTCGATTCCACAAAGAGTAGGTTGATCTATTGGGCTATATTCGCTCAAGATATGCTAAGCAAAATTCTAATTCAAGTGCTTTTGATTAACAACTGCAAACAAAATTTTCTATTTCAAATATGGGAAAACGCCTAGAAACTTTCATAGTTATGAAAGGGAATTGAATTAAAATGATAAACATGTGCCTTTCTCTAATTGGTTAATTTCTACGAATTTCAATCGATACAGAAATTCAGTCTATTATTTCGAAATCAACTGAATTTGCCTAAACTAAGCAAATGTCGCTTTTTCAAGCTAATTTGACTTAATCTAAGTTTAATATTTTCGATTACTTAATTCGAGTCCTCCTAACCTGACAATCTCTCCTCGAGACGATGCAACGATAGGTTCTAACAAGCAGTCCAACCACCAAATGTCACCTTTTAGTTTTTTGAGCAAACTTTGGCTGAAAATTCACTAACAACATATATAACACTTGACAGAACGAAATCAAACCAATCAAAAAGATAGCATAATTCTACAGATTAAAACATGATCCAACTATACTTTTATAAACTAACATTTCCTTAAACAAAAATTAAATACTCACAAATGATTAAATTAAACATCTAACTACTCTAAAATGATAAATCTAAAGAGGGAAAGAGAAGAGAAGAGAGAAGAATTGCTCAGCCAAAAATTACGCTTGAATCGTTGTGCGAACTCGGGATGGAATCCTTGCAAGTCTTCACCTCAACGCCGTCTCTCTCTATCTAATCTAACCTAAACTAATCTATATCCTAACTAATGGAATATGGAGGAGAATGGAATGGATGGGGTGTCCCTTTTCTGCTGCTGAACGGGGCAACTTATAAAACAGTTCGAGTGTTCTCAGCCACATCATGAGGGAAAATGAAGAGGCCGACAGTTACAGGCCTACCACGGACCGTGGCATCCACTAAGGGCTGACCATGGTGCTAGCTGGAACTCAAGTCTTCTTCTCTTCCACGGGCATAGCAATTTAGCAGCATCTGTGGTGAGTCAAAATACATCTAAATGAGGGTCAAATGCTGGAGAAAAACGCCTAAAGTCCTGTAAAACACATCTAACAACCATACCCAAGCATAAATCGAGAATAAGAGTGTAAATAATAATTTAAACACAATATTCTCCTAAAAACGACACAAAATAGTCCTAAAACAATATACATCTTAAGCACTTATCAAACTCCCCCATTCTTAAACCGTTGCTTCTCCTTAAGCAAACACTAGACAAAACCGACAAGAAGAGATGCATCTAAGACTCAGAACAGAACAACCACTTTAAAGTAGGTAAGTTACAGCATATCAGAAGCAAGAATAGCAATCAACGGCAACCCCAAATAGTGTGCCAAACATTTCAAAATCTCAAGGTGAAGGTTTTTGAAGAAGTATAAGATCACGAGCTCAATATGAAACTTGATCACCCCTAAAGAACCACAAAGCATGTCATGCCAGACATGAGATTTGTAGAGTTAAATAGACCGGTATAACCTCACTTTTGGGAAATGTGAATCACTCCCGCTCATGTGTATAAAATATAACATAGGTTCACTCAAGACTCATTCCAAAGATGTAACCTATCATATGCTTGCAAAGACTCTTAAATTCACAACCACTAAAATGCAATATGCATAAGACAATCAAGAGGACTTTATTTGGGTTGTAATGTGGGCTAAAAAGGGTTAAGGGAACGAAGTGGACAAATGTGTTCAAGCAATGCAGAGCAACTTAGCCAAGTGACTAGGGAGCAACCAACAAACCACCAATTAACCAACGAGTTCACCGTCACTCCAAAGTTAACAACGCAATGAACATATCCCAACTAATCATGTAGGAAATGAGCTGACAAAGAAAGAAATTCAAGCTATGTATGTATCCAATAGCCATCACATTCATGATCTCCTTTTTTCTTTTGTTCTCTTTTTCTTGTATTTTAATTTTCTTTTTCCTTTTTCTACATGAATTTCTCTTTTTTTTCAACATAACTCCTTTTTCTTTTATTTGGGAATGAAACAAGAATTTCAATTATTGAAAGGCATTGGATCAACAAGTATCAACTCACAACCTAATACATATATACACAACCCAAACAAGAGAGAACCAAAGCAAATGCTCAATATCATCAATCTCTCAAAAAACCAATATGCCAATGACTTGGCTTAAAGGTAGGAATATGTGTTTAGCCAAGGGCTAATATGAAGGGATTCACAACAAAGAAAGATACAAGCTCAAAGGGGCCAGCAAAGTGGAGAAAAACATGTAATACAAGGGTAGGCTATTTGGCTATGTGGCTAGAATGACCAAAGAAAGAAATGCCTCTATCATATCATCAAATATGCATATGCTAATGTGGTTTTGAACAAGAGTCTAGGCAAGTTCTAAAGATGCAACATGGAATAGTTACACACATGAAAGAAACATGAGACTAAATATAATGAATTAGTCCAAATAAGGCTCAGAGTCTCACAGGAGATCTACCAAAGTCGCATTAAGCTCTTGAAATGACTCTGTGTACAAACATTATTGCTAATGACACCAAGGGATAACAACGTTCTCAATCAAGACCATGGTCAAAATATGAAATATTTACAAAACCTTCAAAAAGTTCAACACCAAAAGGGATTACACATCAAAAGTTACTCAAACTTGTGAAAGCTATTTTACCTAAGAAACATATCATCGGAGGTTATCTCAAACCAATCCACACCATCTCTATATGCAAATCTAAAATGGAAATCGAAAATCAACTAATGCAACATGCTAACAAAGAGAAATCTAAAACTATATGCTCTAACAAAAATACAAACTAAAAACCAAAATAGAATATATAGAAACTACCCTTTCACCATGCTTAGATAAAACATTATTATTCAAAGGAAAGAAAGTAAGAGAAGGGAAAGCAAAAATAAAGTACAATGTTCTCATCAGGTTAGGTGTAGAGTGCACCTAAGCTATGCGGTCTCGTAATAGCCAGGGCACATGAAGCACCAGCCACTCCTTCATGTTGTCAAAACTTGGCTCATAAAAGCAGATGCTGTTAAAGCACACAGGAGCTTATCAAACTCCTCAGCATAGAGTTTCCAAGCATAGCAATAAGCGAGCGTGAAAATAATCATAGCAAAGAAAGTTAGTGCTCTCTTTAATAAAGCAAAAGCCACAAAAAAATCGAAAGAGAAAGCAAAGAAAGTGTTCCATATGATTTTTCTAGGCTTGTCCACTAGGAATATGCAATACGAGTCAAGGGAAGCATCATACCCTTAAAAGTATCCCAGGGAAAGAAAATTATCAACATTTCCACCAAGCATATTAAACATGTTATCCACAAAGCCCAAATCAACTTTAGAATCACAAATCTTAAGATGATCAATGGGCGCATCTAAAGAATACTCAGGGGAAATAGGTGGTTATGAGCACATAGGGGAAACATGGGTATGGTCAAGGGGATTAGGTGGAGCAACATTATCGAAACCAAGGCTAGGAGACTCCTTATGCATAAACACATCACGTGAGCCCTCCAAATGAGTCTCATCTAGATCGTGCACCTCATCTAAAGAATCTTCTAACTTGAAACATGCATCAGTAACATCAAACCTAGCATCAAACCTAAAAAGCTTGCCCACCTCGAGCCATGTGCACTGAGCTAAAGGAAAGTACGAGTCAGGAAAGGACAGGACAACATCGGTATTATCTATGGGTGATGCAAAATAAGGTTGAGTATAGCATGCATAATAATGGCATAAATTAGTTTCATGTTAAGAAGAATTACACAAATCACACCACAAAGGAGCATAAAACGAGCTAGCACAAAATGGACGTGGATCAGGAAAAGAATATCTAGAAATAACACTAGCCTTCTGAAACTCAAATGAATCTCAAGCGATCCACTTAAGCAAATACTGTGCATCATCAACATTTCTGCCCCGAAAATCCTAGTACTCTAGAAGAATACGGGTTTTACTATTCACACCCTCGTCAACAATATCCAAAATTTCCCATTTTCCCAAACAATAAGCACATTGAGAGGGAAAAACATTTAATCGCTTAGAATACCTCCAAAGTAATTTGTGCTCGAACTAGGGGAAATGGAAAATTGCCATTGTTGCTTCTCAACAATTCTTATGTTTTAGTTTTTCAATTTTTATTTTCATTATTTTCTCAAAGGAAAACAAAATGCTTAGCCAAACCTATCAGGAAAAACCTAATATTCGACGCTAGTTCCCAGCAATGGCGCTAAAAACTTGACACGGCCGCAAGCGCACAGAGACGTTACAGCAAATTAAGGTTGATTCCACAGACACTAGGTTGACCTAGTGGGTTGTATCCCCTCAAGATATGCTAAGCAAAATTCTAATTCAAGTGGTTCTGATTAATAACTACAAATAAACTTTTCTAAATTAAATTTAGGAAAAAAGCCTAGGAATTTTCATACTTATGAAAGAGAATTGAATCAAAATGATAAACATGTGCCTTTCTCTAATTGGTTAATTTCGAGGAATTGTAATCTATACAGAAATTCAGTCTATTCTTTCAAAATCAACTAAATTTTCCTAAACTAAGCAAATGTCGCTCTTTTAAGCTAATTTGACTTAATCCAAGTTTAATATTTTCAATTGCTTAACTCGAGTCCTCCCAATTTGACAATCTCTCCTTCAAGACAATGCAAGGATAGGTTCTAACAAGCAGTCCAACAACCAAATGGCACATTTTAGTTTTTCACTCGATTGTTTCAAGTAAGCAAGCAAACTTCGGCCAAAAATTCACTGACAACATGAATAACAGAAAAAAGTCAAACGAATCATAAACATAGCACAATTCTATAGATTAAAACATGATCCAACTATACTTTCATAAGTGAACAAAGCCCCAGACAAAAATTAACTACTCATGCATGATTAAATTAAGCACCTAACTACTCTAAAATGACAAATCTAAAGAGGAAAAGAGATGAGAAGAGAGAAGAATTGCTGAACCAAAAATCGCGCTAGAACCTTCGTGCAAACCCAGGATGGAATCCTTGCAAGTCTTTGCTTCAACTCTCTCTCTCTCTCTCTCTCTCTCTCTCTCTCTCTCTCTCTCTCTCTAATTTAATATAAACTAATCTATATCCTAAGTAGTGGAATATGGAGGAGAATGGAATGGATGGGATGTCCGCTTTCTCGTGCTGAACGAGGCTATTTGTAAGAGAGTTCGAGAGTTCTCAGCTACGCGATAAGGGAAAACGAAGAGGCCAGCAGTTAAAGGCTTGTCATGGATCGTGGCATCCACCACGGGCTGACTGTGGTAATGGCTGGAACTCAATTCTTCTTCTCTTCTTCTCTTCCACGGGCGTAGTAACTTAGCGGCATTTATGGCAAGTCAAAATACATCCAAATCAAGGTCAAATGTTAGGTAAAACGGCCTAAAATCTGTAAAACACATCAAACTACCATAACCAAGCATAAATTGATAATATGAGTGTAAATAATAATTTAAAGCATAATATTCTCCTAAAAACGACACAAAATAGTCCTAAAATGATATACATACTAAGCACTTATCAAACTCCCCCATGCTTAAACCGTTGCTTTTTCTCAAGAAAACACTAGATAAAACCGACAAGGAGACATGCGTCTAGGACTCATAACTTAACAACCTCGTTAACATAGGCATGCTATAGCATATCACAAGCAAGAATAGCAATCAATGATAACCCTAAATAGTGCGCAAAACAATTCAAAATTAAGAGGAGAAGGTTTTCGAAGGAGTATAAGACCACGAGCTCGATATCAAACTTGATCATCCCCAAAGAACAACAAAGCATGTCATGCAAGTACATCAGATTTGCATAGCTAAATAGACCGGTAGAACCTCATTTTTGGAAAATGTAAATCACTCCCGCTTATGTGTTTAAAATATAGCATAGGTTCACTTAAGACTGATTCCAAAGAGACAATCTCCCATATTCTTGCAAAGACTCTCAAATTCTGCACCACTAAAATGCAATATGCATAAGACAATCAAGAAGACTTTATTTAGGTTGTAATGTGGGCTAAAAAGGGTTAAGGGAAAGGAGTGGACAAACGCATTTGGGGAATGTGGAGCTACTTAGCCAAGTGACTAGGGAGCAACCAACAAATAACAAATTAACCAACAAGTTCACTATCACTCCAAACCCAATAACATAATAAACATATCCCAAAGAATCATGTAGGAAATGAGTTGACAAAAAAAGAAATTCAAGCTATGCATATATCCAATACCCATCACGTATTCAAGATCTTTTTTTTCTCTTTAGTGCTCTTTTCCTTGTCTTTTTTTTCTTTTTCTTTTTTTCTACATGATTTTCTCTTTTTTTTTTGAACAGGACCCTTTTTTTTTGGGAATGAAATATATATACTAATTATTGAAGGACATAGAATCAAGAACGATCAACTCACAACCTGATACATATATACCAAACCCAAACAAGAGGGAGCCAAAGCACGTGCTCAATATCATCAATCCCTCAACAAACCAACATACCACAGCCACCTTAAAACTCAATTGCCCCCAAAACCACCTACTACATAGATGAAGCAATGTTCCATAGACTTGGCTTAAAGGTAGGAATATGTGTTTGCCCAAAGGCTAATATAAAGGGACCACAACAAAGAAAGATATAAGCTCAAAGGGGCCAGCGAAGTGGAAAAAAACATGTAATCCAAGGGTAGGCTATTTTGTTATGTGGCTAGAACGATCAAAGAAAGAAATGCCTCTATCATATCATCAAATATGCATATGCTAATCTGGTTTTGAACAAGAGTCTAGGCAAGTTCCCGAGATGCAATATGGAAGAGTCACACACATGAAAGAAACATGATACTAAATATAATGAATTAGTCCAAATAAGGCTCAGAATCTCACGGGACATCAACCAACGTCGCATTAACCTCATGAAATGACTTCGTGTACCAACATTATTGCTAATGACTCCAAGCCATAACAAAGTTCTCAATTAAAACAAGGGTCAAAATAAGAAATATTTACAAAACCTTCAAAAAGTTTGGCGCCAAAAGGGATTACACATCAAAAGTTACTCAAACTCACGAAAGCTATTTTGCCAAAGAAACATATCATCGGAGGTTATCTCAAACCAATCCACACCATCTATATATGCAAATCTAAAATGGAAACCTAAAAATCAACTAAATGCAACATGCTAAAAAAGAGAAACTGAATACCATATGCTATAACAAAAATGCAAACTAAAAACCAAAATAGAATATATAGAAACTACCCTTTCCCCACGCTTAGATGAAGCATTATTATTCAAAGGAAAGAAAGTAATAGAAGGGAAAGGAAAAATAAAGTACAACGATCTCACTAAATTAGGTGCAGAGTGCTCCTAAGCTATGTGACCTCGTAATAATCGGGGCACATGGAGCATCAGCCACTACATCGCATTGACAAAACTCAACTCATGAATGCAGATGCTGTTAAAGCACACAGGAGCTTACTAAACTCCTCAGCATAGAGTTTCCAAGCATGGCAATAAGAAAGCATGAAGATAATCATAGCAAAGAAAGTTAGTGCTCTCTTTAACAAAGCAAAAGTCATAGAAAAATCGAAAGAGAAAGCAAAGAAAGTGTTCCACATGATTTTTCTAGGCTTGTCCACTAGGAATATGCAATAAGGGTCAGGGGAAGCATCATACCCGCAAAAGTATCCTAGGAAAACAAAACTACCAACATTTCCACCAAGCATATTAAACATGTTATCCACAGAGCCCAAATCAACATTAGAATCACAAAGCTTAAGATTATCATTGGGCGCATCTAAACAATAGTCGGTGGAAATAGGGGGTTGTGAACACGTAGGGGAAACATAGGTATGATCAAGGGGATTAGGGAGAGCAATATTATCAAAACCAAGGCTAGGAGACTCCTTATGCATAAACACATCATGTGACCCCTCCAAAGGAGTCTCATCTAGATTATGAACCTCATCTAAAATATGTTCTTACTTAAAACATGCATCAGCAACATCAAACCTAACATCAAACTCGAAAGGCTCACCCACCTCGAGCCCCGTGCACTGAGCTAAAGGAAATGACAAGTCAGGTAAGGATAGGACAACATCAATATTGTCTATGGGTGATGCAAAATAAGGTTGAGTATAGCATGCATAATAAGGGCACAAATTGGTTTCACGGTCAGAAGAATTACACAAATCACACCAAAAACGAGCATAAAACAATCTAGCATAAAATGCACGAGGACCAGGAAATTAATATCCAGAAACAATACTAGCCTTTCGAAACTCAAACGAATCCCAAGCGATCCGCTTAATCAAATACCTTGCATCATCAACATTTCTACCATGAAAATCCCAGTACTTTAAAAGAATATGGGTTTCACTATTCACACCCTCGTCAATAATATCCAGAAGTTCCCATTTACTCAAACGATAACCACATTGAGCAAGAAAAACATTTAATCGCTTAAAATACCTCTAAAATAATTCATGCTCGAATTGGGGGAAATGGAAAATTGTCAATGTTGTTTCTCAAAAATTCTTATTTTTTAGTTTTTCAATTTCTATTTTTGTTGTTTTTTTCAAAGAAAAACAAAATGCTCAGTAAAACCTATCAAGAAAAACCCAATATTTGACGCTAGTTCCGGCAATGGCGCCAAAAACTTGATGCTGCCGCAAGTGCACGGTGGCGTTGTAGCAAATTAAGGTCGATCCCACAGAGACTAGGTTGATCTATTGGCCTATATCCCCTCAAGATATGTCAAGGGAAATTCTAATTCAAGTGGTTTTGATCCATTGCGTTGTATCCCCTCAAGATATGCTGAGCAAAATTCTAATTCAAGTGGTTTTGATTAACAACTAGAAATAAACTTCCATAAATCAAATATGGGAAAAACACCCAGGAATATTTGTAGTTATGAAAGGGAATTGAATTAAAATGATAAACATGTCCCTTTCTCTAAGTGGTTAATTTTGAGGAATTGTAATCTATATAGAAATTCAGTCTATTCTTTCGAAATCAACTAAATTTGCCTAATCTAAGCAAATGTCGCTCTTTGAAGCTAATTTGACTTAATCCAAGTTTAATATTTTCGATTACTTAATTCGCATCCTCCCGACTTGACAATCACTCCTTCAAGACGATGCAACGATAGGTGCAAACAAGCAATCCAACAACCAAATGTCACCTTTCAGTTTTTCATTCGATCGTTTCAAGTGAACAAGCAAACATTGGCCAAACATTCACTAACAACATGAATATTAAAACGAAATCAAACCAATCATGAAGACAGTGCAATTCTATAGATTAAAACATGATCCAACTACACTTTCATAAATTAACAAAGCCCTAGACAATTTAACTACTCACACATGATTAAATTAAGCATCTAACTACTCTAAACTGATAAATCTAAAGAGGAAAAGAGAAAAGAACAGAGAAGAATTACTCAGCCAAAAATCGCACATGAACCGTCGTGCAAACCCGGGATGGAATCCTTACAAGTCTTCACTTCAACTATATATATCTCTCTCTCTCCCTCTTTAATCAAATCTAAACTAATCTATATCCTAACTAATGGAATATGGAGGAGAATGGAAATGATAGGGCAAATGGAAATGATAGGGTTTCCCTTTCTTGCTGCTGAATGAGGCTATTCAGTAGAGAGTTCAAGTGTTCTTAGCTACACGATGAGGGAAAACGAAGTGGCCAGCAATTACAAGCCTACCAAGGACCGTGGCATCCACCATGGGCTGACCGCGGTGCTGGCAGGTACTCAACTTCTGCTCTTCTTCTCTTCCACGGGCATAACAACTTAGGGGCATCCATAACGAGTTAAAATACACCTGAATGAGGGTCAAATGTCGGGTAAAGAGGCCTAAAATCTTGAAAAACACATCAAACAACCATACCCAAGCATAAATCGAGAATAGGAGTGTAAATAATAATTTAAAGCACAATATTCTCCTAAAAACGACACAAAATAGTCCTAAAATGATATACATATTAAGCACTTATCAAACTCCCCTATGCTTAAACCGTTGCTTGTCCTCAAGCAAACACTAGATAAAACCGATAAGAAGAGATGCATCTAGGACTTAAAACTTAATAACCTCTTTAACGTAGGCAAGTTATAACATACCAAAAGTAGGAATAGCAAAAACATTTCAAAATCAGGAGGAGAAGGTTTTCGAAGAATTATAAGACCACGAGCTCGATATCAAACTTGATCACCCCCAAAGAACCACAAAGCATGTCATGCAAGCACATGAGATTTGTAGGACTAAATAGACTGGTACAGCCTCACTTTTGGGAAATGTGAATCACTCCCGCTCATGTGTTTAAAACATAGCATAGGTTCACTCAAGACCCATTATAAAGATGCAATCTATCATATGCTTGCAAAGACTCTCAAATTCTCCACCACTAAAATGCAATATGTATAAGACAATCAAGAAGACTTTATTTGGGTTGTAATGTGGGCTGAAATAGGTTAAGGGAAAGGAGTGGACAAATGCATTTGGGCAATGTGGAGCTACTTATCCAAGTGACTAGGGAGCAACCAACAAACAACAAATTAACCATCAAGTTCAACATCACTCCAAACCCAACAACATAGTAAACATATCCCAAAGAATCATGTAAAAAATGAGTTGACAAAGAAAGAAATTCAAGCTATGTATATATCCAATAACCATCACGTATTCAAGAACTTTTTTTCTCTTTTGTTCTCTTTTTCTTATCTGTTTTTTTCTTTTTCTTTTTTTTCTACATTATTTTCTCTTTTTTTTTCAACATAACCCTTTTTTTTTGGAATGAAACAAGAATTTCAACTATTAAAAGGCATAGGATCAACAACTATAAACTCACAACCAGATATATATATATATATATATATATATATATATATATATATATATATATACACAACCCAAACAAGAGGGAACCAAAGCAAGTACTCAATGTCATCAATCCCTCAACAAACCAACATACCACAGCCACCTTAAAACCCAATTACCCCCAAAACCACCTACTATATAGATGAAGCAACGCCCCATAGACTTGGCTTAGAGGTAGGAATATGTGTTTGGCCAAGGGCTAATATGAAAGGATCACAACAAAGAAAGATATAAGCCCAAATGGACCAGCAGAGTGGAAAAAAACATGTAATACAAGGGTAGGCCATTTGGTTATGTGGCTAGAATGACCAAAGAAAGAAATGCCTCTATCATATCATCAAATATGCATATGCTAATGTGGTTTTGAACAAGAGTCTAGGCAAGTTCTAGAGATGCAATACGGAAGAGTCATACACATGAAAGAAATGTGAGACTAAATATAATGAATTAGTCCAAATAAAGCTCAGAATCTCACAAGACATCTACGAAAGTCGCATTAAGCTCATGAAATGACTCCATGTACCATCACTCCAAACCCAAAACATAATAAACATATCCCAAAGAATCATGTAGGCAATGAGTTGACAAAGAAAGAAATTCAAGCTATCTATGTATCCAACACCCATCACGTATTCAAGATTTTTTTTCTTCTTCTGTTCGCCTTTTCTTGTTTTTTTTTTCTTTTTATTTTTTTCTACATTATTTTCTCTTTTTTTCAACATAACCCCTTTTTTTAGGAATAAAACAAGAATTTCAATTATTGAAAGGCATAGTATCAAGAACTATCAACTCACAACCTAACACATATATACACAACCCAAACAAGAGGGAACCAAAGCAAGTGCTCAATGTCATCAATCCCTTAACAAACCAACATACCATAGCCACATTAAAACTAAATTACCCCCAAAACCAAATACTACATAGATGAAGCAATGCTCCATAGAGTTGGCTTAAAGGTAGGAATATGTGTTTGGCCACGGGCTACACATGAAGGAATCACAACAAAGAAATATATAAGCTCAAAGGGGCTAGCAAAGGGGGAAAAAACATGTAATACAAGGGTAGGCTATTTGGCTATGTGGCTAGAATGACCGAAGAAAGAAATGCCTCTATTATATAATCAAATATGCATACACTAATGTGGTTTTGAAGAGGAGTCTAGGCAAGTTCTGGAGATGCAACATGGAAGAGTTACACACATGAAAGAAATATGAGACTAAATATCATGAATTACTCCAAGGCTTAAAATCTCACGGGACATCTACCAAAGTCACATTAAGCTCATGAAATGACTCTGTGTACCAAAATTATTGCTAATGGCTCCAAGGGATAACAAAGTTCTCAATCAAGCCAAGGGTCAAAATAAGAAATATTTACAAAACCTTCAAAACGTTTAGCACCAAAAGGGATTACACATCAAAAGTTACTCAAACTCATGAAAGTTATTTTACCTAACAAACATATCATCGGAGGCTATATCAAACCGATCCACACCATCTCTATATGCAAATATAAAATGGAAGCCTAAAAATCAACTAAATGCAACATGGTAACAAAGAAAAGCCTCAAACTTAATGCACTGACAAGAATGCAAACTATCCAAAATAGAATATATAGAAACTACACTTCCCCCATGCTTAGATAAAGCATTATTATTTAAACGAATGAAAGCAAGAGAAGAGAAACGAAAAATAAAGTATAACGATCTCACCAAGTTAGGTGCAGAGTGCACCTAAGCTATGCGGCCTTGCCATAACCGGGGCACATGGAGCATTAGCCACTCCATCACATTGTCAAAATTTTGCTCATGAAGGCAGATGCCGTTAAAGCAAACGGGAGCTTATCAAACTCCTCAGCATAGAGTTTCCAAGCATGGCAATAAGAGAGCATGAAAATAATCACAGCAAACAAAGTTAGAGCTGTCTTTAACAAAGCAAAACCCATAGAAAAATCAAAAGAGAAAGCAAAGAAAGTGTTCCACATGATTTTTCTCGGTTTGTCCGCTAAGAATATGCAATATGGGTCAAGGGACGCATCATACCCACAAATGTATCCTAGGGAAGGAAAATTATCAACATCTCCCCCAAGCATATTAAACATGTTATCCACAAAGCCCAAATCAACATTACAATCACAAATCTTAATATTATCAATGGGCGCATCTAAAGAATACTCGGGGAAAATAGGGGGTTGCGAACACTCAGGGGAAGCATAGGTATGATCAAGCGAATTAGGGAGAGCAATATTATCAAAACCAAGGCTAGGAGACTCCTCATGTATAAACACATCACATGAACCCTCCAAAGGAGTCTCATATAGCACGCATAATAAGGACACAAATTAGTTTGACGGTCAGAAGAATTACACAAATCACACCAAAAAGGAGCAAAAAACGATCTGGCATAAAATGCACAAGGATCAGGAAATGAATATCCAAAAACAACACTAGCGTTCTGAAACTCAAATGAGTCCCAAGCAATCCACTTAAGCAAATGCCATGCATCATCAACATTTCTACCATGAAAATCCCAATACTCTAAAAGAATACGGGTTTCACTATTCACACCCTCGTCAGCAATATCCAAAATTTCTCATTTACCGAAACAATAACCGCATTGAGTAAGAAAAACATTTAATCGCTTAAAATACCTCCAAAATAATTCATACTCGAATTAGTGGAAATGGAAAATTGCCATTGTTGTTTCTCAAAAATTCTTTATTTGTAGTTTTTATTTTTTTTTTCCCTTTTTTTTCAAAGAAAAACAAAATGCTTAGTCAAACCAATCAGGAAAAACCCAATGTTCGATGCTAGTCCCTGACAATGTCGTCAAAAACTTGATACTACCGTAAGCGCACGGAGGCGTTGTAGCAAATCAAAGTCGATCTCAAAGAGACTAGGATGATCTATTGGGCTATATCCCCTCAAGATATGCTTTGCAAAATTCTAGCTCAAGTGGTTTTAATTAACAACTGCAAATAAAATTTTTTAAATCGAATATGAGAAAAATGCCTAGGAATTTTCGTAGTAATGAAAGTGAATTGAATCAAAATGATAAAAATGTGCCTTTCTCTAATTGGTTAGTTTTGAGAAATTGCAATCTATAAAGAAATTCAGTCTATTCTTTCGAAATCAACTAAATTTGGCTAAACCAAGAAAATGTTGCTCTTTCAAGCTAATCTGACTTAATCCAAGTTTAATATTTTCGATTACTTAATTCGAGTCCTCATAACTTAACAATCTCTCCTTCGAGGTGATGCAACAATAGGTTCCAACAAGCAGTCCAACAACCAAATGTCACCTTTCAGTTTTTTACTCGATTATTTCAAGTGAGCAAGCAAACTTTGGCCAAAAATTCACTAACATGAATAACAGAACGAAATCAAACCAATCATGAAGATAGCACAATTCTACAGATTAAAACATGATCCAACTATACTTTCATAAATTAACAAAGCCTTAGACAAAAATTAACTACTCACACATGATAAAAAAAGCATCTAACTACTCTAAAATGATAAATCTAAAGAGAAAAAGAGAAAAGAATTGTGTAGCGAAAAATCGCACTTGAATCGTCATGCAAACCCGAGATGGAATCCTTGCAAGTCCTCACTTCAACTCTATCTCTCTCTCCCTCTCTCTCTCTCTCTCTCTCTCTCTCTCTCTCTCTCTCTCTAATCTAATCTAAACTAATCTATATCCTAACTAATGGAATATGAAGGAGAATGGAACGAATGAGGTGTCCCTTTTTTGCTGCTGAACGAAGCTATTTATAAGAGAGTTCGTGTGTTCTCAACTACACAATGAGGCCAGCAGTTACAGGCCTACCATGGACCTTGGCATCCACCAGGGGCTGACTGTGGTGCTGGCTGAAACTCAATTCTTCTACTCTTATTCTCTTCCACGGGCATAGCAACTTAGGGGCATCCATGGTGAGTCAAAATATATCTAAATGAGGGTCAAATGTTGGGTAAAAAGGCCTGAAATCATGTAAAATAGATCAAACAATCATACCTAAGCATAAATCGAGAATAGGTGTATAAATAATAATTTAAAGCACAATATTCTCCTAAAAATGACACAAAATGGTCCTAAAATGATATACATATTAAGCACTTGTCAAACTCCCCCATGCTTAAATTGTTGCTTGTCCTCAAGAAAACACTAGATAAAACAGACAAGGAGAGATGCATCTAGGACTCAGAACTTAACAACCTCTTTAACGTGGCAAGTTATAGTATATCACAAGCAAGAATAGCTATAAACGGAAACCCTAAATAGTGCGCAAAACATTTCAAAATCAGAAGGAGAAGGTTTTCAAAGAAGTATAAGACCACGACCTCGATATCAAACTTGATCACCCCCCAAACAACCACAAAGCATGTCATGCAAGCACATGAGATTTGTAGACCTAAATGGATTTGCAGAACCTCACTTTTGAGAAACGTGAATCACTCTCGCTCATGTGTTTAAAATATAGCATAGTTTCACTCAAGACTCATTCTAAAGATACAATATACCATATACTTACAATGACTCTTAAATTCTCCACCACTAAAATGCAATATGCATAAGACAATCAAAAGGACTTTATTTGGGTTGTAATATGGGCTAAAGAGGGTTAAGGGAAAGGAGTGGACAAATGCATTTGGGCAATCTGGAGCTAATTACCCAAGTGACTAGGGAGCAACCAACAAACCACCAATTAACCAACAAGTTCACCATCACTCCAAACCCTACAACATAATGAACATATCCCAACGAATTATGTAGGAAATGAGTGGACGAAGAAAGAAATTTATGCTATATATGTATCCAATACCCATCACTTATTCATGATGGTTTTGTTTTCTTTTGTTCTCTTTTTCTTGTCCTTTTTTTCTTTTTCTTTTTTTCTACATGATTTTCTCTTTTTTTTCAACATAACTCCATTTTTTTGGGGGGAATGAAACAAGATTTTCAATTATTGAAAGGCATAGGATCAAGAACTATCAACTTACAACCTAATACATATATACACAAACCAAACAAGAAGGTGCCAAAGCAAATGCTCAGTATCATCAATCCCTCAACAAACCAACATACCACAGCCACCTTAAAACTCAATTGCCCCCAAAACCACCCAGTACATAGATGAAGCAATGCTCCATAGACTTGGCTTAAAGGTATCAATATGTGTTTGGCCAACGGCTAATATGAAGGGATCACAACAAATAAAGATATAAGTTCAAAGGGGCTAACAAATGGGAAAAAACATGTAATACAAGGGTAGGTTATTTGGCTATGTGGCTAGAACAACCAAAGAAAGAAATGCCTCTATCATATCATCAAATATGCATATGCTAATATGGTTTTGAAGAAGAGTCTAGGCAAGTTCTAGAGATGCAACATGGAAGAGTCACATACATGAAAGAAACATGAGACTCAATATAATGCATTAGCCCAAATAAGACTCAAATTCTCATGGGACATCTGTCAAAGTCGCATTAAGCTCATGAAATGACTCTGTGTGCCAACATTATTGCTAATGACTGCAAGGGATAACAAAGTTGTTAATCAAGACAAGGGTCAAAATAAGAAATATTCACAAAACCTTCAAAAAGTTTAGCACCAAAAGGGATTAAACATCAAAAGTTACTCAAATTCATGAAAGTTATTTTGCCTAACAAACATATCATTGGAGGTTATCTCAAGCCAATCCACACCATCTCCATATGCAAATCTAAAATGGAAACCTAAAAATCAATTGAATACAACATGCTAACGAAGATAAACCTAAAACTATATGCTCTAACAATAATGCAAACTAAAAACCAAAATAGAATATATATAAACTACCCTTCTCCCATGCTTAGATAAAGCATTATTATTCAAACGGAAGAAAATAAGAGAAGGGAAAGGAAAACTAAAGTACAACGATGTCACCAGGTTAGTTGTAGAGTGCACCTAAACAATGCGGCCTCGTAATAACCGGGGCACATGGAGCATCAGCCACTCCATCACGTTGTTAAAACTCAGCTCATGAAAGCAGATGTCGTTAAAGCACACGGGAGCTTATCAAACTCCTCAGCATAGAGTCTCCAAGCATGGCAATAAGAGAGCATAAAAATAATCACAGCAAACAAAGTTAGTGCTCTCTTTAACAAAGCAAAAGCCATAGAAAAATCAAAAGAGAAAGCAAAAAAAGTGTTCCACATGATTTTTCTAGGCTTGTCCACTAGGAATATGCAATACGGGTTAAGGGAGACATCGTACCCACAAAAGTATCCAAGGGAATGAAAATTATCAACATCTCCACCAACCATATTAAACATGTTATTTACAGAGCCCAAATCAACGTTAGAATTAGAATCTTAAGATTATCAATAGGCACATGTAAAGAATGCTTGGGGGAAATAGGGGGTTGCGAACATGTAGGGGAAAATAAGTATGACCAAGGGGATTAGGGAGAGCAATATTATCAAAACAAAGGATAGAAGACTCCTTATGAATAAACACATCACGTGACCCATCCAAAGAAGTCTCGTCTAGATCTTGCACCTCATCTAAAAATATCTTCTGACTTAAAACATGCATCAACAACATCAAACCTAGCATCAAACCCAAAAGGCTCATCCACCTCGAGCCCCGTGCACTGAGCTAAAGGAATGGATGAGTCAGGCAAGGATAAGACAACATCAGTATTGTCTACGGGTGATGCAAAATAAGGATGAGTATAGCATTCATAATAAGTACACAAATTAGTTTTATGGCCAAAAGAATTACACAAATCACACCAAAAAGGAGCATAAAATGATCTAGCATGAAATGCACATGGATCAGAAAATGAATATCTAGAAACAACACTATCCTTCTGAAACTCAAATGAATCCCAAGCAGTCCACTTAAGCAAACAACATGCATCATCAACATTTCTAACATGAAAATCCTAGTGCTATAAAAGAATATAGGTTTTACTATTCACACCGTCGTCAATAATATCCAAAATTTTCCATTTACCCAAACAACAGCCACATTGAGCAAGAAAAATATTTAATCGCTTAAAATACCTCCAACATAATTCATGCTCGAATTAGGGGAAATGGAAAATTGCCATTGTTGTTTCTAAAAAATTCTTATTTATTAGGTATATTAAACTTGTTCATTGGACCTTAATTTCATCTTTTGTAGAAGATCAACGGTAAGGTTGTCTCCATGTGACCAAAAGGTCCCGGGTTCGAGTCATGGAATCAGCCACTGACAAAGTCATGTTAGGTTGCCTACAATTCACCCCTTGGGGTGCGGCCCTTCCCCAGACCCTACGTGAACGCAGGATACTTATGCACCAGGTTGCCCTGTGTAGAAGATCAAAAAATGTTCCAGCATTTGAGGTTTTGTAACACCCCGAATTTGTAATCCCTTTTCATTTACTAATATTAACCTAAGTGGCAGCGGAAAAACCTAAGAGGGCAGTTACCGCCGCATTTTCTTCTTGGAAATACTGGCTGAGTACTAACCAAAACATTAATGCAAGTTTATTCTCAAGTCATAACATAAGTTCGAGTTCTGGAGACAAAAACAACAATGTCGTAAGTGAATGACAATCTCTACAATCAAGTCTAATCCGAAACTAATTCATTTTGACTAAATTGGAGGCAACGGAGCCTTACTCTAATTCGAGTTCCCATCCCCATGCTCATGCACTTCATTTGAAAACAAAACATTTGAAAAAGTGAGGTAAACTCAATAATAACCACTCCTAACAGTCAAAACACGCACCCAAATTCATTTTAAACCATTTTAGGGGCGGGGTACAAACATGAGCACTTCAAGTACTTATGCATTCTCAACATGAACATGTAGTAATACAAGTCTTGTTTATTCAGTTTCAGGATAAAAAAGGGTGAGCGACCCCACTGGATCTCATGGCATGCATTTGGACTTAACACAGCAGCTTAACCATAACCTGGTTTACTGTCAATTTGGGTTGTTACCACTAACCTGGCCCATGTCCATCCACAAGGTGGCACGTCGTCACTCACATGCATGCAGTTTTACTCGAGGAAGGCTAATGGCCTTCAACAATACAGGTATATAACTTCTCAGTCTCACCCATTCATTCAATTGTTTATACATCCATAGTTAACATTGATATTTAATAGAATATAGCCCAACCCGACCCATTTGGATCCAGAAATATTTCGTTACCATTTTCATAATGAATATTCAATATGAACCCATGCAATCACCAGTTGAACAATCGCTTCAGCAAAAATCATAGTAAAACCCACGCAGTTGCCTGGGAAACAGCCCCCAAACATTAATTCAAAACGTAGTTAAACACCTTTCAATCATACTCATAAGACATGTTTTCCAAGGGATATTTGTGGGATTTAGGGCATGATTGTTACCTACTAGAATATGCCGCCTAAGCTTGAGCTCTGATCGCTAGTCTGACCTAACACAATTACCCACAAAGTGCTCTGTTAGTACCAACTCTCAGCCCGACTCTCTATAAGCTCACTATACACAAATAATTTCTCCTAAGCTTCCTCTTACACCCAACGACCAAATCCAACCATAAAATAAACTTTCAGGAAGCTATAAATATTAAAACTCCACTCATGCTACTACTGCGCACTTTCCAGATTATTTCCATATTTTTTTTCCAAAATTTCGAGCGCCATAACTTTCACTCTTGACATCAAAATCTTAAGATTTAGCCCATTATGGAAATACCAAGCCGTGAACCACAACTTTGCTTTTATAACTCTTAGCAGAATTCGAGCATAACTGGTTGAATATCAACAATTTCCTAAACTGTCCAAATTATAGACAATTTTGGGTAATCCCAGTATTTGGGCCATAACTTGCTCGTTCTAATCCAATCCATGAAATTCAAAATTTTCCAATTAGAAGACATGTATATATACCTTTCCTAGTTATTTCATAAGTTTTAGAAAGCTTGAAAGTTAGCAGTAAATACGTAAAGTCAGCCTCAAATTTGGGTGTAAAGAATGGTGTTTGCACTATAATCTTTAGGCTTATTTTCCATCAATTTTGATTTGAATGCCTTCCCCAACATGCATACGATGCTTCTATCCAAAATTCTACTATTCCTAATCATCAAGCAATCCAAATTATATAAAAAAGGGTGAGTCTTTTACCTCGAACGATTTGTAAAGAGAAGGAGAGGACTTTAGCTTGTGTTGTCCCTCCAACAAAGTGCTCCACTCCGGATTTCTAGGATAGCAAGTAAGAAATCATATTCAAAGGCCGAAATATGAAGTTTTTATTAAGAATTTTAATTAATTACTAACATACTTGCTAGAATTGCAAGAAGTTGCACAACTTACAGAACTAAAGTGAGAGAGTGGAAGAGAGGGAGAAGGGATGGTAGCGCAAAGGTAGCGGTAGCTAGGGCGAGAGAGAGAGAGAGAGAGAGAGAGAGAGATAGAGACAGAGAGAGAGAGGGAGGGAGGGGTGGTGTGAGAGAGAGAGAGTGAGCCGAGTAAGAGAGAGGTGGCATGGGGGAGAGAATGAGAAGAGGAAGAAAGAGGGAAAAATTTAAAATATTAAGGTTTCCTCCTTCCCCCTGCCTTCTTTTACAAGACTTTTTTTTCTTTTTTTTTTCTCTGCTCTTCGAAAATAGGAATTCAAAGGACTAATATTCCCCTAACTTGGACCGTTCGACTAACCTTCAGGTTATTCTGCTAAAATAAAAAAAAATAAAACACTACGAGTTCAAGCATACTAGGTCGACCATTATTGCAGTAATTATAAATGATATACTAAAAATATATATAAATCATCTTTTTTCTGGGGTTTCACAAGTTTACAACCTAAACATTTTCCAATTGTTGAATAAAAATAAAAAATGTTATAAAACTCATTTATTCGTTGAACGAATATTGCTCAAAAAAATTTTATACTAAGCATACATATATAAGTTGCTCGAAAAAAATCATATTTTACAAAGAACAAATTATAAACATGCATGGTTAAGATACTGAAGAAATTGAATTTTTGCTGCAAACAACGTTCAGTGCTAATGAAATAACTTAGTATTTTATAGTGAAAAACCTTCAATGGCTAATGAACACATCGACCTTGAGCAACCTGAATAACGATATTTAGAGAAAATAGTAACCACATATGTGTTGTTCATTTTTATATTTTACGTTGTTAGTATTTACTTTTGCTTACTGCTAATGTAAAACTTATCCACTAAAGCCTACTACCAAATTACCAAAGCATCTTGACTAAAAATTACAAAGAAAAAACATATGAAATGTATTCAAAAATTAATGACACATGGGCATTAGCTAATTTAACTATTAAATACTTTACAAATTGTTACAGGAAACCTGGGTTCGAAAGCCTCCTGCATTGCCCTTTATGCCTCCCTTTACACCAAAAGAAGAAATCAAGGATGCACTGTTCATTGCTAAAGCAATTATGGTCCAATAAACATTCTGTTTCTTCAATACATCTGCAAACATTATACCAAACTAGTGAGAGATAGCAAACAAATATTGAACTTGTAGTGGACATTATTAAGATGTTTAACCAACACATTGACAAGGCTTAGGAATCTTATTTTTGTAACTGAGTTACTCAAGCTAGCGTTCCGTTTATGTCAAAGTCCTGGAATCGCACAACAGTCGGCAACATTAAACAATATGAGCTAAATAATTCACAAACAGAACACTAGTATACCCTTTGTGCCTCAATTAATCTTTGCAAAGGCTAATCATGTCCAAGGGTGACAAAATCAAACATACTCCAGGCTGGCGATGTAGCATCTGTTCCAACTAATTCAGCTTGAATGTTCGAGGCACAATAGTTCAAAAGAAAGCTCTAGAAATTGCCCTATTTCTTTGGGTTTTTAAAATCTCCAAGCAATTTGATTTTCTTCGTTAATTGAGCCTTGAACACCAAGGTTAGAGGAAAACCAATGAAATATTGCTAAAGATATTACATGTAGGAAAATATTACCCATATAGGGAAAAAAAAGGACAGGCTTCCTAATCACAATTATTCTCTATCAACACCTAAGACATTTTGTTCAAGCTAATTATACCAATTTTTTCAATTTGTCAAAAAAAAAGTTGAATAATGGTGAAACCTTGGAAATTTATTTTTATAAATTGAGTTTGCATGTGAAGTTTGAAGGATGAAACTTCTTTTAAGAGGGGTGGGATATGAACCTTGGAATTTAAGTTTTAAGAATCGAGTTCATTTGTGAAATTTTGAGGATGAAACTTCTTTTAAGGAGGGTAAAATGTAAAACCATGAAAATTCATATTTTTTTAGAGTCTTGAATAATACAATCAATGCTACTTAATTTTTAAAGTTATCACTAATTTGTTTGGGCCTGTAATTGTGGGCTTGGGTGTTCACAAAAAGAATAGAAATTTATTCAAGCCCAAATCTTTCCACTTTTGATCCTACCCAAAATTTAAAATAAAAATATGAATATGTATAATGATAAATTTAGTTTTTAGTATCTCAAATTTTCCTCCTAATATTCAGATCAAAATTTGAATTCGAAACCAATTTGAAAAATATATTCAATTTCTCCAAATCCTCTAATTAGCTAAATTCTTGCCTAAGAATGACTCTCTTTGCTTATTTTGCTAATAATAAAAATCTTTCTTTTTGTAATGAAGAATAACCAGCCTAGCTCTCTCCTTAATTCTAACAATATATCCGATCTCTCTCTTTCCTCCCTTCACTACTTTCCCAACTAGCCGGCCACCCACCCAGCACCGGTGACTCTACTAAATGTCCACCCACCACTAGCCACCTAGTAGCAGCCACCCATCCATCCTCTCTGTTTTTCACATTATTCCTTTGTGGTATGTTCATGTGTATCTCAAGCCCTAAACCTACTCTAGTGATTTTGATGCAAAATCTTACATTCTTTGACCCTAATTCAAGTCCCAGATTTTTACTTTAAGCTCTTGCTTGTTAGAGAAAGCTCTTCTCTTTATAATATTGCCCAAACCTTGATGGTAGACATCTTTCCCTGCATTCTCATTGTCTTGATTTGAATGAATGGTGTGGAAGGCTTTAGGTGTTTTAGAAGTAAAATTTTCATGGCTTAGGGATATATCCATGAGTCTTTCACATGGGGGAATTTTTAAATAATTAATTTTCAATTAAAATGAGTGATGTATAATTTTATCCCAAGACTGTGCAAAGCTCTACTAAAACTGACGTAGTTGGATTGTTGGCCTACCTTGGGTCCCTTTGTGTTATATTCTATTGTTGCTCCAAAATTAAAAACATTATATTATGCTTCCAGAACTTTCCATATTGTGCTCATCTATTATGATTTGAATTGAGCAGACCAAGTTATGGCCTCTAGAAATCGTCTAGAAATCAAGACTGAAATCTGACCTAAACTTGAGTATTTGGTCTTTTGTTAAAAGATTTAATTTTTGGTATCTAAATTATGACATAATTGTTAAAACTATTATAGGTTGTAAAAATAACTTTTATACCTATGAGTGGAATTTTCGGAGCTAGGCCTTGTTAGGATAGTTGGATTTTGAAATTAAGTTAAGGTTGATCTATGTTGTGACATATTGATTTGTCATTTAGTCCTATCAATTTAGATCTAATCTCAAGAAAACTACGGGTCTTGTGTTACACAGGTAATATCTATGCCCTAACTCTCGTTTGGATGCCTTTTATGTGTGTTTTGAGAATTTATAAATTGTTTATGCGATGTTGTATCCTGAAGGGACTTTATGTGAAAAACTTGAAGTGATATGGGATATTTATTATGAATTGAATGTTGAGATTCTATCTTATGACTAATATATCTTATACAAGCAGTACATATTTTATGTCAATTTATTAAAAATATTTTAATCTTAGTTGTGGTGGGCTGTGCTGGGAACAAGGCAATTGGACTTATTCATAAAACACTAAATTTTAAAATAGAAGATTAAGGCGAGTTATGTGGGAGTAGCTGACGAGATTTAGATATGACAGTATCCAAGGGTTACAGGGTGTGATTGTTAGAGTATGTGCCAGGAGTAGACAAATGTATGCCACATCATTGGTACCACAGGGAGGTGTCCTACGGAGTAGTAGTGCAAAAGGTCATGAGACCCTCTAGTGGAATCGCCTGCCAATAAATGAACCCTATAAATAGTTACATAATTTAGAAAGAAGGTGACATTTTTAAAGAGTTTAAAGTGGTTGAGAACTAATTTGTTTTGAACTATTTGGAAAATTGACCCTCTTGCCCCAAATGTTTAAAATGAATTTGACTTTCTATTTGACTATTAAGGGTAGGTATTATTGATTTTTGTCTTACTGTTCAAAATGTTTTGTTTTAAACTTGTTGAATGAATCTTACATAAGGTTTTGATGATGAGAACCCAAATGTGCTAATTGTACTTGGCTTGAGTTGAGTGCTAGAATCATGTGATAAGACAAATTGCAGACATCCTGGACATCAGTTCGAAATATCATGCTTGAAGCTATGTGATAAAATTGTATGTTGAAAGCAGAAGTTGCAAACACCCTGAAGAACAGGTTGGAGAAGCTGAAATCATCAAAGTGGATATATGTGCACATCCTTAGCAGAGTACAAGAGTCTTTAGAGTCTTAGGCCTAACTGGTTATAGATTCTTCTTAATATGCCAAAGAAGAACTTTACTTAACACTCACCTTGAAGGAATTATTTAAGCTGACTCAGAATGCTGCTCAGAACAATTGAGCGAACAGGTCTGCAGTGCTCTGAGGGCAGCGAGTGCAAAAATTGGTTTTCAAATATTTTCAAGAGTTTTCCTATTGCCAAAATTCCTAATATACTTATAGGATCGATTTTCTGATCATATTGTGTTTTAGAAAGGATAATTTCATAACTAATATTGGTCTCCTAAGAAGATTTTTCAAAAGATTTTATCTTATCTTTTAAGATATGATTTTCTAAAAAGATATTGTTGAGAAATTCAATTCCTATTATCTACTCAGTATTTTTAGTTATTATGGAAATCAAATCCTTGCGTTTTGTGGGTATATAAGCACTCGCTTCTCATCTCTTCAAAAGGGCTTTTTCAAGGCAAATATCGAGTTTCTTCTGAGCTTATTCTCTGAGTGAAAAACCTTCAAGGAGTGTGCTAAATTGAGTCATTCTTTCTGGCATAATAGGATTTGTAATTGTACCTTACATTCAGCTTGTTTAGAAACATAAAAAGTAAGGTGTTCTTCTATTCTTTTTTGTCATCAGTTAAGTCTAGAATGTGTTCAAGTCTTGAAAGACGTTAGACGTGTTGTGTGACTCAGTCTCAGGTGAAGAATAATTACGTGTGACTAACTAGAGTGTCGGGGGTGACTAACTAGAGTGTCGGGGGAGACTAAGTTATGTGTGTGACGTTGTCACGTGTGTTACATAGTGTAATGAACTTGGCCCGTGTTTGTAAAAGTGTTTGTTGAAATCCTACTGAGTTAGATCGTGGTTTTTACACCTCCATTGTGCCAGGGGTGGTTTTCCACATAAAATCTTATGTCTCCTTTATTTTCGCATTCAAAGTTTGGTTTCTACTTTACTACGAACACCTCTCCCAACAAGTCTAACGAGTGTTCTGAAACAAAACAAAAGAATTAGAAGACATAATTCATGCCCCCTCTTATGTCCTTGTGTGCGTTAAAACTTAACAATTGGTATTAGAGTAGGTTCTCATAAATTAGGCTAACACCTAGAGAGATCCTATAAGAATGAGTGCACCACAAGGAATCTTGGAAGGTCAATCTGTGACCAGACCTCCATACTTCAATGGACAACACTACAGTTGGTGGAAAAATCGAATGGAGAACTATATCCAAGCTAAGGATTATGAGTTGTGAATGCTCATTGTGAATGGTCCTTACATTCCAATGAAAGTCACAATTGATGGGAAGACTGTTCCTAAGGAGCCAAAGGAATTTGACTCAGGTGATTTTAGAAAGATGGAGAAAAAGGCCAAAGCCAAGAAGCTACTATATTTTGGACTCGGACCTGACAAGTACACTCGCATCTCAGGGTGTGAATCCACAAAAGAGATATGGAATTCCCTTCAAGTAGCTCATGAAGGAACCAATCAAGTCAAGCAATCCAGGATCGAGCTGCTGGTAAGGAAATATGAGCTATTCGAGATAAATGATAAAGAAACAATCATGGACATGTATACTCGATTCACCCATATTACTAATGAGTTAAAATCATTGGGAAAATCCTTTACCACTGAAGAGTTGGTTAGGAAGATCCTACGAATTTTACCTTATTAATGGGAATCAAAGGTCACTACAATCCAATAAGCAAAAAAGATGAATGAGATTTCCTTGGATGAACTTATTAGGAACTTACAAACATATGAACTAAGGAGAAACTCTCAGATGAAGGTGGAAGTGAAGAAAGATCGCGGGCTTGCACTAAAGGCAAGGGAAAGTTATAGCTCATATTTTGATGAAGAAGGAATGGCCATGATTGCAAGAAAATTTAAGAAATTTTTCAGGAAGACCGAAAGCTTATACAAAAAGGGCAACACCAGCAAGGCTAAAAACAGTGACCGAGATCAGTTCTCAGGATGTTTCAAGTGCAGAAGGCAAGATCATGTGGTGAAGAATTGCCCTTTGTTGAAGGAAGAATAGGGGTCAGAACAGGTCCGAACCAGAGGCAAAAAAACTCAGTCGACTAATACTGAAAAATAGTTCACTAAAGCAATGATGGCAACTTAGGGGGACACCTCAGAAGAAGAAGAAGACTCTCAGGATGAAGAAGAAGTAGTGGCTCTTATGGCTCAAACTGGATCTGATTCAGACTCTGACGGTCAAAGTCTCAACAAGGAGGTGCGTAATCTCAGTAAGAAAAAACATGAAAAAGCAATTTTTTCATTGATGGAGGAAAGTGAAGCTCTAACTTCTGAAAATTGGATGCTTAAAAGTACCTGCTCAGATTTAGAAAAGGATGTTAAGAGACTAGAAAGAAAAAGACAAGAACTTGAACATATGAATGAGGCTCTCATGTATGAGAAGCGTGAAATTAATGAAAAGGCTCTTGCTTTAAGTAAAAAATTAGACATCCTTAAGGACCTGAGTGACAACAAACAGCTTCAAGAACAGGCCCAGAGAGCTGAAACTGACTTCATTGAAAACAAGCGCTGGAACAGTTCCTCAGAAGCTCTGAAGTTCCTTAATACTCATCATAACCGAAATAGAAAAGGTTTAGGTTTTGTGAATAGACGTGTTACTAAGCCAATAGATAAGAAGTATGTTGGTTTGCTAGAAAATATAATTTGTTATCATTGTGGAAAAACTGGTCATTATCGATATGCTTGCTCCTTGAGAAAAAGGGTCATGGAAAGAAACTCATTGTATGTTAAACAAGTATAGATCAGAAAAGATGAGTTAAATTCCATGACAAAGAAAAGAATGGGACCCAAGTGGATCTGGGTTCCCAAGACAAACACTTAGCTGTTTTGTAGGCTAAAGTGAGAGGAGGCAATCAACTATGGTTGTTGGATAGTGGTTGCTCAAGGCACATGACTGGAGACAAGTCAAACTTCCTCTCACTTACAGTCTTTGATGGAGGGAGAATGGCATTTGAAAACGGTAAATCTTGAAAAACTGTCGGCGTAGGTAGGATAGGTAAATCACTCTATCACTCTATTGATAATATATACTAGGCTGATGGGTTACAACACAATTTGCTAAGTGTGTCTCAAATTGTGTGATAGAGGTAATCATGTTGAATTCTCTTCAGATCAATGCTTGATTACCAATGTCAATTCTGGTAGAGTTGTGTTGAGGGGGAAGCGACATAACAATGTGTATAAAGTGTGTGTTTTTTCACTTCCCCAAAATCATTTGACTTGTTTAAATGCTCTTGATGATGATGTTATGCTTCGGTACAAGAGGTTAGGTCATGCAAGCCTTTCTCTCTTGAATAGACTTATTTCTAAGGACCTAATAGTCAGACTACCTTCCATCAAGTACAATGATGACAAGGTGTGCAGCGCTTGTGCTAGAGGAAAGTAAGTTAGAGCTTCTTTCAAGTCAAAGAACAGTGTTAGTACTTCCCAACCCCTTAAACTACTACATGTTGATTTGTGTGGTCCTATGAGGATCACAAGTAGAGGAGGGAAGAGGTATGTATTGTTTGATGAAATTAACTCCATGAGTGAGCATGATATGTAGGATGAAGAGTTCGAACTTGGTTTTGTAAGAAAAGACCTCATGCTCACTCAAAACTCCATGGTGGATAATGGTAAGTCTCATGAAGGTGAAACAAGTCATGGATTTGGAAATATGGAAAGTGGGCAGGAAGTAGACCAATTAGGGGGAAGCCTGGCTGACCCTGATATGGACTGAAACCAGCATACTCAATCCCAAACTTCTCTTACTGATATGGGAACAGGCTTCCGATCTGATCCCACACTTGTTCCTGCAAACAGCCAGGAGAAAGTGAAAAGCGAATTTATGGATCCTTTCACTTCACGACCTTGGAAACACCAAAGCTCGTACCCCCTTGACCAAATTATCTCTGATATTAATATAGGAGTGCAGACCAGATCTAAGCTTAGAAATTTTTGTGCCTTTTATGCCTTTTTATCTCACATTGAGCCTAAGAATGTTCATGAAACTCTTGCAGATTCTGACTGGGTTATAGCCATGCAAGAAGAGCTTCATTAGTTTGAAAGGAACAAGGTCTGGCACCTTGAACCACAGCCTGAGGACAAAACAATTATTGGAACCAAGTGGGTGTTCAAAAACAAGTTGGATGAGTTGGGAACAGTCACTAGGAACAAGGCCAGGCTGGTGGTCCAAGGTTACAATCAAGAAGAAGGGATCGACTATGAAGAAACGTTTGCACCTGTAGCAAGGTTAGAGGCTATTTGAATCTTGGTAGGCTTTGCAGCCCACATGGAGATCAAGTTGTACCAAATGGATGTCAAGAGTGCCTTCCTCAATGGATATCTTAAAGAAGTGGTATATGTAAAACAACCCCCTGGTTTTGAAAGTTCAAATTTTCCTAACCATGTTTTCAAACTTGACAAAGCACTTTATGGTCTAAAACAAGCTCCTAGAGCTTGGTATGAACGATTGTTAAGTTTCTTAAATGAAAATGATTTTCAAAGAGGCAAGATAGATAATACCTTGTTTCTCAAATCTAAGGGGGAACATTTGTTGATTATCCAAGTATATGTCGATGACATTATATTTGGTGCAACCAACAATGATTTATGTGATGAATTTTCAAAATTGATGAGGAGTGAGTTTGAGATGAGCATGATGGGCGAGCTTAATTTTTTTCCTAGGCTTGCAAATTAAACAAACCTCAAACAAAAATATGATCCATCAACAAAAATATGTCAAGGAACTACTTAAGTAGTTTGGGTTGGAATCGGCTAAGCGCATGGACACTCCTATCTCTCCTTTCACCAGATTGGTGATGGATGATGGAAGTACTTTAGTTCATGAAAGAACATATAGGGGCATGATAGGGTCACTCCTATACCTAACCACTAGTAGACCTAACATTATCTTCAGTGTTGGTCTGTGAGCCCGTTTTTAGTCAAATCCAAAAGAAACACACTTGCAAGCTGTAAAAAGAATTTTTAGATATTTGAAAAACACCTCTGATCTGGCACTATGGTATCCACGTGGATGCAACTTTGACCTCATTGGGTATGCTGATACTGACTATCCTAGATTTCTAGTTGACAAAAAAAGCACCTCAGCTATGGATACTTTTCTTAGGCCCTGTTTGGTCTCTTGGTCTACAAAGAAACAACACTCAGTCGCCATGTCCACAACAGAAGTCGAGTATGTAGCGACTACTTCTTGTTGTGCTCAATTGTTGTGGGTACGGAAACAACTCAAGGATTTTGGTGTTGATACGGGATGCATTCCCATATTTTATGATAATACAAGTGCAATTAACGTTGCCAAAAATCTGTATCATCATAAAAGGACTAAGCATACTGATGTTCGCCATCACTTCTTAAGAGACAATGTTGAAAAGGGCTTGATTTCAATGAATGTTTGTGCCACTAATAAAAAAAATTGCTGATATTTTTACCAAGGCACTAAGTAGAGATCAATTTGAAAGGAATAGGCTTGAATTGGGTTTGATTAAAAGAGCTTGAATGAACTTCATCAACCCCTAATGATTGACTAGTAAGGTCTTAGGCCAAATAAATTATTTCAAGGGATGCATTCAACTTGTTATGCAGTTAATGGCATATGTGCGGAATCTGATATGGCTGACAGTTGTTGAGGCCTAATGATACTGCCCTTATTGTCCTTTGATACCAAATATATAACAGTCAAGAGCAGGCACTAAGAATAGGTCGGACACTGGTTATATCATATGTTATCAAGATACCATATTCTTATGTGTGTTGGGGATTGGATTTTTTTTATTAGACCTCCTATAACAATTGCAGCTTTTCCCAATGTGTAATGATTACTTGGCATGCGAATTCCTCTCTCTCTAAAACCGGCGACTAAAAAAAAGGGGGAGGATTTTTTTTTTTTTAGAATTGTGGTCAACCCTTTTCAAATCCTCAATCTTTTTCTCTCCTCTCCTCAAGCACCCCGTTCTCCATCCTCTTCCTAAAACCCTCAAAACCCTAACTCCTTCCTTCGTTAAGCTCTCCAATGGCACGAATTCCGGGCAATGGCGAGTCCTCTTGTCGCAAATCACAGCACCCCCGCCCACTTCAAGGTGTGCAATCAAGACAATGAGGAGGGATGCTAATTGATCTAATTACGGGGTCATCACCATCGCCGACGGCATCTACTCCGGCACCCACGTATGGTGTTTCTCTGTTCATCTTTCAATTTTGAAAAAGTGTTGATTTGAGGTCCATAGGAATTGAACTTGAGGTCATACCCCCTATTAAGTCAGTTTTGGGATGGGATTTGGTGTTGTATGAACCACATAGGACTGAGCCGAAATTTTCTGAAAACGGTGGAGAATTTGTGGTTGTGGAGGATTAGGTTGAAGAACCAAACTTGAATGATGATCGTGTGTGTGATCTTGAAGAGGATGAGCTTCTTATTCGGTTCAAACGAACCGCGAAACCAACCCTAAAAATAGCTTCTCAAACAGCGCCCAAACCACCCATTCGCCGAGTCAAAACCACCACCAAACCCAATATGCCTCTCACCCTTACCCTGCGTCGGCCTCTTACTCGGAGTGTGGGTCCTGCCATCCCACTAGACCTACCCAAGGACAAGGTTGCTTGACCCTCAAAGAAGCCTAAATCCAGTTCCAAAACACTGCCCAAATCACCTGTGCAAACAGCCTCCCAAACGCCTTCCCTATCTGTGCCCTCAAAGAAACGTGCCCTGAAACGAGGTTCTCCATAACAGGGGTTTGACCTGGGTGAGCGAAGTGAGGAACCCTAGAAAAATAAATCCAGAAAGTCACTGACCTAGGGGGAAGGTATAGACATTTCCTACAGAAAGCCGTGGTACGAGGGAGGATAGTGAAGGTTCTATACTTTCAAGAACAGGGCTTCGAGGTGTTCTTGGACAAATTAAGAACACATTGTTGGCTAGATAAATTTACCAATACTAAGAGGGGCTGCTCAGTACCTGAATTAGCAGAATTTTATGCCAATTGTGAGGTCACTAATGGGATAGTGACTAACTCTGTTCACGGTTGGTAATCGTGTTTTAATGCTGATAAACTAGGGAATTGGCCTGGGGTACCCTCTAAAGGGTTTGTTGTGTATGTCAGGGAGGATAAAACTATACTGAGCAATGACCAATTGTTGGATCTCACTAGAAAACTAGCCCAACAACCTGACCTAAGTGCACCCTGATCTATAAGAAAGGGGGAACTGCAGCCTTTACATCGGTTGTTATTCTGGTTTGTCATTAAGAATGTGATACCTTGGGGGCAAGGACGCAATCTTGGGGACTCTATGGACATGTACCTTATTGACCTCCTCTGTTGATTCTTTCCTTGTGTAAGGTTTTGATGATGTCAAACACAAATGTATTAGTCCTTTAATAATACTTGAATTTGTGCTATGATTGGTTAATAAAGTTGGTTGAGAACAGTGATTAAGCACAGAGCTTGAACGATCAGATGAAGTTCCAGAAACAGTTTCTAACAGCAATGCTTCAAGTCCAAGAACAACATGAAGTTTCAGGAACAATCTTCAGGAACAGTTCTTAGCAGTATCAAGGTTGTTGACATTGCTAGTCACCTGCTTCATCAACAAGAAGTCATGGGTTTGGTACAATTTTTTTCTTTATTAGACCCTCTGTTAATATGCCAGTGAGCGGATTCCAATTTCATGTTCGTTTTTGAAAAAAATCTTTTTGACACTCTGGGAACAGGTCCTGATCCTGACTGGGAACAGTTCCTGGTAAAGCACCCTGATTGTTCTCAGCAACGTCTGGCAAAGGATTTTACGATTCTTTTCTATTTTTGGGCTGATAATTTTTGCTACATGATAAAGTATTTTTCAACTGCAACCCAACAAATTTTCAAACTTAAAATCTCTAATTTTTTGGGATAAGATTTGGATAAGATTTCACTAAGTCAAATTTTATCTTCCTTCTCCTATTTTTAGCAAAGTCCTAAGGCTGTGAAAAAGCTGGATGTTGGCTGCTGGATTTTGTGGCTGTTATTTCACGTTAGTAGTGAAAGAAGCGCAACCACAAAAAACTCTCATCTAGCCGTTTTGTTTCAAGCTATAAAAAGGAGTTTTTGCCAACGTTTTTATGGGTGGGTTTTCAGATTGTGTGAGTTGTACTGAGCCAAAATTTTCAGAGTGAAAAACCTGTAAAAGAGAGCAAAAATTGAGTCTTCCTCATTGGCATACTAGGCGCTTCATTGTACCTTACACTTGCTTTATTAGAAGTTGCTAAGTAAGGTGTCTTCGTTTTGTCTGTGTAAACGAATAGAGTTGTCCTAAGTTTAAGGTAACTAAGGACGTGGGGTGATTGTCTAGGGTAGACAACCACGTGTTGTTGCAAGTTGTAACGTGGGGTTACTTTTGTAACGTGTTCAGCCCGTTAGTAGAATTTTTGTGAAAATCCTAGAGAGGTAGGTCGTGGTTTTCCCACCTCAGATGGGCTAGAGGTGGTTTTCCACGTAAAAATCTTGTGTCTTCATTCTTATTTTTTTGCATTCATTCTTACTCCAAACACATTACGAAAGCTTGGCAGGAACAGTTCCCTGCTAACCATACGTTGTTCAGAAACTGTTCCCCACAAGTGTTTTCAAAAGTGCAAAAATTTGTCACACACAATTCACCCCCCCTCTTGTGTGAGTAACCTCATAAATATAACAAGTGGTATCAGAGCAGGTTCTCAATCACAAAGACTAACCTCTTGAGAGATCCGAAAAATGAGTACTCCACAAGGCATGCTTGAAGGACAATCAGTGACTCGACCTCCGTATTTCAATGGGCAACACTACAGCTGGTGGAAAAACCGCATAGAAAATTATATCCAAGCGGATGACTATGAGCTGTGGTTGATTATCAAAGGAGGTGCGCTTGTTCCCACAAAGGCTAATGAAAGAGGAGAAACTGTTCCCAAAACACCTGACGAATTCAATGCTGAAGACTTCAAGAAAATGGAAAAAAATGCCAAGGCCAAAAAACTGTTGTACTTTGGCCTCGGACCTGATGAATACTCACGCATTTGTGAGTGTGAAACTGCCAAGCAAATTTGGGACGCATTGGAGATAGCTCATGAAGGAACAAGCCAAGTGAAGCAATCGAGGATTGAGCTACTCATGCGGAAGTATGAGTTGTTTGCAATGGGTGACAAAGAATCAATTATGGAGATGTACACCAGATTCACCCATATTACCAATGAGCTCAAATCCTTGGGCAAAGCTTTCACTACTGAGGAGCTTGTAAGGAAGATTCTGAGATTCCTACCTCAGACTTGGGAAGCTAAAGTGACCGCAATACAGGAAGCCAAAGATATGAAAAGTATCTCTCTTGATGAGCTCATAGGGAATCTTCAAACCTATGAACTCAGAAGGAGCTCGCAGCAAAAGGAAGAAAACAAGAGAGATAGAGGGCTGGCTTTAAAAGCCTTAGAAGAAGACAACTCAGACATGGATGAAGAAGATATGGCCCTAATAACTCGGAAATTCAAAAAATTCTTCAGAAAATCCAAGGAGCTGTCGAAAAAGAAAAATCCTGTCAAAACCAAGAACAGTGACAAGGAACAGGTCCCGGGATGTTTCAAATGTGGTAAGCGTGATCACTTTGTCAAGAACTGTCCCCTGCTAAAAGAGGAACAACCTCAGGAACTGTTCCGACATCAAGGCAGGAAACAGTTCCCAAACAAGGTTGCCAAGCGGTTCTCACGTGCAATGTTAGCAGCATGGGGAGAGACAACTGAAGAGGATGAGAACTCAGATGAAGAAGAGGCTGAACTGGCACTGATGGCCAGAAGCGACTCAGAATCTGAGGATGAACCTATGGACAGCCTTGCTGAACTTAAAGGAAAGGTACGTGGACTGAGTAAGTTTAAGCTTGAGGAATTACTTACTAAGCTAATGGATGAATATGATGCTTTAAATACTGAAAATGTCATGCTAAAAGACACATGTTCTGAGCTAAAAAGAGACATTAGCGTAGTTGAGTTTGCTAATGACATCCTTAAAAAGGAAAAAGTCGAGCTAGAGGAACATACCGTAATAGTAAGCCACGACCTTGACGTAGTGAACAACAAAATGAAGGATCTGGAAGGAGAGTGCCTTCAGCTGAAACAAAAGATAGAGAACTTGACCATAGAGAATGCTCAGCTTCTTGAAAAACTCAATAAGACCGAGTCAGACCTTGCCAGGAACAAGCAATGGAACAGTTCCTCAACGACACTCAAGTGGCTGAACACACACCATAATAGGAATAAAAATGGTCTAGGCTTTATGGCTAAGCATGCTGACTACCCAGTGAATAGGAAGTATGTAAGTTTACCTGAATACATTGTTTGTTATCACTGTGGTAAAACCGGTCACTATCGTTATACTTGCCTGTCAAGAAAGAATGCCATGGAAAGAAGTATGATTTATGTAAAACAGATATGGGTTAAGAAAAATGAGATTTACTCGTCAAAAAGAATGGGACCCAAGTGGATCTGGGTTCCCAAAACTAACCCGTAATCTGTTTTGTAGGCTAAAGTGAGAGGGAACAACCTAGGAAACAAGCTTGGGAACAAGCAGATGTGGTATGTAGACAGTGGTTGTTCAAGGCACATGACCGGTGAAAAATCAAACTTCCTCTCACTCACAGCCTCTGAAGGGGGAAGCGTTGCCTTTGGAAACGGTAAGTCAGGGACCATTACCGGTATAGGCAAGATTGGTGAGTCACCTTCCCACTCAATTGAAAATGTGTATTTGGTTGATGGTCTACAGCATAACTTGCTAAGTGTTTCTCAATTATGCGATAAAGATAATTTAGTAGTATTTTCTGCTAAATATTGCTTGGTAGTCAATATCAATACTGGAGATGTTGTGTTGAGGGGGAAGCGTCACAAAAATGTTTATAAAGTCTCTATTCTTTCCCTTCCCCAAAGTAACCTGACTTGCCTAAGTGCTATAAGTGAAGATGTCTTACTCTGGCACAAAAGACTAGGTCATGCAAGCCTTTCTCTTTTGAACAAGTTGGTTTCAAAAGATCTAGTGATTGGCCTACCTTCTATCAAATTCAATGATGACAAGGTATGTGATCCTTGTGCCAGAGGCAAGCAAGTCAGGACCTCTTTTAAATTAAAAAATAAAGTTAGCACTACTCGTCCTCTACAAATGTTGCATGTTGATTTGTGTGGACCCATGAGGGTCATGAGTAGAGGTGGAAAGAGGTATGTGCTAGTAATAGTGGATGATTACTCTCGTTTCACATGGACCTTGTTTTTAGCTACCAAAGATGAGTCATTTGAAAAGTTTATTGTGTTTCTTAAAAAGGTTGAAATGAGAGTAGGACACTCTTTGGTATGTCTAAGGTCTGATCATGGGACAGAGTTTGAGAACTCAAGTTTTATGGATTTTTGTAATATGCATGGTGTTGAGCATAATTTTTCTGCCCCTAGAACACGCCAACAAAATGGGGTGGTTGAACGTAAGAACCGCACTCTAGAAGACATGTCTAGAACCATGTTGATTGCAAGTGGTCTCTCGAGAAGCTTTTGGGCAGAAGCATTGAACACATCATGTTACATTATTAACAGATGCATGATTCGACCTATTCTCAATAAGACACCCTATGAACTTTTCAAAGGTAGAAAACCCAACATTATGCACTTGAGAGTATTTGGTTGCAAATGTTATGTGCATAATAATGGGAAAGATGCCTTGGGAAAGTTTGACCCAAGAAGTGATGAAGCCATATTTTTAGGGTACTCTTCACACAGTAAGGCTTATAAAGTTTTCAACAAAAGAACCTTATGTGTTGAAGAAAGTATACATGTATTGTTTGATGAAAGTAACTCTTTACTTGAGAAAGATATTCAGGATGAGGAATATGAGCTTGGTCTTACCAGAAAAGAACAAAATGTCGTAGTATATGAAGGTAAGACGGGCAGAAACGATGGTATGGAGAATGATCAGACAGGGGGAAGTAATTCCCAACCTGATCTGGAGCAGAGTCAAGCTACTGAGCCAAACTCTCCACGAACAGATTTGAGAACTGATTTGGAAACAGTTCCAGGAGCTTGCTCAGGAACAGTTCCAGGAGCTTGCTCAGGAACAGTTCCAGGAGCTTGCTCAGGAACAGTTCCTAACCCAGCGTCACCAAGCATCCAAGCGAGAGTAGAAAGTTTGACAACGGATCCTCTGACCCCAAGACCTTGGAAGCATCAGAGTTCACACCCTCTTGACCAGATATTATCATATTTAAATAAGGGAGTGCAAACCAGATCCAAGCTTAAGAATTTTTGTGCTTTCTATGCTTTCCTTTCTTACATTGAGCCAAAAAATATTAATGAAGCTCTTGCAGATTCTGACTGGGTTATTGCAATGCAAGAAGAACTGAATCAGTTTGAAAGGAATAAAGTATGACATCTTGTACCACGGCCCAAAGAGAGATCAATCATTGGTACCAAGGCATACTAGGCGCTTCATTGTACCTTACACTTGCTTTATTAGAAGTTGCTAAGTAAGGTGTCTTCGTTTTGTCTGTGTAAACGAATAGAGTTGTCCTAAGTTTAAGGTAACTAAGGACGTGGGGTGATTGTCTAGGGTAGACAATCACGTGTTGTTGCAAGTTGTAACGTGGGGTTACTTTTGTAACGTGTT